>CAWUFW010008233.1:0-600000 GCA_963921515.1 Calotriton arnoldi | reverse complement strand
GGAAGAGGAGGAGGGGAAGTATTTGTTCCGACAGTTCTCTTTTTCAATGGTATGTGGTATTCCTCTTGCGTAGTAGCACCTCACTTTAAAGTCACTTTAGTGGTGATATATCCAGTCTTTGGGTGTATAACCATAATTTTTTGTTTCGGATCCGGTTTGTCGAGCGGATCACCGAAAGCATGCTTTTTAGGTGACTTCGGCGTGTCCGTGTGTTTCGGCTCCGAATGTTTCGGTGCCGATGGTTTCTTGGCCGGAGTTTTCGGATCCGAAGTTTCTTTCGGTGCCGACGGAGGGTGTTCGGTGCCAGATTTCTTCTTCGGCTCCGAAGTCTTTGGCTCGGTGCCCGATTTGGCATGGGGCTTTTCGGAGCCGGAAGGCTTTTTACTAGGCTTTGGTGCCGAGCCTGAAGGCGGGGCTTCGGAAGCTTGATCTCGGTGCCGACCGGGGCCCGAGGGCACGGGTTGGTCCGAAGCCTTTTTCTTCGATGGAAGTGGAAGGTGGGGAAAGGTAGGGACTGTACTCACGGTACGTTGTCCATGCGGGAAGTCTTCATCCTCGTCGGAGCTGTGCTCGGAAATTAAGATATCTTCCTGTTCCTCATCGGCTCCGATGGGCTCGCCGTCTACCTCCTCCTCCGATTCAGGTCCGAAGAGGTCCGGAATGGAGTCTGTCTGTTGTCTCTGCATGTCGCGTCGTCGGGCCCGACGATTGCGAAGAGTCTTCTTGGAGGTGAAAGCTCGGCACGCGTCGCAGTGTTCTTCTCGGAGGTCGGGTGACAAACACAAGTTGCACACCTCGTGTGAGTCGGTGCGGGGGTATTTCGCGTGGCACAGAGGACAGAACTTGAAAGGAGTTTGTTCCATCGACTGCGAGTCGAACCAGGGGCTAGGCCCGACGGCCTACCATGACCTTTCCGATCGAAATTGGCTTTAGGAATCACGATCCGCGAAGAAGGGAAATGCGATCGAAAACAATACCGTCGAGTGTGAATGTGATACGCGCCGAGAAGGACCGAAGGATCGACGTCGAACCGGAGCGCAGCGAGTTACATCCAAACCCGATGACGGAAAAAACCAATCTGAAGATGGAGTCGATGACCATGCGCACTATCACCTAAGGGAGGAGTCCCCTACCTCGTGACTAGGGAAAAACTTCTTCCAGAAAAACAAAGTGCAAACATCCAGACCCAACACTAGATGGCGATCTTATGTAAAGGATGTGATCTACAGCTCACATGCCTCGAACAGTATGTGTACTGTATTTACAAAGCATTGCATCTCCCAGAAACAATACTGCAAGTCAAAACAAAGTGCATTTACAATTGCAATCCAAACTGTGTTACAAACTGTATATTTACTGCAAAGTACTTATCACTTACCTGTGCCAGGTTTGCTTGGTTCTAGGAAATAAAATAACTAAAGGAATATTTTTATACAAAGACAATTGGTCTGAAGTTCAGTCTTTGAGTGTGTGAATTCATTTGCTGACTGAGTGTGTACAACAAATGCTTAACACTATCCTCTGATACTGCCTTACTGCTCGACCACACTACCACAAATAGAGATTGAGGTGCCATCTAACTTTACCTCTGCCTACCTTTGGGGTTCCACTAGACTCTGTGCACACTAAACCTCACTTTGGTATAGTATATATCGAGCCGGCTTCCTACACAAGGACTTTGAGGGAGACAATCTATTGGTTTGTATAAAACTACCTAAAATCTGACGGGGAAAAACAAAACAAATAAAATAACACTGTCCACTCCAGATGCTGCACGAACTGCATTTGGTGTCACTTCCATTGATGTCATGCAACTCTATGGATCACACTGAACAGCACCACCTATCAAAGTGACATGCTACAACTGTTGAAAATTTCTCGATCCATTCTTGAGAGTGGTTCACTTAACGAATCTGCAAGAGCAAATATTCAGTAGGAAAATAACATTCAGGAGAGGACAAACATTGTGAGTGAATTTGGGCTTCTGACTGATGTGATAGTGATGGATTTAAGATATGCCAGTGGCCTACATAGCACAAACTTTGGAAAAACAAAATAGTACTCCAACCGCTAGATGGAATGCGCATTCTGACAATCTATAATGCACAATGTTATGCTGGAAAAGAACGGGATAAATGCAAAACTATTAAGTCTCGTTATGAAATTAAATAATTTTTTGGAAAGGTTCTGTGCCAAAGATGGATTCTGTGAAGAACCCATCTCTCCATGCATCATATAGACAGGACTGGATAAAGCACATTCTTGCTGCACTACAGCATCCCCACAAAGAAATGAGGCTTAAGACAAAGACCATTTGTTAAGTAGTAACAAACTAGATCAACGTAATGAGAAGGGAGTTTCTCTGGAAAGTTTCAGAGAGAAAGACATCATTATAAGATATAGACACTAGAGGAAGACCTACCAAACATTTTCGTTTACATAAAAGGGCATACGTATTACAAGAAACAAACAGAAAATAAGAAAACTGGAAAGGCAAGATTAAAATATAAAATGGACATACCATGTGTAAATCTGTACCATCATTAGGTATTTCAACCTGGAAAAAGTAAAAGATATTTAATGATTAACGTCATTCTCATATTCCTGTGCCATTGGTTAAATATTATAGATGAGTATTAGAAAAGTATGACAACAAATGTTGGGAAAAAACACAAATGTTTAGCTAATTTTGTTTCAAATTGAGCATCAATCTCCTTGGCTGACATTTCTGCAATTTAAAGTGATGAAAGTAGTTTATAAAGTATCATCATGGAAGCACAGGAGTCATTGTGTATTTAAGGTCAAATGCAGAGAGTTCATTATTCAGCGCCGGGACACTCGCAGAGTAGCTGTTGCGCTCTACAAACCCCCCTAAGGAAAATGTTACTTACCCAGTAAGCATCTGTTCTTGGCATGTAGAGCTGTAGATTCACATGCTTTGCATACTCCTGCCATCTAGTGTTGGGTCCGGATGTTTGCAAGTTATTTTTCTTCGAAGAAGTCTTTCCAGTCACGAGGTAGGTGACTCCTCCTTTCAGTGATATTGTGCATGGGCATCGACTACATTGCTAGATTGTTTTCCCGCAGAGTGTGAGAATGGAGTTAGTAAAGGTAGAATAGAGATGTCCATGCGTATGTATATAAGATAAGAAGGAACTGCAACAGGTATAGGTACCCGGGGAGGCGGGTGGGCGCATGTGAATCTACAGCTCTACATGCCAAGAACAGATGCATACTGGGTAAGTAACATTTTCCGTTCGAGGCATGCGAGCTGTAGATCACATGCTTTGCATAGACTATACAGCAGTATTTTCCCAAAGCGGTGGCTAACCTGTAGCTGTTGCAGTTGTTTGAAAAAGTGTTTCAAGTACTGCCTGGCCTACATTAGCTTGTTGCCTCGCTAACACATCTACACAATAGTGTTTGGTGAATGTGTGCGGTGTAGACCATGTTGCTGCCTTACAGATGTCAGCGAAGGGAATATTCCCTAAGAAGGCCATAGTAGCCACTATTTTGCGTGTGGAATGCGCTCTAGGGGGTATTGTCAAGGTTCTTTTCACTTTCACATAACATGTTTGGATACATTTCATGATCCATCTTGCAATGCCGGATTTAGAGATGGGATTGCCTTTGTGTGGTAGCGAAAAAGCAACAAAAAGCTGTTTTGTTTAACGAAAATCTTTTGTTCTTTCTACATAATATAGTAAAGCTCTTCTAACATCTAGTGTGTGTAGAGCTCGTTCTGCTACAAAATCAGGTTGAGGAAAGAACACAGGTAGCTCAACAGATTGATTGATGTGAAAAGCAGTAACCACTTTAGGTAGAAATTTGGGATTGGTTCGAAGAACCACCTTGTCTTTGTGAAGTTGAAAGAAAGGCTCTTGGATAATTAGTGCCTGGAGTTCACGAACTCTCCTTAAGGAAGTGATTGCAATAAGAAAAGCAACCTTCCATGAGAAGAATTGTAATTGACACCTGCACATCGGTTCAAAAGGTGGACCAGTTAGCCTTGTAAGGACTATGGTCAAGTTCCATACTGGTGCAGGTGAAACCCTTGGTGGTATTATAAGCACAGTCCCGGGCACACGTCGTAAGGGTATAGCGGTAGTGTAACCGTATAGTTCGAATAACAGTTGTAGTGGTCGACACCTGTTTGAGTTGAAAAGTTATTTAATGAAAACCACTGAAATCACAATGTACAACCAGCCGACACGCGTTTCGTCACTCAGAATAATCAGGTGACTCTTCAGGGCAATGGACCGGTGAAAATTCCAACCCGGCCGGGGGTGAAAGCAAAGAACTATGTATAACGGGGGAGACGGGGCTCCACGTAGAGACCAGGCACGGGGTGCGTGCCACGGGAGTAGCCGGGAAGCCTGTGGGCGGTGAGGGCAGTAATGCCGGAGGAGAGGTAAATAGCGCAATGTAGCAGGCGGAAGTATTGGGACGAAGGTGGAAGTGTCAGAACAAGCCAAGCAAATCCAGAAACTGCGGGAGGACAGGGTTCTAAAGCCAGGTGGCGGCGGTGCTTGTGCCGAGGGACAGCTATCCCTCGGCACAAGCACCTCCGGTTTCGACGGAGCTACCTCACAGGCTTATCCGCCTCCCGGCACGCTTCAAACCTATGGAGCGCCGTTACTCTCCTTCCTGCTTCACTGCTTCCGCCGCGCTGTTTACCTCTCCTCTGGCATTACTGCCCTCACCGCCCACAGGCTTCCCGGCTACTTCCGTGGCACGCACCCCGTGCCTGGTCTCTACGTGGAGCCCCGTCTCCCCCGTTATACATAGTTCTTTGCTTTCACCCCCGGCCGGGTTGGAATTTTCACCGGTCCATTGCCCTGAAGAGTCACCTGATTATTCTGAGTGACGAAACACGTGTCGGCTGGTTGTACATTGTGATTTCAGTGGTTTTCATTAAATAACTTTTCAACTCAAACAGGTGTCGACCACTACAACTGTTATTTGAACTATACGGTTACACTACCGCTATACCCTTACGACGTGTGCCCGGGACTGTGCTCATCTTCCCAGTGTGGGTCCTGTTACTCACACACCTCCGGGGGTTATTGGGTAAATCCCCCGACCTGGCAGCACCGTACCTACTCTAGTTCAGTTTCACTCCACGCATACTAGTCTGAGCGCCACACTTCCTGACTACGCTAAAAACCCTAGCTCTAGCCTTGGTGGTATTACTCTTTTTAGTCCTTCCATAAAGGCTTTAATCACTGGTACTCTGAATAGAGATAAGTGTTGTCTGTTTTGTAAGTATGCAGCTACTGCTGCTAAATGCAATCTAATGGATGTATAAGCTAATCCAGATTGCTGCAAGTGTAAAAGATAACATATGATGTTTTGTACTGAAGCATCAAGGGGATTGATATTATTACAGTATCTAACAAAACGTTTCCACTTTCCTGCATAACACGCCCTAGTAGTTGGTCTCCTAGCCTCCTTTAGGATGTTCATTCAGTCTGGTGGTAATTGTAAATAACCAAACTCTATGACTTCAGGAGCCAAATCGCCAGGTTGAGTTCCTTGGGATTTGGATGCCTGATTTTTCCATGGCTCTGAGTGAGGAGACTGGAGTTGAGATGCAGCTTTTGGTGTGGAACAACTGAGAGCTCTAACAGGGTGGTGAACCAAGGTTGACGTGCCCATGTGGGAGCGATGAGAATGAGTTTGAGGGATGATTGTATGAGCTACCGGACTACCAGCGGAATGAGTGGGAGAGGCGGAAAAGCGTAGGCAAATATCCCTGACCAGTTCATCCATAGGGCATTGCCTTTGGAGAGCGTGTGTGGGAACCTGGAGGTGAAGCTTGGGCATTTTGCGTTTTGATCTGTGGCGAACAGGTCTATGTGAGGAAACCCCCATTCCTGAAAGTAGGAAAGAAGGATTTGGGGATGAAGTTCCCACTCGTGGATTTGCTGCCTCGGTCTGCGGAGGTCTGCAATTTGATTCTTTACTCCTGGAAGCTGTTCTGCTAGGAGATACATTTTGTGATGTATGGCCCATTTCCAAATGGCTTGTGCTAGGCTTGACAGTTGGGGAGAGCGTACCACCCCCCCCCCCGTTTTTGTACATAATACATAGCTGTCATGTTGTCTGTGCGGACTAGGACAGTTTTGCCTATTAGGTGAGTGGGAAAGGCTTTGAGCGCTATTAACACTGCTAGTAGCTTTAGGTGATTGATTTGAAGGCTCCTGTACTTTAGAGTCCATAATCCTTGGATTGTGTGACTTTGTAGGTGAGCGCCCCAACCAGTGAGCGATGCGTCTGCTGGTAGCACCGTCTGTGGAGCAGGGTCGAGAAAGGGGCGCCTTTTGGATACATTTTGAGGGTTCCACCACTGCAGAGAGCGATGGGTGCGGCCGTTTACGAACACTAGATCGGTTAATCGACCCTACGACTGGTTCCACTGACTTGCTAAGCATTCTTAAAGGGGACGCATGTGAAGTCTTGCGTGGGGAACAATTGTAATGCAAGATGCCATCATGCCTAGCAGTTGCATGATGACTCTTGCTGGCAATGATTGGTTGGGCTGAAATTGAGTGAGAAGAGACTGAATACTGTGAATCCTGGCTGTATTGGGAGAGGCTAGAGCTTTGTGAGCGTCTATTGTGGCTCCCAGATAAGCTTGCGTGTTGGAAGGCTGTAGATGAGACTTCAAAGCATTCACTGTAAACCCTAGTTGGTGAAGTAAGTGAATAGTGGTTTGAGTGTGTTGGAGACACATTTGGTAAATAATGGCTTTGATGAGCCAGTCGTCCAGGTATGGGAAGACATGGATGTGTTGTCTTCTCAGATGTAATGCGACTACTGCCGGGCATTTGGTAAATACCCTGGGAGCAGTGGTGACTCCAAACGGTAGCACCTTGAATTGGTAATGGGGACCCGCTATGATGAATCTGAGGTATTTGCGATGAGCGGGATGAATTGGAATATGGAAATATGCATCTTTTAAGTCTAGGGTAGACATAAAATTGCCCTGCTGTAGAAGCGGGAGCATTTGTTGAAGTATTACCATGTGGAAATGCTCTGACAGTATGTAGAGGTTTAGTTCTCTGATACCTAGAATAGGTCTCAAGGAGCCGTCCTTTTTGGGGATGAGAAAGTACAGGGAGTACACACCTGTCCCTTGATGTTGTAACGGCACAGGTTCTATGGCTCCTTTGGAGAGAGAGGAGAGACTGTAATTCTTGCTGAAGTAGATGTAAATGTTCTGGTGACATTTTGTGAGAACATGGTGGTATGTTTGGAGGATTGTTTGTAAGCTCCAGGCAATAACCATGTTGGATAATTCCTTACACCCATAGATTGCCAAATGGGGAGGAATTGTACAAGACATTCCCCGACAGGTGTTAGATTATCGGGGGAAGTGTAGGCAAGTCACTGCTTGTGGGGGGAGGGGGAATTACGCAGTGCAGAACCCTTGCCTCGACCTTTGTTGTTGTTACCTCTATATCCTCCTCTAAAGAAACCCCTTGTAGAGGAAGATTGATTGTTGCCTTTGTAAGAGGTGGTAGTATTGTCCGAGGACATGGTCTTGGACCCCTACGGTAGAAGGAGCGACGAAAGGGGCCCCGATTAGAGGGAGACTGCAGAGCTCCCATAGACTTGGCTACCTCTGTGTCTTTTTTCATTTTTTCTAATGATTTATCTACTTCGGGCCCGAAGAGATGTTCCTTGTCAAAAGGAGTATTTAAAATACCGTTGTACTTCTAGTTTGAAACCAGAAATCCTCAACCATGCATGTCTTCTTAATAACACACTAGTGTTGATCTCTCTAGCTGCGGTGTCTGCAGCATCTAAAGCGCATCTTATTGAGGAATTGGATATGACCTTCCCTTCCTGGACTAAATCTTGGGCTTTTGCTTTGTGTTCATCTGGGAGGTGTTGTAGCAACTGCTCCATTTCGTCCCAGTTTGCCCTATCGTATCTGGCTAGCACGGCCTGAGTGTTGGCAATGCGCCAATGATTTGCTGCTTGGGCAGCTACTCGTTTTCCAGAGGCGTCTAACAGTTTTGTACCTTTGTCTGGAGGGAGAGCATCACCTGTAGTCTGTGAATTTGCCCGTTTTCGAGCATTAGAGACTACCAAAGAGTCTAGTGGTAGCTGACCTTTAATAAAGACTGGATCTGAGGGAGCAGCTTTATATTTTTTATCAATCCTGGGGGTGAGATTGCGAGCCCGCACTGGATCTTCAAAGATGTCATCAGCATGTTTTATCATGCCTTTCAGCATAGGCAGAGTGTGACTAGCCCCATGTGTGGCATTGAGCGTTTCAAATAGGAAATCTTCCTCTAAAGATACCTTGTGTAACTGCACCCCATGATATTTTGCAGCTCTAGCAAGTAATTCTAGATGTCCTACATTGTCGTCAGGAGGGGATGGCTTTGCAGGGTAAAGATCTGGGTCGTTATCTGTAGGTGAAACTATGTGATAATCCTTCCAGGGATCTATTGGTACAATATTGTCCGCCCTATCATGTTCATCATCAGGTGGTGGTGGAGAGTTAGTTGGTGTAATTAGTAAATGACGCAAAGGTGGGGAGGTTGGTGTAGGGGAACGTGGTAGAAGAGGAGGAGGGGGGAGGGTTAGTACCCACATTCTTCCTCTTGAAAGGAATAAAGAAAGGTTCTTCATCCGACTCAGGTTTGTGTTTCTGAGGTGACATAGTAAGAACACGTCCTGTATCAGGATTTTTTTATTTATTTATTAAGGAGTTTTATATAGCGCTAGCCTGACCCGAGGGTATCGGAGCGCTTCACAACAGTTTTTGAGCAAGATACATACAATAAAGCAGTATTCTACATATAGGTTCGGAAGTCCAAGTGTGCTGAGCAGCATTGAGGTAGTACATGAGTCCTGAGATAGCCTCATAGAGTGCACGTTGTCTTGGGGTTGAACCACTTAGGAGGGGGTGGGGGGAGGAGCAGTTAGGGGTCAAATAGCAGGGAGGAGGCAAGTCTTAGAGCTACAATGTCTGGGAGAGACGACGAGCAGGGATTTGCGTTTAGATGGCGGCTATCCATTCGGGAGGGAGCGTTGAGGAAAAGGACTTCTAGGTGTTTTTTGAATTTTGTGAAGGACTAGATAGTCCTGATACCGACTGGGATGTCGTTCCAGATTTTGGGCGCGTTTCGGGCGAAGGACCGTGCAGCAGTTTTTTGTTTGCGTGTTTTCATAGGGATGAGTAGTAGGGTGCTGGAGCTCCTGAGGTTCCTTGTCTGACCAGCCCTCTTGAGTTTAGCAGCCAAATACTCAAGTTTTCCTGTGTGCAGGGCTTTGTGTGTGAGGCAGGCAGTTCTGAAACTGGCACGCAGTTCGACTGGGAGCCATTTTAGTTCTCGGAGTGCTGGTGAAATGTGGTCGTATTTCCTGATTCCAGTGACCATTCTAGCTGCTGGGTTGAGAGTAGTTTTGAGGGGAGCTAGGTGAGATTTTGTTGTACCAGTGAGGGTGGCATTCCCATAGTCGAGTCTGGATAGCACCAGTGATTGGGTGGCTTGTTTGAGGTCGTTGGTTGGGATGAATGGTTTTATTTTGTTAAGTAGCTTCAGGTTGACGAAGGCACTCTTTGCGGAGTTCTTGATGTGTTTGGCCATGTCGAGTTTTGAGTCTAGGGTGATTCCTAATGATTTAACGGAGTGGGTCAGAGTGTGAATGCCGTTAAGAGCATCCAAAGCTTTTAGCCATTCTGAAATATGAGGGTTCTCTTCTTTGTTGGAGATGAGGAGTATTTCGGTTTTATCTTGGTTGAGTTTTAAGTGGTTAAGCGACAGCCAATGTTGGATTTCTTTTAGAGTGACATTTAGTCTGTGAACATCATCTATGGAGGAGGTTTCTAGATAGATCTGGGTGTCGTCTGCATAGAGGTGGAAAGGGGTGTTAGCATTTTTGAGTAGGGTGGTGAGGGGTTCCATGTATATGTTGAACAGTTGAGGTGAGAGCACTGAACCTTGGGGGACGCCCCTGTTGACGGGGTGTAGGTCGGAGGTAAAGTTTTTTATTTTTATCCTTTGTGAGCGGCTGTGTAAGAAGGAGGAGAACCAGCGTAGGACCACCTCATCAGCACCTACCCCTTCTTGTAAAGCCTTGATGAGAAGTTGGTGATCAACCGTGTCAAAGGCTGCCGATAGGTCTAGTAGAATGAGGAGGCAACATTGGTCGGTATCGAGGGATTTGTGGATGTCGTCTGTGATGTTAAGGATCGCGGTCTCGGTGCTATAGCCTTTTCTGAAACCCGATTGGTGGGGGTCAAGAAGGTTGATGCTATCCATGTGCTGAGTCAGTTGTTGGAGGACGCATTTTTCAAGGATTTTGGATAGGAGGGGGAGATTGGAGACGGGTCTGAAGTTATTCAGTTCCTTGGAGTCCAGGCCTGTTTTTTTTTTGTAGTGGCGTGACTTGGCCAACTTTGAGACATTCAGGTATGATGCCGGTTCTCAGGGAGCTGTTTATGATCTTGCACCAGAACGGGGCTATGGAGAGTTTCAGTTTTTTGGTCAGTTGGGTGGGTATCGGGTCGAGGACGTGAGAGGCTGGTTTGGAGGTGGAGATCAGTTTGAGGATCTCGGTTTCCGGGATGGGGTTGAAGGACTTCCAGGTTTTTGTGGGGTGCTTGGGCGTGCTATCTTCTGTCACTGGGGGCAGGCTTTTGCAGACGGGGTTGACGTTGATGTCCAGTGAGAGCTCAATCTTGGTGATTTTTTCTTCGAAGAAGTTGGCGAGTTTTCACACAAGTCCTTGGAGGCCTGTAGGGAGGATTCCGGGGTTTGGAGGTTTGTTGCCTGATGATTTTGAACAGTTCGTTGGGCCTGTTTTTTGCGTTGTCCAGGGCGGCGCAGAAGAAGGTGGATTTTTCGCTGCTGATGTGTTTTTTGTATTTCCTTCGGGTTGCTTTGAGTTGTTCGAGTAGGCTTGAGGAGGGGTTGCTCCTCCATAGTCTTTCTGTAGCTCTTAGTTGTCTTCTTTCGTTGTTAATGTCTGTGTTGAACCAAGATCTGGATGGGATGTTCCTGGTTTTTTTTAGTTTCAAGGGGGCTACTTGATCTAGAATGGATGTCATGTTTGTGTTGTAGTGGGAGGTGAGTTCTGTTGTGGATAGATCATCCGTGGAGGCAGTAAGGAGTGAGTTAACCCTTCCCTCTAGGTCAGTCATGTTAATCTGAGTGAAGTTTCTAGTCCATTTCGAAGGGTCTTGGGTGGGGGGTTTAAGTGTGATCGGCTGAGTGAGGTGGAAAAGGATTAAGTGGTGGTCGGACCAGTCCACGGGCAGGGTGCGGTCTATCGTGACAGTGTCGTGCTGGGCAATAATGGCGTCTAGGATTGCTCCTTTGTTATGGGTTTCCTCTAAGCAGTGTTGGGTAAGGTTGTTGCTGTGAAGCAGCTCCTTCCGGTTCTGGATTAGCAGGTTGTTTTCTTCATTCCAGTGTAGATTGAGGTCACCCAGAATAAGGTTGTTCGTGTCTCGGAGAGAGCAGTGGGCAATCAGGTCGGACAGGTGTTCAGTGAATGTGGTGGTGTTGCCTGGGGGGTGGTAAATAAGGTGGCAGATAAGTGTTTTGTTGTTGCTAGTGTTGATGTTGGCGGTTAGGCACTCAAAGGTGTTGTAGTTGAAGGAGTCTATTTCCGTCACGGAAATATTGTTTTTGTGGATGATTGCTATGCCTCCACCTCTTTGATCTTTTCTATCTTTGTTGGTGATTACAAAGCCAGGGGGGACAAGAGTATCCATGAGTGGAAATGAGGAGTCATTTAGCCATGTCTCGGTGATGAATGCTATGCGTGGGTGAGGACGGATTCCGCTAGCTCTGTGGGATGCTTGGTGGCTGATCTGCAGTTTATGAGCATGCAGTTTGTGGGGGACGTCTCTGTTGTGGGTTTTTTCGTTCGGGGGACCGTGGGGATGAAAGTGCGTGTGGCCGGGGGTCTAGGGTATTTCGGAGGGGCCTGTTCTCTTCCCAGACCGGTGATCACCTGTATTTTGGATTGGAGGGTGGCAGTAATAGGATTGTCGTATGAGGAAGCGAGAGCTGCCGCTTCACTCGCAGACGTTTCATCTCTAGTTCTTTTCGGTCTCTGTGTCGGATTAGAGAGGGGGGTAGAGATCCCTTTCGGGTGGGGAGCCTTGGAAAGCCTCTATTGAGAGAGAGAGAGAGGGGAAGGAAGGGAAACGGTGTGGCTTTAGGGGTGCGGCGAGGTTGGTAAGGATTTCACTAAGACCCTGGATTATGGTTGTTATCTGGCTTTCACGCAAGGTGAGCCGCTGCTCAGTTTCTATGTCGGTGTGGGTGTTCTGGGCGGGAAAGTTAAACCTGGGCGGGGGGGGGGGGGGGGAAGGAGCCTAACGTTAAGTTGCCCTTTTGTGAGTGAGCTGTCCGTGTGGGATCCAGGCGGGGTCGGGGGTCATGTTGGGGCGTCGGTGTTAAATTGCATGAGGGACTGGGGAGGGGGTTGGGAGTCACGTACTGTGTGTTGAGGTCGTTCGAAGTGGTTTGGGAGGCATGGAGGGCGGGGGTCGGGTGAGGGTGGTTCCCGGAGGGGGGTAGAGGGGTCTTGTTCTCTCTGGTAGTGTTGGGGGTGGTGTCTCGCGGCGGGAGGCAGGTGTTATTACTAGGGTGCACCGGAATGATGGGTGAGTTCTGTTGGCGGGTCGGGTTCTTCAGGGAGAGGAGGATGGGCGGGCAGGGGATGAGTGCGTGGGAGGGGGAAGTTCGGAGGGATGGGAAGAGAGCGTCAAAGGTTTCTAGATGGTCATTGTTGGCTTGTATCAGGACTGTGCCATTGGAGTAGATGGTCGCAGTGGTGTTCCCATTTCGCCTAGTGTGGTTAGGGGCTGAGAAAGTCAGTTTGCAGCTATGGGAAGTGTTAGTCAGTCAGTCAGTCAAATCACTTTATTCGATTAATTAAAATCATAAAAGTACAGTACACAGAACATAAAACAACAATAATATCATTCAATTCAGTTGGGCGATATAAAAAAAAATTTAAAATTCCTACAAAAATCTAATTCATCAGAGCTTGAAAGTTATCAACTAAAATAATTACATTAGGATAATTTTGAAAATTCATGCATCATTAATTGTTAGTCATTTTGGAGATATTGAGTTGCGATCTGAGGATGGAGTTCCATATTTCGGGTCTTTCAGTGTGGAAGATGAGATCCATTTTTACTTGTCCTTTGGAGGTGCAGTGATAGATGTCCGCAAATAGTGATTCAGGATGTTGTCTGATCAGTTTTTGTTTAAAGTTTTTTTCGCTTTGGGTGAGAGGTTAGGGGAAACTGATCGAGAAGGAGTTCGGGCCGTGCGGTTTTAAGTGGTTCGCAGAGGCGGGGTTGGAGTAGGCTGACGTGGCGGATGGCATAGTGACTAGGTGGGACAGGGGCAGGCACCCTATAAGGAAGGGTGGGCTAGAGTTTCCAGAGCCGTCCTTTGAGGGTAAAGTGCGAGTAGTAGAGAGATTCGTGCTATTGCTCTAGGGCTGGTCGTTGACTCTCCGGAGCATAAGGCTGAGGGTGACTCCTAGGAGGCCGTTAAAAGGCGAGGTATCAAGGGTCAGGCAATGGGCAGATACAGACTTTGCATGGCAGTCATGAAGGTGAAGGTTTGTGCGGCCATATTGGGGTCAGGCGCCAAGCACCGAGATCGCTGACTCCCGATTGTTGAGGCGACTCGGGTGTGAAGCAGTTTCACTTACAGGGGGCTGTTGCATTATCCTGAGGGATTGGGGATCTAATGGTTAGATCTTTCCCGTTTACTGCACGGGGGTTCAGCCGGTGAGAGGACGATAATGCCGCCATTTTGGGATCAGGCACCAGGAGTCATGACCTGGGATTCCTTTGGATTGGGGCAGCGTGGCTGAGAGGTTGGTTCCTTTTACCAGGGGGCTGTAGGGCTATAGTAGGGACCTAGCCCGTTGTTCAGTGGGAGGGTTAATGGCTGTAGCAATTTGTGCCGGACTTTCCCCGTTGGTTCGCGCGGGCCAATCCGCCATTTTAAAATCAGCTTTGATTGGCGAGTCCGACAGAAAAGGTGCAGCTTTGGATTTTTTTGTATTGTGCCCTGGGTTCCTTATCCGCCATGTTTAGTCGAATCAGCGCCGGCTGAACCCTATTAGCGTATGAGAAACAGATTTTTGATAGCTGAAACAATGTCGGTCCGCTTTGAAGTATTCTTGGAAGGTGGTTGGGCTGGAGCTGGGTAATAGGTTGACAATGGTATCTCTGAACTGTATTGCCACTATATTGAGCGATAAGTAAGGGTGCTCTGGTAAGATCTAGGTGGATCAGAGGGTCACTATGGAGCTGTGAACGACTAAAATACAGAGGCAAGGAGCCCACACAGTAGACCCGAAATCCGGAGTCCACAAAAGCGGCGCTCGTCAGTGGTTGCTTCTGGGTGTCAGGATTGGTTATAGAGCGTGTAGGCTGATGTGGTGTGTGAAGAGACAAAGCGCACTGAGAAGATAATAAAAAGGATGGTTGGCCAAGGGGTCTTGCGGCAAACCCCACCTCTTGTCAGTATGGGTGTAATATGCGGCCGTGTCCCCTATGCGTTTTATGTTTTATGTGACCAGTGAACTTATTTGTGGCTTTATTAGCTCAGTAGTTGTGGTCTCATTCACTGTTTGCCCCAATGCCCTCGAGACCCTGATAAAATTGCAGGCTTCACAAATTTCCCAATCTGAATACTGGCATAACTCCAACCCCAGACTCGCTTGACTAATTATTAATTAATAGCTATGGCATATCATTGCACAGTGCTCAGTATTTGTAGCCTATTCACTGTTGGCCACAGCATACATGAGATCCTGATGATATAGCTGGCTTCATAAATTTCCCACTCACTATACCAACACAGCTCCGGCCTGCTTGGTTAACAGTTGTTCAACAGCTGTGGCATATCAGAGGGCTCCCGACCCAAATCTCCATATGGCTGTGACTCAGTGCTGGGAAATGAGCGCGTCGAGATCCTGATAAGAGGGATCGGAGCTCCACCATTTTAAGGTCAGGCAGGCTTTGCATTTATATAGAGTTCCTTTTGTTTTGCGTCTGATTTGGGTGTTGGGGCGTCGAAAATCGTATCCTGCCACTTTGGAGGCACAGTTTTAGGTTTCGGCACAGAGGATTTCAGCGCCGAGGGTTTCGTGCCGAAGGAGGCTTTCTCTTCGGCGTCAAGAATTTCGGCTCCGAAGCGGTTTTCGGCTTTGAGCCTGAAGGTTTCGGCTCAGTGCCAGTCTTTGGCCGACTCGATCCCGAGCCGGAAGGCTTAGAGACGTGTTTCGGTGCCGAGCCTGAGGGCGGGACGTCGGAAACATCTTGTTTATGCCGACCATGGCCCGAAGCCTTTTGTTTTGGCTGAGTTGGATTTTGGGTTAAGGTGCTTTCGGTACTCACAGTACGTTGACCTTGTGGCAAGTCTTCTTCCGACTCGGAGTCCGATTCCGGGATGGAGACAAGTTCCTCTTGTTCTTCCTCAGCCACTTGTGCGTCAAATTCTTGCTCAGATCCTTCACCGAAGATGTCCGGCGTGTATTCGACATTTTGACTCTGCATCTCGCGACATCGAGCCCGACGATCACGGAGCGTTTTCTTCGATCGGAATGATTTGCATGCGTCGCAGTCTTTTTCGTTGTGCACCGGAGACAAGCACAAGTTGCACACTTCATGGAAGTCGGTGCACATATACTTGGCGCGACACCGAGGGCAGAATTTAAATGGAGTCCGTTCCATCGACTGCGAAGTGGACCGACGCGGTTAGGCTGGACGGCCTTTCCAAGATATTCTATCGAAATAGAGGTTTTCCTCGACTGATACAATATGCGGAGAAGTGGGATACGCATTCGAAACAATACCGACACAGGTAGAGTGGATTGCGCACGGAGGGGAACCCGAAGAAACTGTTTTGAAGCGGAGCGCAGCAATACACGTCCGAACCCGATGGCAGAAAAAAACAATCTAAAAATGGAGTCGATGCCCATGCGCAATATCACCGAAAGGAGGAGTCACCTACCTCATGACTGGAAAGACTTCTTCGAAGAAAAACAACTTGCAAACATCCGGCCCCAACACTAGATGGCAGGAGTATGAAAAGCATGTGATCTACAGCTCACATGCCTCGAACTATAATTATTAAAGAATAACTCAGCCAGGTTGTCAGGCATATTCCATTTGTGTTCTAGACACCACACTTAGTTGAGACAGACTTGGATTATATCAATCCCTAAAATTTGAGACAAATCTCAAATTTGCCATTTATTATTAAATCCATGTAGAGATGTGCTGGCTTGCAAAACCTTAAAGTTCGAAAATTCTTATTGCAATCTACCACGCCTAAGAATGTGGGAGGAGTGGTGCCCTGAACTGCCCTCTCCCAAAGTCCACAGGAAGAAAAGTTCAAACTACTGTCCTGCCTGGGATTGGATGTGAAGCATGACCTAGTCAAGACACATGAAAGGAAAGACAAACATGATGAAGTGTAGGAGACCAACCATAACTTACTGACTGCCTACCCGTTAACGATAAAATTGGTGGCAGAGACCAAGGAACTACAGTTCACCGCTGAGCCATGACCAGTAGGAGAGAACAACTGTCATTTGTCTCCTCCCATGCTCTCCTGGAAGGGCAAAGGACAGAGGAAGAGGACAATGAAAAGGGATGACTTTCGGAGTCTGAATTGGGGATCCATGACCCCTAGGAAAAGTGTGAACTGAAATGCCAACCATAAGGTGAAAACTTTGTCTGGAGTTGCAGATCGAACCATGGGGTATGCCTTCGTAACCTACATTACATTTCCTTCCAACCTAACATCTATGGAGACAATTTTATGAAAGAGGAGGTGACGCTGGAGGCATATCAAGGTGCACTGGTCGGAAGTTTCCTCGGGGGAGCAAGGTTCTGTCTCAGCCAGATATCCTATTCTTGTGCTACTTGACAGAATAGAAGTGTTATGACAGCATGAGGAGGCATCAGTCTACGAACTAAACAACTGAGAACAAGAGTGATAGCTAAAGGTGACCAGGGATAACCTAGAAAGAGAAGCATACCCATGCTACTTAGGTACTGAGGAACTGTAAAGTGTTAGAGAAATTCAGACATGCACATAGTGTGGATAGATCAATAAACCTCAAATTCAAGACTTAATCCTGGCAGTATATCTTCTGTATCTCCAGGTGAGTAAATGAGGGTGGAATGTGTGCAGAGCAGTATGACTGTTGTAGAGTTATGGGCTTAGGGAGTGCTATGTCTTGGTGCATGCAGAAGTTGTTACCTGTGTGTGTTGTGTTCAGATGCATCTGGGAAGGGGTAGTTAAGTGCCTATGCCAGATGGAGTTTAGTTTGCTTTTTCAGTGTGAAGGTGTTCAGACAGGAGCAATTTATTTGGGTGATTCACAGTGGGGGAGGTTTGGAGAAAAATGGATGGGAGTGTCAAGCAGGAAGGGTCCACCCTCTCCCAGTTCCAACATTTATGCAGATTTCAAGCAATGCACTAGTTTGGTCAGTTCCTTCTACCAACGGGTGCCACTCGACTTGAGGGAATATATTTAGGGTCTGGGACACTGACCTTCCATTCATAAAAATATACATACACTTTTTTGGAGAGCATTTCACCTAATGATTGTCCTGTGGTTTCCCACTTGTATAGAAGCTGCCTGCAAAAACCATGTATAGAATTTCTCATCAGCGCTGTATCTAACCAATATGGACCAGCCTTTTTCAAGACCACAAAGACAGATATACTGGTCTATCCTCAATACCAAACAGAAGCAAGGGTACCACCAGGGAGACTAAAGACTAACACCCATTTGCCACAACCCACAGGTCCCTTTCTTTATGGCAAGACCAGCTTGCCCGTGGACAACACTAAGCATTACCTCACAACCAGAAGTAGGCAGCAACCACACAAGTGAGCCAAAGTGAGTGCACACAACACAACAACCAACAAAGTGATAAACTATAAGAAAGGAACATACATCAGACTAACTGAGACAATGCATCTGGACTATGCAGCAGAATTGAACTAGCACACAGAGATGGGTTCAGGCAAAGGGTCATGAGAACTAACCCCATAATATCACCTTTCAATGCCAGCCCCAAACTCAAGCTCCAATAAGGACAAGGGGGGGGGGGGGGGGGGGGAGGGGGGGGTTGTAAAAAAAAAAAAAACACTATCACCTAGGTTTCAATAATATTAAGTTTTGAATAAACCAAAACTAACAGAAATTGCGTGATCTGAGGGATCATTTCAAATTAATTCATAAAGGGTACCGTTGCAAACTTTCCAGCTGGAAAGCTTTTATCGGAGTATAATGTGGAGTGGTGGTAATAAAAAGGTGACAAAAGTAAGATTAGTCTGTGGCAGAATCAAGAACACAGAGCATTTGTCAGGAATACAGGATTCCCGTTTGTAGGGGATAGTTTCCACAAATAAATGAGATTACGAACTTCCCTGCAGTCTAAGCCCAGACTAGCAAGACACTTATGAAGACTGGTCTGTCTGGAAGTATTTGGAAGTTTTGTGTCCTGTTAGAAGTGACTATAAGGAATATGAAGTGTGACCAAATGCAGTTTGGTTTTAAAAGGTAGATGCTCTTTATGTATGATATATGTTCTCTGTCATCACATACCGATTGTGGCTTGTGACATTTCACAATTTGTAGTAGTTGTGTTGCTAGATTATTCCATGTCCTTAACAGGACGACAGGAGTGCGCTTCACCCTCCTTCAATCCAACTAGTCACCCTTTTCTACAGCCCCACGTCCTCTTTCATCTGCAGTCCCCTGAACTCCTTCTGGCCCTTCTCCCTCAGTGCCCTCTACTTAGGTCCTAGAGCCTTACACTTTCACAGCAATCACAGCCATTGCCAATCATTGCAGAGGCTCCTTGTACATCATTAATGTCCTCATCTATCTTACACTGCTCTTACCTTTCTACACTGCACCTTTTCCCCACTCCATCTTCAACAGTACTGGTTAGAACAATCTGGTCTCTGTCGTACATTATTCTACCAATGCACCTCTCTGCCCCTTTCCACCATGCCCTATCAGACCACCTGCATCCCAATCCATTCACCATGCACTAAGTCTCTTGGGAAGTTCACACGCCTCCACTCCCTGCAACTACCCCCATGACCTTTAGTTGAGCTATGCCCCTGCCAGCAGACCCCCAACTCTGCACTCACTTTTCCTCGAAAGGCCCCTTTGACCTCCAGCTCCCAGTTTCCCACCCAAATACCTTGCCTGGCCTGCACCCCTTGCTCCAATCCACCGACTCCCTCGAATTGTCATTGAATTTTGCATATCAATGGGAAACAGTAGATTACAGCACCCACTTGCTTCCTGAGACCAAAGCTCTGCAGACACCTCGCAGATCAGAGATGCCTGGGTCCCTTCAATTCTCAGTAATTCCTGTGGCCCTACCTCTCTCTTGGTCTTCGGAGATGGAAGCCCAGGGACACCCCATGGGGGCAAAGGCAGCACAGTGGGGACAAACTGACATTTCTGTGCTGCAGGAGACTGGGAAACACACTGGCTCCAGATCAATGGATTAACAAAAAATGGCCCATTATACCAGATCACATGAACTCCAGGCAATACTCTAGTGATATGCCCCATGGAGTGATGCCCCTCATGAACTCATACCTCCTTTGCCCTGCTTCTCTATTGCACGTTATCCCCTTTTTCTGTTGGTGGGGCTCTCCCGTTCAAGAAGTTGCGCTGCCAGATAGGGGGAAGAAGGGCAGAACATGACAGAAGGACAGTGGTAGGAAAAGGCATACAACAAAAGGGGCACTCACGTTAGAAGTGTTCCGTCTGAGGAGTAACCAATTGTAGGACGATTTGGTTACTATGCAAGGGAACCCAGGTGGGGTTGTTTGAAGGGAGAAACAGAACTCCTCACCGCTGAGAGCTTTGAAATGTGAGAAGGGATGGTTGGGGTTGTCAGGAAAGTCAGACTGTAGGCAGTCAAAGAGCGGCAAAGACCTTACTGGAATAGGAAAAGATCTATTGAACAATGAAGATGGCTCGTCCGGCATCTTGAAGGTGTGGTAAGCATGGACCTCAGTATATAGAGCCCACTGGTATTCAGTGAGAGGCAGCAAGCAGACAGGAAGTTGGTTCCATGAAGAGGCACCTAGACAGGACACCACTTGCCAGACGGGGATGGGTGGTTATAAAAGAAAGCTTATGTGAATTGGAGTCCATTGGTCCTCTATGCACTGTCAGCAGGCAACCTAAGAGACATGATGGGAGGAGTTAAGTTTAGGTGGAGGCAGTAGCAAGCCGAGGGTCATGTAAGTCAGGGCATCAAGAGCAGAGGTGGGGCAGAAAGGCAGACAGCAAAAACAGGAGCAGGGTTAAGATCCAAGGGTCAGAGAGAGGCCACATAACTCCGTCTGCCACCAAGCAGTGAGATTGTTTTATTCTGGGCCAAAAGAGCAAGAGGCCCACCAGTCAACCTCTAAGAGTGGCATCATATTCCACAGTTAACCCGCGCAACAATCCCATCTCAATTAGCATGTAAAATATGCATGATGGCGGTAGGAATGCCAACTGGCTGGCACTGTACTGGCCAGGCGAGTATTTTTAAGTTAAGGCCAGCTAAAAAATGTGAATAAATGGGATGTTACGTTTTCCTCCAAAGAAATGTATTAAAATATATGAAAGGTGTCCAAATTATTTCTGAATTATTATTAAACCAAAAATGGGGACAATTTCCATGTTAAAAATAATTTTGGGGATTGTACACACATTCGTATTCACCTACCAGCTCTTGCCCCTTCCAGAATAGCTAAACAAACAAATCACTGGTATTGTGTTCTTAAAAAGGAGGCAACCCTAGCACAAGGTGTACCTTGCACATCCAGAACCCATTAAGAAACTTTCTAAATATGTATTGTCTTGCCAGCTGATCTGTTGTTCTTAGACCCAGTATGGGCCTGTATTATTGTTTCACGTCACTTTTTTGAACCAGTAAGTAACGGGAGAAAATATTTCTGTCCATTTGAGATTTGAGCAGTGACTACCTTTTCCTGTAGTTTAACTTTCTGAAAGAGCTGGACTAGATAGAAGGGGTTTGGAACTTATGAGCAGAACTATTTGGAAGGTGAGTCCTGGCGCACAAGGACTAGCCATTTCATAGAATATTAAGCGCTCATTTGCCATCACATGGTATACAATTCTGCCCCCTCCTGAAGTGGCTGAAAGTGTAGGAGAAGGTCTCGAGTCACTGTTTGGTATTTGTAGAGGCATTCCCTAAGGGAAAATGAGGGCTTATTTCTACCTCTGCCTCTGGACATTTTCTTGTGAAGCATTGCTAAAGATACTTAGATGTACAGAGTTGGAAAAAGGAGGACTGAACCTTCTACAGGAGGAAACTTGTTTTAGAAGGTGTAAAATTCAGCCTGGGCAAATATATTTTTTTCTTTCTGGCCTACTGCTTTCATGAACGTTCTTCTGCTATCATAATGTAAATCTCGTACTCGCTGTGAGACAAAATAAGCAGACCCTTTAAAGGAGGCTTCAGTTTTTGTTGGGTGTCTGGATTCAGTCCTGTTAGTCCTAGCAACAATTATTCATGCACTGACACACCATGTCAATAAACATGCATTAAAATGCCTGAGCTATATGGTGCACCAACTGGATATTCCGAAATACCTAATTGGTATGCCTTAGAAGACCAATTGTTTATTTTCTACTGATATCACCACCCAAGTCTACGAATTTCCACAGAGATTAAATACAGATGCACCTGCTACCTTTATGGTAGAGGTAGAAGTGCCACATACTATGCATTTCGGAGGTCAGGAAGAGCGGATAACGTAGTTTTAGGAGTAGCTACTAATATGATCACAAATTCTAGTAGTAGATAAGACTTTAATAAAACAAAATCCTCCTCAGGTTGACCAAAGAAGATGCTGCAGACTTTAGTCCAGACAAGAGATGTGGTCTTATGGCAATACTGCTGACTGCCAACATTGGAACCTGGGTTTAAATCCTAGCCTGGCACTTGACAGAAAACCCACGAGATTATTGACAAATCACTTAATTTCCCTGTGCCTACAACACATGCAGTGATTATGGGAAATGCACTTGTAAATATGTGAAATGTAATGTATTTGTATAATTTAAAAGTGTAAATCCACACTTGGTGTACACGTTCTTGCATCATCTCCTAAATTCCACCTCTACACCACAGTGACTGACAGTGGTCCGATGCAGCAAATCCAAACACTGTGTCTCAATAATGAACGCATTGTCTGCCTAGTTTGACTGAGACCAAATTGATATGATGGCATATCGACTCAGAGGGACCCCTTGGGGTGTAAGAACAAATCCTACAAGTTCTGAAGTGGAAATCTTCTTTCACCTGGATTTTCCCAGGTTCTGAAAGTAAGATAGATAAAACATGTAGGTGCTCTTGTCCTTCTCCACCTAGCCACTGCTTTAGACATAATTGACCATACTATACTAATTTCTCGATTACAGGAAATGGGTATCCGTTGCACAGCATTAAAATGGATTCATGCCTTTTGTAATGCAAAAACAAACCGGAATAAGCTTATCTTTCTATGCCAAGCCACATCTCTCAAATATAGCATGCCTCAGGGATCAATCTTCTCCACACTATTGTCTAATACCTATTTATGTCCTCTGACACTGGCCCTTCATGATATGGAAACTAATCTTTATATTGATGCAGTTGACACACAATTTGCGTTTGGACAAAAGAAATCTTAAGGCCAGGCCTCTTTTCCAGACCAGGAACTTGTAAATGTTTTCCAGCTGACAAGATGTTGGAATGTGTTGAATTAATCCACCTAAAACTGAACTCCTGTTAATCCCCAACAGCTAAAAATTTGAATATGCCCAATTTCAGCAATTCTTTTTTTTAAATATATCTTTATTGGTTTTTCATTATTACAAACTTTCAATGCATCTTGTACAAACATTCATATACCATCCACGGAACAGCTGGTTTGTAGAACATAGCCAGGGTTATTCATAGCGTGTCTCGTTTTACATCTGTGGATAGTAAATTATTCCTTAAGTATTACAGGTCACAAATATGTTACGCGCACCCATGATCTGTGTGAACTCGAGGGAGTTACCCAAAATCTTAGGTAAGGATATATTCTAACTCAGAAGCCCTCCACTTCCCCAAATCTATGTTATACTAGTTTTCTCAATAAGGAAAGTGCTGCTTTAGTTCAGCATAAGGGATCTGTGAAGATCATCTGTTGTGCCATGTGAGGGGGGGGTGCATGCATACACGTGTGCCGTGTAAGTCCTCTCTCTTCTATGTTTCTCATCTAGGTTTCCCCCTCTGGTTCTCTGGGCCCAGGACTATCAACTATCTGGTCTTCCCTTGCTTCATCCTCCCCTTCTGTTTCTATTTCATGTCCGTCCTCCCAGGTTCTCAATATATCCGTCCAAAGGTCTGCTAGGGGTCGTCAACGTATACCTCATGCATACTCTTTTTGGAATACTCTCTGTTTTGCCCTGGCCCAGGTATCTACGTTACTTTCCCACGTCACTATCGCAGAACAGGCCCGTGTCTTCCATTGCAAAGCTATCAGTCTCCTCGCCAGGACCAGTGCCAGGTCTACAAATCTATTACCTACTTTCATGGCCTTCGGTCTAGGGAACAGGCCTAGCAGGCAGACATTTATCGTGTTAGGTAGGGTGCGTGCTAGTGTTTTCTTGCTCATGTGTAGGACTTTCTCCCAAAACTCCCGCAGACACGCACACTCCCAGGTCATATGGGCAAACCCTACGTCCCCCAAACCACATCTAGAACAGCCTCTAGTCTCGCCTCTGTGCATAACATTGTCTATGTGGTGTCAGGTATACCATATGCACATAGTTAAATTTGATCACCTTAAAATTGGAGTTTCTAGATACTCTTTTCAGACCCCCTAAGACTCTGCTCCATTCTTTATCCGGAAGCTCTCGCCCCATCATGTCTCCCCATTTCCCCTGTGTGCGTTCTAATGGTTTTTTTTACCATATCAAATAACGCTCTGTATAGCCATTTGATTAAGTGTCTAGGCTCCCCTAGAGTGGTCAACGCTTTGAGTACTCTGTGTGTTTGTAGTTCTTGTTGACCGCTTCGCCACAGGTCTCGTAGTGTGTGTGTCAGTGAGTGGTATGTCAAGAATTGCCCGTGTGGTAGATCAAATTGGGAAAAAAAGTCTTCCATTGCGAGTAACATCCCCATATGATAGCAATCCCCCACTTTTGTAATCCCGGCTACAGTCCATTCTGATTGTTGCTGCATCGTATAAGGTGCCAGCGGGTGACCGTGTGGTATCCCAATCAGGGATAGGTCTGGTGCATAAGGAGTACTTCCTTGCGTTCGTCGGAGGCATCGTCTCCAACAGTATAGTGCCACTTGTAATAATACTCCCGGCCTCGGTATTCTCACTGCTGGGTGTAGGAGCCTAGCCTGTAACCAACCTTGGCTATTCCGCCAGCCTCCAATTCCCAGCATTTCAAGGTTCATGCCTTTCAGCCACTGGGCCATCCATTGGAGCTGGGCTGCTAGGTAGTAAGGTTCGAAGTCAGGGATGCCCAGCCCCCCTCTTCAGGTGCCCTTTGCATCACTTCTAAGGCTGTTCAACTCCGCCCTCCATCCCATATGAGTTCCCGGAGTATCTGGTTTAAGTCTGCAAACCATGAGGGCGGAAGTGCCACTGGTAAGTTTCCGAAAAAGTATAGGAGTCTGTGTAGGATTTTTGATAAAGCTATGCGGGCTATCAGTGGCAGTCGTAGTGAATGCCAGAACCCGACACACGTTTTTAATGACCTTATGACCGGATTCGGGTTGCCATCTTTCAGGTCTTCCAGGCTATGAAATATTTGTATTCCCAAATACTTAAAGGAGCAGGGGGACCATAATAGTCCCTCTGGGAGATCCTCAGGGTGTGGGCTAACTTCCACTAATGGGAAAGCATATGTCTTGGTTTTATTAAGCCGAAGCCCGGCTAGCATAGTATAGTTATTTAACAGGGTCAACGCCTGTTCCGCCCCTCGACTTCCATCCCTCAAATATAACAGCAAATCATCAGCATACAGGGAAATAACATGTCTCCCCTCCCAGCTGTAGGCCGTAAAGGTGCCCCTGCTGTTTGAAAGCTGCCGCTAGTGGCTCAATTGCCAAAGCAAAGAGTAGGGGGGACAGTGGACAACCCTGTTGAGTTCCTCTATAAATATTGTATGTTTCTGATCTCACCCCATTGGTTCCAACGCGCGCTGTTGGGCGAGTGTATAGTAGTTTCACCCACTTAGTCCATCTTTCCCCCAGCCCCATATGTTCCATTGTGGCGTATAGAAAGTCCCATCTGACTAAGTCAAATGCCTTTTCTAGGTCTATTGACAGAATTAAAGCTGCCGGGTACTGATTTAGTTCAGGATGATATATAACGTGGTATAACCGCTGCAGATTCCTGGAAGTGGATATGGTTGGTATAAATCCATTCTGATCTCCATGTATCAGGGAGGTCATGAAAGGTAGGAGTTGCGAGGCCAGTACTTTGCTCAAGATTTTGAAGTCAGCATTTAGCATGAAGAGGGGACAGAATTCTGAAGTTTTCGGCTCAGAATGTTTGGTCTTCGGGAGGGGTATGGCCAGGGCATTTCTAGTAGAGGATGGCAACCCCCCTCCATCCCAAGCCTCCGCATATATTGCCTCCAATTTTGGGGCAAGCGTCTGTGCACAGGCGGAGTAACCCAATTTCAGCAATTCAGTGAGAAATGAATGGATTCATATTTCAAATCTCTTATTTAAAAGCCAAGTAGCAAATGCAGCTGTAGGAAGCTGGCTCTCTATATAGCGTACCAAAACGAGGTACACTGTGCAGAGTCTCCAGGCGACCCTGAATGGCTTACAGAGCCACATGTAATAATCCTAAATGCTCTCTTTTGTTGTAGTGTGGGTGATAGGTTTAGGCTCATCGGGGGTAGTGCTAAGCATTTGCTGTACTCACAGAGGCAATACATGAGACACTCGAGAATAAATCTGAGACCAATTTAGAGAAAGAACACATTTTGGGATCAAGTAAGTATTTTTCAAGACATTGATTTTTACAGGTAAGTAAAATGTTCACTTAATTGCATCTTTTTTTATGCGGCAATGCTTTCCCATGGGGAAAAAAGGCATATACTGCATACAGTTACTTGCAATAGGTTTCCGGGGGTCCCCTTCAGGACTTAAGGTGGTAGGGGTCCAAAGAACTACCAGCAGTTAGTCACCTGCACTGGGAGCTTCCGGGTGCAGAGGTGCTGGTAGGGTTGGTAGCTTTGAGCGCTACACCAAAGGAGAGGGGCACCTAGAAACCAGCAGCAAAGGGAGATTTGGGGACAAGTCTGGGAGCTCCCAACAGGTTTGTGAGGGCCCTGAGAGCAGGGAAGCACATTTGGTTTTCGGAAAACCAGGCTAGGGCGCTCGGCTAAAGAGTGGTTAGGTTAACTGGGGTTTGTGTCACAGGAGCTCACGGTTGTCGTTCTCGCCCGTTGAGGGGTCAAATATCAGGACAGCTGGGCCACTCTCAAAGTGGGTCTCTGCTGTGCTGACGTCCCTTAATGGCAGCTCGATCTTGGAGTTGTTTGGTTGCTACAAGGGGTCCGGTATCCCGGGTATTGGTGCTGCGTGGCTCTGGTTGGTCCTGGCTTCTTCTCACTTGGTGGGGAGATGGATCTGACCTCCTGGAGCACGACTACCTCTTCCTGGGCGGCTGCTGCGTCGGTGGAATCGGGGTCAGCAGAACGGTAAACCTGGACTTCGCTATTTGTTGCCTGCAAGCGAGTAGCTCCTCACTCCAAGGGAGATTACTGGCAACATGCGAAGTGATGGCAGCCCACCCGGATCTTCGCAGATGCCCAGCGGCAGGACAAGTCAGTTTGTCGCGACTGTTGAGACAAGTGCAGGGAGGCAAGTTTTGGTGCCAAAAAGTCCACAGCTGGTCCTCAGTTCTTGTTTTCTTTGCTCTTGGTTGTCCTCTTCTTGTGTCTGTCTGTTGAATCTAAGTTCCTGGTGTAAGGGGTACCACCTAAATACTCAATTTAGGGGCGTTAAGGGGCTACCTACCTTTGGGGTGCCTATACCCCCAATCTGACCACTTCCTGTGGGGAGTAGGTATAACCCTGACCCAGCGTCATCTAATTTCACCGAAAACCAAGATGGTGGAATTCTATTTTTCGCGTTCACTTTAGGTAGCCCAGCCTAGGGGTGTCACTAGCTGGATAGTGAACGCACCTCCAGACTAGCTAATTGTCCCCCCTGTCCTGATGCCAAATGGTCCCTGGGGGTGGCATTTCCTCTGTCTGGAGGAAGCAGGGGTTGCATATTAAAGGCGGCAGACGCCTTTAAAGCCTCCGGCCTTGATAAGCTGATTACTTAGCCTACCTGCTTTGAACAGGTGACAACACTTCTGGCCGGATCAGAGGGGGAGGGAGAGAGAGGGAGAGAGAGGGAGAGAGAGGGAGAGAGAGGGAGAGAGAGGGAGAGAGAGGGAGAGAGAGGGAGAGAGAGGGAGAGAGAGGGAGAGAGAGGGAGAGAGAGGGGGAGAGAGGGGGAGAGAGGGGGAGAGAGGGGAGAGGGGGAGAGGGGGAGAGGGGGAGAGGGAGAGAGGGGGAGAGAGAGAGAAGAGGAAGAGGGAGAGGGAGAGGGAGAGGGAGAGGGAGAGGGAGAGGGAGAGGGAGAGGGAGAGGGAGAGGGAGAGGGAGAGGGAGAGGGAGAGGGAGAGGGAGAGGGAGAGAGAGAGAGAGAGAGAGAGAGAGCTCTCATCTGCAGGGAGTCAGAAACCGGTCTGTGGTGGCAGGCTGGTCTACACCAGTCAGCCAGTACATTACAGGTTGGTATGTTCAGGGGACACCTCCAAGGTGCCCTCTGGGTGCATGTTTTAATGAATCCACTACTGGCATCAGTATGGATTTATTAAGACAAGGTGTTTGATACTAAACACCAAAGGATGTAATGCCCTAGAGCTGTAAGGCCTGCTGTAGAGGTGACCTGCATATATTTCATGCAGTGTTTGGAGACATGGCACGCAGGGTGGGTGCCATGTCGTGTTTTCACTTTTGTCTCCACTTTTTCATGCAGCTTGCAATGGCAGCCTGCATGAGTTTTGTGGTGGGTCCCTTAGGGTGGCACAATACATGCTGCAGCCCTTAGGGACCGTTTTTAGTACCCATGCCGCAGGTACCAGGAGTACCACTTACGAGGGGCTTACAGGGGTGCTAGAGGTCTTGCCAATTGTGGAACAATTGGACAGGTACCTTGTTTTTGGGAAAAAACACTAGCACTGGGGACCTGGTTAGCAGAAACAGTGCAATTCAGGAAAAGTTGCATCAAATACCAGGCAAAAAATGGGTGTGTCCATGTCAAAGAGGGGCACTTTCCTACACACCCCACTCCAATGAAAGAGGATGAGACTACCCTTTCACAAGAGAGTCTTCATTGTCTAAGTGGAAAAACCTGAAAAGACCATCTGCATTGACATGGTCAGTCCCAGGTCTGCGCTCCACTGTAAAGTCCATTACCTGTAGGGAGATGGACTGCCTCAACAGTTTGGGGTTTTCACCTTTCATTTCCATCAGCCCTCTGAGAGTCATGTGATCAGTTTGTACAAGGAAGTGAGTACCAAAAAGGTATGGTCTCAGCTTCTTCAGGGACCAAACCACAGCAAAGACTTCCCTCTCAATGGAACTCCAAAGCTGTTCCCTGGGGAGTAACCTCCTGCTCATGAAAGCAACAGGCCGGTCAAGGCCATCATCGTTGGTCTGGGATAGAACTGCCCCTATCCCATGTTCAGAGTTATCAGTCTGCGCTATGAACTGCTTGGAGTACTCTACATCTTTGAGAATGGGTGCTGAGCACATTAACTCTTTCAGGGTGTCAAAAGCCTTATGACAGCTCGCTGTCCAGTTTACCTTCTTTGGTTGCTTCTTGGAGGTAAGTTCTGTGAGGGGTGCCATAATGGTACTATACCCCTTCACAAACCTCCTATAGTACCCAGTCAAGCCAAGGAATGTCCTGACTTGAGTCTGGGTTGTTGGAAGCTTCCCAGTCCAAAATGGTCTGGATATGGGGCTTTAAGGGTAGAACTTGGCCTCCACCTACAAGGTGGCCCAAGTATACAACTGTGCCCTATCCTATCTGGCACTTGCTTACCTTGATAGTGAGGCCTGCAACTTGCAGAGCCTCAAGGACCTTTCCAAAGTGGATCAGGTGACCCTGCCAAGTGGGACTATGTACGGCAATATCGTCCAGATATGCTGCACTAAAAGTCTCCAACCCAGCAAGGACTTTACTCACAAACTTTGGAAGGTGGCAGAGGCATTCTTTAACCTAAGTGGCATAACAGTGAACTGAAAATGTCCATCTGGGGTCGAGAATGCGGTCTTTTCTTTTGCCCCCGGGCGCAGACCAATCTGCCAGTACCCGGATGTCAAATCTGAGACATTTGGCTGCCCCAAATCGGTCACTCAACTCATCAGCTCTTGGTATAGGGTGTGCATCTGTCTTAGTGACAGCATTGAGTCCTCTATAGTCCACACAAAACATCAGCTCTCATTTTCCACCCTTGGAATGAGGCTTGGGGGCTAAGACCACTGGGGTAGCCCGGGGACTGTGAGAGGGCTCAATCTCCCCTAACTGCAGCATCTTGCTGACTTTAGCCCAGATTCTTTCCTTAACTTGGTCAGACTGTCTGTAGATGTTGTTTTTGACAGTAATGCTGCCTCCAGTGTCCACATCATGGGTCCAGGAGTGTGTTTGACCAGGGGTTAGGGAAAGAGCCCAGCATACTGCTCCAGGACATGCCTGTAGTCAACTTGCTGTTGGGCAAAGAGGGTGTCTGAGAAGACAACTCCTTCCACTGACCCATCTTTTGGGCTGTAGGAGGGGTGGTCAGGGAGAGATTCACTCTCTGCTGCTTGATCCGCATCAGTGACCATCAGCATGGCCACATCAGCTCTGTCATAGAAAGGTTTCAGGCGGTTTACATGGATGACCCTATGAGGGCTCCTGCAAGTGTCTAGGACAACCAGGTAGGTGACCTCACCTTTCCTTTCAAGGATAGGGTAGAGACCTCTCCACTTGTCCTGGAGGGCCCCAGGTGCCATAGGCTCCACCAGACATACCTTCTACCCTGGTTGGAACTCCACCAGTGCAGCCTTTTGGTCATACCAGAGCTTCCGGAGCTCTTGGCTGGCCTCAAGGTTTTTGGATGCTTTACCCATGTACTCCGCCATCCTTGAACGTAGGCCAATCACATAGTCCACAATGTCTTGCTTAGGCTCTTTGAGAGGTCTCTCGCAGCCTTCCTTCACTAGATATATTGGCCCCCAGAAGTTCAAAGGAACTAAAGCCCACTCCCTTATGTGGCACTTCTCTGTAGGAGAAAAACAGGCATGGCAAAAGGACATCTCATCTCCTTCCGAGTTTTCCAGGGAGTCCTAACTTTCATGGTCTTGATGAATCTTCAACTAGACCACTGGTTTGTGGGCGATATGGGGTGGTAAAATTGTATGTCACCCCACACTCAGCCCACATGGCTTTTAGGTAGCCAGACATGAAGTGTGTACCCCGGTCTGACACCATGCCCTTAGGAAAGCCAACTCTAGTGAAGATACTGATGAGGGATCTGGCCACTGCAGGAGCTTTGACAGCCCTTAGGGGAATTGCCTCAGAATACCTGGTGGCATGATCAGCTACCGCCACTATAAATGTTGTTGGAGGGTCAAGGAGCATGACTTTGTCAATATATACCCTCTCAAAGGGAACCCCAACCATTGGGAGTGGTATTAAAGGGGCCTTTGGGTAGTTACCGGTCTTGCCACTGGCCTCAGTATACAGGAGTTCCTCCTCCCAATAGATTCTGTGGGAGCCACTTACATCTCCCTTTTCATGGTCAGCAGCTTGCAGTCTCAGGCTCTCAAGGGCAGGACAAGATTTCTGTCTCTGGCACAGCTCTTCCCTAGAGGGTCCTCCTGGGCCGAAGGAGCTCTGCTGTGTAAGGCCCAAGTTCCTGGGGCTCAGTTCCATCTGGGGCTGACAGGTCTTCTCCCAGAGGAGAGAGGACCTGGCCTTGTGGCTGTCCAGAAGTTGGTTTCCAGGGTTGGACCATTATTCCATGTCCAACTCATCTTTTCCACGCTGGGCTTTGCACTCTGGTTTCTATGCACACCCATTCAGGTATTCCCAGCATGGCTGCATAAAACTTGAGCTCTACCTCAGCCCATGCTGAGGTCTCCAGATCATTCCCTAGCAGACATTCTACTGGAATTGCAGAGGATAAGACCACCTTCTTTTGGCCAGTAACCCCTTCACATTCTAAGGACACCATAGCCATGGGATGAACCTTAGTCTGGTTATCAGCACTGATGACTGGATAGGTCTCTCCAATGAAGAGATTAGTTTCTCAGTCACCATAGAGACACTTGCACCTGTATCCCTCAGTGCTTCCACTCTAACCCCATTAATATGCGGCTGTTGTCTGTATTTTTCCAGATTACTGGGCCAGACAGCCATCCACCCCACCCTCCGAGACTAAAGTGGATTCAGTGAGCTCTCTGACCTGGAAAGAGCACACCAAGGATCCCATCTGGAGACTCACCACCCCAGTGGTAACTGTGAGAGCACTAGAGGAAGCCTTTTTGGGACAGGAAGAGTCCCAAGTTCGGTGTCCAATGGCTTTACAATTAACCATCAAGCCTTTTCGGTGTCCCAGTTCTTACCCTGGTACCCACCCTTGGATTGTGTAGTGTCTCGGACCCACCCTCTTGAACAGTCTTTTGGGGGCCTATAGGATACTCTTTACCTTTTTCTTTAGACCGTCCCACATCTCTGACTTGGGCGGGATTAGCAACCCCTTTCTTTTGGTCACCCCCTCCATGAGACTTTTGGACACCCTAGTATTGACCCAATCAATGGTCAGCTTTCTTTACCAACCAACTCCTGCTGAGAAATCAAACCTACGTCCACAAGTACTAATGCAACTTTTCAAAAGTATGGTTACTCAACAGATGCTCTTTCATAATCAAATTATAAAGCCCATCATAATCTTGCACCGGACTTCCCTTCAACCAAACACCTAGTGTTTTGACTGAAAAGTCTACAAAATCAACCCAGGACTGACTCAAGGTTTTCGGAGTCTCCCTGGACTCAATTCTACATTCCTCAGTGGTGAGTCCAAAGCCATCAATCAGGGTTTCCTTCATGGGGTGAAAAGATTCAGCATCTGCCTCATTAAGCGTCAGGAGTCTATCCCTGCACTTGCCTGAGAACAGCTCCCAGAGTAGAGAGCCCCAATACGTCTGGCTGAGTTTCCTCATCTCACAAGCCTTCTCAAAGGCTGTGAACCACTTGGTTATATCATCCCCTTCTACATATTTTGGGACAATCCCTTTGGGTTTTTAGGTTTAAAAGCTTCATCTTTCTCACCATTTAAGATTTTGCTGCCAACAGAGAAAGGTCCTAGGCAATGTTCCCTCTAATTTGTTTCCTCTGAGTGCAGTGTAAAATCTCTGTCACTGCAGACAAGTCTATGTGCACCAAGAAAATTATCATGAATGTAAGCGTTGTGATCAGTTATATAAATTTATGGCAATCACCACTCCAAACTTATATTTACAAAAACAGGTGCATTTCAAGTATACAGCTAACTTTAATAGGGACTTGTGACAGTTGTGCAATGTAGATGCACTCCAATATGATATGAATTGTTTACTCCAGTGGCACCTACACCCCAGGTTTAAAAAAGGACAGGACTCGGAAGGTTGTACCATCGTAGGATTTTACTAAAGTTAAACTAGTGTCCTGGTGACAATAACCTGGAAGGGTTAGAGCTGGTTAATGCAGTCTTTATGGGTGGCTTGAGTGATGGTATTAGCTTCTACAGTATGCAATAAGAAAACATACCTCAAAGCGATCCTAATGGTGAACAAGTCATAAGGCACTAATAATGGGTGGGGGGGAATGTCATCTTACCTGGAGGAGTGTGAGCCTCTTTTCCATGGATTTGTGGATCATCAGTGTGGTAATGGCCAAGTCGGTGTACGAGTCTTGGCATCTGTTTTTTTTCGTCCACTTAACTTTCTGCTTCTGGCCTTGCTACCAGCGCGTTTTACCCCCCTTTCACACACGAGCCCCCACTTCCCAGGCTCTCCCCCTTCATGGAATCGAGGACCTCCACAGGTAATAGGTCAGTTGATCTTGATTCCACATTATCTACTTTCTTATTAAATGTGTCCACCAACACCATCAGTGTCCCCACACTCCTGAAAAGACGTGCTAAACCATTCTCCTCAGTGGTGTTGCTATGTGCTGATCCACCAGAAAGCTGGGACCACAGGTGAAAGTATTTTTCTCATCACACTGGTGAGTCCCAAATAGGGCAAAACGTGTCTGAATGTTGAACAATTTGAAATTGCTTTACTTGGGCTGTCAAAGTAGATTTTAAACAGGTGACATGTATCAGACTGTGACATTATCGAGTGCTTTTGCATGTAATCATTGCAGCTAAAATTTGGGTGTTCCTAATTCACAATATGCATAAGACACAGCCTCTACTTGTGACTTGATTGTAGGGTGCGAATCTGCAAGAAGACAGGTAGGGGGAAAATGGGGAATGCAGTGCATAGGTAGTTATGAGAAGTGTGTCATTTTATACCCTCACATTACAATGGATGGATTTGTTGTGCTCCAGTACTCACCCTCTTATTGAGTTTGGTTGGTAAATATGAAAAGAAGGAAATTGGGATGCTAGCACCAGCTACAAAAATACAGTGTTAATTATGTCACTCTTTACTCATTTAAAAAAAAATATATCTTTATTGCATTTTTTCAAACATTTTCCAGAGTCACAATTGAGTACATAGTTGAACGCATTAAAGGGTACCATTCTACACAATACAGGTTATTAACTTCCAATATACATTTTTCCTACCACATGTACCTATCTCGCATGCGTTTCAACTTTTGTTGCAGATGTTAACGTAAATATATATGCCTCGTGTATTCTGTGCATACACTTCCCATATCATTGTCTGGAAAGTCAAATCTGCAAATTTGCCTTAGGGAACCCACCAGTTATATCATCCGCTTTGGTATCTTTCTGTATCGTTGCGTCTTTGGTAGTGTGTTCATAGGGATCTGTCTCCGTGTTTGGCAATAGAATGACAGGAGAATGCAAGACAAGATATTATGTTTAAATAAACTTATTAACAATGCCATCAGCTACTTTACGCTCCTCCGTCAGGATATGTGTAATATAGATGCCTCATTTCTCGTTCCTTTCCTGTAGTCAGCCCGCCCTCCGTGTTGTGGTGGCCGCCGCCCTAAAAGGTGTCCAGCACTTCCTATACCGATAAATGTGTTTTATGGCCAGTTATTAATCGTTTATCACAACCTATATATAGTGTCTTGTGCATCTAGGTCACCACTTCATCGCCTCCTGTATCGCCTTCTTGCGATGAAGTGCCTCTATCTTCCCTGTCCGCACTTGTTAACTCCGTAAGTATAGTGTCCCAGTACTGAGCTATTGGGTATTTGCGCTGTCTAGCTATTTCCTCTCTGTGCAGTGATGTACTTTCTGCCTGGGCCCACACCAAAAGCGATCTTCTCCAGCTTACAAACACAGGGGGGTCGGCTTGTTTCCATCTCTTAGTTATCAGACGTTTTGCCACTATCAGTCCTAAATCTATGAATCTAGAGGTGATCTTATTTTTCCTAGATCTGGGGTAGAGGCCCAATATGCACGTCTCCCACGTATGTGCTATCTGTCGGTCGGTGCAGGTCATGAGTGTCTCCGTGACTGCTTGCCAGTACGTGTTTAAGGCATCACAAAACCACAGCATATGTAAGAGATCTGCATCTACTTGTAGGCAGCGTGGACATGCTGAGGTAGTGTTGTGAAATATCTGTTGATCTTATCCGGGGAAAGATACGCCCTCTGAGTTATGTAGGTTTGTATAAGTTTAAACTTTGAGCTTCTGGGTATGTATGTGGAGCTGGCCAACAGCGTGTTCCATTCCAGGTCCGTCCATTGCTGGCCTCTGTCTGTTTCCCACCGTGTCCATAGGGCCGTCATGGGTTTCATTGTGTGTATAAGTAATGCCTCCACCAACCAGTGCACGATGTGTGAGCCCATTACATGTAGGTATTGTAGCAATAGATTTGTTTCTGGTTCAGTGGTTATGTCCCCCCATGCCGCTGCTAGCGACCTCGTGATTGATGTGTGCAGTATGAGCTGTCCTGCAGGTAGGCCGTAGTCCGTCGTCAGCACTTCAAACGATAACAGGATGACGTCTACATAGAGATCACCTAATGTGTCTAATCCAGCTGCGTGCTAGCTCGCAAGTTCCTCGCTGGTGGTGTCCGTTCTGCCTCTGGGCGTCCCCGCCAGTGGCATCGATGGGGCATAGGGGGTTATGGTCTTGGTTAGATATAAGCTCCTCTTCTAACACCGGTACGCCAGGGCGACACGGCTCTGTGTTGGGCGTGGCAGCCGAGCGATAGGGTGGAGCAGTTGAAATATTTGAGATTGCGACCAAGGGGGTCGTTCGGTGGCTGTATCCTCCAGTCCCATGCCTGCCAGCCATCTCGTTGCCCATTGTAACTGTGCCGCCAAGTAGTACAACTCCATATTAGGGACCGCTAGGCCTCCTTTACTGACAGGGGCATAGAGTTTCCATAGTGCAATACGAGGTCGGCCTTTGTTCCAAATAAGGTCCTGGAGTAGCTGTTCAAGGTCACGAAATGTTTTCGCGGGGACATATACCGGGAGATTCGAGAAATAATACAATAGTTTGGGTAGTATTATCATATTTGTCAATGTAATTCTGCCCATCACGTTCAGTGGAAGTGTTTTCCAGAATTGGGTCTGGGCTCTGACAGCAGATATGGCTCTAATTAAGTTACCCTCCAGCACATCCGTGGGGTTGCGATATATGAAAATGCCTAGATACCGGAACATTACCGGGTACCAACGGAGGGTGTAGTTGTTCATGCGCACATTTATTTCCGTGGTCTGATCACTGAATGGGTACAGTCCTGATTCAGTCCAGTTTACTCGGAGACCCGACATCTTTTCAAAATCTTGAAGTATGTCTGCAATTGAATTGGGGATTTCATGTAGGTCTTGCAGGAATAATAGCAGGTCGTCGGCATATAGTGAGACAGCATGTAACCCATCTCCCAAACGGATACCCCATGTTCCCCCCCCCCCACCCACACGGAGAGGCGTCGCTAACGGCTCCATGGCTAGAGAAAAGAGTAGCGGGGACAGTGGGCATCCCTGTCTGGTGCCTCTCTTGACTGGTATACTGTCAGATATAAGCCGGCCCGTTCGGACCCGGACAGAAGGGCGCTTATATAGTAATTGGACCATTCGTATATAATCATCTCCCAGCTCATATTTCCGTAGCACCTCAAAAAGATATGGCCACTCCAGTGAATCGAAGGCCTTCTCCAGGTCTAAGACCAGGCATCCTGAACGCGGCCATCTGTCGGTCGCATAATGTTGCACTCTAAAAAGTCTACGTATATTGAGCGACGTGTTCCTTGTGGGAATAAACCCATTCTGGTCACATGCACCAGGTTTCGCACTAGTGGAGCTAGGCGCGCTGCCAAAATGGATGCGAGGACCTTGTAGTCTGTGTTGAGTAGTGCTAGCGGCCTATATGAGCCCAGATATTCTGGCTCTCAGCCAGGCTTAGGGAGAGAAATCAGTAACGCTTCATTTTGTGTGTCTGGGAGGGTGGAATCCGTTATTGTGGCGTCATAGACTTTGAGTTGAGGCGCCAATTCAGCCATATAGGCTTTATAAAACTCCGCCGGTACGCCATCCGGGCCTGGCGCTTTACCATTAGCTAGTGAACCTATACTTGCTCTAATTTCCTCTAGGAGAATGGGATCGTTCAACTCAGGTTGTTGCTCGCGTGTAATTTGCGGCAGGGCAAGGTCTTCTAAATAATTGCAAATGTCCTGTGAGGTGGCTAAGGTGTGGGATTCATACAGTGAAGCATAGTGTTTCGTAAACTCCCTGTGTATATCCTGCTGTGAATATACCAAAGCGCCCTGTGCAGAACGTATGGATGAGACGGGGGATGTTGTGTCATCTTGACGTATAAGCCAAGCCAGCAACCTACCAGCTTTGTCCCCCGTGTGTTGTGTACGCGCAGAGTGCACTGCAAAGTTAAGGCAGCGGAGACGTTCCAGCAGATGGGTATGTTCCGTGTTTTGAGCCAATCGCCTACCAGAGCCTTCCATTGCCTCTCGCTCGTTGGATGCAAGTTTTCTCTCTATAGCAGTGAGGTCTGTTTCTATTTGTTTACGCATGCCGGCTTGCATGCCTAAACAATTCCCCCTAGTGACCACCTTAAAGGCGTCCCATTCTATTAATGGGGACGAGGCAGTGTCTGCATTCTCTTCGAAGTAGTGCGTCACAGCTGTAGCCAGAGACTCCCGAAACGTTGCATCTAGGAGTGTGTCAGGCTGCAACCGCCATCTAGGTACGGGCAGTGTGGTGCGCGTCCACTCTATGCACATCGTGTGTGGGTTGTGGTCCGAAGGTACTGTGGTTCAGAAATAACTGTCAAGAGGTTGTCTGTTACCATTATGCGGTCAAGTCGAACATGGAGTCCGTGTGCCCCTGAATAGTACGAATATATTCTGTCATGTGGGTTTCTGTATCTCCATATATCTGTGAGGTGCCATTGTGTAGCCCAGTTAATCAATGCCTTCATGGAAGCGTATGTTGGCGCCCCCGGAGGGGGTGGGGGCGTGGGGGGGGGAGGAACGATTTAGTGAGACATCAAGAACGCAATTGTAGTCTCCCCCCACTATCATTGGGACATCGTGCCATATGGCTAACTTACTCGATAAGGCCTCCAGGAAAATAGCTTGATCGATGTTTGGTGCGTAGATGGATGCAATAAGTATAGGACGGCCATCTAGCTTACCCTTTAATATTACATAATGGCCTTCCACATCGATAAGTGAGTCTTCAATGCTGACCAGGGTCCCTGGTCTAACCCAGATTAGGGCTCCCCTGAAATATGCTGAGTATCCCGTGGCATACAGCTGGCCCCTCCATCTCCTCTGTAAATGTGTCACCTCAGATCGCGTCAGGTGTGTCTCCTGAAGGAGAGCAATTTGTACATGGTGCCTCTTAAGATATGAATAAATGAGGCATCTGCGGGACGGGCTATGGATGCCTCTCACATTCCATGTGCCAAGTTTAATCGATGCCATAGTGTTAGATTAGTTAGTGGGATAATCGCTATTAGTGGTCTGACAATTGGTCTGATTAGGAAAATGTCTGTCAGGAATGTGAACTTGTGCCACGTGGTTACGCATCTAGCATTCAGTGTAGTTCGGCCCAGTGCGTGTGTGACTGCATATCTACAACAAACCAAAAATACCAAAAGGGCGAAGATGCAACAAGCAATCGTCCAAACAAATAACAAAAACGACATTGAGGCAATGACATGGGGGGGGTGTCTAACTCAAGCAAAGTGTGCCTGTTAAATAAAGGAAATGGTATCGCGATGACTCCCCCTTTCCCTGACTTAATTTGCCTAGGTTAGGGTCCTAAGGGGATAAAAGAAGGACCCGTGGCGCCGGAAAGAACCTCCCGCCTCCCCGCAGCATGAGTTCGCGCAGGTAGTCAATCCCCATCGCCGAGTGTTTTCTATGCACTGTAATAAGTGTCAACCCACAAATATCATACAGCATAATAGAACTGTGAGGCAGCAAAAACAACAACATATTATACTTGCGTATACATCAATACGTGGTCATTGAAGTCCATCGTGCATTTTACAGCGGCTGTTTAAGCAATCTCGTCCGCCGTCTGCGGGGTGACCTCTGGCAGTTCACATGATTCTTGTGAGTTTAAGGCTTCATCCGACAGTTCTTCCTCACTATCTTGTTCCTGTAGGCTGGACACCGAGGCCGCCTCTCCATGCGTACCACCAATGTCCTCAGCTGCTTTGAGGGCCCTGCGCTGATCCTGTAGCATGTGCTCCGGATTAGGTCCGAGATGTTGCGAAGCTTGGAGTTTCGCGCGATTCCTCCCCCTCCACCGGCGTCTGAGGGGCTGCCAGTGTTAGCGTCCGATGTTCCTGCCTGCGCGGTGGTCCCACCTGCCTTTCCATCTGTATCTAACCAATCCCCTGCCGCCTCTGGGGTATCGAAAAACAGAGTTTTGCCTCCCGCTACCACTCTCAATCAGGCAGGGAATATTTCAAGTCTTGTTGTCGGAGTCTTCTCTTCACTGACATGTATGAGTAGCGCTGCTTCTGTACTTGCATCGTAAAGTCCGGGAAAAACATGATTTTATGATTGTCTATTTGTACTTCTTGCAGCTTCCTAGTTTCCTGAAGTATAGTGTCTATGTAGTTCAGCAGTCTTATCAGGAGAGGTCCAGGGTTGGATCCCGGGGGCAGAGGTCTGGCTGGCACCCTGTGTGCTCGTTCTACTACGAAGTGTGGGGAGAGTGACTCCTCGGGTAACAAAGCTCGTAGCCAGGATTCGGTAAGGGCTACAGGGTCTCTGCCTTCCTTGCCTTCCGGAAGACCCACCACGCGTATATTGTTACGCCTCGACCTCCCTTCGGCGTCCTCAGCTCTACTTTCCAGATATTCCACTCTGTTTATAAGGTCTGTGATGAGTTTCTCCGCCGTTGTGATTTGTGGAGAGATCTCTGCAATGGTAGCTTCCACCTCAGACGTCCTGTCTGCGAGTTTACGGTGGTCCGCGTGTAAAAGGTTCAGGTCGATAGCCACCTTGTCTATCTTCCCCCTCCAAAGAAGTGCGGGTCTGGTTCATGGTTTCGCCTAATTTCTCCACCGCTGCCAACACCGCATCCAGTTTACTAGACATCGGGTCAGGTGTCCCCTCCTCAGACATCTTATCGGATTGGGTGCGGGTTAAGGGAGGTTTGGACAGTGATCCCCCAGTGCCGGGTTTCGTTCGGCCACCACGCAACAGAGTCAGCGTAGGATGGATGACAACGTTCTCCACAATATGACTCTCCAGGCCCAGTCAGCGGTCTAAGCAAGTGGCTAGATCCCACAAGAATCCAACTCACCACAGGGCGCCTGGCAGTCGGGGCCGGTCCTCAAGTATGTGCCCAAGCCGCGGCAGCGGACGCCAAAGTATAAGACCTCTCCCTTACGTCCTGCGCTCAATGCACTTCCCTGTGCGTGGCTTCACTGTTGCAGCAAACACCCCTGTCTCATCCGGGAGTACCTATTTGTGCGTGGGTGTCTGTCGTGTTGTCAGCCAAAGACTCAAATGTAGCCGAGGCGCAGGTGCACTCGAGTTGACCTCACCAGTCCCCAGAACTTGTGTCTGGTGTCTTGTGCGCGAGGCGCCCTTTAAATCTCCATCAGCAGCCAGTCCTGCAGCTATGTCTGGCACTGTTTACCTGTGTCCAGGTGCTCTACAGATCTGAGGCCTCTTCCAACAGTGGGGCCGGCGCCATTGTGTGTTCATTTTCAGCCCCCAAGGGAGTATCACCGCCCAAATTGGTCTGTGCCTGTCTCATGTGGCTTCACCAGTGGGTGGCCTCCTCCTAAGTGTGTCAGGTGCCTCCTACTGCCCGGCAGCCGTTCGTTGGGACTCCAGGATCAAGTCCCTGTACTCACTGTGGCATGTCGCAGTTTAATTGGCAGCGTCTTCTTACAGCCACACAGACGGGTGCCCACTTGGTCTTCTGTGCCACGCTCCGGAGAAATCGCCGTCCCGCCGAAGGTAACGGAGTTCGCAGCAGCCACGGCGGTCCACAGGTGCAGGAATCAGCCCCAGCGTCCACGCAGCTCACACGCCGTCTCTCCCACCCAGTCCGGAAGGGGCGTCTCGCGGCGCAGTCGCGCACCACAGTAGCGGCCGGCACCACAATAGTGCCCGTGACCGTGGAGGGCGCTCACTGGGGTCTTGGGTGCAAGATATCGCCTGGAGCGGCAGTCGTCAGCCGCTTCAGGCCGTGGTTCCCGGGCAGCAGGGGCCTATCTTCAATTCTCCATCCGCCGCCATATTTCGTGGCCTGGTGGGCGGGGCGCATCCCCCGGCTCGCGCAGTGGCAGCGTCTGGTCAGTCGGTCGGTCGGCCTGTGTGGCGTGTACACTACGGCGGAGGTTCGGAGGCAAACCCCAGCGCCCAGTGTGGTCGCACCCTGTCCTGCACCGGCCAGGCAGGTCCTCACCTCCACTGGGCCAGTCTCCAATCCAGTTGCTCTGCAATTACCGGATATTTGCGGCGGGGAAGGGGAGACAGCGGCGGAGCTCTATGTGAGCGCGTCCGACTCCATTACCCACGCCCCCATGTCACTCTTTACTCATTATCCTGTATCACATAAACATGATTTAGTGTTGTACTTGACACACACACACACACACACACACACACACACACACACACACACACACACGTTACCATCCTTGTGGGGACTATGTGTGAATACCTGCCTTGTGGGGACTAACCTTTCCCAATGTTTTTAAAATACACTAATAACAGAAAAATGTTAAGAAAAATTCATGATACAGGATCCTGCTTCAAATTTGCAAATATATTGTTATTTAATCGTGCGCACAGCACCATCCTTGTGGGGACTTGAACACGTGCTACCATCCTTGTGGGGACCTTGTCCGTAACATTATTTGTGACTGAATACAGTCGAAGGCACATGGCTAAATGTTTATTTTATCAACAATATACACAAACAACATTATAATCTATTCATATATGAATTGCTGCATATATACTAGGGGTATACATTAAAGACAGATTATGTTAATGTGCCAGAAAATATCATATCACGCTTAAAGAAAGACACTTAAAGCTGTATTTAACCTATTTATTAGTGCTTAAAATTTTAGGAGATAAGGGAACTAACACAAAGAAATTAACATATGGAACTAAGGAATATGGTCAAGTGGAACCCAGAGCTTGATTAGCTGCTAACATGTTTGCCAAAATAGATGTTCAAGTCCCCACAGAGATAGTGGGTGAAGATCATTGTGTTTAAGTCTCCATAGAAATAGTGTGTACATTCAAAGCTTAAATCCCATTATAAAGAGTGTGAGGCTAATGAGGTTCAAGTCCACACAGAGGTTGGGTGTAATTATAGGAATGCTCAAGTCCCCACAGAGATGGTATGTTTTTATAGCGATGTTTAAGTCCCCACAGCGATAGTGTGTTATCATAGAGATGTTCAAGTCCCCACAGAGATGGTGTGTTATTACAGTGTTGTTCAAGTCCCCACAAACATAGTGTGTTATTATAGCGATGTTTAAGTCCCAACAGAGATAGTGCTTGAAGGTGATTTTGTTTAAGTCCTCATTAAAATAGGGCACAATTCACAAAGGTAAACTTAGACCAAAAGTCTAACTTTACTACTTTTCAATATTCACAAAGCCCCATACAGAGAATGTGAAGCTGATGATGTTCAAGTCGAAGCAAACACAAGGAGATGATGGACGGAGCGCTGAAACCTTTCAGTCACTCACCCCCAGTCACAGATCTGGGTTAAATCCATCATCGTTCTTTAGCTCACTTCGCCACCCCAGTTCAGATCCAGCTAAATGCAAATCAGTCTTGACCCTGTGCCTCATGGCACCCCTGGTGCTGCAAGTCGAAACAGAGCCTGTGTTTAAATACAGGAATGCTCAAGTTCCCACAGAGATGGTATGTTTTTATAGTGATATTCAAATCCCCACAAAGATAGTGTTTTATTATAGTTTTTTCAAGCCCCCACAAAGATAGTGTGTTATTATAGCGATGTTTAAGTCCCCACAGAGATAGTGCATGAAGTTGATTCTGTTTAAGTCCTCATTAAAATAGGGCCCAATTCATAAAGGTAAACTTAGACAAAAAATCTAACTTTTCTACTTTTCAGTTTCACAAATGTAAACTTAGACCAAAAGTCTAACTTTACTACTTTTCTGTATTCACAAAGCCCCATACAGAGAATGCGAAGCTGATGATGCTCAAGCCAAAACAGAGCTTGCGTGTAATTACAGGAATACTCAAGTCCACACAGAGATGGTGTGTGACTATAGTATTACCACGGTCGCCAAAGAGAATGTGTGTGATTATAGACATGCTCAGGTCCCCACAGAGATAGTGTGTTATTATAGACATGCCCAGGTCCCCACAGAGATAGTGTGTGATTATAGAGATGTCCAGGTCCCCACAGAGATGGTGTGTGACTATAGAGATGTCCAGGTCCCCACAAAGATGGTGTGTGACTATAGTATTACCAAGGTTGCCAAAGAGAATGTGTGTGATCCTAGACATTTTGAGAAATATATATTCATGCTGAATCATTGAAAATTAGGTGGAAGAGTTGTGTAATGTTGGGCCATGGAATTTAAGACAGAGGCAGGTTCAGATTAATGCTTTGTCAAAGACAAATGTACCATTATCTTTGTCCCAAATACTCAAAGTCCGTTTTTACCCTTTTAAGATGTACTCCACTCATGGATATTCTCCCGGTATGATTTTTGCAGATTGATGGTTATATAATCTGTTTTGGAGGAGTTCCCCAGTCTACTCTCTATGCAGATCAGAAAAAGTATTCAATTAAAAGTTGTAACCCTCTGAGGGTTTTTGAGGCAATGTATTGGAGATGCATTAGCATGAACTATGCAACTAGATCATATAAATAAAAGGAAAAGAATGGAGTAAGCATGTATCCCTGCCGCACCCCTTTATACATGGTGATGCATTCTGCCAGTTAACCCTGACTAGCCCTCCACACCTGGGCATAACTGTCATTGAGTAAGCAGATTAATGTTGATAATATGTTACTAGGGACCCCCATCCTCTCCAAAACTGACCAGAGTTTTGTTCGTGGGACTAGCTCAAATGCAGGTTTTAGGTTCACAAACTCTACACCACCCTATTATACTCTGCAACACATCACTCCACTCTACAAACTCTTCTCTACACTATGACATTCTACACTTGTCCACTATACAACACTCTACTCCACTGCTACACTCTACTCCACTCTATGCCACTATACAAAACTATACTCCAATCTACAACACACTATACAACTCCAGCTAGGCCACTCCACACCACTTTACTTCACTGTACTCAATGAGACACTATTGCACTCTACTCCATTGTACTTCACTACTCCACTCTACGCCACTATATGTCACTCCACTCAACGACACTCTATGCCACTTTACTCTACCACAATGTATGACACTCTACTCCACTGTAGCCACTCCACTCTACAGCACTCTCCTCCAATGTATGCCACTCTACTCCACACTACCACACTATACAACACTCCACTCTACAGCACCACACTTTGTCACACCACTCTGACAGTCCACTGTATGACACTCTCCTGCACTCTACTCAACACTACTCTACACCACTCTACTCTATGCCACTTCACTTTATGCCCCTACACCGTATGCCATGCCACTCTATAACACGCCACTCTGCTCTACTATATGGCAGACCACTCTACACAGCTCCACTCTACTCTGACACACCAATGCACTCTACTCCACTTCTCTCTACTCTACAACACACCCCTCCACTCAATCTACTCCACTCTGTCACTCCACTCTATGCCACCTCACTGTACACTATTCCACTCTACGCCACTCCACTCTAGTCCACACTACCACACTGTACGACACTTCATTCTACAGCACTCTACAACAGTCCACTGTATGACACTCTCCTCTGGTCTACTCTACGCCACTACACTGTACTCCACTCTAATGTATGACATGCCACTCCACTCTTCTCTACGGCATGCCGCTCTACGCCACTCCACTCTAAACCTCTGTTACACGCCACTCTACACCACTCCACTGTTCACCACTCCACTGTACGCTATTCCACTCTATGCCACTCTACTCTACCCCATTCCACTCTATGCCACACCAATGTATGCCACTCCACTCTAACACTACTCCACTGCATGCCACTCCACTCTACAACGCCCCACTCTAGGACACTCCATTATACGATAGTCCACTGTATAACACTCTCCTCCAATCTACTCTATGCCACAGTGGCACCAGAGATGAAGGAGGTGAAAATCTCCCTGCAGTGTCCAAGTCCAAGCATGGAGCATAAGGAAGCAGCTATGATTAGTGCTGCAGGTACAGTGGCACTGGGCAGAAGCAGGGTGAAGAGCCAACAAAAGCCTGATCTTGACATTAGGAATTAGGGCGCTGCTACTGTATTGTTTTGTTCAGTGAATCATGTGGGGTGCCGAAGCACATTTTTGGACAGGTGCATGCTACCCCATGAGGGAGTGTGAGGCTGGCAGAGGATGTATTTATTATCATTCTATGTGTTTTGATTTCATGGATGAGTGACCAGAGAGGTGCTCTTTTCTTGTCTTGGGGCATAGTGCATATGAACGGAGCAGGATCCGTGAGAGATCGTCACGCAAATTATAATATAGTTAGAACTAAAATAAATAGGCAGCACTCGCCAAGTCAGATGGACAGCAGGGTGATGTGTGCAAATACACTATAGGGATAACCAGAGAAGGCCTAGTAATCGTTTTGGCAACGTCTGCAAGGCAGAGATCCTGTCAAGTGTGTAAAATGATAGCGTGTACACAATTTGCTTAGTTTGTTTTTGTTTAATTATGCAAAAGTTCAGGAAAATTATGCGAAATCACATAAAATTACGCAAATGCAAAATACATTATTTAGTGCTATATTTGAGCACGAAATGAGTTTTGCAATTTTGCAGTAAAAACATAGCACGAAAAAACATAAGTGGCATAAGGAAAAGGCTCTCATGTTCTGGACATTTGTATTAGTCCCATGCATTTGCGATAAACTTTTGCCACAAATGCCACATAGTTATGTGAGGTGGCACTGGAATTTGTATAACAAGTGTAGCATGAAATTCTAGAAATTACATGACTCAAGCAGCTTAATTTAAATTTCCACCGGGTCTCAATAATATGCCAAATGGTAATGATGGGAGTTGGTGCTATGAGAAGTAGCCATTCACCTTTTTTTTTTTAAAAGGCAGAGATACTGCCTACTTATGTACAGTTATGTCATTAACGATAGAGAAGAACACCATGAGATGTGAAAAAAACAGTCCATTAAAAGACTTTTAACTAAAATAAATGCTGCTGACGCGGGGATCTTACGTCGGGTATGTTAAGAAAAAGAAGATAATTAGACTTTAAGGATCTGCTTATAAAAAACACACAAACATTAGCAGGCAGGCAGTCGCTAGTTCAAGTCAAAGCTATAGGTTTTCCTTTTGCTTCTGTAAAAAGTTATGACATCAAAGCGCAACATAAATGTGTTTTTTTAGCCATTTGCCTATTCACATAAGTTATAGAATGATAATAATCGACTAAAGACTTCAGGAGCCCACTTCCGCTCTATTAGTTGGGCGGTCACACTTGAGCGGCCGGATTGTAACTCCTAAAAATAATATTATAGCCATTGTACGATGTTGTGCAGTATGTGTAACAGTAATGTGGAACTATTTTTCAAAACCACTGCTGATTTTTATGAGTTTAATTGATAAAGTAGGATAAAAAAAATTTTTTAAACGGTTGCAGCTTTGAAAATGTTTATTTTTCACTGCAAAATATGCAATGCTTTTAAGCTTGTGTGCTGTGGGAATGTAAGAGTTTGATAAGTGAGTGCAGTTCATAGAAATCTACAGACACAGGTGTCAGGAGTTCAAAGCAGCTCGGCTGGAGCTGGGAGTGTCAAGGTTAGGCCCTTTGTCATTCAGTGCTTATTCGCTGTAATGACAATGAAAGCCCTCACCTGCATATCAACAGGAGGGGGAAGGGACTGTCTCAGAGGATGGGAGTGGGAATAGCGCTTTTTTTCTCTTTGAAAGTGTAATGTCTTGGGTATGGAGTAACAGGAAAGGGGGCTCCTATTCTTAAGCTAGGGCGAAGGTGCATTTCAGCACATTGAAAGATTTATGTGGAAATTGCTTTTAAAGATGTCTGTAAACCATTTTTGAGGAGAATAATTAAGAGCGCATCTCTAGCAAAACAAAGATGTCGGAGCATATTAGCAAGACCCACGTTAAAATTATCGCAGTTTTAGCGGCAGGAAACTGCCGCTAAAACGGCGATAATGGGCTTGCTAATATGCGTTATGAAATTCAATAGAAGCCCAGGTTAGATGTCCTGCACATCTAACCTGGGCTTCTATTGGAATTCCATAACGCATATTAGCAAGCTCATTATCGCCGTTTTAGCGGCAGTTTCCTGCCGCTAAAACGGCGATAATTTTAACGTGGGTCTTGCTAATATGCCCCCATATTTTAAATCTGAAAATATTTTATACAATCTCAACTCTCATTACGTCGAAAGGGTATGTCTGAAAAACACACACGTTGAACAGTTTTGGATGTGCTTGTGCTTTTAATATTATTGAGCCACATTACATGTAATTGTTTGCCTATCATCCCGTAATTTGGTCAAGTCGGTTTCTGTTTAGAAATATCGATTTACATGGGGTCTAAATCTTGGGCTATTAAGTCACATACAAATATGTGCAATATACTTAGCCCACGAACTAATACTGCACAATTTGCGCAAAATATATAGCCCGTAAGCATATATGTACCTTTTTCTCAGTGTGAAATTCTGACAGCTATTGCCTCATTTTCAGGGCCTCTGTAGTTTTCATTCAGTCTCAAACAGGTGTTTGCGCTTGAATCAGCATTATAAATTGAATGTACAGTTCGCACTGGCTATTGACTTCTCTGTACATATTTCACTGGCTTAAACATGGTGAAAGTGTTACAGCTCAGAATGAGAGAAAACGTACTATTACCATGCTATTCTCTTTTCCAACCAGTGGATCTCGCAATAGGGAGGTAAATACTACACTGTGAACCCAGTGTAGTCTTTATTTGCCCGGATATTATTCGCTACCAGATTTACTGCAGGCCTCAAAATGAGGGCCTAATGGACATAGTAAAAGAAGCATTGACAAAGCCAATATGATCAGAGTTACTTTTACAGAAATTATTGTGCTTAATTGGCAAGTTAAGTTTGTGCATGAGTGTAAAGCTACTACAAAGTACTGCGGGGGTGCATACTCTTGTTGCAGTTCTAACAAGGGGTGGATGATGCGGGTGCACAGACTCAAAAGAAAGAGCAGGCTTGGAGCATAAGTTCTAAGAATTGCTCATGACCTTCTGTAGCCGGCTGACTGTTCTTTGTAAAGTAACCACAAAAGATACAAGTTAAGCACAGACAAAGCCGATAGTTTTGACTTTTTCTAAACGAACGTCTATTGAGTTGCTCATACTATGGGGCATGTAAGCGAGGAAAACATGCATGCTGGGTCATTAATATATTGGCACAGTTACTTAGGCTTGTAACCAACAGTCTATAGAGATTCCTTATACATTCGGTAAGCAAAGGTTACCTAAAAATTTGCTTACAAGCTGTACAGAGACCCACAATGTGTGCAGTCCATCAGCACAGGCCACAGACCCCACGGTGAGTACGGACCACTGAAAATGACAACTGTGAGACCCCTGATATGTACACCTCAACTGCAAAGTCACGAAGAAAGAGAGGCACACACAGCAATGTATAATTTGTAGTAGTGCTTCTTTACGCACTGGTGGTATATAAAAAGGCAATATTACCTATAGAAGTGACAGTATTATGGTTCCTATATTATGAGCTTATATTACAGAGAAATATAAACATTCCTATTGTGTGTCTGTTTCCTTTAAAAGGGCTGTCAAATTGCCAACTGTTTTTACTGATCATATATGACTTTCTCTAAAATATCAAAAGAGGGGCAACATAATCGGAGTAAGAGAAGCAAGGGGCACATGGTGTTATTAAGAGCTCAGTTTGTTGCCTGTCTTGTATTTGAGGACACTATGCAGAGTTGAAAGGGTCTTATTTCTAGTATGGCTGATATGACAGATGCAGCGCAGCAGATGGGTGTGAAGAGCTCAATGCAACCTACTTCCAGGACTCAGAAGGCTAAGGATCAAAGTGCAAACTGGTTAGGAAAGAGCACTGGGGCAAATCTATTGTTATTGCAGCAGGCACAGTGGCACCAGGGCTGAAGGAGGTAAAGAGCTGAGTGAAGCCTGCTCGATGACCATGCACGGAGCATAAGCAGGGCCACTGGAATTATGTGGCAGGGTTGAGTAAATTATGTGGCAAGAAAAGACAACTTATGCGGCAATATGTGTCACATTTTCGGATATTACTTCATTATTTTGTCATTTTTAAAATTGTTAAGACTGTCTGGGCAAGTGTCAAGAGAATTTTTAGGGTTCAGGGTGGGTATGGATTTTTGGGTGGTAAGGTATTTTTTAGGGTTTAGGGTGGGTGTATGTTTTTGAGTAGTTAGGGGTTTTTTAAGGTTTAGGGTGGGTATGGGTTTTATGGGTGGCAAGGGAATTTTTAAGGTTTTGGGTGGATGTGGGTATTTGTGGGGCAAGGGAAATGTTATGGTTTAGGGTGGGAATGGATTTTTGGGTGGCAACTGAATTTTTTAGATTTAGTGTGGGTATGGGTATTTGGGTGGAAAGGGATTTTTTAGGGTTTAGGGTGGTCCTGGGTTTTGGGTGGCAAGGGAACCTTTAGTGTTTATGGTAGGTATGGGTTTTTGGGTGGTAATGAATCTTTTAAGGTTTAGTGTTTGTATGTGTTTTTTGTGGCAGGGGATTTTTTAGGGTTTATAGGAGTATGGGTTTTTGTGTGGCAAGGGATGTTTTAGGGTCAAGGGTTGGTATAGGTTTTTGGGTGGTAAGTGGATTTTTAGGGGTTAGGGTAGGTGTATATTTGAGTGGTAAGGGATTTTTTAGAGTTTAGGGTTTTATGGGTGGCAAGGGAATTTTTAGCGTTTAGAGTGGGTGTAGGATTTTTGGTGGCAAGGGATTTTGTAGGGTTTAGGTTGGGTATGGGGTTTTTAGGTGATATGGGCTTTTTTAGGTTTTAGGGTGCGTATGGGTTTTTGGGTGGTAGGGGATTTTTTAGGTTTAGGGTGGGTATGGGCTTTGGGTGGCAAGGGAACCTTTAGGGTTTAGGGTGGGTATTGGTATTTGGGTGTTAACTCATTTTTTAGGGTTTAGCATTTGTACGTGTTTATGGGTGGCAAAGGATTTTTTTGGGTTTAGGGTGGGTAAGGTATTTTGGGTGGGAATGGGTTTTTGGGTGGCAATGGAATTTTTTGAATTTAGGATGGGTATGGGTATTTGGGTGGTGAGGGATTTTTAGGGATTAGCATTTGTATTGGTTTTTGGGTGGCAAGGGATTTTTAGGGTTTAGGGTGTGTATGTGTTTTTGGGTGGCATTGTATTTTTTAGGGTTTAGGGTGGGTATGGGTTTTTGGGTGGCAAGGGAATATTTAGAGCTTGGGGTGGGTATTTGGGTGGTAAGGGATGTTTTAGGGTAGGTATGAGTTTTTGGGTGGTAAGGGCTTTTTTAGGGTTTAGGACGGGTGTGGGTTTTTGGATGGCAAGGACATTTTTAAGGTTTATGGTGGGTGTGGATTTTTGGGGGGCAAGGGAAGTTTTATGGTTTTGGGTGGGTATGGGTTTTTGGGTGATATGGGAATTTTTAGGGATTAGGGTGGGTGCGTGTTTTTGGGTGGTAAGGTATTTTTTTGGGTTGAGGTTGGGTATGGGTTTTTGGGTGGCTTGTGAGTTTTTATGGGGTTAGGGTGGGTATGGGTTTTTGGGTGGCAAGGGATTTTTTAAGGTTCTGGTGGGTATGGGTTTTTGGGTAGTAAGGGATTTTGTTTTAGGGTGGCAAGGAATTTTTAGGGTTTCGGATGGGTATCATTTTTTGAGTGGCAAGGGAATTTTTAGGGTTTTGGGTGGGTATGGGTCTTTGGGTGGCAAGGGAATATTTAAGGTTTTGGGTGGGTGTGGGTATTTGAGGGGCAAGGGAACTTTTATGGTTTAGGGTGGGAATGGGTTTTTGATTAGCATGGGAATTTTTAGGGTTTAGGGCGGGTGTATGTTTTTGAGTGGTATGGGGTTTTTAGGGTTTAGGTGGGTATGGGTTTTATGGGTGGCAAGGGAATTTTTAAGGTTTTGGGTGGGTGTGGGTATTTGTGGGGCAAGGGAAATTTTATGGTTTAGGGTGGGAATGGGTTTTTGGGTGGCAAGGAATTTTTTAGGGTTTAGCATTTGTATGGGTTTTTGGGTTTCAGGAGAATTTTTAGGGTTTCGGTGGGTATGGGTTTTTGAGTGGTAACAGATTTTTTAGGGTGGGTATGGGTTTTTAGGTGGCAGGGGACCTCTTAGGGATTTGGGTGGGTATGGGTTTTTGGATGGCAACTGAATTTTTTAGATTTAGTGTGGGTATGGGTATTTGGGTGGAAAGGGATTTTTAGGTTTAGGGTGGGCCTGGGTTTTGGGTGGCAAGGGAACCTTTAGTGTTTATGGTAGGTATGGGTTTTTGGGTGGTAATGAATCTTTTAAGGTTTAGTGTTTGTATGTGTTTTTTGTGGCAGGGGATCTTTTAGGGTTTATGGGAGTATGGGTTTTTGTGTGGCAAGGGATGTTTTAGGGTCAAGGGTTGGTATAGGTTTTTGGGTGGTAAGTGGATTTTTAGGGGTTAGGGTAGGTGTATGTTTTTGAGTGGTAAGGGATTTTTTTTTAGAGTTTAGGGTTTTATGGGTGGCAAGGGAATTTTTAGCGTTTAGAGTGGGTGTAGGATTTTTGGTGGCAAGGGATTTTGTAGGGTTTACTGTGTGTATGGGTTTTTGGCTGGCAAGGGATTTTTTAGGTTTTAGGTTGGGTATGGGGTTTTAGGTGATATGGGCATTTTTAGGCTTTAGGGTGCGTATGGGTTTTTGGGTGGTAGGGGATTTTTTAGGTTTAGGGTGGGTATGGGCTTAGGGTGGCAAGGGAACCTTTAGGGTTTAGGGTGGGTATTGGTATTTGGGTGTTAACTCATTTTTAGGGTTTAGCATTTGTACGTGTTTATGGGTGGCAAAGGATTTTTTGGGGTTTAGGGTGGGTAAGGTATTTTGGGTGGGAATGGGTTTTTGGGTGGCAATGGAATTTTTGAATTTAGGATGGGTATGGGTATTTTTGTGGTGAGGGATTTTTTAGGGTTTAGCATTTGTATTGGTTTTTGGGTGGCAAGGGATTTTTAGGGTTTAGGGTGTGTATGTGTTTTTGGGTGGCATTGTATTTTTAGGGTGGGTATGGGTTTTTCGGTGGCAAGGGAATATTTAGAGCTTGGGGTGGGTATTTGGGTGGTAAGGGATGTTTTAGGGTAGGTATGAATTTTTGGGTGGCAAGGGCATTTTTAGGGTTTAGGGTGGGTATAGGTTCTTGGGTGGTAAGGGCTTTTTTAGGGTTTAGGACGGGTGTGGGTTTTTGGATGGCAAGGAAATCTTTAAGGTTTATGGTGGGTGTGGATTTTTGGGGGCAAGGGAAGTTTTATGGTTTTGGGTGGGTATTGGTTTTTGGGCGATATGGGAATTTTTAGGGATTAGGGTGGGTGCGTGTTTTTGGGTGGTAAGGTATTTTTTTGGGTTGAGGTTGGGTATGGGTTTTTGGGTGGCGTGTGAGTTTTTATGGGGTTAGGGTGGGTATGGGTTTTTTGGGTGGTAAGGGATTTTTTAAGGTTCTGGCGAGTATGGGTTTTTGGGTAGTAAGCGATTTTTTGTTTTAGGGTGGCAAGGAATTTTTAGGGTTTCGGATGGGTATCATTGTTTAAGTGGCATGGGAATTTTTAGTGTTTTGGGTGGGTATGGGTCTTTGGGTGGCAAGGGGTTTGTTAGGGTTTAGGGTGGCAATGGAACTTTCAGGGTTTAGGGTGGGTATGGGTTTTTGATTAGCATGGGAATTTTTAGGGTTTAAGGCGGGTATGGGTTTTTGGCTGGAAAGGGAATTTTTATGGTTTAGGGTGGGTGTTGATTTTTTGGGGGCAAGGGAAATTTTATGGTTTTGGGTAAGTATCGGTTTTAGATGATAAGGGAATTTTCAGGGTTTAGGGTCGGTGTGCGTTTTTGAGTAGTAAGGTATTTTTCGGGTTTAGGTTGGGTATGGGTTTTTGGGTGGAAATTGAGTTTTTCAGGTTTTTGGTGGTTATGGGTTTTTGGGTGAAAAGGTATTTTTTAGGGTGAAGGGTGGGTATGGGTTTTTGGGTGGCATGTGAATTTTTAGTGTTTAGCATGGGTTTTGGTTTTTGGGTGGCAAGGAATTTCTTTAAGTTTAAGGTGGGTATGGGTTTTAGGTGGTAAGGGATTTGTTTGGGGTTAGGGCGGCAAAGGAATTTTTAAGGTTTAGCGTGGGTATGGGTTTTTGAGTGGCAAGGGACTTTTTAGGGTTTAGGGTGGGTATTGTTTTTTGATTGGCAAGGGAATTTTTAGGAGTTAGGGTGGGTATGGGTTATTGGATGGCAACAGAATTTTTAGTGTTCTATATCTTTTGCGCCGGTTGACGAATCTTCACAAAATGTTCCCAAAAAGTGTGCCGGTGATTCTAGTTGGGCATGGTAAGTTTCGGGGGCATAGAAAAAGGCAGAGGTCAAAAAAAGTGCATTTCCCATGTTAATTACCTAGAGTCTTTACACACTCCTGCAGTCCAAACCGCCGGACAGAATTATAAAAAAAAAATCAGGAGAAAAGTAGATTCTGTTCTGGAGATCATGCCTGTTATTATTTGGTGTAAATCGTTCAGTAGTTATTGAGATATTATAGGAAACAAAATTTGTATATCTGGGCATATGTGGTACTTTTGTAGTGCCTTTGTATTTATGTTTAAAACTCTAAACTTTTAGAAAACACTAACAATCACTGGATGATGTCATCAGTGATGTCATTTAAGATGTCATCAGTGGTGTCATGAGTAATGTCACTGACCATGTCATAAGTGATCTAATATGTGAGGTCATAATCAGTGCATTGTGGGGGCATAAATTATAGTTAGCTCAGGTAATTATACCTGCTGAATTTCACTGGTTTTGTACGAGTAACAAATATTCCTGTAACCTTTGGCTTTTTTAGGGAATTTTTAAGGGTTTTTTAATTCTGTTTTCTAAGTATAATGACCCTGTAACCTTTGTTTTTTTCAGTGAATTTCTATGGGTTTTTTACCGTTAAGTAAGATGCCCATCACAATGTACAGTGGGGGTTAAACACAAGGTCTGGCCTGGCATTGTGCTGCCCCCACCCAAGCTTGCTGCTCCTGCCCACCCCCTCCTTGCTATCCATTGTCCAAGTCCATGACCCTGCTCCCTCATTACAGCCATTTGTGGCTATTGTTCTGCCACTGCCCTTCCTGCCCCATCACCCTCCTCCCTACCCTCTTTTGTCTGAGTCTGTGCATGAGCCCCCTCGCTCCTGCCCTGCATGGTCTGATGTGCTGCCACTGCTCTCCATCAAGCTTGATGTCCCTGCCCACTCCTCCTGCCCTCTGTTGCCAAATTCTATGCCTCATCATTGCCCTCCTGCTTAGCCTCTGTGCTTAGCTTGCTGCCCCTACTCTCTTTCCACTTTCCGTCTGATGTCTGTGTGCATGCCCCTGCTCCCCTCTGTCTGCTCACCATATTCCATGGACCTGCCACACTCCTATCTACTCTAAGTATTCTGTTGAGCTGCCACTGCCCCCTTCACCTGCCTGGCATCGTCAGATGGCTGCCGCCTGTCCCTGCTACCTCCACCCTGCCTGTCAAGTTCCATGCCCCATCCCTCTCTCCTGTCCTCCAAGATCCATTTTGTTGCTACTCCCTTCTGCCTCCATGCTCTGATTTGCTGCAACTGTTCCTCCTGCCTCCCCTGCATGGTCTGTTGTGAAGCCCTTCCCCTGCCCTCTTTTGTGTGTGTCCAGCCCATACCCCTGCCTTCGGTCCTCCATGGTCCTTTGTGCATGCCCCTGTCCCCTCCCTCTTGCCCACCATGGCCGTTGTGCTGCCATTAACCCTCCTGCTTGCCATGCATAGTCTTCTGTGCTGCCACATCCCCTCCCACCTGCCCTGTGTAGTCAGTTTGCTGTCCCTGACCGCCCCCCACCTTTCCTCCAACGTCTGTGTGTATAGCATTATAGTCTCACTGTTGCCCTCCATGGTGTGTTGTGCTTCTGGTACCCATCCCTTCTGCCCTCCATTGTCAGATTGCTGCTCCTGCCTCCTTGCCCCCTGACTCCGTTTTCCATGTTCAGACCTCTATCCCCTCCTTCCTGCCTTATCTGGTCCTTTGTCATGCCCCTGCCTCCTCCCTCCTGCCCTTCATGGTCCGTTAGGCTGCAACTGTCCCTCCTGTCTGTCCAGTATGGTCAGCTTGCTGCCGTTGCATCTTTCCTCTCTGAGTGTTAAAAATATATAGTAAGATAGTATAAATTGTAAATTAGTAAACATTATGTACTACTAATGAGTGATGCTATTTGTAACACATTATGTGAGTGTCTGTGTGTATCCATGTGTGAGTTGCTGTTGAGTGGCTCTATGGGTGTGTGAGTAGTTTTATGGGTGTGTGAGTGGTTGTATGGGAGAGTGAGTGGTTGTACTGGTGTGTGAGTGGATATGTGAGTTGCTGTTTGGGTGAGTGAATGACTGTGTATGTGGCTCTGTCAGTGGTGTATGAGTGGGTGAATGGGTATGTGAGAGGCTATATAGGTGAGTGATGCAGTGTGTGAGTGGCTGTATGGGTGAGTGAGTAAGTGCAAGTGGCTGTATGGGTGAGTGTGTGCTTGTGTTAGTGACTGTATAGGTGAGTGAGTACCTGTGCTAGTATATGTATGAGTAAGTGAATGGGTGTGTGAGTAACTGTATGGGTGAGTGAGTTGCTGTGCGAGTGACTGTATGGGTGAGTGAATAGGTGTGTGAGCAGCTGTATGGGTGACTGGCTCAGTGTGTGAGTTATGTTATGTTATATAATTTGTAAAGCGCATGGCTGTCCCGGCAAAGGGATGTCCCAACGCCTGTATGTGTGGCTGTATGGGTGATTGAGTGGGTGCATGAGTTGCTGTATGGGTGAGATAGTGGTTGTGTGAGTGGGTGTATGGGTGAGAGGATGTGTGATTGGCTCTGTGGATCAGTGAGTGGATGTGTGAGTGCTTGTATGGGTCTGTGAATGGGTATGTGAGTGGTTTTGTGGGAGTGGGTGTATGAGGCTTTCTATGGGGGTGTGCGTGTGTGTGTGTTTCTGTGGATGATGTCATCAGTACTATATATATATATATATATATATATATATATATATATATATATATATATATATATAAAAACTTGAGATAACTATAACTGGTGAATTTCAGTGGTTTAGTTAGTTTCAAATGGTATGTTTTACGTGACATTTTCACCTAACTATAACATCCCTTTAACCTTTGTTTTTTTCAGTGATCAAGGCTCCTCGGAGCCGAAACGTTATGGCGACAGAGCAATAAAATATTGAAGAATCGACTAACCTGGGTCCGTGTCCGTAAATTCAGCGAATGCTTGGAGAACGCGGAGCAAAGTCATATATATATATATATATATATATATATATATATTCACTGAAAAAACCATAGGTTTTAGGGACAGTTATAGTTAGTTGGACATTTCACTCGTACAAAACCATAGAAATTCCCCGTTATAGTTAGTTCAGCTAACTATAACTCGCGCCCCCGCAATGCACTGCTGATGACGTCACATATTACATCACTCATGACATGGTCAGTGACATCACTGATGACATCACTGATGACATCTCAAATGACATCACTGATGACATCACTGATGACATCATCCAGTGACTGTGTGTTTCTGTAAAGTTTAAATATGTTTAATATATATAGGGAAAGGCGTATTTAAGAATGAGTGGGTGTATAAGTGTCTGAATGGATGATTTAGTACGTGAGTGACTGACTCTACAAGTGAGTGATTAAATGTATCTTACTGAATGCATGGGTTAGTGACTAAACTGTGTGAATGTCTGTATCCGTCTGTCTGTTGGTTTGTAAGCGGCTGCATGGCTTTCTGAATAGCTACATGAGTGTCTACATGGGTTATTGATTGATTGTCTGAGTATCTGTATGGGTGCCTGAGTTTGTGTGGGTGGGGTGTGTGTGACTCTGTGCATAGATGTGTGAGTTGGTGATTCACTGGGTGCATGGTTTCAAGAGTGCATCTGTGATGGACTGTATGGGTGGGTGAGTGTGTGTATGGGTGTGTTAGTGATTGAATGTATATCTCAGTGGTACATGTGTGAGTAACTACATATGTGAAAGGCAGTATATATGTGTGTTGGAGTATATAAATGGCTATAAGTGAGAGTGTGTGATTGTGAGAGTGGCTGTATGGATGAGTGTGTACTTGTATCAGTGATTGTATAAGAGCGTAAGAATGTGCTAGTATTTGTATGAGTAAGTGAGCTGGTGTGTGTATAACTGTATAGGTGAGTAAATGGGTGTGTGATTACGTTTTTGCATGACTGACTAGGTGTGTGAGTACCTCTATGGATGAGTGGCGGTGTGTGAGTGTTTATATAGGTGTATGAGTGCATATGATAGTCCTGTACTGAGTGACTAAGTATGAGTGACTGTACGGGTGAGTGAGTGGATGTGTGTGTAGACCTAAGAATCAGTGAGTGGGTATGTAGTTTTTGGTGTTGGAGTGTCTATGGTTTTGAGAATGGCAGTCTGTAATTTAGAGTGGGTGTATCAAAAGTTATATTAGGGTGTGAGAAGATGCATGAAATTATCACATGGATGATGTCATCAGTGATGTCATTTGAGATGTCATCAGTGATGTCATCAGTGATGTCACTGACCATGTCATGAGTGATGTAATATGTGACGTCATCTGCAGTGCATTGCGGGGGCGCGAGTTATAGTTAGCTGAACTAACTAACGGGGGAATTTCTATGGTTTTGTACGAGTGAAATGTCCAACTAACTATAACTGTCCCTAAAACCTATGGTTTTTTCAGTGAATTTCAAAGGTTTTTTTAAATGCTAATTTCTAACTATAACGTGTCTGAAACCTATGGTTTTTTCAGTGAATTTCAAAGGTTTTTAAATGCTAATTTCTAACTATAACGTGCCTGAAACCTATGATTTTTTAAGTGAATTTCAAAGGTTTTTTTAAATGCTAGTTTCTAACTATGCCTACAGAGGTAGGACATGTGAAGAAAGAAGAAAAAACGCACAGAAAGAAGCAAAAGATGTGCAGAAAGAACCAACAGAGGAGCAGAAAGAGGCCTTGTTGCAAAATCATCCTGTGCCCACAACTTTTTCAGACGGGTACTGGTGGTAACTGACTCTGACTAACCAGAGCCAGTGCTATGCTAAAAGACACTTAGAATACAGTGAAAACACCTACATACACTAGGGAACACTATGCATTGGGGTACCCCTGTGATTAGCATGACCTCCTCTGCAAGTCCCTAGTACATAATAGGGCAGGGGATTAAAACTACCTCTTAAAACGCGCTACAGGGCGCGTTTGCACAGTGGTGAAGGGAGGGGGCCTGAGGTGACATGTGTGCAAACGCACCCCGTGGCGCGTTTTAAGTTGCGGGATTAAGTCCCCTTGAATTCTGAGGGTCCCTGGGGCCCAACTAGCCCCCCAGGTACCTACAGTTAGGACCACAGAGCTGAGTTGCAGAGAGACGTTCCGAGGCCACGCACCTTTTTTCACCTCTCTGCAACGCAACTCTGTTGTGCTTACTGAAGGTACCTGGTGGGCAGTTGGCCCCCAGGGTCCCTCAGGATTCAAAGGGAATTAATTCCCCAACTTAAAACGCACCACAGGGCGTGTTTGCGGACATGTCACCTGAGGCCCCGCCCCTCCCTTCACCACTGTGCAAACGCGCCCCGTGGTGCGTTTTAAGTTGGGGGATTAGGTCACCTTGAATCCTGAGGGTCCCTGGGGCCCAACTAGCCCACTAGGTACTTCCAGTAAGCACCACAGGCCTGCGTTGCAACGCCTGTAACAAATTGTGCAGTTGTGTTTAGGTAGTGAAGAGGGTCGTGCTGGGGGTAGTGTTTTTAGGGTAGTGCAGTGGTGTTTGTGTAGTGTAGGGGGTCATGCTGGGGGTAGATTTAGGGTTTAGGGTAGTGCAGTGGTGTTTGGGTAGTGTAGGGAGTCGTGCTGGGGGAGTGTTTTAGGGTTTAGGGTAGTGCAGTGGTGTTTGGGTAGTGTAGGGGGTCGTGCTGGGGGTAGTGTTTTAGGGTCTAGGGTAGTGCAGTGGTGTTTGGGTAGTGTAGGGGGTCGTGCTGGGGGTAGTGATTTAGGGTAGTGCAGTGGTGTTTGGGTAGTGTAGGGGGTACTGCTGGGGGTAGTGTTTTAGGGTTTAGGTTAGTGCAGTGGTGTTTGGGTAGTGTAGGGGTACTGCTGGGGGTAGTGTTTTAGGGTTTAGGGTAGTGCAGTGGTGTTTGTGTAGTGTAGGGGGTAGTGTTTTAGGGTTTAGGGTAGTGCAGTGGTGTTTGTGTAGTGTAGGAGGTCGTGTTTTAGGGTTTAGGGTAGTGCAGTGGTCTTTGGGTAGTGTAGGGAGTCGTGCGGGGGTAGTGTTTTAGGGTTTAGTTTAGTGTAGGGGGTCATGCGGGGGGTAGTGTTTTAGGGATTAGGGTAGTGCATTGGTGTTTGGGTAGTGTAGGGGGTCATGCGGGGGTAGTGTTTTAGGGTTTAGGGCAGTGCAGTGGTGTTTGGGTAGTGTAGGGGGTCGTGCTGGGGGAGTGTTTTAGGGCAGTGCAGTGGTGTTCGGGTAGTGTAGGGGGTCGTGCTGGGGGTAGTGTTCTAGGGTTTAGGGCAGTGCAGTGGTGTTTGGGCAGTGTAGGGGGTAATGCTGGGGGCGGTGTTTTAGGGTTTAGGGCAGTGCAGTGGTGTTCGGGCAGTGAAGGGGGTCGTGCTGGGGGTGGTGTTTCAGGGTTTAGGGCAGTGCAGTGGTGTTCGGGCAGTGTAGGGGGTGGTGTTTCAGGGTTTAGGGCAGTGGTGTTCGGGCAGTGTAGGGGGTCGTGCTGGGGGTGGTGTTTCAGGATTTGGGGCAGTGCAGTGGTGTTCGAGCAGTAAAGGGGGTCGTGCTGGGGGTGGTGTTTCAGGGTTTAGGGCAGTGCAGTGGTGTTTGGGCAGTGTAGGGGGCGGTGCAGGGGGTGGTGTTTCAGGGTTTAGGGCAGTGCAGTGGTGTTCGGGCAGTGTAGGGGTCATGCAGGGGTGGTGTTTCAGGGTTTAGGGCAGTGCAGTGGTGTTTGGGCAGTGTAGGGGGTCGTGCTGGGGCTGGTGTTTCAGGGTTTAGGGCAGTACAGTGGTGTTCGGGCAGTGTAGGGGGTCGTGCTGGGGCTGGTGTTTCAGGGTTTAGGGCAGTGCAGTGGTGTTCGGGCAGTGTAGGGGGTTGTGCTGGGGCTGGTGTTTCAGGGTTTAGGGCAGTGCAGTGGTGTTCGGGCAGTGTAGGTGGTCGTGCTGGGGCTGGTGTTTCAGGGTTTAGGGCAGTGCAGTGGTGTTCGGGCAGTGTAGGGGGTCTTGCTGGGGCTGGTGTTTCAGAGTCTAGGGCAGTGCAGTGGCGTTCGGGCAGTGTAGGGGGTCTTGCTGGGGCTGGTGTTTCAGGGTTTAGGGCAGTGCAGTGGTGTTCGGGCAGTGTAGGGGGTCATGCTGGGGGTGATGTTTCAGGGTTTAGGGCAGTGCAGTGGTGTTTGGGCAGTGTAGGGGGTCATGCTGGGGCTAGTGTTTCAGGATTTAGGGCAGAGCAATGGTGTTCAGGCAGTGTAGGGGTTTTGCTCGAGATGGTGTTTCAGGGTTTAGGGCAGTGCAGTGGTGTTCGTGCAGTGTAGGGGTGGTGTTTCAGGGTTTAGGGCAGTGCAGTGGTGTTCGGGCAGTGTAGGGGGTCGTGCTGGGGGTGGTGGTTTAGGGCAGTGCAGTGGTGTTCCGGCAGTGTAGGAGGTCGTGCAGGGGTGGTGTTTCAGGGTTTAGGGCAGTGCAGTGGTGTTCGGGCAGTGTAGGGGGTCGTGCTGGGGGTGGTGTTTCAGGGTTTAGGGCAGTGCAGTGGTGTTCGGGCAGTGTAGGGTGTCGTGCTGAGGGATGGTGTTTCAGGGTTTAGGGCAGTGCAGTGGTGTTCGGGCAGTGTAGTGGGTCGTGCAGGGGCTGGTGTTTCAGGGTTTAGGGCAGTGCAGTGTTGTTCGGGCAGTGTAGGGGGTCGTGCTGGGGATAGTGTTTTAGGGTTTAGGGTAGTGCAGTGGTGCTTGTGTAGTGTAGGGGTCGTGCTGGGGGTAGTGTTTTAGGTTTAGGGTAGTGCAGTGGTGTTTGTGTAGTGTAGGGGGTCATGTTTTAGGGTAGTGCAGTGGTGTTTGGGTAGTGTAGGGGGTCGTGCTGGGGTAGTGTTTTAGGATTTAGGTTAGTGCAGTGGTATTTGGGTAGTGTAGGGGGTCGTGCTGGGGGTAGTGTTTTATTGTTTAAGGTAGTGCAGTGGTGTTTGGGTAGTGTAGGGGGTCGTGCTGGGGGCAGTGTTTTAGGGTTTAGGGTAGTGCAGTGGTGCTTGTGTAGTGTAGGGGGTCGTGCTGGGGGTAGTGTTTTAGGGTTTAGGGTAGTGCAGTGGTGTTTGTGTAGTGTAGGGGGTCATGTTTTAAGATGCAACGCTCCAATACCTGACCAGTCTGCTCTACATAAAACTGCAAAAACTAAAAATAAAAAGTGTTTTGCACACTTTTGTCATTGGGCTATATGTGGGCTACATCTGGGTAATATTTGTGCTACATTTGGGCTCTTTTTTTCACTGGTGGCCATCTTGGAAGACTTCTTTGTTATGAAGTTTCCTAATTTACTCATTTACTGCAGTCTCCTCAGTAGGAAATGCTTTCAGTTTTTTACTTTGATTCCATCAAGAAGGCATTCAGATGTGTCACACATTTGCCATAAATTCAGAATATTATTACTCTAGTCATTCATGTAGTAAAGCTACTGCTCACCAAGGAGTTAAATGGAAGTCTACTGCTGGTATTGAAAGTGATTGTTTCAGTCTGCATGTCAGAATTTTCTAATGAAATAGAAGAGGATTTGAGATCTCACTTAAAACATGCACTAAATTTTCTTTTTGCAGCACTAACCATAATCTCTATGGCAAAATGAACCCCCTCATTTTGTTCCTTTTTAAATTAAATGTTTTAAGTGTTACCAGTTTATTCCAATCAAGATGGTTTCAGGTGTGCCATACTTTTGTCATAAGTAAGGCGGTTAGCACTCTAGTTGTTCTTTAGAACACTCTGGGAAGCTGCAGTAGAACACAAAGGCATCAACTGACAGGCTGCTCCTGTTGAAATATAACAGGAAGATATTTGAGATCACACTTGAAACATGTCCTAATTTTTCTTTCTACAGCACTAACCATAATTTCTATGACAAAATGAACCCCATCATTTTGTTCCTTTTTAAATTAAATGTTTTAAGTGTTACCAGTTTATTCCAATCAAGATGGCTTCAGGTGTGCCATACTTTTGTCATAAGTAAGACTGTTAGCACTCTAGTTGTTCTTTAGAACACTCTGGGAAGCTGCAGTAGAACACAAAGGAATCAACTGACAGTCTCTGCCCTTGTTGGATGTACATGTTTTACTGAGAATGTCAGACTTCATTCTCACATGACTGAGAAAGATAATGTGAATTTACAGAAAATATGCTCTCATTTTAGCTTCTGGAGCACCTTCCAAAACTGTATGGGACAAGCATGTGAAAATAGTTTTCTCTCAAACATGATTCATGATATCCCAGCAGAAGGTTTTTCACAGGGTAAAATCACCTTAGAACACACCACAATTCCTGAAATTAGTATGGTACCATCAACAAATGAATTCTAATGTAACTAAAGTCTGTTATCACCCTTTATAGTTCTCCTTTGGTAACCCTCAAAATCTTCGATTCACTACAATGCATTTCAATGGGGTACTATCATTTATATTGGTCTCAAGATGGCTGCCAGCAATTCCAGGATGAAGTGCTGACAGCCAATCAGATCTCACGATGACATGTGTGGTTAGGCTCCGCCCAGATATATATGTGTTTTTACTTTTGATTTTCTCAGCAATTACTGAACGGATTTACACCATTTAACAAAAAGGGTTCTTTTTGAACCAAGAACTACCTCTTTGCCAAATTTGGTGTAATTCCGTTCAGCAGTTCGGGCTGTAGCCTTGCATAAAGTTTCCTATGGGAAAATGAATGGGAAAACACGTTTTGGGATCCCTCTTTTCTCGGCCCCGCTTGACGAATCACCCTGAGACTTTTAGGGTAGGAGCGGGCCATAAAGTTTGAAAATTTCGCAAGATTCGTCAACCGACGCAAGAGTTATTTCAAATAGAATGTCGCGGATTTCTATGGAAAATAGGTCCTAACTATAACAAACTACTGGCGACCGCCAGTAGATTATATATATATATATATATATATATATATATATTATCTACTGGCGGTCGGCAGTAGATAGTTATAGGTAGGACCTATTATCCATAGGAAATCCGTAACATTCTATTCCCAATAACTTTGGCGTCGTTTGACGAATCATCGCGAAATTTTCAAAACTAGTGGGGCGCTCCGGTCCACTCCTGTCTTGAAAGTTTCGGGGTGATTCATCAATCGGGGGCCGAGAAAAAAGGGGGGTCCCAAAACGTGTTTTCTCCATGTTAATTCCCATAGGAAATTTTAGCCACGGCTACAGCCCGAACTGCTGAACGGAATTACACCAAAAGGTAGTGCTTGGTTCAGAAAGCACCCTTTTTAAAAATGGTGTAAATCCGTTCAGTAGTTGCTGAGAAAATCTCAAATAAAAGTTTCGATATCTATGGCCGCAGTGGATCCGCGCACCCTCCCGATCACGAGCTGCATGCTAATTGGCTGTCAACACTCCAAACCAGGAAGTGTTGGCAGCCATCTTGTTCCTCGGTAGAACCGAGGAACAAGAAACCAGTAAAACAACTGCGTAAAACGCAAAAAGGGGGCAGGGTAGAAACACCCTGACCCCCTAGGCCTGCTCAGGGACAAAAAAAAAAATGTTGTTTTTTTTTTTTTAAAAATCGGCGGGATGCGCTCAGGGTGCGCGGATCCCGCCGAGGAAAAAAAAAAAAAAGAAGCGCGGTCTCCCGCGCTTCGTGGTTAATTGGCCCCCGGGTGGGCCAAGTCCCAGGGGCATGGGGGGTTTATTTAATAATATGGGGGGCCTCTAAGGCCCCCCAAGCCCTGGGGACCGCCACCCCCGGGGCTTTAAAAACTAATGGTGTGGGAGGGCTCTCGGCCCTCCCGCAGCCCCCGGGACCGCCACCCCCGGGGCTTCTTTTAAAAATAATATACCTGTGTGGGGGGCTCGAGCCACCCCCCACACGCCCCGGGGACCGCCACCTCCTCGGGGCACTAAAAAAAAAAATGCTAATTTGGGGGTCCGGAACGGATTCCCGAGCCCCCGGGACCACCACCTCCCGGGGGCTGTGCATGTGAAGGGAGGGGGCCGCGCGGCCCCCCTCCTGGAGCCTGTGGTGGCCCCGAGGACCGCCACCCCCCAGGGCCGGCTTTTGCAGTGTCCCGGGGTGCCTACCCCCGGGACACTGTGGTTTGCTATGGCAGGACGGGAGCCTCGCGGCTCCCGTCCTGTCATAGCAAACTGCTTTGGTTTTTGGAAGAGAGAGCAGGAAACCTGCTCTCTCTTCCAAAATTCAAAGCAGATTGCTTTTCCACACGGGGAGCTGCATCTTAGCAGCTCCCCATGTGGAAAAGCAATGCCGGCTCGCGCAGGACGCGGGGAGCCGGCGGGACCGTGGGGGCATTGGGGACCCCCACGGTCCCCAACGGAGAGGGCCAGCCCCGGGGGATGGGGTCCCCGGGGATAGTAGTGGCCCGGGAGGGGGGCCACGTGGCCTCCCTCCCCAAAATTAAAACATTTAAAAAAAATAAAAATAAAAAATAAAATAAAGGCCGCCCTGGGGGATGGGGTCCCCGGGGCCAGTAGAGGCCTCAGGAGGGGGGCCACGCAGCCCCCCTCCATAAACAAAAATATATATTTGGCCATGCCCCGGGGGATGGGGTCCCTGGGGCCGGAATTGGCCACTGGAGGGGGCCCACGCGGCCCCTTCCCGTTAATTTTTTTTTTTATAAATTAAAAAGGGGTCAGGCCCTTGGGGATGGGGTCCCCAGGGCCCAAAAAAGTAAAAGAAGAGGGGCTACACAGCCCCCTTTCCAAAAACAAAAAACACGCAATTGTGCCGAGGCTCCGCCCCTCCCAGCAACACTCTGCGAACGCGCCCTGTGGCGTGTTTTAAGTTGGGAAATGAATTCCCCTTCAATACTGGGGGTCCCTGGGGGCCAACTAGCCCACCGGGAACCTCCAGTATGCGCCAGGGGCTGCGGTGCAGAGAGGTGGTCCAGGCCACGCCCCTTTTACACCTCTCTGCAACGCAGCTCTGTGGTGCTTACTGGAGGTACCTGGTGGGCTAGTTGGACCCCAGGGACCCTCAGGATTCAAGGGGACTTAATCTCCCAACTTAAAACGCACCACGGGGCGCGTTTGCACAGTGGTGAAGGGAGGGGCGGGCTTCAGCTGACATGTGTGCAAACAGGTGCCGTGGCGCGTTTTAAGATGGGGAATTAAATCCCCTTCAATCCTGAGGGTCCCTGGGGGCCAACTAGCCCACCAGGTACCTCCAGTAAGCGCCACGGAGCTGCATTGCAGAGTGTTGTAAAAAGGGCGTGGCCTCTGAACACCTCTCTACAACGCAGCTCTCTGGCGCATACTGGAGGTATCTGGTGGGCTAGTTGGCCCCTAGGGTCCCTCGGGATTGAGGAGGAATTAATTCTCCAACTTAAAACGCGCCACAGGGCGTGTTTGCAGACATGTCACCTCAGGCCCCACCCCCTCCCTTCACCATTGTGCAAATATTCCTCTAAAATCAGCCGAACTACGAATTCCGATTTACTCACCTGTTATCAGGAGAGACCTCAGTGCTGCATCTTTGAGCCCAGTACAGATCCTGAAAAGTAATTCTAACCGTACTTACCAGTAACTTGTATTTCCTTCCATAGGAATCCATTGTCTGGTTTTCAGCAGAAAAGTTTCAAAGTGTCGATTTTCATAAACTACAAATATTCCTTAAAAATCGCCTGTATGACTTAAACGCATTCTTTCAACTGTTTACAGGAGATGCACCAGTGCTGGATCCAGGATCCACCACTGAGTAAGAAAAAGTAACAATAACACTACTTACCTGCTAAGTGAATTTCCTCCCATAGGATAACATTGGTGATTCTATGTGAAAAAGTTTCTAAGTGTCAACTTTTAAAATACAATAATATTCCTTAAAAATCACTACTGTAACCAAAGCGCTTTTACTCAACTGTTTACAGGAGATGTCCCAGGACTGAATCTAGGATCCAGTCCTGTGGTTAGAAAAGTAATCCATAAAGTAACTAATTGCATTTAACTAGAAATTCACATTGAGCTCAATGTTGCATTGTGTTTGAAATTGTGTTGCCCATTGCAACAACTGTAACTACTGTACTTAAAAGTCTATTGCCTATTTGCAAAGTATTTAAACTAAAGTAATTCATTCTGAGAAAGTATATTTTGTAATGTAATGTATAATGTAATTACAATGTAATTTAAAAATAAAATATCTAAAAATAAAGTTTTAAAAAATGTAGTAAATCAGTATCAAAAAATAAATATAACAATTAATACATTTAAAAATTGTCATTTACAAAACCTTTGAAATTCACTGAAAAAAACCATAGGTTTCAGACATGTTATAGTTAGGAATTAGCATTTAAAAAACCTTTGAAATTCACTGAAAAAAACCATAGGTTTCAGACATGTTATAGTTAGGAATTAGCATTTAAAAACCTTTGAAATTCACTGAAAAAACCATAGGTTTTAGGGACAGTTATAGTTAGTTGGATATTGCACTCGTACAAAACCCGTGAAATTCCCCCGTTATAGTTAGTTCAGCTAACTATAACTCGCGCCCCCGCAATGCACTGCTGATGACGTCACATATTACATCACTCATGACATGGTCAGTGACATCACTGATGACATCATCCACGTGATAATCTGATGCACCTCCTCACACCCTAATATAACCTTTGATACACCCACTCTAAATTACAGACTGCCATTCGCAAAACCATAGACACTCCAACACCAATAACTACATACCCACTCACTGATTCTTAGGTCTACACACACATCCACTCACTCACCCGTACAGTCACTCATACTTACGGTCACTCAGTACAGGACTATCATATGCACTCATACACCTACATAGACACTCACACACCGCCACTCATCCATAGAGGTACTTATACACCTAGTCAGTCATGCAAATAATTAATCACACTGCCATTTACTCACCTATACAGTTATACACACACCAGCTCACTTACTCATACAAATACTAGCACATTCTTACGCTCTTATACAATCACTGATACAAGTACACACTCATCCATACAGCCACTCTCACAATCACACACTCTCACTTATAGCCATTTATATACTCCAACACACATATATACTGCCTTTCACATATTTAGTTACTCACACATGTACCACTGAGATATACATTCACTCACTAACACACCCATACAGTCCATCACAGATGCACTCTTGAAACCATGCACCCAGTGAATCACCCACTCACACATCTATGCACAGAGTCACACAGACCCCACCCCCACAAACACTCAGGCACCCATACAGATACTCAGACAACCAATCAATAACTCATATAGACACTCATGTAGCTATTCACAAACCCATGCAGCCACTTACACAGCAACAGACAGACGGATACAGACATTCACCCAGTTTAGTCACTAACCCATGCATTCAGTAAGATACGTTTAATCACTCACTTATAGAGTTAGTCACGCACCTACTAAATCATCTATTCAGACACTTATACACCCACTCATTCTTCAATACGCCTTTCCCTATATATATTAAACATATTTAAACTTTACAGAAACACACAGTCACTGGATGATGTCATCAGTGATGTCATTTGAGATGTCATCAGTGATGTCACTGACCATGTCATGAGTGATGTAATATGCGACGTCATCAGCAGTGCATTACGGGCGCGAGTTATAGTTAGCTGAACTAACTATAACGGGGGAATTTCACGGGTTTTGTACTGAGTGCAATGTCCAACTAACTATAACTGTCCCTAAAACCTATGGTTTTTTCAGTGAATTTGTAAGGTTTTTTAAATGCTAATTTCTAACTATAACGTGCCTGAAACCTATGGTTTTTTCAGTGAATATATATATATATATATATATATTCACTGAAAAAAGCAAAGGTTACAGGGACGTTATAGTTAGGCTGACATTTCACTCATACAAAACCAGAGAAATTAATCAGTTATAATTAGCTGAGACAACTATAACTTGCACCCCCGCAATGCACTGCTTATGACCACACATATTACATCACTCATGACATGGTCAGTAACATCACTGATGACATCTAAAATGACATCATCTAGTGACTGAGTGTTTTTGAAATGTTTATGAGTGTTAAATATATATACCAAGGTGCACTGATGAATCAGTGGGTGTGTGAGTCCCTGTATAGATGATTCAGTGGATGCGTGACTGACTGTATAAGCAAGTGATTAGGTATCTCAGTGAATGTATGGTTCACTGACTAGCCTGTCTGAATTTCTGTATTAGTCTGTCAGTTGGAGTCTAAGTGGCTGTATGGGGGATTGATTGGTTATATGAACACCTGTATGGGTGTCTGACTGCCTGTGTGGGTGGGTGAGGTGGTGTGTGACTGCCTGTATGGAAGAGTGTGTGGGTGATTCGGTGACTGTTTGGTTTACTGAGTGTGTATGTGAGGGGCTGTATGGGTGAGTGAGTATGTTTATGGCTATGTGGGTGAGTGGATTTGTCAGTGGTGTATGGGTGAGTAACTGGGTATGTGAAAGACATCATGGGTGAGTGATGGGGTATATGAGTGACTGAATGTGAGAGTTGCTATATGGGGGAGTGTGTGCTTGTGTCAGTGACTGTATAGGTGAGTGAGTACGTGTTAGTATCTGTATGAGTAAGTATGTGGGTATGTGTGTGTGACTGTATGGGTGAGTAAGTGGCTGTGTGATTGACTATGGGTGAGTGAGTAGGTGTGTGAGTAGCTCTATGGGTGACTGACTGTGTGAATGGGTGTATAAGTGGATATGTCAGTGGCTGTATTAGTGAGTGAGTGGGTGTATGAGTGGCTGTATGGGTGAGTGGATTTGTGTGTAGAGCTATGAATCAGTGAGTGGGGTGTAAGCACTGGTATGGGTCAGTGAATGGGTTTGTGAATGGTTGTGTGGGAGTAGGTGTATGAAAGGTTCTATGCGGGTGTGAGTGGGTGCATTAGTAGTGTAGATGATGTCATCAGTGTTGTCATTTGAGATGTCATAAGTGATATCATCAGTGATGTCACTAGCCATGTCAAGAGTGATGTAATATGTGAGGTCATAAGTAGTGCATTGTGGGGGCATGAGTTATAGTTATCTCAGGTAACTATAACTGCTGAATTTCTATAGTTTTGTACGAGTGAAATGTCAGCCTAACTATAATGTCCCTGTATCCTTTGTTTTTTAGTGAATTTCTAAGGTTTTTTAAATGCTAATTCCTAACTGTAACGTCCCTGTAACCTTTAGTCTTTGCACTACACATATTACTATATACATACTTCTTTCAAAGCATGTTTGAACACGTATTTTTGTACTAAGTATCTTTAAAAACCATCTTTCAGACCTATTTTCTGTTACTGTGGTTATTCGGGATGTCGCGATGACGTCGTTAACCGCGACAATCGCGCCTTTTCCATAAAGTCTAAAACACATATATCCACACATATTACAGTAATTAGTTCACTAGGGGTTTTTCTTATCTGAGTGAATATGTGAATAGGTACATAAGTGTGTGACAGTCACTGGCTAGTATGTAAAAATATATATATGTATATTTTTATATTTTCACCAATATTTGACAATGACGTCGGTAGTCGCGATGTCCCCGCGACGGTATACGGGGGATGTACTGGCGGTCACGTCGTCGTCGCGAATATCGTGCGTGATTGAAAATATCTATTTTGGACACATAACTTGTGTCACTAACACCCCCATTTCTCAAACATGGGGTGAGACTACCTCCACTCTGACCCCTTTTGTTAGCTTTTTCAGAAATTTTCAGCCCCGAGAACCATTCCGATCAACAAAATGGCAGCCACAACTTTCTGTTCAGGTTACGTCCAGAGGAATTGTTGCGAAATATCCATGCCCAGAAATATCACAATTTTCTGCCTAAATTTCAAAAACTACTGAACAGATTTACACCAAATAGGCAAAAGGCACTTCCTTGAACCAACATCTACCTCCCTGCCAAATTTGGTGTAAGTTTGGCTGCAGCTGTGGCTAAAGGTTCCTATGGGAATTAACATTACAAACCCACCCTTATTTCACACCCCAAATTCTCAATCCCCACTGTACAGATCATCCCAAACTTTCCACGACAACCAGAACCTACCTTGACACTATTTTTGAAAATTTTCATGAAGATTGGTCAAACAACGCCAAAGTTATATGCAAGTCAAAAAATGCTTTTCCTATTGAAACTTTGTTCCTAACTATAACTACCTACTGGCGGACCTCCCCCGCTTTGTAGCCACAGGGGCCGCCACCTCCCCAAGGCTTTAATTGTAATTGATGCAGGGGCGCGCAGATCCCCCGCAGCCCGAGAGACTGCCACCTCCCTTGGGCTAAATCAAACAATGGAAGGGGGACGCGTTGCTCCCCTCCTGGAGCTAATAATGACCCTGGGGACCAGCACCACCCCAGGGCCGGCTCCTGCAATGTTCCAGAGTGCTCACCCCGGGACATTGCAGTTTTCTATGGCTTGGCGGGAGCACCGTATCCGCCAAGCCATAGCAATTTCTGCTCCGCTTCGTACAAGCGAGAGCATTAAAATGCTGCCGCTTGCACGAAGCGGAGCAGAATTGCTTTTGGACAGAGGGAGCTGCATGTTCAGCAGCACCCTCTGTCCAAAAGTAATGCAGCTCCCGCAGGACGTGGGTAGCCAGAAAGGAAAAATGTATTTAAAAAGGGCAGGCCCCAGAGGATGGGGTCCCCAGGGCCAAAATCCGCCCAGGGAAGGGGGGCCGTGTGGCCGCCCTTTCTTTATTAAAAAAATGTTTAAAAAAGAAAAAGCCGGGCCCCAGGGATGGGGTCCCTGGGGAGGGGGTCCAGGTAGCCCCGTCCCCATTCTAAAAATACCTGGCCCCGGGGAATGGGGTCCCCCAGGGCCAAAAATCAGCCAGTCAACCAGGAATGCGCCAGGAGGCGCATCTGCAAAGTGGTGGAAAAAGGGAGCGTGGCCTCCAAAGACCTCTCAGCAATCCTGCTGTGTGGGACTTACTGAAGGTAACAGGGGAACACCATGGTGCAAGGGTGCCTGCGTTGGTGCTAAGCTGCCAAAAAGGCACCAGCTCTGGAGAAAGGACAGGATTGTGCTGTATTCTTTTAAATACAGCGCATTCCTGCCCTTTCCCTGTCAATCAGTGCAGTGCAGCAAGGTGACTTGCTGCGCTGCACTGCATCACTTCTTCATATACGAGTCCCCAAGTCCATAGAGGCAAGGCAGTTTCGGGAAAATGCATGATATGCGTCTGTCATAACTTATGAAAAAGCCCGCCCTTTTAGTTTATTTCAACACACCCTTTTTCTTGTATTATCCCAACTCCGAAACACAAACATATACACTGTTCACAAACCACGGTGACCCTCCATTCTTTTAACTGAAAGAATGTTTTTAGGTCGAGCATTCGAGACCTTGTACATACTTTAGTATATACTTCTCTTGGGCTTAAAGTCATTCCCCTGCTTTTCATTTGTTTGTTTCAGTGTCCTTTAAAAATCCTTGCTTGTTAGTGGTCAGTTCTGCCTCTTTGTCCCTCCTCTTTCTTTTTCATTCCTCCCATGGAGCAGGGACTAAGTACTGTATGCTTATGCTCTGGTTCTTTATCTGTTCTTTGAGGGACTATTTACTTATTTTTTTCCTGCTTGTCTTACACTGTGGGTGCATGTTCAGCTTCTATGCCCATAGCTGCTTGCATCTTAATGGAACATTCATCCCTCCCACCTCCTCACTTGCCCATGCATACCCACCCCCACCTACCCCAGCGTCAGTACAACGCAGCATTTCCCTAAATCAGGCAGTGTTTCCTTTGTTCTGACTATCAAAAAGAAGAGCACCGTAATCAGATGGCGCCTGCTGTGTTTAAGCAAGGCGGCCGGTTGACTTTCTTTTATCATCACGGCGATAAAAGAAAGACATACAGCAGCTTCCTTCGACTTCAAAACAGGCTGAATGTGTGCAGACCAACTGTGCACCGAGGCCCGTGAGGCTGCTCTTCACTGCACACAGCCTGCCCCCTGCTTGGACCCTCCCAGCACCTGGCTTGGTCTCAACCCCCTGGAACAGTTTCTTTTGTGGCTGCTTCTGGCCTCAGTGCCTGAACAATATGGCGGCCACCGAGATCACACTGCAGATAGTGAGCCGTGCATGTCGGGGCCACGGGGTTGGTCTGGATTGCAAAATGCGATGCAGCGCGCGTAACGAAATTCGTTTTATTTATTTATATGTTTACTTACCTCTAATCGGCCGTAATCTGTAGTTTACTACCCCCCACCCTGCCCCTGCCCCACGTCAGCGCCCGGCAGCACTCCCACCACGGGCCGCTACGTCCGGCTCTCGGCGCACAGGGCTTCATGCCGTTCGCTGGTGCAGGAGCATTCTCTATCCTCATTTAGGGGGTCATTACAATGGCGGAAGGCCCGCCACCGCCAGCAGTGCGGTGGCGGGCCTTCCACCATCGGAAAGCAATTTCCCCCCCGCCACATTACGATGGCGGGGGAATCGCTTTGCGACCGCGGCGGTCGCAATACCGCCCGCCACGCTTCTGCCACAGGCAATCGTTACAATTGCCTGGTGGAGCGGTCAGCATGTGTAAAATGGTGGCGGTGCCTAGCAGGCACCGTCCTCCATATTACGATGCTGGCCGCAGCCAGCCTTTCCGTGGCGGGTAAACCGCCATTGAAAGGCTGGCGGGGATTGGTTTTTCGGGGCCCGTTGTGCTGGGGGGAGGTGGTTGTGCACTGGGGCATTGCCCAAAGGCACTACATGCATTTTACTATTGCGGCGGGTGCTGCAGCCAGCAGCACCCGCCGCAATGGTAAACATGCAAGATGCGACCGCCACGGTGGTGGTCGCATCATAATTTCATGTGCAGGACCGCCGCGTTGCAGGTGGGCGGTTCCAGGCGCCGCTACGGTGGCGGGCTGACTCGAGTCCGCCTGCCATCATAATGACCCCCTAAGCCTTTTTGTGTTTGTGCGCCCCCAACAAAAAAAGCTATAACAAACAAGCATTAGAGGAGGCAGGAAAAAATTGGCAGCATTCCAAAGACAAGAAAACTAGACGTTTTTATGTTAGTTCTTTTTTAATATGGTCGTTCAGTTGTACATAATGTCTTCTTGGTTATATATAAGGTAACAAAATGCTTAGAACACCATTTATAATAACTTTTAAATGCTTATAACACTTTTTTATAATAACTTTTCAACATGCTGCACAGCAGCTATGCTGCTCTAAAACATAGCTTAAAGACATTGGGAAAGCCAAAAGCTCTGGCTAAACACTTATAAGGTCCCAAGGGTGGGGCCTATTGGCTATGCCAATGCTTGTTTGAAATAGCAGAGACTTTTTGCAAGTAGGAGTTTGATTAATTTCAAAAATGCATTCCCCTTCAAAAAGACTCAAAAAAGAAGATGGTGAGGATTTAGAAATGATCAAGGAAAAGTAATGGCTAGAAGCTGAAATATGAATTTAAAACGAAATAAAGCATTGGTGCTTTCTAATAAAACAAAACAAGCATTGGTGTTAAACTTTCTGCACGCCTGTGAATGTGAAGTCACTGTGCTGTTCCGTTCAATAAATGCAGTTGTACAAGGTGCTTAGCACTTTTTAGATCACGAGGGTGCCTTAGTTACTGGCATTTTTATTTTCTAGCGCGAACTTGACCGAAGGGCATTGCATGGCTCGGCTGTGTTTTTCCCCTAAGACACCAGGAGAATAAATGATTTTCCCATAATCACTTGAGGTTTAGCAAACGCTGGGACTCGAACCAGGATTCCAAGGTCCAAAGTAGGCTGCTGTAGCCTTTATAGGAATGCTACTGCTGACCATTTACTGCACTTGAAAACAATACTTTTTACACGTTTTTCGTGAGCTTGGACAAACGTGTTTGCTATAATCACAGACACGCATCTATTCTGTGAACAGAGACAAAAAAACGCTTTGAGCAGATCTTCAGCCTTTCAGCGAGTTGCACCTATTGCTACTTGCTCCTGGCCTCATGCTCTGTCTGCTCACATAGCCAAGGTGTGTGTATTAGGCTGCAGGAGCGCCCATCCCCCAATCTCTGACAGTCACGGCCAGCAGGTATCAGCAAAGTTCTTTACTTGCGCTTTGTTATGCAGATATGTGCATTTGCACATCTTTGGCTGACCATGGAAACGTCCTGGCGCCCTTTCTTTTTCTTTGCACAGGAAGGCTGGGCAGAGCCTTTGGAATTCTTTTAACAAGAATCTAAAGAACCATGTAATTTTAAACTAAATGTCAGCACATCCGAATATCAGGATATATTTAGAGGCACAGGTCAATCATTTGCGGGGAATAATAAAAACGCTGCACAGGAAGGGTCTGATATTTTTAAGCCCTTCTCAGTTTGTAAATTTACAGTACTTTGATATGTTGGTTATTTTTTCAATAGCTTTTTATCTTTAACTATGATTTTGTACAGGTTGGTTCTTAAATTGCTACAGTTACATTGCACGATAGAAATTCAAATAAACGAAAACTCTGTTTAAATGGTGATTTTTCTCTGTTAGAGGCCAGTGTATCGTCGCTATCACTACATTCGTTTTTTGTCTGCACTTTTAACAAGTGGTTTGCTCATCTTTTGTGTTGCAAGGACACTTAGGGATAGATTTTCAAACATTTTGTGCTGGGCTAGCATCACAAACGTGACGCTAACCAGCACATGTTTTTTTTCAAATGTACTTTCTAGCATAAAGGTTGCTTTGCGCTGGAAAATACCCTAAATGTAGCGCAAAGCAGCGCGAAACACTGCTTCACGTTACTTAGCGCCAAGGGGGCGTTACATGGGTGGTACATGGGCATTCCAGTGCAACCACCCATGTCTTTTGACGCAAAATCCTATCTACAAAGAATTGTAGACAGGATTTTGCGCCAAAAGTTAACGCCACTTCAAGAGAGGCGCTAACAAGAGAAATGTTTTTATTTCTTCTTTCTTTTCCGACTTTGCATGCGTGCAGCACTGTGCAGCACACATACAAAGTGGGAAAAGCTTTTAAACTTGTCTAGGCCTGGTATTTTGTATAGGAAGGGTACCCTTCGTATACAAAACCTATGCGCACGCACACACCCTAGAACTATGGCGCTAAAGTGTGTGCGTGGCACTCAGCAGCTGAAATCAGCTCTGGCACTATGGAAAGGGGAGGATCAGCCATATCTCTAAACATATTGTCCTCTCCTTCTCCCTCCCTGTCGCGCAATGCAGTGCAGCCTCTTTGGGTGCTGCATTGCTTGTATTTTTTTAAAACCTCCCCATAGGGATAGATTTTCAAACATTTTGCACTGGTTTAGCATCACAAAAGTGACACTAACCAGCACAAAATGTTTTTGGGAAAGTTACTTTCCAGCGCAAAATTTGTTTTGCAGTGGAAAGTACACTAAAAGTAGCGAAAGAAGCGCAAAGCACTGCTTTGCGTTACTTAGCGCCAAGGGAGCCTTACATGGGTGGTACATGGGCATTCCCATGTAACCATCCATTGCTTTTGACGCAAAGCCCTATCTACAAAGAATTGTAGACAGAGGTTTGCACCAAAAGCTAACGCCACTTCAAAGGAGGCGCTAACAGGAGAATTAATTTAATTTCTCCTTTCTTTTCAGACTTTGCATGCGTGCGGTACTGTGCAGCACACCTACAAAGTGGGAAAAGCCTTTAAACTTGTCTATGCATGGTATTTTGTACAGGAAGGGTACCCTTCCTATACAAAACCTATGCTACACACACGCGCACACCCTAGCACTATGACGCTAAGGTATGTGCATGGCGCTCGGCAGCTGAAATCAGCACCAGTCCTAGGGAGAGGGTGGAGAGAGCTATATCTCTGAAGATATGGTGCTCTCCTGCTTCCTCCCTGTCACGCAACGCAGCACAGCCTGTTTGGGTGCTGCGTTGCATATATTTTTTTTTTATTTGCTGCATTGGGCTAAATTTTCAAACATTTTGGGCTTGATTACCATCACAAAGGTGATGCTAACCAGCACAAAAGTTTTGGGGGGGGGAATTTACTTTCCTCCGCAAAACTTGGTATGCGCTGGAAAGTACCCTAAAAGTGGCGCAAATCAGCGAGAAGCACTACTTTTGCTTTACTTAGCACCAACGGGGCGTTACATGGGTGGTACAGGGGCATTCCCATACAACCACCCATGCCTTTTGATGCAAAACCCTATCTACCAATAATTGTAGACAGGGTTTTGTGCTAAAAGTTAACACCACCTCAAAGGAGGCGCTAACAAGAGAAATGTTTTTATTTCTTCTTTCTTTTCCGACTTTGCATACGTACTGCACTGTGCAGCACACATACAAAGTGGGAAAAACTTTTTAACTTGTCTACGCATGGTATTTTGTACAGGAAGGGTACCCTTCGTGTATAAAACGTATGCTAGACTCATGCACACACCCTAGCGCTACGGCGCTAAAGTGTGTGCTTGGCACTCTGCAGCTAAAATCAGCACCAGCGCTAAGGAGAGGGGAGGAAAGAGCCATATAAAAGATATGGCACTCTCCTGCTCCCTCCCTGTCATGCAACGTAGTGCAGCCTCTTTGGGTGCTGCGCTGCATAGCATGTATTTTTTTAAATCTGCCCCATAGGGTATATTTTCTTCTGGACCAGTTCATATGCACTTTGGGGATTGGCTGCCAGTAGAGAATCTTCAAGCGGAAATAAGTCCACCACAGGAATGGTATGGCATGGTAATTCTGCTGCTGCATCAGGCCCAGCTCCAGGATTCTACATCTAGGAAGACTATGAAGAAGCCTGGGTGGGCCATGAAGGTACATGGGGGAAGCTGGAAAAATTAACAAAATTATTTTGAGATCTAAATTATTTTGAGATCGCTGTTTAGACTCTGACAAAATCTTTCTGAAATATACATGCCTAAGAAACGAAAGTAACATATGTTTAGCAATGTTCAATCTAGTGGGTCGCTCTGTGGCCGTGCCCAGAACCCATTTTCCTGTCTTCGACTTAAAACTACCTTCTAATGGGAGCTTGCATTCTTTTTCTTTGGTTGCAGTGGAGTATTGTGGCAAACCGAACTAATAGTTTGTGAATGGGTGATGGATCTGATAGCATCAGATTTCCTCCATAGGGGATTCAAATCTATCCTTATAGAAGACTACTCAGAAGGGTTTGAGGGACCCCGGTGAAAGACTATTTGTAGGCATCTTTAATGAGGCATTCAGCTCTTCCATCATGAGCCAGGAATCTAACATTTCTCTGTTCATCCATGAGACAAGGACGATTGATTTCGCCTAGATTATCTTAATAATTAAGGATTTTTGGGGTGATTGGTGCAAATGCAGTGTCTGAAAAGTCTTGAAAGCGCTGATTATGGGCAGGCGACTGTACCTATAATTTTTTAAATACCATACATTTAGTTGAACTGTAGAGTTGAGTATAATAAACCTATAATTCCCTATATATACTTGCCTTTTGATTTTTTTGTCCATATTTGTGCTTCAATATTAAGGTAGGACAAAATTTAATTATAATATTTTAGTACCCTACCCTATAACTTTTCATGTCAAAATGTACACTCAGCTCCTCTTGAAGAATTGTTTGGAAGGCTCAATCCCCCAGGGCCTCAACTCTGAGTCATCATCTTGGTACATTAGGCCGAGCTCTCACTAATTCATATATCAAGGTTAAATGGGAATGGTCTGACATAGTCCTGCCCGAATTCTCCATTCCAACACACTAGTCAGGTTTCTCCCTACTAATAAAAAGCCAGTCAATTCTTGTAGATCTATGTGGTTCAGAGTAAAAACAGCATGTACCATCTCCTGGGTTTTACAGCCGATAAATATTGACTAGACCACTCTGCACAGGCATGTCTCATAATTGTTTCATTAACCAAGTTTCAGCATTCTTCATTGGAGAGGTCCGATCCTGAACCTTTCCTGTCACGCAGTTAAAGTAACCTGCCCAAATTGCTAGAATAAGTATAGAAGGTTTCACAACATCCATTAACTTGGCGAATCCACCACTGCCGGTGACTATGGATTCAATAAACACCGTTTTCTTCCATCTTTGAATAGATTGGATAGGAGGCCAAGGAGAGTCTTGGCTTTAAGTGCATTTCTTGCAGAAAAAATATTTTAACATTCCTATGCTTCTTAAGTGAGCATACTGTATCTTTTTGTGCAATTATTCAGTCTATGGACTTTTTCAAGTCGTGTGTTTAAACTTTCCTGTAAAAGTAATTAATACAGAAGGTTTCATCTGGACCCTACAACGAAGTAACATTTATCTGAATTGCAATCCCTCCCCAGGTCCTAGCATCATCCAGCCTGTTGTCACTTCATGTGTCACACCACAAATACAATCTTCTTTATGCTCACTTGCTGAGATTGTTAATATAGTGTTTGCCTGGATACCAAGGTTGGCAAGACACTCTGCTACAAGGTGAAGGTGCTTCACAATCCATTGCTGAGTAAGGGGACTTAGCACCCATTGGCAAGTAGATCATTTGCTAACCTGTTGCTGTATGAAAGTTTTCGTAGATGCTGGTGATCTTGTTTTTGAAGAATGAGGACAGCTGGGTGCCTAGGTCTTGAAAGGAGGTTACATTGGTGCAGCTTGCAGCCGAAGTGGTGAAGCATTTTCCTATGGGAAAGATTTCCTTGGACTTGTTGGAGTTGCTTTCGATGAGGTCGGTGACCATGGAGCATTTGGTGGTTCTGATTTGTTGATAGTAGCATCTGAGGATGGATTTGCCGGTGCTCTTTTAGGTGTCATCCTGCCTTTATCCCCATCTGCCTTCAAGTTTGTTGCAGTGGCATTTGGTGAGCCTGAGCTCTTCTGTTTTCCAGCTTGCTTGTGGTCTGGTTCTTGTGGGTTTGAGAGGCACCAGGGTATCTGTGCAGGCAGTGATCTAGGTGTTGAAGTTGGAGATAGATTCGGGAAGTTTGTTTTTGCGTCAAGGCTGGTGGTGTAGGAGTTCGTAGAGCAGGATATTTCTGAGATCTTGTGATGCTGTTTCTATGGTGTTATGGCATGGCTATGCTGAAGTTAATGAGGGTGTGGTCAGACCAGGTGATCGGTGTGGGCTTGTGTCAGAACCCTGTTCAGAGGGCCATGGGGCAAGCAGGGGTTACCGGGCCCAACCGAGGTGGTTGGGGCATTTACTCCTGCTGTCCTGGGACCCGCCCTACTATGGATCCCACTCAGCTGAGTCATATGCCTCCTTCTTCACCTGACTCTCAATTGGTAACGTAGCCCGAGCAGTCAAGGTTCCCTCAGAGGGAATTGTAGATACAGATTAGTAGACATGACAATTACCTCGATGTGCACGCAGCGTCCATGATAAATGAATGTCCAGTCAAATATATATTTTTTATTACAGAAGTATTTTAATTCTAATTCTACACATGCAAAGTTATGATGGTAAAAAGATCTGGTCACTACTTATAATCATCACATGGTATGCTGCCACTACTGCACTTGTGCTGTTTAATTACTGGTGAAGACAGTAGCCTTCCACCACTATGAGGATAGTGCTTTTAGGTTTAAATTTCTTTTAATTATTTTATCCGCAAAGGAAACCAATGAGCCAACGTGCTCCACAATCATCGGGTTCCAACCCGGCATTTCACTGTCATATATCTCAGGCAAAAACAACAACAAACAAGAATACAAAACCCCCCTCCCCCCTCCTCCTCCGCAGCGTAAAATAAGCACTTGACAGTGGAATTATTGCGGCCCAATAGGTGAATCTCTAAAGCAACTAGGTGGCAGGTGCAGCAGGCGTGGTCGCCGGCGGGGGGTCTGTTAGTCGTAATAGTCTAAGGTATTTGGGACAGGTGAGTTCTGTGAATCCCGATGTTAAAAGCGCTAAGAGAGGGGCCCAGAGTTCGTGGAAGGAGGCCCCTGGGTTGGTCAAAGAGAGAAATCTTTTCCATCCCAAGAATGGACCATAGCTTGTGTAACCAGCCTAATCGGGTGGGCACGGTCGTAGAGCCCCAGTGTGTGAGAACGTTCTGAACTGCCGCCCCCAGGGTCAGGGCCATTTGTTTGCCTCTTCTAGAATGAAGTGGGAAGGTGATGGCATTGGGAAGGCCCAGGAGGATATATGCCGGAAATCTCAGAATCTGTGTGGCAAAATGTGAGTCAATCTCATCTAATATTTGTGTCCAATATGTCCCTAAAGACGGGCAGTCCCAAAGCAGGTGGGTAAGAGTACCCAACATGCCGCAACCTCTCCAACACAACGGGCTACGCGAAGGATTGCCTCTATAAAGCCGCACGGGGATTAAGTACCAGTAGGTGGCCAGTTTAGTAGCCGTTTCGATAGAAGATACATTACGGGCCGTGCGACGGGCTCGATGGTAAATGTCCCTCCATTCTTTCAGTGAGAGTTCCCTTCCCAGTTCTCCCTCCCAACGCAATTGCCCAGAGGATGTCTCCGTATCTGTAGGGATCCGTAAGAATTTATACAAGTCGGACGTCAAGCGTGCGTCGCTATGTCTTGTGATCAACCACTTCTCGAATGGTGTAAGCAACCTCTCTGCACCCTCCCGCACTCCCTCCTGCAGCACCCAATGCCGTATCTGGAGATATCGGTATCTCTCCGCCTCAGGGAGCCCGAGTTCCGTACGGAACTCCACAAACGGGCGCAGGCCTGAAAGATCAAAGAAATGTCCAATAGAACGAGTAGCGTCTGTCGTCCAATGGCGGAATGCCCCATAGTCAAGGCCGGGCGTGAAATCTGGATTCTTTACAATAGGCGTGATGGGGGATGGGAAGGTCGCGAGTCCTCTAGCGGTCGCCGTTCTATCCCAAGCTGCCATAATGGGCCGAGTCACCTCTGATAAGTATAAACTGCGGTGTCGCCCCGGCGAGGGAGAAAGGGGACCCCCATAGCGAACGGCCTGCAAGAGCCCTGTCCATGAACAGCCAATGTTTCTCTAATTCAGGGCGAGACCACTCCACTAGAGCCCTCAGCTGAGCTGCCCGCCAGTACACCAGTAAGTCTGGGACCCCCAGTCCCCCCTCCACCGGGTCCCTGTATGCAAGATCACGGCGCATCCGAGCTCTTTGGTCACGCCAGATAAAGCGCTCAATGTCCCTCTGCATTGTCCGGAGGACCCCAGTGGGAGGCAGCAGCGGGAGGGTATGAAAGATATAAAGAAGTTGAGGCAGTAACACCATCTTCGCCGCTGCTATCCGTCCCAGCCACGAAAGGCAGTGAGGTCTCCATCTGCGAAGGGAGTCCCGCACTAGTTTTACAAGCCTGGAGTAATTCAACTGTCTGGTAAGAGAGACATTGGGGGCCACCCGGAGGCCGAGGTAAGTGATAGCTTCCGAGACCCATTGGATCTGAAAATCTCGCTGGAGGAGTTCCAGCGTCTCTGGCTCTAAGGACAAATTAAGGGCTTGTGACTTATGCACGTTTATCTGAAAGCCCGAGGCCAGGGCGAATCGCGCTGATTCATCCAGAAATGCCGGTAAAGAATCCCGAGGATGTTCCAGGGTCGCTACCACATCATCGGCATAAAGACAGAGTTTGTGCTCTGACCCTCCGAAAAGCATCCCCCGGATAGATGGGTCATCCCGAATCCTCTGAGCCAATGGCTCCATGTAGAGGGCAAAAAGAAGCGGCGACAGCGGACAACCCTGTCTGGTCCCTCTGCGTATTGAGAAGGGCGCTGACGCCACACCATTCACCCGTACCGTGGCGGTAGGGTTCGCATAGCTCAAAAAGATCCAATCAATGAAGCGCTCAGGTAGGCCAAAATGGTTCAGCGTCGCCCGGAGATACGGCCAGTAGACCCTGTTGAATGCCTTCTCAGCATCGACCGAGAGGATCATGCGTTCCGCCGGGAAACGCTCGGAGCGATCCATCAGGTGGAAAAGTCGTTTGGTATTATCGGAGCATTGGCGCCCCGAGACAAAGCCCGATTGATCCGGGTCTATGAGCCCGGGTAGATGAAGAGAGAGCCAGGCTGCTAGGATGCCTGTAAAGATCTTTAAGTCTACATTGAGAAGGGATATTGGGCGGTAGGAGCCGCAGAAGCGAGGGTCCTTCCCTGGTTTGGGAATCACAGTTATTAAGGCCTCTAGCATAGAGGAAGGGAAGGAAGAAGCCGTTGTTGACCCGAGGGAGTTGAAAACCCGTGTTAGAAGCGGGGCCAGCACCCCGCAGAATTTCTTATAAAAACCGGAGGTAAACCCGTCAGGGCCCGGTGATTTGTTGTGTTTGAGTCGTGCTATCGCCGAGATAACCTCCTCCAGCCGAATGGGAGCTTCGAGGTCCGCGGCCTGAGACGGCAACAGTTTAGAAGTGCCCACCCCTGCAGGTATCGAGTCGGTTCAGTGTCAGGCAAAACTTGGGCCGAGTACAACGATTCGTAGAATCACCTAAATGCCTCTACGATCGTATTGTCGTCGCTACACCCTCCTCCCCCCTCCCCAGGATCCTGTATCAGTGTCACTTTATGTGCTTGGCGCTGTGCTCGGAGGCGGTTTGCAAGGAGGCGCCCGCATCGATCGCCTCCTATATAGAAGGCATGTTTGAGGCGGAGGGCTGCATACTCTGCTCGGTCAAGATCTAACCCTGCAAGCTGTGCCCGGGCTGCCTTCAACTGTCTCCAGACCCTCGGCGCTCCTGTACACTGATGGATACGCTCCAGCTCAGTGATATCACCCATCAAGCGCTCACGCTTCTCCCTCCTATCCCTATTGTCGGCCGACGCAATGCTGATGAAAACCCCTCGAATAACTGCCTTCATTGCCTTCCAGAGAGTCGTCGTGGAGATGTCCGGGGTGTCATTTAAAGCTAAGTAATCTGTTATGCTTCCCTCAACCTGTTGCACTACCGAGGACGCTGGAGCATGGTTTCCCGCAGGCGCCAGAAGCGACGAGAAGGACGCCGTGGAGGGAAGGTCAGGGAGAGCCGTAGTGCAGAGTGGTCAGAAAGAGGGCAAGGGAGAATCTCCACTTCGCGGGTATGCTGTGTTAGGAAGTCTGAGGTGAAGATGTAATCAATCCGATTGTAAGTTTTATGAGGGTGTGAGTAGAACGTGTAGGCCTTAGTGTTAGGGTGCTTAAGTCTCCATACGTCAGTAAGCCCAGCTTCGGTCAGCAACCGCTTCCCGCCTTGGACAAAGTCCCCGTCTGGCCCCATCGTTGTCCAGAGCGATCCATGTCACCATCTAAAACCATATTGAAGTCCCCGCCCAGCAGGACTGTCCGTTCTGGCAAACCCGTGACCTCCTGAATGGCCGTCTTTATAAACCCCTCCTGCCCATTATTGGGGACGTATACCGAGGCTAGTACAAACGTGTATGTGTCTAAGGTGAAGGAATGGGCCAACAATCTCCCTTTGATTTCGGCCTGTTTGCTACCAACATGCCCTGGAAACCGAGAGGAAACCAAAATGGCAACCCCCGCAGTCTTGGAAGTGGCTGACGAAAACATCTGTAGTGGGAACGCCTTTGAGCGTAAGCGATGAGTATCGGCTGTGAGGAGGTGCGTCTCTTGAAGCAGGCATACATGGGCGTCTGATCGCTCCAGGTACGACAGAAGGGCTCGCCGTTTAGTGGGATTGTTGAGGCCTTTCACATTCAGGGAAACAACGTGAATGTCAGGGACCATAGGGATGGGAGACCAAGTGTGCTATAACTAACAGCATCTGACCAGCGGGTTGGTGGACACGCAAGGGCCTGTAAGAAGGGCCTGCCATGAGAATGAAGGAGGAGGAGACAACCCAATGAAAAAGGGGGAGAAACAGAAAAGAAACCCCCCTAACTAACAAAACAAGAAAAATATTCATTAATAGAGTTCACAAATGTCCCAGGCAATCAGCCTGTGGTGAGGCGTGGGATGGATAGCAGGAGCCCCCGCCACCCCCCCCGCCACGGTCCCGGCCACGACAGCTGGATCAGTCCCACCGGCAGATGGAGAAGAATCGAAGATGGATAACACTTCAAAAGGGAGCCCAGGTCAGTCTGCAGAAGCGGAATCCTCCGAGAGGTCCGAAGGACCTCCGAGCGTTCCTTAGCGATAACCTCCGGATCTGGACGAGAGGCCGATGACGAGCCCCCTACTCTCTGCCAGCACCTTCTCTCCGGTGAGGGCTGGCATGCTTCACCGTGTCATCGTGGTCTGCCCCCGGGAGATGCAAGAGAGAAGACGCTTCCTCCAAAGAACATATCTGGCGGAGCCTGCCCTCCCATTTAAAAATAAGTCGGAATGGATGCCCCCAAGAGTATGCAACGTCTTTTGAGCGGAGGAATGCGGTGATGGGCCGGAAATCACGCCGTTTCTGAAGGGTGGAGGCAGCTAAGTCCTGGAATAGGAGAGGTTTACAGGATCGAAATTCAAGAGGGTGCTTGGACCGTGCCTCGCGCAGGATGCGCTCCTTAAGCTTGAAGTCGTGGACGCACGTCAGAATATCGGTCGGCGGAGCTGTCGGCGACCTCCTGAGCCCCACTCGATGTGTGCGATCAAGCCGGATCTCCCGGTCCGGGGATCTCCCAATATGTGGCGGAACAAATCCGCGATGAAAGCTTCAATGTCCTGCGCCTCCGCTCCCTGAGGGACCGCCCGGATCCGGATATTATTCCGGCGAGAACGATTCTCCAGGTCCTCCGTGTGGGAATGAAGGTCTAGCTGCTGTTCACGCAGTCAGATCACCTCCTGCTGGAGCTGGGACACCTCCTCGTCTCTGACTACTGTCTGATTATCCAGATCGTCCACCCTCTCCCCTACTGAGTCAATGTCCTTACGCAGCTCCCGGATTTCGGCCGTTAGATCTTTTTTCATGTTATGGAACTCCCTGGTGAGATCCGCAAAAAGCGATTCCAGGACACTACGGGTGACAGGGCCATCAGGATCTGCCAGGTCCTGCCGGTCAGCGGCCCCACCCGATTGCGACATTGCTGCTGTTCCACTAACCCCTGCTTTGAGTAGTAGATCTTTGACCGATCTGTCCTTTCGGCCTCTGGAGGTTGCCATTGAGGAAGGGCTGCACAATCGGACGCAGCGTAGGAGATGCGGGTAGTAGCAGCACGTGGCGCTCAGCACAACTCAGTAAAGGCCCCAACCAGGTCCGTCCGTGGACAGGCTCCGCAGCCGGCGGTATCTTCTGGAGAATCGCTATATTCCTCCCTGGCCGCCGGTCCTAGGTGGTTGGGGAAACTCCAGGCAGCGATAGATTCCCGGGGAGATCTCACCCAGCACAGCCACGTGGCAGCGACCTACTCTCCACTGGGGCGGTCACCGGGATGCCGGCAGCAGAGGAAAGGGTGCTTGGGTCGTTCCGGTTTGAGTCCCATCAGGTGCACTTGCTGACCGACCAGGCCACAGCTGTGTTCCCCGCTCCGACACCCAATGCTCCCATGCACAGACCAGGATGCCCAGCGGCGGCTGCAGGCCAGCAGTCAAAGCCCTTCCCGGCCTGGCTGCACCCAAACATGGTCCCAGAAAGGCAAAGGGGGTAGGCCAAGCTGAGCACAGACACTCCCGCCGAGATGTCGTCAATCTCCGGGCTGTCGCTGCAGGGGCTTAATGTCAATCGACCCCCGGTGAGTGGCAAGCGCTGAGGCGGGGCCCCCAGCGCAGGTGCGTGCGGGGGTCCGGCGTTTCAATGCTGGCGTTGCAAGTCGCGGCTCACCTTCTGCGATGGGGCTCCGCTCTAGCCCTCCCCGTGTTCTACCGCTGATGATTTGGCGGGGTAGCAGGCACCAGCCCCAGGCCGCCGGCGGCTCTCCGCGCCCTCTAACCCAACGCTTCTCCTGCCGCGGGTCTCAGCGTTGGCGCGTCTGGGAGGGCGCGATGTGCAGAAGGAGACGGGTCCGGCGCTCTAGGCACGCCCGGGTACAGGATCGCGCGGGCAGGCGCACCGCTCAGCAAAGGGGCCGCAGTGCAGCCCGTAGATTCAGGCCCGCGCCGCCATCTTGGTGCTGTTGGGACGGCGCTCTTCGCGGCCACAGTTCTCCTGGCGTTGCTGCCCCAACACAGTGCGGGTGCCCCCCACCTCCGCTGGGGCTCCCAAGGGTGTCCACAGGCCGCAGCGACCAACACCACCGCTGCAGCTCGTCGCCGCCGCCGCCGATCGGGCTCCGGGTGCGCCCGGTCACTCACACCCCCAGGATCAGGGCCCGGAGTCCGGCGCTCTCCCTCGCCAAAGCGAATCCAAGGTGCACGTGGAGGATTCAGTCGCTGTCCGGGTCCGGATCTGCCGGTAGGACCTTGCTATAAGGCGCTATGCAGGCTAGGCGCGGGTCACGGGCAGGAGCGGCGAGTGTATGCGACCTACTCGTCCGCCATCTTGGACACACCAGGATAGTGCTTTTAGAGCCCCTCCCGGTCCAACAGGAGTGCAGTCCATGAGACAGGCCTATGTTATGGCGCACACACATGATCCATGTTTGCCTATGTCAAAAAGTCAACATTAGGGATCCAGACAATAATAAAGTTGGGTACTCAGGGCAGGGGTACACGTCTTTACCATGCAGAGGACTTATCCTTCCCAACAGCTTGTCTACTGGGAGTTTGCTGAAGCTGGTGACCGGCAGCATGCACGGGGGTCTACTCACTGAGAGAGTCTGAGGTTGGACAGGCCCTCGAGGATGTCGGCTGTGTTGAGATCAGTGAGGTCCACGAGTTGGTAGTTGACGTCACCAAGTAAAATAAAGGCACTTTAGTCAAGAATCAGGGAGGGGGCCACATTTGCAATGGTGCCACTGAAGTTGGCGCTTGTTTGGGAAGGCGGTAGATAACAGTGCCACCCAGGACGTAGTTCACAATGATGAGGAGTTTGAAGGTCAAGTGTTCCATGTTGCTGGTGGTGCTTTCCAAGGTGGGTGAGAATTGGATGGATTCTTTGAAGATGACAGTGATTCCGCCGGTCTGTTTGTCTTGTCTTGAGATCTTGTATCCAGGGGGACTGCTGCGGCAATAACGTGAGCAGACGATGAAATCGAACAGGTTTCGTCAGGAAGAGAAGGCCTGGTGAGTGGTTGTGTAACATATCCCAAATTTCGGTGGTGTGTTTAGTGAGGGAGTAAATGTTGAAAAGTATGAAGGATATGGAGCGGTGTGGTTTAGTAGGGGGTCAGGTATGTTTGGGCATGTGTTGAGTATGTTGGGTGTGTGAGGTGTGAGGGAGGAGTGGGATGGGTGTGGGAGAGTGTATGTGAAACAGCAGATGGTGCAGCAGAATGCACCTTCAGTGTTGGGTGGTGAAGCTCAGCAGCAGCACTGGCAGATGTGACCGGGGCTTAGGGCGTGAACGGTCATGGTGGGGTGGCGATGGGGGGAGGAGGGTGGGAGGAAGGTTAGGGGTCCTGGAGATAGGCTTGGCTTTTACATGCTTTTGGCACGGCACGTCTGCATTACAGCCTCCATTAGGTGAAGACAGTTTGACAGGAAGCCAGTCATGTCACTTCCTGGGCAGATGGATGATGGGAAAACCACTAAGGTCATTTCATGTGCAGATGGATGATGGGAAATTACTTTCCTTGCTCAGCTTCTTCTTTTAAAGACGGCTTTGGCGGTAAAGCAGTGATGTCACTTCCTTTGCAGAATAATGCTGGGAAATCCAGTGATGTCCCTTCATGTGCAGATAGATGATAGGAAATCCAGTAATATCACTTCCATGCAGTTGGATGATGGGAAATCCTGTGATGTCACTACCTATGCAGATGACTGAAGGTAAATCATTGATATGTAGGATTGTGAATTGGAATTTTGAAGGGACGCTATAAACACACCCCTTCCAAATTGTGATTCGTAATGCATTTCTAAACACATTTTTCAATTCGGTAACCAGTTACCGAATCGCTAAATAAGTTTAGTACATTTGTAAAAACTAATTAGCTGTCACAAACCCTGTGAATTATCAAAAAGCAGGGTTTGTGACCGCTAAATGGCATTGTACATCTAGCCCTAAATCTCTAATTGGAATGTTTTGAAAGGAGCATCACAACTATGTGATAAACAGCATGAAGCTGTAAGTTCATAAGCATGCAAAAGTTGCCAATATTGTGCACATACTTTTCATTCAGTTTGCATAACAACAGTAACATTTATATAAATAATAAGTGACACATGAAAAACTGCATGATGGATTGTCACAAACAACATGACTGTTGGTAATCTCTTAGCAAGATAATCTGTAACATTTTACGCCTGACTGAATCTGTTTGGTTACCTACAGAGTACTCTGTAGGTGACCAGTCTGTAAAGACCTTCAGCCCCTCATCAGAGATAATAAGAGCTATAGAAATACCCATATCATGCCATACCATCTTCCCTATACCAGACTTCATAGTTAAACTGCTACTGGGGCTAAATGCTGTTCCTAACATAACCCTTTGTTTTAACAATTTTTAATCAGAGTAACTTTGTATTATTAACGTCTGCATCTATATCTAGGAAATCTGCAAATATGGATGCGCAGACAACTACTTTGCATGTCTTAGCTGCAGAATTTAGGCCCTTGTATAGAAAAATTATTTTTGTGTTGTGTGTTTAATGTACACAGAATAGAATATGAATGTGTGCTTAAAATATTGGAGGGGTGTAATGTGAAATTATACAAACATCGTTTGTGTTTCACTATTTGACAGAAGTACTAGTGCTTATAGGGTTTGCAGACAGGCAAAATGAAAAAATATACAGCGCAAAAAATACTCTTACACAAAGGGTACAGTTAAGGCTTAGGTTAAATTAAAAACGCTTAACAGCTATATTATACAGAATGTGGGTGTTAAGTTCCGTTTTCCTCTCAATGTTGTGACGATTTAATGAGAAGAGCTTGAGCGTGATTATAAAAATTAGGGCTAACAACCCTGAGTGGCCATTACTATAATTCCAAATGCGGTGGACTGTAATGTATGTTTTTCAGGGTAATTTGTTCCCTTCTTTTTTTGATAGCTCTGTTAATTAAAAATATGTATACAACTACAAACACTTTGCAACATTTTTTGCTGCAGTCACACATGTTTAAAGCTTATATTCTACCAGTATTACTTACTCTAGGGGTAACTATGTTGTGAAATTAGATTTTCACTACACCGTTATTTCACAAAGTTTGAATAACACGATATTAAAGTAGATATATATTTTGTTTTATATTTGCAAACGTAGCCTTATACCAGAGCTCTCACTGCAGCTCTCCGTTTCCTACCAGATGCACCTGTCATACATGTCCCTGAAGCTCACTTTTCTCTGCTCGGAAGGCAAAGACTCGGTGCTCCTAAAAGTTTGTTAACGCTCGGAGGTTCAGAGGTGGCCTGGGGGATGGAAGCCGTTGCTCAGCAACTGTACATATGTTAATGTGATCAATTAACTGTGTTAAGCTACAGCTGAAAGCAGGGCGTGCCATGCAGCCGAGGCCAGGTGAAGATACGTGGCATTTAGCACGTTGTTATATGTAGTTGCTTTCTAGTTGGGCTATCAGTCCTCTTCATGTAACTTTGAAAACAATTACTAGTTCCACGGAAACCGAATATTTTAAAATCGGCAAACTCTAAAGAAGTCCAGCTGCACGCATAACATACATGGAAAGTGTAAAATAATTAAAACATATATTTCTTTCTGGCACATTTGTCACATAAGCGAGTAGGGCATTTCTCCAAATGCAGGTTTATTGACAGAATATGCTTCGAAGGAACTTAAGGAATGGTTAAGAACACTTCATCAATAAATTCTATTATAGGTGCAAGACTTTAATATTCTATCTTCCTAAAAGCACAAACTGAGCAATTGCAAAATGTGTGCACACAGTTTCTCATATAAAGGACACCTTCCAACTTCAGACTTAATTTCGATTCGGACGTGAAGCTAGAGTTACCGCCTTTATTGGACTTCCAATTATGAAAACACGTCGCATTTCAAATGGCCCAGTGAATGACACACTTGCTGCTGACAAATGCAGCAATGTGCAGGTCATGTTGTTGAATCCCAGCAAGGCTGACTCGGACATCGATTCTTCTGAGGTTGGTAAATTGAGTTCCATGGAGTTGGACAAAAGTAACCACTATTTTTTTTACAATTCTTATAAATAACAGGAGTGAGTTATGAAGCATATGGTATTAATATGCTGTTTCTTTTACTATAGGTTATGGGTGAACAGCATTCATAAGTACGCAGTGTCATTTTGACTCAAGTACAAAAAATGGGCCATGCCAGACTTAATATTGGAGCGCATATTTTGAACATGCTTTTGCAACCTGCTTTTTAGTAGATTGTAACAGCACATGGAAATGGTGAAGTGCAAAAACTAAATGTGTGCATTACTGCCATGTTTTTTAAACAGATTGGTAAATCTAGTGTAAAGATTCACCCACATTTGTGCTGCGGTATTTTTTGCGCCCGCTATTTACAATACGATCTAAATGATACCTTCAGTGTCATGTTACAGATTTTCTCACTATCGATTTTGCAGAGCAGTCATAATTTAGCTTTGACTGAAAAGCTTCTCAGGGCATAATAATGCATGGATTAGTTACTTGTAATCTACATGTAATCTTATCCCCACATTCTGACCTCAGAGAAATTGCTGTGAGGGAACTGTGCTCTAGGAAAAACACTGCGAACCAGATTTACAAAATGATTACGCAGCGCAGTGGAGCACCCACAAATGCTGCGCTGCATGAGGAGGAGAGAGAAGGAGAGCGCCATATTTACAGAAATATGGTTCTCTCCTCCCTCTGCCTAGCACAGGCGCAGAAAAGTGCTGCTGTGCACCACACACACACCTTTGCGCCATAGTGCAAGGGTGCCTCTGTGAGTGTAGCATAGGTTTTGTAGTGGAAGGAAACACTTCTGTACAAAATACTATGCTTAGACTAACTTTGAAACTTTTCCCACCTTGTATGTGTGCTGTGCAGTGCAGCACACATGCAAAGTAGGAAAAGAAAGAAGAAATGAAAGCATTTCTCCGTGATAGTGCCTGGTTAAAGTGGGAGCTTTTTATGACGCAAAACCCCGTCTACTTATTTTAGTAAATAGGGTTTTGCATCAGAAACCTTGGGTGGTTGCACGGGAATGCCCATGCACCACCCATGGAAGGTCCCCCTTGGTGCTAAGTTATGCTAAGCAGCAATATGTAATGCTCTGCGCCATCTTAAAGTGATTTTCCAGTGCAAAAAATGTTTTGCGCTGGAAAGTAAATTAGTAAAAAAAAGATTTTGCGTTGATTTGGGTGACTTTTGTGATGCAATCACGGCGCTACATCTTAGTAAATACACCCCCTAATCCTGTGGTTTTGCTTTGGGGCAAAATTGCTGCACAATTCTGAGTGTTTCTGCTCAGAATGAGGGATAATAATATGTGCAATCAGAGCTATCACACTAAATTTCCACACTTTCTTCCTCTTTGCTAGCAGTTTCACCATGTATATATTGGCAGGTAGTACCGGACAAAATTTGAACATGGAAAATACACAGGCATGCTCAATTGGAACATAACTGAGAATATCATGAACAGATGCAATGTTTTCCCAAATCTAGTCACTCACTCACCCAGCCATCATCTAAAAGATCATATTCCATAATGTATTTTAATATCTAAACAAAGGCAAACCAACGTAAAGATTCAGGATACCTGGCACAAGCAATAAAGTGTAACAATGTGCATTGATAACTCCGTTATTTGCAAAAAAATCAGATCAGTTGATATCGTATTGCAGTGCAATGCACTACCATTCTTTAAATGCAGATAAGGTCAAACAGCAATAGTGAACTATTCTTGGATTTGAAACTGACCCAAAATGCATTTAAAAATGTTTATCAAATCACTACAAATTTTCAAACACAAAAGTCTTAATTCAATAGTAAATAAAATTTCATTTTTTATAAATAGAGAAAAAGTTAATGTGTATAAAAATATTTGGATAAATGCATGATTCAGCCGTTTTTCCTTTTAAAGGTCTGTTTTTCTGCTGCTATTGTGCTATTCTGGTGAACAAGGTGTGTTTAAATGCAAAGTGTGTTTAAGGCTGCAGTACCGGCTCCTGTCTACAGGGGCAGTGCTCACAAAAATATAAACACACTTGAAGAAACACAGGTCCCCACAAGGCAATTTTTAAAAAAGTTGTAAAAATCGACACAGATGTCTCTGAAGTCATTTTATATCATTTAGAAGACATTGCCTTGTGGGGACTTGGGTTCAGGTCCCCACAGTGCAATCAAGTCCCCACAGCGTGAGTGTGTTATCACACCCAAGTCCCCACAAGGATAGTAAGTAACTAACTAACTAACACACTAACTAACACACTAACACACACACTAACACACACACACACACACACACACACACACACCCACCCCCCCCCCCTCTCCCCTCCCCTCCCCGATGGGAGAGTAGAGAATGTCATTAATTCGAACCAGGCTAGTCATTGTATGTCAATTGTGACAGGGTGAGCCAGCATTTAATGCTCTGATTTTTTATTTTTTTTTATATGCTCAGATTTCTGCACCCAAGCAAGCTCAGGTTTTAGGTGGTTGTTTATAATGGGCCACAATGGAGAGCTCTGGAGTGGAGGCTGATGGAGGTGTGAGATTTGCACAGTGCCTGTCGATGGGTCCAAAAGGTGTTCAGAATACTGTGCATCCCTCTGCAGAGCACACAGAGCAATGGTACCACTGTAACTGTGATTATATGCAAAGGTGTGTGATGGAGATACAAAACACTTCAAACAGCAAATAGGGCGAAAGTAAATGAAAATGCATTTCCCCCCCCCCCCCTGCCCTTTTGTGTCCCCTTTCCAGAGTGGCATCGCATGGGTGCCACCTGCCCTAATGCAATCAAGGACAATTAGCCCCTTTCCACGATTAGGGTGATAATAAACGAAAGTCATGCTTAGGGACATAGGCTCCGCACACCACTCAACACCGGTGCTACAGCACCTGCTGCACCAATGATAGCTACGCTCCAGATGGTCTGCGTCTGCCAATGGTTATTAACTTGTCATCATTCTGTGCTTCTTAAAGGCATTATCTGTGTCTGTAACACATCTTTCCCCCATTGGCTGTTGGCGCAGCTGCATCACTTTAACTCAGCCTCTCTAACAATATCTACATTTCCCCGTCTCTCTTAGTTGTTCTCTCCCTTGGCCTTTCTTGCTCGTCCCTCTCGTATTTCCGCTCTCATTTATATTTCCCTTCATTTCACCTCAGCTGTGTTCCCGCCATTTTATTCAGTTGAAAAGGCTTTTCCCGGGCTTAGCTCCTCTCTGCTAGTAACAAAATAACAAAGGAACTTTGCTATTTTTGCTCCTGAAAGACACAGCCACGATGCTTCAAGAAGAAAGTTTCTGCAAAAATTGCAGAGCTGGCGGTGGGGCCCCTGGAGAACGTGGGGGTCCGCCACAAAGTTTGAAGGGCACCCTCCATAGCACCCGAAACAATGTGCTGACTAGGCGTGACACAGGCCCTTACTGTCAACTGCTTACGCAATCCCTTCCCTGGGCGAACAGGAAGTGCAGGGGTCGCAGTTCCAAGCTGCGTCACAATCCTCAAAACCTCTGCAGTGCTTCCGACAGGTTAAACTTCCTAAATGTAAAGGAAAGGAAGGCCAGGAAAAGGAGAAATCAGGTGGAATTTGGTTCATGAAACGTGAAGTCTGCATATTATGGGGTTATTTAAAAGCCCCTAGCGCCGCCGAAGCGTCACTTTTAATATGGGAAAAAGTGACGTACCCGTGGTGCAAGGTGCTTGTAAATAATCCCCTATGTCTCATTTCCAAGTGTAAAACTTGAAATTGGAGCTATTTATCACACCTGGTAAACTCCCCAGTTAGAATGGACTTTACTGGGTGAGGTAAACATTTCACACCCTTCCTGTGATTCTTTTTTCCGGACCCAACCACGAGATGGCGGAATAATCCACAGCATAGTGAATCCAGAAAGATTCACGCTGCAAAACAATCAAATTTCTCTCGAGCTTCCATTAACAAAGAGTCACGCTTTTAAAGAGAATCTGCCAGTTTGCAAATGTAATTAGAACTGTCCAAGCGAAATAAATGTCAAACGGATAAACGGTTCACCTACAGCTGTTGATTAAAGCAATCCCCGGTGGAAATGGTGGCCGCGTTGATGTAGCTGCTGAATCCTGGCTGGACCCCCACCCGACACTAATGGAGCAAGCAGCAGAGTTTTGTCATCTGTGGCAAAAGACGTGAAGACAAGAGGAAGACTCTGCCTTTCACACACATTCTGCTTCTCCACCCGGCCTTGTAAACTCGCAGCAAATGCACTTCAGCTCCAAGGAAGTGACAGTTTTTTCGATCTGCTCCCAAATGGTCACTTCGTCTCACAAGGAGCAGTGAAGTGTGCGCTTTGTGAGAGTATGTGCGCGCTAAGGGAAGGCCGTCTGCGCGCCCTTGCATGCTGCAGGGAACAATGGTCCTAGGCCCATCTGAGCTCTTTCCTTTTCTATGGCCAGGATTTTGGCCCAAAGGTCTTCTCTTCTTGCTAGTTTTTGAAGATCAGGGTCTTCATCTTCTACTTCTTCTGGGGTACTGTTAGAAGTATTCCTAGTAGGCTTACTATCAGTAGGGGTATCTGAGGAATCATCATCCTCACTGACAGCTCCATCCCCTGTAGGGTTTTCTCCCATTGCCAGGGCTCGAACGCATTTGGCAAGCAACTTCTGGAGATGTGCCCTGGTGGGTTAAGGCCCCATGGCAATGTCACAAGCTGTACATGAGGTTCTTAAGTTGACCTAACCTAAGGTTTTTGTATGGGGTGGGGGGAGGGGGCTCAGGTTGAGCTCCTGGCTAGTACCCCCTGTTACAGACATGTTTTTAAAACAGTTGGGGCCTTATTAGAAAATATAAAAACGTCTGACAGACTTTATAAGGCCTAACTGTCTAGGATACTTTTTAACTTATAAAACAATAGGACTGGGGGACTTAACCAAGGCCCTGACAGTTCAAATTAGAAACAGAGAAAACAAAATAACAAAAATGTGAAAAATATTCTTTTAGCTAATGTCAATTGTGGATTTACTTCGTGGAGTCACCTATTGACTAAGTGGTATAAGCAAATGCAAAGTCTTGTATCCGACCGCTTAACCACTAATTTAGGAAACTGGCTCTCTATATAGTGTACCAAAACGAGGTACACTGTGCAGAGTGCAGGCGACCCTTATTGGTTTACAGAGGCACAAGTAATAATCCTAAATGTTCTCTTTTTTGGTAGTGTGGGCGAGCAGTTTAGGCTTATCAGAGGGTACTGCTAAGCATTTTTTTGTACTCACAGAGGCAATAACTGAGAGACAATCAAGAATAAATCTGAGACCAATTTAGAGAAGTAACACGAAATTCAGGATCAAGTAAGTACTTTGAGATATTGATTTTTACAGTTAAGTAAAATGTTCACTTAAATGCATCTTTACGCGGCAATGCTTCCCTATGGGAGAAAAGGCATATACCGCATATAGTTACTTGCCATAGGTTTCAGGGGGTCCCCTTCAGGAATTAAGGTGGTCGAGGGCCACGATCCAAAGTACCACCAGAAGTTAGTCTTGGAAGAGGTGACAACACCTTCGGCCGGAGCAGGCATTGTTTCTGACCTCTGAGAGCATGGGCTCTCACCTGCAGGGGGTCAGAAACCTGTCTCTGGTGACAGGCTGTCTACACCAGTCAGCCAGTACACTAGAGGTTGGTAGGTTTCTAGAGGGCACCTCCAAGGTGCCCCCCTTGGTGCACGTTTTAATAAATCCACTACTGGAATCAGTATGGAATTATTAAAACAAGGCGTTTGATACCAAACACCATAGGTTTCAGTGAAGCAATCATGTAGCTGGAGAACTCGTAATGACCAGTGCCCAGTACATGTACTCAAGATGGCTTCCCTGTTCACTTACACTATTTAGCAACTGAACTATGCAGATATGTCCTCATATGTAATATAATACACCGTGCTTTAGGGCTGTAGCAACTGATGTAGGGGGTGATGTACATATATTTCATGCAGTGTCTGGGGACATGGCACACAAGGTGTGTGCCATGCGTGTTTTCACTTTTGTCTGCACTATTTCATGCATCCTTCAATGGCAGCCTGCATGAGTCTGGTGGTGGGTCCCTTAGGGGGGCACAATACCTGCTGCAGCCCTTAAGGACCCTCTTTAGTACCCATGCCCTGGTACCAGGGTACCATTTACTAGGGACTTACAGGGGTGCTAAAGATCTTGCCAATTGTAGAACAATTGCACACTGACTTTGGTTTTGGGAAAGAACACTGGCACTGGGGACCTGGTTACCAGGAACCCAGTGCAGTTCAGTCAAAGTTGCATCAAATACCAGGCAAAAAACAGTGGGGGCGACCATGTCAAAAAGGGGCACTTTCCTACAGCAGCCAAAACCTCTTTTCATCAATTAAAATGCTTAAACATTCTGCTTCTTTTTCTTGAAGAGATTCTCCATTCTTCAGTCATAACTGCATTGATACAATGTACCCTGGATTATGGAAATGCTATCTATCTGGCCTCTCCGAAAGCCCAGATACAAAAATAAAACAATTGTCAAAATTCTGCTGCATATATGATTTCGAAAGAACCAAGGACAGCTCACATATCTCCAGTATTATGCAGGCTACAGTGCCTACAGATCTCTAGGAGATCATTAAAAAAACACAATTTATCTGTGGAAAATGTTCCAGGATCTTGAAAAAATCCCTAACGGCGTGTATTTAGGGACGAAGCAGGGAAAGAAAAAAAAAAAAAATCAGCAGCATTTACAGAGGTCTACAAGCCAGGTTCACAGAAGTAGCAGCTTACATTACATGGACCAGCTTGCCAGTCCTCACAGGAAAAAACACCTTTTACTCACAGGCAAGTCACACTGACGAACAGATGTCACAGATGGCTTGCCAGCTACGAATGCATGCGCAGTTTTTGTAATTGTTATTGCAAAACTAGGAGTATGCTATCTAGTTAACTGGAATGACACGGCTAACAGAGGCTGTCACTTGGGAAAGTTGTGGTGCTAGTAATGCTCTATAAAACAAGAAAAAAAGCGCTATGGATGGAGTGCTATAATAAAACAGGAAAAAGAAAACTATGGAGGTAGCAGAAGATAGGGGCAGAAGGCGTGGGAGGGGGGGGGGGAAGAAATAGTATCTCAATCACACCGGGAGCCGCAGACCAGCACTGATTATGTTAAATCAATCTGTGTTTAGTCCGTGCTCCACAGCAAGGAACGGAAGTGACGCTTAGCCTGCCCTGGCCAATTAGGAGGCTGCAAAGAAGAGCAACACTGAAGCCAACAAAAGGTAAGCAACCGTCGGGATCCAAGCTCCTTCCGTAAACAATAGTGTTTCTCAAGCGAGAATACATGCTCACGCAGGGTCGACCCTAAAAATTGACCCCATTATGAAGAGGGTTATTTAAGAGGTGCAGCGCTATAACAACTAAGGCAAGGGCCAATTAATTTTTTTTTTTTTTTAAACAACACTACTGGATATTCTCTAGTAAAATTATGTGCAAACTGTTTCGCAAGAAAACGCAGGGGGATCTAAAATCTAAAACAGATTTGGAAAAACAAGCACTTGAAAAGTCTTTTTCCGGCTTCATCAATGTTTATTTTTTCATGGTTTTTTAAAAAAATTTATTTTTGTGAAGCTGCCAGGGCCTCAATCTTTACAAAAATAAAAAAACTGTTCAAAGCAAAAATATTATTTTGGTCTTGAATAGCACACATTGCTATTATGGTCCCTGGCAATTAAGGGAACTATTTTGTGTGTGGGTGTGCTACTTGTGAATGTGCAGAATGCTCGCATTCTAACTGTCAAGTAAGATGGTGGCTGAAGTGGGCTGATCCACTGCCCCACGCTGTATAGTGTAGTGGTTGGGAGAAAAATGTGAATGGCTCAACGACAGACAAATGGATAAAAAAGGTTGCCTGAAAGCCCTTATAACTGCATTATGCTTATAATTTTAATATAAAGTCAAAAGGTTTTGACTAACGCAAGACCTAACAACAAACTTAGAATTCAATTATTTGAACAGAAAATACAAAGACATTAAATAACAGAAAATGAAAGTAAAGATGCAAGTCTTTCAGGGTGAGAGCATGTGGTGTATAATCAGGGGCAGGGATGATGCGAAAGAGGTTAAGCTCCATGACATTCTACACTTTGATAAGACATGAAATAGGGACTTAAAACTGTTGTGTAGATGTGGTCTCAACAGAACAACAACATTATTCACTACAGCAGGTTATCCGAAGGGGCAAGAAGTAGGTTTTGAAGAGGAGTAAAATAAAACTCCATTATTTTACCATGAAACGACCCACAAAAATGACAGACTTCAATCTGTATGTAACTGGAAGAAAAGCACAAATCTTGTAATTATTAAAAACATTTTTGAAAGTGGAATATGAAAGAACACAACTAAAGAAATATACATTTCTGTTGGTTATAAGCTGCAATTTTTTTTTTTTTTTTTTTAAAAGCAAAAATCTATCAAAATATATTTATTGATAAGTAAACCAGAGCAGACAAGAGAAAAAAGAAAGCAGATGGTGGGGGAAAATGACATGCAGAAGACGAATGAAAGAATTGTAAATGAAATATTCACTTCTGAAGAGAAATCTAAACTGCTCTTAGTTTTAAAATAATCAAAATCCAGTGTTTTATTAATCATAAAATTGTGCAGTACACTGAAATATGTACATGAGAAATTCAAAATAAATAATTTTTTATCCAAAATGAAAAAGAGGGATAGGAACGTCTAAGACAAATATTCTGAATCCAAGAATAGGAGGTTGGCTGTGAAAACAAGAACTTGTGACTGATTCACTTTCATATGCAAGACGCCTCAAAGACCAATCAATGTGCCCTTACCATTTTATTATTTTGACCAGTTAGGCACCGCAAATCTCAACACAATATAAATGACAGATGCCACTCCTTTTTGTTAGCAATATGAACAAGCATTGGCATAGCCAATAGGTCTCGCCTTTGGGACCTTATGTGTTTAGCCAGAACTTTTGGCTATGTTGTAGAGCATTGTTGCTGCTGTGCATTATGTTGAAAAGTTATAATAAAAAGTGTTAAGCATTTTTGTTACCTTTATACAAACGAAGACGACATTATATACAACTGATAAACCCGATTAAAAAAAGATCTTAACATAAAAAATGTCTTCTAGTTTTTTTGTACTTGCACTGCTGGCAACTTCTTCCTGCCTGTTCTCATGCTTGTTTGTTATAATTTTTTTTGTTTTGGGGGAGCGGGACATAAATAACGGGGGATTGGAGGTTGGAAAACAGTAATTTAATTAGAACACGAGCAGCGGACGGACACTAGGGGAGAATCAACAGATGCCAGATTCCAAGGGCAGACTGACGTGATGCTTAGGTGGTGCGCTGATGCAAAATGGTGGTGGTGAATGATGTCTGGTGCTCAGGTGGTGACACTATATGGTGTGGATTGGAGGTACGTTGTGGATTGTGGAGCTGTGGAGTTGAAATATGTTGTTTGGTGTGTAATTATGTGGTGTGTATTGGAAATGTGTGGCGTTGGATTGTGTGGCCTGGAACTGTGGTGTTGAGTGAAATTATGTTTAGTGAAATTGTGTCATGGTGTGGAGTGCATTTATGTTGATTGGTGGTATGTGGTATAGAGTGCATTTATGTGGAGTGTATTTATGTTGCATTGAGTAGAGTGCAATTATGTGGCGTGTAATTATGTGGCACTGAGTTGTATTATGTGGAGTGTATTTATGTTGCATTGAGTAGAGAGTAATTATGTGGCGTGTAATTATGTGGTACTGAGTGGTATGTGGAGTGTATTTATGTTGCATTGAGTGTAATTATGTGGCGTGTAACTATGTCGCACTGAGTGGTATTGCACAAGTTACTAACTTGTGTAACGATATATCTGTAAGAGACAGTAGTTAGTGATAGATTCCTTACCTTAGAATATCCCCAGGCGTCAGGCTGGATCCGGAAAGTTTTGCGTAGCAGTACCCTTGCGCGTCGGTAGGTGGCGTCGTGCGGCTCCGCGTCCGTCGTCGGCGTCGTGATCGCCGGGATGACGTCGCGGGCAGTACTTAGACGCCGCCCCTGCGCGCTGACGTCAGTTCTGTACACGACTTTCCGCGCCAGGAACGCAGAGCCATGCAAGAAGCTGACACAGGTGTCTGAAAAATACTAGGGCCCTGAAAGGGATGTCCTTAACCCTAGAAATCAGTTCGCAGAACGGGGAGGATGGGTGGGGCGGTAGGAATCTATCACTAACTACTGTCTCTTACAGATATATCGTTACACAAGTTAGTAACTTGTGCATCTGAAAGAGACACGTTAGTGATAGATTCCTTACCTTAGAATAGATACCCCAGCAATACCAACCCCGGTGGTGGGTCTGCGAACAAAGATCAGACAAGGAAGTCCTGGAGGACAGAACGGCCAAAGAAGCCGTCCCTCCGGACCTGACTGTCAAGGCAGTAATGATTAGTAAACGTGTGCAGCGAGGCCCACGTAGCTGCCTGACAGATAACCGGCAGCGGAACACCGCGGCCCAAGGCCGTGGTAGCAGCCGTTGCCCTGGTGGAATGGGCACGCAGCCCAACAGGAGGCTCCTTCTTGGCCAAAGAATAGCAGGTCTTGATGCACAAGGTAACCCAGCGGGAGATGGTCCTCTTGTGCACCGCCCGACCTTTTTGGCGCCCACGTAGCCAACAAAGAGCTGGTCACCCACCCGGAAGTGTTTTGTGCGGTCGATATAGAAGGAGAGCGCACGTTTTGGGTCCAGACGGTGGAGCCTTTCTTCCTGTCTGGAAGGATGCGGAGGCGGAAAGAAGGTGGGCAAAGTGATGGTCTGCCCAATGTGGAAAGCAGTAACCACCTTTGGCAAGAAGGACGGACGCGTCCGAAGAACAACCTTGTCTGGATGAACAGACAGAAAGGGAGGCTTGCAAGATAGAGCCTGGAGCTCACTCACCCGCCGAGCGGAGGTGATGGCCACCAGAAAGGCTGTCTTCAGAGTCAGAAGACGAAGAGGACAGTTATGCAGAGGCTCAAAGGGAGCGCACATTAAAAAGGTAAGAACCAAGTTCAAGTCCCACTGAGGCATTACAAACGGAACAGGAGGGAAGAGGTGAGTAATGCCTTTTAAGAACCTGTTAACAACAGGGGACTTGAACAGGGAGGGCTGATCAGGGAGCCTGAGGAAGGCCGAGATAGCACAAAGATAACCCTTGATGGTACCCAGGGCAGAACCCTGTTGGGCCAGAGAGAGAAGGAACAGAAGGACCTCAGAAAGAGGGGCAGAAAGGGGATCCACAGCCTTTGCTGTGCACCATGCCACAAATTTGTTCCACCTGCAGGCGTATACCACCTTAGTGGAGGGACGCCTGGCTGCCAGAATCACATCACAAACTTCGGGAGGCAAGTCGAAAGGAATCAACTGCCGCCGCTCAATATCCACGCAAGCAGGTGTAGACTGGACAGGTTCGGGTGGAGGACCGTCCCCTGCTGCTGCGACAGAAGATCCTCCCGAAGAGGCAGACGGATCGGGGATCTATGCTCATATTGAGTAGCTCGGGATACCAAACTCTTCGAGCCCAGTCCGGAGCCACAAGAATGACTTGGGCCCGGTCGTGCCGAATCTTCTTCAACACTCTGGGTAGAAGTGGTATAGGCGGAAAGGCGTACAACAGACCGCAACTCCACTCGCGACGAAAAGCGTCGCCGAGCGAGTGCCGCCTTGGAAATTCCAACGCGCAGAACTGATGACATTGCGCGTTCTCTTCGGTGGCGAATAGATCTAACCAAGGCTCTCCCCACTGTAGAAAGAGTCCTTGCGCCACTTCCGAGTGAAGACGCCATTCGTGATCCATCATGCACCTGCGGCTGAGTTCGTCCGCCCTGGCGTTCAGAGAACCTGCCAGGTGTTGAACCATCAGGAACATGCCCTGATGTTCCAGCCATGTCCAGAGGCGCAGAGCCTCCTGACAAAGGGTCCAAGACCCCACCCCGCCCTGTTTGTTGCAGTACCACATGGCGGTGGTGTTGTCTGTGAACACCTGCACTACCTTCCCTTTGACAGAGGGAAGGAATGCCTTGAGTGCAAGCCGGATCGCCCGGAGCTCCAGAAAGTTGATATGGAGCCGGGACTCCGCCGGAGACCAGAGGCCTCTGATCTCCGCCTCTCCCATGTGACCGCCCCATCCCAGAAGGGACGCGTCCGTCACAACTGTATGCTCTGGCTGGGGAAGGGAGAGGGATCTGCCCATGACCCATTGCCGGTTCGAGAGCCACCACTGCAACTGTTTTGCAGTCCCCTCCGAGATCTGGACGTGATCGGACAGGTTGCCCTGGTGCTGCGCCCACTGGAACTTCAGGTCCCACTGCAGAGCCCGCATATGCCATCTGGCATGATTGACCAGCAGGATGCAGGAGGCCATGAGGCCCAGCAGCCTCAGGGTCATCCGTACCGAAACCCAGGATAAAGGCCGAAAGATCGGAATCATAGCCTGAATATCCCGGACTCGCCGTTCGGGAGGATAGGCCCGAAACTGCGTCGTGTCCAGAACTGCTCCGATGAAAAGGAGCTGTGGAGAAGGAATCAGATGCGACTTCGGCACATTGATGGAGAACCCCAGCGAGTGCAGGAGTTCGGCCGTAGTCTGGAGGTGGGAGACGACTGCCTGGGACGAGCCCGCCTTCAGCAGCCAGTCGTCGAGGTAGGGGAAGACTGAGACCCCTGCCCGGCGCAGATGAGCTGCGACCACCGCCATCACTTTCGTGAACACCCGAGGGGCACTTGTAAGGCCAAAGGGGAGCACGGTGAACTGAAAATGCTCGGGGCCTACCGTGAACCGAAGGTAACGCCGGTGGGCCGGCAGGACGGGGATATGGAAATACGCGTCCTGCAAGTCCAACGCTACCAACCAGTCTCCTGGGTCGAGGGCAGTCAAGACCTGAGCTAGGGTGAGCATCTTGAACTTCTCCTTCCGGAGGAAGCGATTGACGTTCCGGAGGTCCAAGATAGGACGCATGTCCTCCTTGTCCTTTTTGGGCACCAGAAAGTAGTGGGAGTAGCAACCACGCCCTACTTCTGGGGTCGGAACATGCTCGATGGCCCTCTTGGCCAAGAGGGCCGTGACTTCCTTCCGTAGAAGCACCAAGTGATCCCCTGACATGCGGTGGAATTGAGGTGGCATGGCTGGGGGGTGGTCTCGAAGGGGAGGGAGTAGCCCCTTCGGACAATGTCCAAGACCCACCTGTCCGAGGTGATGGTGCGCCAGTGGGGAAGGTGATGGCGGACCCTGCCCCCTACTGGCGTGCCGTGCACCTGAAAGGAGGGACTAGGAGGGCTTGGAGGCCGCGGACGGGTTGGAGGTGGTGGCCTGACCCGCACGCTGGTTGCCCGATCCGCCACGGCGGAATCCACGTCCTCGGCCACGCGAAGACGCCTGCTGCGCGGGCCGGTGGCTGGGCTGCTGACGTGAAGGGGCGCCCTACCGTGGCCACGATAGGGGCGAAAAGCAGAAGGCAGCGGAGGGCGTGTAGCAGAAAGGCCCAGGGACTTTGCAGTAGCCCGTGAGTCCTTAAAGCGCTCCAACGCATGGTCTGCTTTGGACCCAAAAAGACCGACTCCATCAAAGGGCATGTCCATGAGAGTATTCTGGACATCCCCTGAAAAACCAGTGGTTCTCAGCCAGGCGTGGCGCCGGAGCGCCACCGTCGTTGCAATCGACCTGCCCAGCGAGTCGGCGGTGTCAAGGCCACAACGGATAGTGTATTTGGCCGCATCCCTTCCTTCCGCAATGGCGCGGGAAAGCAGTGCCTGGACCTCCTCAGGGCACTGGGGCAAAACATCCGCCACCGAATCCCACAGGGAGTGGGTATATCGGCCCAAAAGACAAGCGGTGTTAACGGACCGCAAGCCAGCACTGGAGGAAGAAAAACCTTTCTTCCCAAACTGATCCAGGCGTTTGGATTCCCTATCCGGAGGAGCGGTAGGGAAGGCGGTTTGGGAAGCGGAGGCTTGGACAACCAAGCTCTCAGGAGTGGGGTGGACAGAAAGAAACAGGGGGTCGCCCGGAGCGGGGCGATGGCGTCGTGACACGTTCCGATCCACAGGAGCCCCTGTGTTGGGCTTGGACCAGGCGCCCAAAAGAACGTCCGTGAGGGCGTCGTTAAACGGCAGCACAGTCTCCGCAGAGGAGGCTGCCGGCTGAAGCACCTCTGTCAAGATGTTAGTCTTGACCGTCAAAGTAGGGAGCTGGAGACGTAAGGCCCCAGCAGCCCTACGCAACACCGTACCAAAATTGGCCCCCTCCTCCGTAGCCACGGGAGGAGACAGCATGCCAGTGTCAGGAGAAGTATCCAGACCACTGGCCTCCCCTAGACTCTCTGTCCAGTCCTCATCATACTGACAGTTGCGTGTTAGAGGGTCATCAGACCCCTCCCAGTCCTCCTGGTCCTCCTCTGGTTCAAAATAAGGAGGAGGAGGGACATTTGGGACCCAAGGTCCCATCGGCGCCGGAGCCGGCGTCGAGCGACGTCGCTCCGGGACCATGTCCGGAGCCGGAAGGAACTGGGGACGACGCCGCCCGGAGCCCAGGGCGGCGTCGAGAACGGCACCGGAGACATCGGCGCCGGCGGAGGTGTTGTGAGGTCGACCGGCGTCGATGGGAGTTGTGGAGCCGGGATCGAGGCCGGGGCCGGAGCCGGAGCCGGGATCGAGGCTGGAGGCTCGGGCGACGCCGGGGCCGGAGCCGCCGGTGACGCCGGATCAACCCCATCAGGGCCCGCGGGGCCCGAAGGCGCACCGGAGGGGCCTGAAGGCCCGAAGAGGCGGGCCATGGCCGACAGGAACTCCTGTACCTTGGCCGGATCCGCCCCGAACCCGGGAAGGGCGGGTATGACGGGGCGACTCCACAGGCAAGTCCGGGGCCGCGGGGCGGGACGGTGCCGGGAGGGGCCTCAGCCGAGTCGCGAGACCGGCGAGGCGAAGTCCGAGAGCGACGATGCTTCTTGGACTTCTTGTGTCGAGACTTACCGGACGAAGAAGACTTCGACGCCGACGACCGGTGTGCACTCCGCGAGCGACCCCTGGACCTCTCACGCGACCGGGGCTTCCGCGGAGCCGAATGCCGGGCCTCGAGGAGCTTTCGAGACCGCTCTCGCAAAGCCTTCGGGTTGAGGGCCTGGCATTCGGGACAAGACTCGGTGTCGTGGCCTCGGCCGAGGCAGAAGAGACACTCCCAATGCGGGTCGGTGACGGACATCATCCGCGCACAGGCGCCGCATCGCTTGAAGCCGGGCATCCCTACGACACCTGAATGGAAAAAGACAGTGAAAAAATCACCAAAAAGTATGGTCAAAAATTGACCAGGGCACTGCTCTTCCCGGATCTGCGCTTACTGGCGCGGAAAAGAAGAACTGACGTCAGCGCGCAGGGGCGGCGTCTAAGTACTGCCCGCGACGTCATCCCGGCGATCACGACGCCGACGACGGACGCGGAGCCGCACGACGCCACCTACCGACGCGCAAGGGTACTGCTACGCAAAACTTTCCGGATCCAGCCTGACGCCTGGGGATATTCTAAGGTAAGGAATCTATCACTAACGTGTCTCTTTCAGATTTGTGGAGTGTATTTATGTTGCATTGAATAGAGTGTAATTATGTGACGTGTAATTATGTGGTACTGAGTGGTATTATGTTGAGTCTATTTATGTTGCATTGAGTAGAGTGTCAATATGTGACATGAGTGCATCCTCCAGTTTTATGGATTGTAACCCTCGCTTTAGAACAAGAAGCAGCACACACTCACACACACACTGGTTACACACACACACACACACACACACACACACACACTGGTTACACACAGAACAAGCAGCACACACACAAACACACACACTAGTTACACACAGGACAAGAAACAGCACAGACACAAACCCACACTAGGTTCACACAGAATAGCAGCACAGACACACCAACTCACACTAGGTGCACACAGAACAGCAGCACAAACACACACACTTGGTGCACACAGAACAGCAGCAGCACAGAGACACCAACCCCCACTACGTGCACACAAAAGAGCAGCACAGACACACAACACTTGGTATACATAGCAGTGATAGTGGCACTGCCGCCTGTTCCTACAGGCTACACCCCGGCGCCAGATCTCCTGTTGCTGTTACTCACGTTGCCCAGTGCTGCCGCTAGAGCACTGTTCCTGCCGTGGTGAGAGTTACCAGATCCGAAGAGCAGCACGCACCATTTGCCTAAGGTAAACAGTGCGACAGCGAAGCACGCTCGGCTGCTCTTTCCCTCGAAGAGTGCAATGACCTCTGGGTGTGCCTCGGCACCAGTCGCTACACAGCGCTAGGAAGTGGAACACTGCTCACCCCCATAGCCCCAGAGTTTGGTGCAGAGACAACAGTGGAGTGTCCAAATAGGGCTCCGAGGGGCGAAGGCACAGACTGGGGGGACGAGGGGGAGGGGGGTGCACCATGTGTGAGAGCACACAAATAATGGAACGGCACCTCTGTGAGAGGGGGAGGGGTGGGAATTATAGATAACACTGGAAACAGTATTAAGTATGCGGTTCTCTTTATGTTGACCCCGCAAAAATAAAGGACTGAGTTAAATATAAATAAATAAACTGAGCGCGGTGTCCCTAGCGGGCGGGCGCTGAGCAGTACTGGGGACAACGTACCGTGCAGTACAGTTTTGACAGAAACAGCTGACAGCATCAAATAGTATCAGTGCGTAGTGACACTTTCAAATCTAAATAATTATGTTGGGAGTAAACATGCTGATGGTAGTAACTTGGATTAGTATCTCTGCCAGTGTGCATGTCCACTCTCAAGCGTGCAGTGAAGTTAATTTAATGCGCCATGCCACGTACAGTGCAGCACTTCTTAGTAGCTGCAATGAAGAGTCGGCGTGCAGTAATGTTTAAACTAGCAGTAATGGGGTCAGGTGGATTATCATTAGGAAGCGCGCCCGTCATTATCCACTGCACCCTTCTTGTCAATGTAAAGTAATATGACCCCAGCCCACCGAGGCCTTTTACCACATCACTGCTGAGCTGCTCCACTAGTCCCACACCTCGGCTGGTTCTAATCTCGGGTACGGGCTCCATGGGAGCCTCCGTCCTGCTGATGTTCCTGCTCCCCTCCAGGAGGCTCTCAGCCAGCTCCAAGTAACCCGGCCGGGGACGCTCCAGTCGCCTCCGGTGAACCGCACGGAAAGACACCGCAGGGGCCCCACGAAGGGACACAGAGGTAGGAGCAGAACCTAGTAAAGATAACAAGCGCGGTGAAAGCGGCCCACGCGGCCAATTAATAAAATAAACCAGCGCGGTACCTAAAGTGCCGCGGAAAAATAAATAAATAAAATGTATTCCATTATAAAACAGGACTACAAGTTCCTGAATGCAAAGAACAAAATACAAGCACCAAAACCTATGAAGATTATAAATGTATGTGAGCATGTCCACCATAAACCGGCAGACCCTGTTTATAAAGTTCAATGCATCATATGTTTTAGGTAAAGTAAGAGTGTCAATTCATGGATGGTGAGCACAACCTAAAATGGCCACATGCTTTATCCACGCAAATCATATCTGTGAGTCAGCCCTCTGTAGTGCAAGGCATCATGTAAGACCCCACAATCCCCACCCACTTCATTAACTCGACACAGGTTTGACAGGTTTCACTTTAGACAATGGCTGGATTAAAGAGATGAACGTTTGCTCTGTGGTGGTGGGAATACAGTGATGGAACACAGAACAGACACAGGATCCGATATTCATCTTGGTGCAGTTAAGTTCAATCTGCATCGAGAAGCAGGTGATTGGGATAATAACATGGTAAGAATTGTACCATTTTCACACATTTTGCTTGGACATACCATAACATAAAAGGTGAAACCCATAAACATTTCCTATTCTTTTTCGAAACTCAAAGTCCATTATTCAATCTGATTGGTCCAATATTCTGATTATGTAGGCATGGCTTGAATCATCAATGTGTAATAAACCTCTTGGCTGCTCCCAGCGCATCGCCAAAGTTATTCCAAAATGCACAGAAATAGCATGTGAAACCCTGTGAAAACTCACTCAATCATAACACAATCTATTCAGGAGGGAAGAAATAAAATGAAGAGCTTTAATTAAACTCCAGATGCCTGCAAGCTCATAGCGGAGAGGGCCAATGCATTGAGATGAAGTAACACGACACACTGTCACAGCCTATTATTAGGCGCCAAAGGGCGCATATCAGAGCACTGACCTCCTTCACAACAAGCACTGTAACCCACTTTAGGTTTTTCGAACCCATGTGAACAGCATAATACAACGATAGGACTGATCAGACTTCTGTTCGGATTTTGATTTAAGTGAAGGTATTTAAAAACAAGCGCGGTGAAAGCAAATCGCGCGGCTAAATAATTAAATAAACAAGCCACGGCAGGCCGCTCCAATGAGCACAATCAATGATTACCGACTCTTTTTTTTCAATATTTGATGCTTTTAGTAAGCAGCGCAGCATGCCGCGCTGCTTATTAAAAGCATCAAATATTGAAAAGTACAGTTTGCCGAGCCAAAAAAAAAAGTCCCCAGAGTGTCACGCCGCCAGTGAAGCATCCAGCCGCGTGCACATCTTCTGTCCGTCAGCGTGCACGCTTGGAATCCGTATCGATTCCAAAAGGCCCTCGCATGGCGAGAGCAGCGCATGCGCGCTGCTAACGCCAGGTGAGACCTAAAAAGGAAGGCAAGAGGAGAGAGAAAGAGTCCGAGATTGCAAGTGTATGAGTTTTATCAGTATGGGCTTATCTAAAACTGCTGGGGGGGAGGTACAACTAATTTTCACAAAGAAAGCCTTGTACTCTCTCTATAAAAAAAGAAAAAACCTTCACCAGCATAGCATGATGTATGGAAAATGTTACTTTGTAACTATTTGCTTTCAGCTTGTAGTTTTGTAATTCTGTATAATCACATGTTCTTCACCGTCTTGCTATCTAGTGTTGGATATGGACATTGCTTTCTGTCAAACAAGTTTTCGGTATTGAGATAAATCGAGACTCCTGCCTGAAACCTATAATGCACAGGACAGACTTCAACTCAGATTGTGTGCCCATATTAACTTGTTAAAATTCTTTATGGTGCATATGGTCATGCTTCTCAACATTGCCAAGAACGTTACAGTTCTTTCAAAATCTTGACCAAAAAGTCCCCCTCAACAATATGGAGATTGACTTTATGATGATTAGGTGCTCTTTGTAAAACAACCTGATAAGATGCTATGTCATCTGGCGGGAAAGCATTGATGGATGGGGCTGTAGAGCTAGAGGATTGACACTGTTGTCCTGCCAGGGATCCTCCCCATTATCAATGGGACTGGGACACTGTAGAGGTCATGACGGTCAAAATAGCTTGTGATTTGTAGACACATGGCAGAGTTTTGTGGTTAAGGTGACCTGTGTGGGAACTATGGTGGTAGACAAATACGGCTTAGTGGAGGATAAGGTACCTGCCATTGCTTTGTAGAGTGTGTTAAATCTGGAGCTCCTGTGAAATAGCCTCCTCAAATGCGACTCTCTTCTTTTGCGGGCTGTATAGTCTACCCTTTGTTCTTGTACAGACTCAGAGGAGAGGGCTTTGAGACGTTCTTCCGCTTCACCTGTAGGTAATTCCTATTGGCTTTTTCCATCATTCTAATACATGTCTTCAGGTCTGAAGATCACCATTGGCTCCAATGGGTCTTGTGCTGCGTTTTTCCCAATGTGCCCTGAGATACTCCTGCCTGTAGCGGACTGTCTTTTTGCCTTTAAAGGACTGGTAGGCTGAATAGTTTCATTCCTCATAGTCCCAAGCCCAGTACAAATTGCAGACTAAGTCGTGACCCAATCACAGGAACTTCGTATTGCATTTAGAGCAGAACTGCGAGGGCATGCTCACCAAAGCCTGCCCACTCCACCTTCCCCTCTCTCCATGGGTCATTCTCCTATGACCTGGTCTAAGGAACGCCTCCAGTCCCAGTTGCATGCAAAGTGTGTTAAAGAGGAGTCTTTCGATGCTGTAGCTGCTGAAGTTCCGGTTACTAGAGTTGATCAGACAGTGCCCGCAGCTCGACCGTCATGGAGATTGAATGGTAGATGCAATACCCGATGGCAGAAAAAAAAAAAACAATCTGAAGTACAGTTTTTGTCCTAGTACATTGTTGACTTCAGGGAGGAGTCATGAATTATCTCAAGACCGAACGTTTTCTTCTGAGAAAAACATGTAATGTTCGCAAGACATTGTACAATATAACACCAATATAGCAGAAACAAGATGCTCATACTAATGTTTTAATCTAGCTGGCTACATAGAGTCAACATAAAGTAGAAATTACACAGAAAATGCTTACAAGTTTTCCTCTTTGTAGGGCAGATCTAGTCTCGCGAAGAGTGTAGACATCACCACAAACTGAAATTTCGCGCCACAATCCAGGTTTAGATTCTTCTGTGAACCCTTCCTTCGGATGCATTACCAGAACACCATTAGTGGTTAAACCATCCATGTGACCATCAGGATTCTTCCATTTGGCTGCTTTCTCCTAAGCAAAAGAAAACAGCAATCAATTAGCAGAGATCAGACAATTTAAAATGTTTGTTTCATGTGAAGCAAAATCTCAGCAGATCTCTCAGAGGCCTAAAAGTCTGCTTATCTACCCTGTCAGATGGCTTTATATTACTCTTTTCCTAAAAGAAAAATACTTTAAGGGAGACAGTTTACAGTTGTACAGCACAAATTAATTTTATATTTAGATTATTAATTTATATAATTCTGAACATGTTATTTTATAACCACTTCCGAGCACTGTGGGAAAAACATGCATTGGGTACACAAATACAGTTTATCTGATAAAAAGGAAACAAACTGTGGTCCAAGTCTCTTTGTCATTGTGAGGTAGGTGTACATTCCATAGCCCTATAACTTCAGCTTGGTGCCCTCACTGTTGCTTAGTCAGTTTTAAAGGTTAGTTGGAGCAATGTTATCTTCAGCCACAATCTCAGTTCAGAAGGTTCACAACCAAGAGATCCGCCTTCAAATTTACTACAGTATTAGGCTTACACACTGACTAAGTTTGTCTCAAATAGATATCTCTGGCAGCAAAATATTTGAATGTTATTCTGTTCACCACTGGAACTTAGTGGACTGATGCCAGGCCATGACAAATGTATCACTGCCAATATCTATGTTTGCATTAATAAATACCCACCAATGTTGTCACTGCATACATTTTTTTCGTTTACATTTACGGTTTAAAATAACCGATGAGGTACATGACTGAGATTAAACTGCAAATTTAACAATATACCATGCGGTTATACACTGAAAACTCCTACCCAGGTTGGGGCAAACATTGTAAAACACTGTAATCTTCTAAAACTAAAAAATGAAACTGGGAACCTAAAATAAGACATAAAACAAAATTATTTAACTCAGTAATGCCATGTGTCCAGCATCAAAGTATAAGCATTGGCAAAAGCAAATCAGTCTTTGGCCTTGCTAAACTGGTGCAATGGTACTTTTTTATTGTAAGGCCATGCCACTAAAATGAATGGCACAATAATAAAAAGAATGAAAAAAACAAGATGCTTAAACATGGTCGCCAAGTGCTTGCATTAAAATAACTATTGCAATGTTTTCTTCAAAAAGAGCCTTCTTATTGATTTTACAAACTAATTTTTTATACTGGAATGAAAAAACAATGCTAAAGCATGCTGTCTTACAAATGCCACATCAAATAACAGACAGTAAGTATGTCATCGCACTTGCAGTCCAATCAGGAGAAAGGCAATAAACGAAAACATCAACCAAGAACATGGACTTTAAATTCTCCCTTCTATCGTCCCTTATCTCTCAGGAGTCTTTCTCCATGTCGCATCTTCGGAACTCCCTTAAGCTTCACGGACTTTAATTTTTATATTTTGCAAGCTAGATTTCTTTTAACCTTTATCTTTCATAACTTGATGGTATCAGTGTAAGTGACAAAGAAATTCAGACCGTTCCATCCTTCACAAGGTGTATTACACATAGAAGTCCCACCTCTGTCCCAGATCAGTACGAGGCAGAAGACGCGATTTCAACCTGGTGGACATATTGTTAAGGGTAGCCCCACTGAGAGGTACCTTATGAATGCAGGCCCTAATTGAATCCAAATCTTTGGTTTGTTACCTGGTGCTATGTGAAAGCTTTTCCATTGCTAGCATCTTCCATAAACAAGTCTTCCATAATGTGATAGAAGACTAATCTTTTTCCTGTCACTGAGCATCGAGTGACGTTCTCTCCTAAGCAGTTCCATATAAAAGTCTTATATCTTCTTGTTTGAAATTTTAAATGCATGGGGTATGCTTCAACTAGAACCGTGGATCTGTTTTCTGGTATTGAACAACATAGCATAGTTTTCATATCTGCCAATACATCCTTCCAAAAGGGTTTACTGTATCGGCATACCCGCCAGATTTGCTGCATATCCTTTAAAGTGCCACACCCTCTCCCAACATAAAAAGCTTAGCCAAGGGCACAATTTATGTAATTTTGACGGGTGAAGATCCAATCAAATATGACTTTATGAGCATCCCTCCCTAGAATACTGCAAGCATTTTTGCCAGGTCATGCAGAAAGCATGACCACTGAATGATTTCTTTACCTATTAATGTTGACCATCTCTTACAATATGAGTTCTGTACTTCTGGGCCAGATGTATCAGCATATAGTATCAAAATTATGCCTTTGGAGAGGGCTGCTTTCTTAATTTACAAATGTTTCATCTGGGAGATGTAGGAGTCTCCCAGATTCGCCTACATCAAAATCTTTTTTTGCAGTTCTCAAATGATTTAATTTTTGCATTGGAGAACATGCCCGATATCACCCTCCCTCCAGGCATTGAAAGGGCCTGGATTAATTGCTGGTGAAACTATTGGATTAAGATGTGTGGGTGTACAGGCCGTCAAATGGAGTTTCAAGTTTAGAGAGTCTTGAACTTTTAGTGGATTATACGTCGGGGTGCAAAGGCCTGTCTGTTTCCAAGAAAGGTTTCCTTAGGGTCCTGCCTACCATCATGCTGTCCATATATGCGCCCATATCTTATCTGATGCTGTAGCACTCCATTACTTCAGGCCAAGAAGCTGTACCGCCTGATAGTCAATCTTAAAATTCTGGAGGGCCAGTCCACCTTCTTATCTAGGGCAGTCTAGTATCTTGTAAGCTAGCCTTGGGTGTGTTCTTCAGATAAAATTCAATATAATTTTCTTTATTTCTGCTCAGTGGTTAACTGTGATGCTGATTGGTAGCACTTAAACCAAGAGATGGGTAATGCCACCCACTCATGAATAGACTATTTCAAGGTAGTTAACAGCTGCGTGATTAAACCTATACAGGTCATCTACGTTAGGTGGGATGTTAAACTCCCAAATGTTTGATATATTGTGTGGCCCACTCTTTAATTTTATTCACTGTCTTGTGGGAGATTCAAATTCAAGATTTCAGATTAAGATGTTTTAATTTTAAAGCCCGACACATTTTAAAATTATCTTAGTAGCCTAGGAATGAATTTCAGTGGGAATGTTCGCATGAGAAGCACATAAATCTGTAAACAGCATTATTTCATGCATATCTGGCACAAATCTCAGACTGCTTAACCCCTTACCCCATCACTGTACTTGGAAAAGGTACTATTCTGATAGCAAACAGTAGAGGCAAGAGAGGTCACCCCAGGTCTTGTCCCTCGTTCCAGTGCCATAGTGTGGAAAGCCCCTCCAAGTATTTGAGACTGATGCTTTGTTTCCTACCATGCCCTGTGCATAACAAAGCCTGACTGTTCAGATGGATAAAATCAGGTAGGACTAGCTCTTGTGGCAAACACTTTCATGTATACTTTCACATTGATATTTAAAAGGTATTTTGGTCTATTATTTGGTTATTTTGGACGCACAAATTTTAGGATCCTTCCCTTACTCAAGGATGAATTCAATACTGGCTTCTGCCATTGCGAATGAGACTTTTGTAAGAACGTGTTTAACTGTTGTAAGAGATGGGCCTCCAAACTCTGTCAAAAAACTATGCACCTGTGTACCCATCTGGACCAGAGGCTTTTTGCAGTTTAAGAGCTTTTATATAGACCAAAACCTCTTCTTCAGAAATGGGGCCTCCAGGATCTCTCCCTTGTCTACTGTTATCTTTGGAAGGGCACCTTTCTCCAAATATGAATCTTGGTCTGTCTTGTGAGCACTCTGCTTTATATAGGGAAATCTTTCTATTTATCCTCTTCTTCCATTATCGTCCCAGCATTTGTCATTCTTATTTTCCTTATGTCACCCACTACACTTTGTTGAATTTAATTTGAACTGGATTGTAGCCAGCACTTCAGAAAAGAGGTCTTTCATAAATATTTCTAGGTCAGACAGATCCTTCTGTTTCTTCTTTTCAGCCACTCACTGTTGTCTTCACTGTGGGAGCGGTTTTCCAAACCCCTCATAATTACAAAGCTAATGAGTCCAAATGCCTTTGGAGGAGGGTTACCCGATTGATTAAGAGTTGTTTTTGTCGAATCCAGCTCCTGAATCTTACTTTCCGCATCGAGAAATATAGCGCCAACAGAGTCAATATTCCATAATGCAGCAGTCTTTTTCCTCAGGTTATTTAAGTTTGCAACAATTCTGGAGATATCTGCCTTTATTTCCTCCTCTTTTTTTTCTTTTTTTCCCCAATCTGTTTTTATTTTGTTATGGTTATGGTTTACACATGAACAGGGTTTACAGGTATGGTATGCAGTACAGTAGTTAATTCTCAATAGACATAACACAATATCAGAATTTTGATGTGCCTTGATTTCCTCCCTTCATTCTTTTTTAAAACAAATGTAAGTTGGAGAGCAGATCATCTTTAGTCAGTTCCACAGAATTAATAACTGTGAGGAGATGGGGTTGGTGGGCCTTGTTTAAGATTGGGCTGTTACGGTTTGTGAGGCACTTCAATGAAATGTGTGGCTTTCTTTTGAGTTCTTAGGCCGTATGTGCAGTGGCTTCAATCTCCAGGCAATATAAAAACACAAACTCCCTGGCTCCAGGTACAGCTTATTATTAATAAAGACTGGGTGATTGACTCAGCAGTGATTTGGTATTCCCACTAGGAACAGTTTGTCACTTTTCTCTCTCCCAGGCGTATTTGTCAATAACCAACGCTTTGTATGTACTCCTACATGGAGGTGCTTGTGGTGCGTGCACATGATAGATATGACAATGTTAATAGTTATTTGTCTAGCGCACGGATACCGAAGCTTCACTGCACTGGTATAACCTAATTTCACAAACTAAGCCACATTAGTTATGTTATTGTTATGTTATTTTGATTATGTGCTCGAATCACCCCCGAAGGGGAATCTCGGCGCGATACCAGGATGACAGATAGAAGGAGCTATCCTTAAAATAGATGGATCTTGCATGCTTTCCTGAAATGGAAGTGGTTTTTACTAGTACGTAATTGCAGTGGCAGTTTATTCCAATAATGGGGGGCGAGAAAGGAAAACGATCTGCAACCCGACCTGACCTTTCTGAACCTGGGGACTTTGAGCAAAGCCTTGTCACATCATCTTAGGAGTCTGGAAGGCGTATAGAGGGTGAGCTTTGAAGATAGATAAGTAGGTCCTTTACCATGTACAGCCTTGTGAGTTAGACAGCAGATCTTAAAAATAATTCTGTTCCTCACAGGTAACCAATGTAGGGACTGTAGAAGATGGGCAGATGCTGTACCCGGGCGGAGGTTACAGATAAGATGTGCAGCAGTGCTCTGTACTACCTGAAGCTTAGAAAGCAAATTGCCATAGTCTAGACGGCTGACAACCAGAGCCTGGACTAGAGTTTTCCTTGTGGAGAGAGGTAATAAAAGAAAGACTCTTCTCAGCATACGCAACATGTGAAAACATGAACCTGTAATGGCAGAAATTTGTTCTTTCATCGGGAGGGATTGGTCCAACCGGACTCCCAGATTTTTTACCACTAATTTGGGTGAGGGGGCCCTACCCAATTCTAATGGCCACCAGTCAGGTGACCAAAGAAGTTGGGCCCTCCCAAATAGCATAATCTCAGTTTTTTTGGTGTTTAGCTGGAGTCTATTTTCAGACATACAGGTTGCAATGGCTTTCATCCCAGCAGAAAAAGATTCTTTAGATTTAGTTACATTTTTCTCAAAGGAGAAAAGTAGCTGGTATCATCCGCATATGATATAATCCTAAAGCTCTGACAATTTTGGTGAGGGGGGCCACATAAATGTTGAAGAGCGTAGGGCTGAGACAGGAGCCCTGTGGGACTTCGCTATCCAGAGTCATGATTAGTGACTTATAAGAGCCCAGAATGACCATTTGGATCCTATTTGAAAGGATGTCAGCTAGCCATTGCAAAGCCATTCCATGGATCCCAATCTCTGTTAGTCTACCAAGAAGCCTAGGATGGGATACCGTATCAAAAGCTGCTGACAAATCAAGCAGTACTAGCTTTGAGGGTACATTTGCATCGAGGGAGCATTTGATGCGGTCAGTGACCACTAACAGAGCCGTCTCTGTGCTGTGTAGCGGTCCAAAGCTCAACTTGGAGGGATCTAATAAGCTGTAGACTTCAAGTAGCCTGTGAGTTGCTTATTAATATGCTTTTCCAGCAACTTCCCCAGTAGAGGGAGGAGCGAGATAGGCCAGTAGTTAGTAAGATCCGTCGATGCCAGATTGGCCTTTTTGTTTTTTTTAATAGGTCTAATCACGGCAGTCTTCCAGTCTGAAGGGAATTTTCCCTTGGTGATGGATAGATTAAACAGAGAGCTGATTGAAGGAGCCAACTCACATCTGCCATAGTTCTAGGAGGACATATCTATGGATGAGCCGGATTTCGCGGAGACCAAAAGGTTCTGAATTGTTTCTGGCGAAATTTCTTCGAATTTGCCTAGACTGGTAGTATATTCAGGGAGAGGAGTAAAGACTACCTGCTTCTCAGCAGGCTGAGCAGAATCGCTGGAAAAGTTTTGGTAGATCACTTTGATTTTCTCTTCGAAGTGATTAGCTAGGGTGCTGAAGACACTGGAGTAACGAAACTTGAGGGGTCCCCCTGCAAAGTATGTGGAGGGGCACCCACTGGACTCAATCAGGAGCTGTCCGGCCAGAGTACTGTGGTGAGGGGGGTCTCTGGAGCTTGGGCCCCCCCCCCTCCGCACCGCAGGGGCTGCGGGGGCCTGTGGTAGAGCCACTGGTCGCAGAGTGATTGCAACAGATTAGGTTCTGAAGAGCATGACACCGGGTTTATAAAAGATTTGAGTATTTTAAAAAGAGTTTTAGAGGAGTTTCTAGCCTCAGCGATTTGCTTTCCTATATATAGTTTACAAGCGTTCTTGATGTTACAATGATATGTGGTTAAGGCTAGCTTATAAGTACTTTTGTCAATCGAGTGATTGGTCTGGCGCCACCTTCTTTCTAGTCTTTTGCACGAGGCTTTCTCTGTCCTTAATCCTAATGAATACCTGGGGGTGTGTGGTCTGCGAGGTCTCTTTTCATAATGTTTAAGAGGGGCTATTTTATCAAAAACAGAATTCAGCAGACTGTTAAAGTTAGAAAGCGCTAGATCCACATCTGAGTTGTCGGACTGGATGGTGGACATCTGCTCCTTGGCCCATGAGACAGGTGTGATTTTCCGCCACTGTCTAGATAAACCATTGACAAGTGGGGTATTGACCTTTCGCCTTGTGTGGGGGAATAAGGAAGCAAATAAGTGAGTGGTCAGTCCAAAGTAAAGGTTTTGGTGAATCGCAGAAGAATTGTGAAATGTTGGTTAAAAGATTAGGTCAAGGGTATGGCCCGCAATATGAGTTGGACCATTGACTTGTTGATGTAGACCTAATGTTTCTAGATCAGAATTGAGTTGGCTAGTCTCTAGATTCAGGGGGTCTTCCCCATAGTGATTAAAATCTCCAAACAGGACGATCTGTTGCGTTGCAAGCACATGGGGAGCTATATATTCAAGTAGGCGTTGACTAAAGTCCCTTTTTGGACCAGGCGGGCGATAGACTAACGCGCCTTTCCAGCAGAGGTTGGGGTAAAAATAGAGTTTAAAAATACATATTTCTGCCCATTCTCCTACGATAGAGTCAACTATTGAAACCTTAATATTATCTTTGAAATTGATGGTGGTACTGCCCCCAGACTTGCCTTCCCAGTCTAATCTAAGTATTTTATAATTATCAGGTAGGGCAAGTGCAATAGATGGGAGAGACGTGGAACTTAGCCAAGTTTCGGTGAGGAAACCGATCTCAAAATGAGAGGGAGAGAGTAGATCCCTTAGTTCCACAGCATGTTTGGGCAGGGATCTAGCATTGACTAGAAAACAGTTTATGCTATAGAGGGGAGAAATAGCCTGGAGGTGGGGGAAAGGGGGGGGGGGCCTCGAAGCGACAGTTGGAGTGGCCACCAAGATATAATTATTCTTGCTAATAGGCTCTGGAGGATAATGACTAACTGTAAAAGGCATGGTTTGAAGTCTACACTTTAGGCAAGCCACAGGACCTTCCTGGTCTGGAAGGATAACGTTACTACAAGTGGCCTTTGCCTTGTACAGGTTGTCCATTTCTTTCAACTGTTCTGAAGAATACACAGGTCTTTGAGCATACCTGTACTCTTATAGAGGAGAAGTAGGGGTTCTGGCTCCTGGCGACGGTCTGGCTTGCCTTTGGTGCGCCCGCTGCACGTCAGCATCGGCTAGATATAGCTGGCCGGACGTGATGCGAAGGAGAGCGCTAGACTGCAGACCAGCAGCGGGCCTGAACAACAGAACTTTCTCCACACAAAAGGCACCAGCCACGGTGGACCAGGAAGTAAGGCATCAAAGTGGGAGTCCCCGGGTGGTCCCTGTCTCAGGACTAGCGAAGCTACATGCTAAACAATGTGGAAAATTATCGAAATGAGATGTGATTAAATAAAATAGGTTAGTACCTATGCATTTGCAGTATTAGCAGCGCCAGCATCGGCTAGATATAGCCAGCCGGATGTGACGCGAAGGAGATCACTAGACTGCTGACCAGCAGCGGGCCTGAACAACAACAGAACTTCCTCAATGAATCAATCAGGGTTTGTAGAGCGGACTACTCACCCATTAGGGTCTCAAGGCGCTGGGGGAAGGGGGGGGGGGGGCGGGGAGCAGCTCCGTTAGGGTAATTTGAAGAGCCAGGTCTTGAGGTCTCTCCTGAATTGGTGCACTGTCGGGCTTCGTCTGAGGTGAAGGGGGGAGGTCATTCCAGGTCTTGGCTGCGGGGTAGAAGGACCTTCTACCCGCTCTGTTCCTATAGAAGAGTGGGACTGTGGATAGGACGAGGTCGGCTGAGCGGAGGTTTCTCTTGGGGGTATGGAAGGACAGTTGGTTGTTGAGGTATTGTGGTACGATGTTGTGGAGGGCCTTGTAGGCGCGTTGTGAGCAGCTTGAAAGTTATTCTTCTTACGACGGGGAGCCAGTGGAGGTCGCGGAGGTGTTGGGTGATATGGTTGTGCTGTGGGATATCAAGTATTAGTCTGGCTGCGGCGTTCTGGACGGTCTGTAGGAGTTTTTTGTTGATTCCGGCATAGATGGCGTTGCCGTAATCGAGTCTGCTGGTGATGAGGGCGTGAGCGACTGTTTTCCTGGAGTCGGGGGGTATCCATTTGAATGTTTTGCGTAGTATGCGGAGGAGACGGCGTTGATCTGGCGATTCATAGTGAGCGAAGAGTCCAGTATGATACAGAGGGTACGTGCATGGTCTGTCGGGGTGGGTGGGTTTCCGTGGGCAGGGGGCCACCAGGTGTCGTCCCATGCAGAGGGGGAGGAGCCAAGGATGAGGACCTCTGTTTTCTCTGAGTTGAGTTTCAGGCAGCTGTTCTTCATCCAGGTTGCGACAGCTGTCATCCCTTCTTGGAAGCTGTGCCTGGTGACATCGGGTTCCTTGGTGAAGGAGAGGATGAGTTGGTGTCATCGGCGTGGGAGACTATGTTGAGCCCGTGGTTTCCGACGATGGTTGGGAGGGGGGCTATGTAGACGTTGAAGAGGGTGGGGCTGAGGGAGGATCCTTGGGGAACTCCACATCTGGTCTCTGTCAGTTCTGAGAGGAAGGGAGGGAGTCTTATTCTCTGTGTTCTTCCCGCGAGGAATGAACGTATCCAGTCTAGGGCTTTTCCTTGGATTCCGGCGTCGTGGAGTCTGGTGGCTAGTGTGCGGTGGGAGACGGTGTTGAAGGCTGCTGAAAGCCTCAGTCACATAGCGGGCAGTTTTTACCATAGGGATCTGTTACAAAGCCAATAAATTTGAATGCATAAAGTAAGAAAAAAGCATGAAGATGTTTTCTAAACCAGTTGGTTAATCAGACACTGCGCTTGTAAGTGGGTGACCCTAGATACCCAAATATTACAATTTTGCATTATTCGATGTGGAGGCCAGATCAATATCCTTGTTTTTTTCAAACTCTTAAGTTTCTTATGCAAAACTTTGTATGTGGTGATGCATTTGTGTGATTCTGGGATGACTCTGGATTAATATGTCAGCCTGTTCATTTTGTACCCCTGGGAGCTGGATGGCAGAGATAATCATTAGCCTGGCTAACAGCCAGTGACAGTGCCCACGCTTTTCTCAAGAGTGTCTGAGGACTTTTTTCCAACCTCATGGTTCAGTGAGCACATGAATGTGATGGTGTCCATTAGAATCATTAGGTTTTGGATTTCTGTGCTGGTTTAAATGATTTCAGAACAAGATCAACTTCACAGTAAAGTTATCTCATGCATATTGATATGACACAGCAACTCTTTCTAGGAACACATCTAACAGATGTGCACCCCATCAGCAGAGAGAGAGATGTCATAATGATTTATGAGGAACTGGACTGTTGAGAGGATACTCCTTTTGACAGGTTATCTTCTTCCATCTACACGGAACAACCGCATCAATCTGTTCCCACTTCCCCAAGTACTGATTTCATTGGCCACTAGCAGTCCTGCTTCTCGTGTAAGCCTAGCATTGTGCACTAAAGAGATGCAAGACACCACTGATCTTAACCGAGAAAAGATTTGACGAGTGTGACTTCATAAGCAGAAGGCAACATCCGTCCGCTGCTTGGCACGGTCATGACCCCAGAGCGAGGAACTCCTACACTGGCACAGCTGTCTTATTGTTGCAACCAATATGTGCGCCCAATCTTTACATGGTTGTGACTACTGTGAGAATGTCTTACTTTCTGTTTCCAGCGCGCTTTGACTAGCCAGATTTCTGCAAACTGGGCTGCTACAATTACAACACTCTGTAAACGACCTTGGAGCAGTGCGAGGCAGAACAAAAGAACTCTTAATAGTGAAGCCTTATACAACTGTGGTATAAGTATTAGTACCAGAACACATCTGTGGAACTTTGTGCTTTCGAAGCATACTAAATGTGGAAACAGGCATCCAGAAAGGATATGGTGCATATTAAATCGCCCCTTTAAAACTGAAGAAAATTATGATGCACAACCAAAATCACAAAAATTTTCTTATCTCACCAGTTTGTTGGTTGAACTGATATCTAGTATAGGTCTGAAGTCTTTTGATCTTTCACTCTTACTCTTTTTGCTTTGGTGTGGCCTCGACACTTGTTCAATCACTTACTTTTACTGTAACAGATGATGCTTCTGCAATAGTATGGCTTGGACCTTTGTAGAATGATGATCGAAGGTGATGGTTTGAGCCCAAGATGTTCATTACTCTTCTGAGTAGATATCGCCCATCTGTCTTTTAGATATTTTCCCATTGTAGTGCCAGAGGCACTCCAGAGTATTGGGACCACGTGATGATCTTTGACTACCATTGTTTTAATTGACTTTAGGTGTGTTACTTTACCCTAGCCTGAATGTACAACATCATGTCTCCTGCATGTGCATTTTGCCTTGAAGATTTCATTTAGTGTCTCCTTGTAGCTTCAGAGTGGGAGTGTTTGCTTTTTACAGCCTTGCCAGGAACATAATGTGTGTGATGTGCGTTTGAAAGCATTAGAGAGAGGAATGTGTGGAATGCACTTCTCTGTCTCGGAGTGTAGCGTTATAGACAGTGGTGCCCATATATGCATCATGTTGTACATTGGGAAATGACCTGTGTAGTGCTTAGGCAGTGGTGCACAAATGTGCATTTTGTTGTACATTGGGAAGTTTTAGGATGTTTTTACTATTGGCTTTGACATGCCCTCATGCAATCTTGAATTCTGACTGTCTAGCTTGAGCTTTGCACACACAGGCAGGCCCCCAGGTCACTCACATAGTGTAGGTTAACATTCAAGATTGTTTTCTGTACTTTTGGAGATGTTTTCTACTTTCTCAAGCTTCACTAAGATAAGGTGCGGAACATGCGGGAGCGCAGAACACGTGAGAACGTCTTTGCCTTTGGAATGCTTGTGGGAGATTGGCCAACTCCAGTAAGTTTCCTTGGCGCAGAGGAGGTTTTCTCAGAAACTTCTAGTGCATTGAGATTATAAAACTGGGGTTTCTTGACTTGGAGAGAGGGATTTTGGAACTGAAGGACGGATATTTCTTATTCAGTGTAGCAGTTCCCGGCTTGCTGAGTCTCTTGAGACTGCCTGTGAATCCCCCGGTCTGGTGTGGGCTAAGATGAAGTTATTGCAGCCGGTGATGTATTGCAAATTTTTAACCCTTTCTGTGCTCATGACAGAATGGTTCCGTCATGAGCTCCTGTGCTCATAACGGAACCATTCCGTCATGTGCACAAGCACACTGAATCCCTCTGCTGTAAACTGCAAAGAAATTCTTTTTTTTTGTCCTCGGAAGGTGAGGAAGAGCTTCCCCAACCTGCTGAGGCCTTTTTTTTCTCCTCAATGTAATGACAATTGCGCGCGGTGCGTGCTGACGTCATTACATTCAAATTGAAAGTTAAACTTACTTTCAGTTTCACAGTTTCGGTGCTCGTGGGGGCTATCTAAGCCCCCTGAGCACCGAAACACACGGGAGAAGTGTCCCCTTTCCAATGGTAGCCCTCCCTAGTGAATCCCTGCTTGGGGATCACTCCAGGAGGGCGATCCCCAAGCAGGGATCCACCCACTAGCCACCAGGGAGGGCGGAGCAGCCCTACGGGCAAGGGTCTTTGCTTCCCCCATTACCAATGGGCATATTCAGTCTATCTGCTCCTCCCCACCCCCCGGGGGGCAGATGTGAGCAGTACCCCCAATCTGCCCCCCGGGGGGGGGGGGGGCAGAAAGCACCCTAGATGCCAGGGATTTTTTTTATAGTTATATGGTGGGGGCTGCTCAGAATGGGCATGCCAATGCCCCCACTATCCCCCCTAAGAAATGCCAAAGTCTTTCCGCCCCCCCAGGAGGCAGATGGGGGCAATAGCCCCTGATCTGCCCCCCCAGGGTGGGGGCAGAAAGCCCACTAGGCACCAGGTATTTATTTTTATACGTAGGGGTGGGGGCTGGCCAGAATTGGCATGCCAATGGCCCGCCCAAAAAAAATTGCCACAGCCTTTCTGCCCCCCTACCCCGAAGGCAGATGGGGCAATAGCCCCTTACCTGCCCCCCGGGGCGCAGAAAGCCCACTAGGCACCAGGGATTATTATGTTTTGTCAAAGTTATTTTTAAAAATAGGTTTTAAGGCGATTCTGCATTGGATACCCACACAAGTGAGGTATCATTTTTATCGGGAGACCAAGGGGAACGCTGTGTGGTGGGACATTTGTGCCGGCACAGTGATCCCATACAGAAATGTAAAGAAAATGTGATTTTCTTTTAGCTAAATTTGAGGTTTAAAGGGAATTCTGTGTAGGAAAATGTTGGGGGATCCACACATCAATGGAACTCTCCTGGGTGCCTAGTTTTCAGAAATGTTTGGGTTTGGTAGGTTTCCCCAGTTGACCGCCAAGCCTGGGACCAAAAACGCAGGTGCCCCCCTTGCAAAACCAGGGCATTTTGTGATAGATAATTCTGATGTCTCCACCATACGTTTTGGGCCCTTCCCTGCCACAGGTACTTGGCCCACCCACAGAAGTGAGGTACCATTTTTAATCGGGAGACCTGGGGGAACGCGGGGTGGTAGGAAATTTGTGTCAGCCCGGTGATCCCACAACTTTCCCACACAGAAATTGGAGATTTTTTTTTTTTTTGGGTTTAACAAAGTTTGAGGTTTGCAAGGGATTCTGGGTAACAAACTGGTGAGAGCCACACAAGTCACCTCATCCTGAATTCCCCTGGATGTCTAGTTTTCAAAAATGTATAGGATTGCTAGGTTTTCTTAGGTGCCGGCAGAGCTAGGGTCCAAAATCCACAGCTAGGCACATTGCGAAAAAAGGGTCAGGTTTCACTGGAAAAATGTGATGTGTCCACGTGGGGTTTTGGGTGTTTCCTGTCGCGGGTACTAGGCCTATCCACACAAGTGAGGTACCATTTTTATCGGGAGACTTTGGTGAATGCTGGGTGGGTGGAAGTTTGTGCCTCCTCGCAGATTCCAGAACATTTCTTACAGAAATGTGAGGAAAGGAAAATGCTACTTACCCAGTATGCATCTGTTCTTGGCATGTAGAGCTGTAGAATCATATGCTTTGCATAGATCGCCATCTAGTGTTGGGTCCGGATGTTTGCACTTTGTTTTTCTTCGAAGAAGTCTTTCCAGTCACGAGGTAGGCGACTCCTCCTTTTGGTGATAGTGCGCATGGGCATCGACTCCATTGTTAGATTGTTTTCCCGCAGAGAGGGATAATGGAGTTAGTAAGAGTAGTAAAAAGGAGAAGTCCATGAATGCATGTATCTAAGTAAGATGTTATTGCAACAGGTAGGGGTACCCGGGGAGGCGGGCGGGCGCATATGATCCTACAGCTCTACATGCCAAGAACAGATGCATACTGGGTAAGTAGCATTTTCCGTTCGAGGCATAGGAGCTGTAGATTATATGCTTTCCATAGACTATATAGCAGTTTCTCTCAAAGCGGTGGCTAACCTGTAGCTGTTGCAGTGGTTTGAAATAGTGTACGTAAAACTGCTTGGCCTACTCTAGCTTGCTGTGCTGCCAATACATCCACAGAATAGTGTTTTGTGAATGTGTGGGGTGTAGACCATGTTGCAGCTTTACAGATATCATCTATGGGTATATTTCCTAAGAATGCCATAGAAGCCCCCAGTTTGCGTGTAGAGTGAGCTCTAGGGGGAACTGTTAATGTCCGTTTAGCTTTTGCATAGCATATTTGAATGCATTTGACTATCCACCTTGCAATACCTGATTTTGATATAGGATTGCCTTTGTGCGGTGGAGCAAAAGCAACAAAAAGCGGATTTGTGTTACGGAAAGGTTTTGTCCTTTCAATGTAATAGAGCAATGCTCTTTTCACATCTAATGTGTGTAATGCGCGTTCTGCCACTGAATCTGGTTGAGGGAAGAACACAGGTAGCTCAACAGATTGATGTGAAAATCAGAAATGACTTTAGGAAGGAATTTCGGATTAGTCCGAAGAACGACTTTATTTTGGTGCATTTGTAAAAAGGGTTCGTCTATAGTCAATGCCTGAAGTTCACTTAATCTTCTGAGTGATGTGATGGCAACTAGGAAAGCAACTTTCCATGTAAGAAATTGTAGTTCACATCTGTGTAATGGTTCAAAGGGTGGACCCATTAGTCTGGTGAGAACAATGTTGAGATTCCACACTGGAGCAGGTGGTCGTCTCGGGGGAATAACTCTTTTGAGTCCCTCCATAAACGCTTTAATGACAGGTACCCTAAAAAGAGAGAGATGCTGTCTATTTTGGAGGTATGCAGCTATACCAGCTAGATGTAGACGTATAGACGTGTATGCTAAATTGGCACATTGTAAATGTAACAAATAGCATATGATGTTTTGGGCAGAAGCATCAAGCGGGTTGATGTGGTTATTACAGTAAATTACAAACCGCTTCCACTTTGCTGCATAGCAGGCTCTTGTGGTAGGACGTCTAGCTTCTTTGATAATATTCATGCAGTCTGGCGGTAGATTAAGGTAGCCAAACTCTAGAACTTCAAGTGCCAGATCGCCAGATTGAGTTGACTGGGGTCTGGGTGTCTTATGTCTCCATGGCTCTGTGTGAGGAGACTGGGTGTGAGACGTAGTTTTTGATGAGGAACTACCGAGAGTTCCAATAGGGTTGTGAACCATGGTTGACGTGCCCATGTGGGAGTAACTAGGATTAGTGGGAGTAACTAGGATTAGTGTCAGGGACGCTGGTTTGAGTTTCCGAACCACTAATGGAATGAGTGGGAGAGGCGGAAAAGCGCAAGCAAATACCCCTGACCAGTTCATCCATAGTGCATTGCCTTTGGACAATGGGTGTGGATACCTGGACGCGAAGTTAGGGCATTTTGCATTTAGGTGAGTGGCGAACAGATCTATGTCTGGGAAGCCCCACATTTGAAAGAATGGGAGGAGAACTTGAAGGTGTAGTTCCCATTCGTGGATTTGCTGTGTCTGACCACTTCGCAGATCTGCCATTTGGTTGTTTACTCCTGGGAGGTGTTCTGCTAGGAGATACATTTTGTGATGAATGGCCCACCTCCAGATGTCCTGGGCTAGGTGGGCGAGTTGGAGGGAGTGTGTCCCCCCCCTCCTGTTTCTGAATGTAGTACATGGTTGTTATGTTGTCTGTACGAATTAGGACAGTCTTGCGTAGTAGCCGAGTTTGAAAAGCTTTCAGAGCTAGAAAAATCACTAACAGCTCTAGATGATTTATATGAAGCTGTTTTTGTTGCAAGTCCCACATCCCTTGAATTGTGTGGGTTTCGAGATGTGCTCCCCAACCTGTAAGTGATGCGTCTGCTGTCAATACTATCTGTGGGACCGGGTCGCTGAAGGGCCGCCCTTTTGAAAGGTTTTGTGTGTTCCACCACTGCAGAGAGCGATGGGTGCGGCAGTCTACCAACACTAGATTTGATAATTGACCTTGAGCCTGGTTCCACTGAAGTGCTAAGCATTTCTGTAGGGGGCGCATCTGAAGTCTTGCATAGGGGACTATGAAAATGCAAGACGCCATCATTCCCAGTAGCTGCATGAACAGTCGGGCTGGTAAGGAGTGTTGAGGCTGAAACAGATATCAGGTTTTGGATATTCCTGATTCTGGCTGGTGTTGGGTATGCTAGAGCTTTTTGTGTATCTATAGTAGCTCCTAGACAGTCTTGAGACATGGATGGTTGGAGATGGGATTTGGTCTGATTTACTGTGAAACCTAACTGGTGAAGCAGTTGCACAGTTTTGTGTGTGTGGCGTAGACATGTGTTGTGCGAGCTGGCTTTTATCAGCCAGTCGTCTAAGTATGGGAAGACGTGAATATGTTGTCTTCTCAGGTGGTCTGCGACTACTGCCAAGCATTTTGTGAAAACCCTGTGAGAGGTTGTTACTCCGAAGGGAAGGACTTTGAATTGATAATGTTGGCCTGCTACCACAAACCTAAGGTATTTGCGGTGCACAGTGTGTATTGAAATATGAAAGTAGCGTCCTTTAAATCTAGAGTAGATAGAAAGTCGCCTTGCTGAAGGAGAGGAAGCACTTGTTGGTGTTACCATATGAAAATGGTCTGACTGTATGTATAGGTTAGTTGTCTGAGGTCCAATATAGGCCTTAGAGAGCCGTCCTTCTTGGGAATTAGAAAGTATAGGGAGTACACTCCTGTTCCTTGGTATTGTAAAAGGACTGGTTCTATTGCACCCTTTTGCAACAAATAAAGAACCTCTCGCTTTAGAAGGGTGAGATGTTCTTGTGACATGAGGTGTGACCTCAGAGGAATATTCGGGGGAGTACTTGTAAGTTCCAGGCAATAACCAGATTGGATAATTTGTAGAACCCATTTGTCTGATGTAATCGTATTCCAAATGGGTAGAAATTGTGAAAGACGTCCCCCGACAGCAGTGGAATGATCGGAGGTACGAGATATAAGTCATTGTTTGTTGTTTGCAGGGGAGGTGCGTGTTGAACTACCTCTGCCTCTTCCCTTGCCGTTGTTTCCTCTATACCCTCCTCTAAAATACCCTCTTGAAGAGGTTGATTGATTGTTGCCCTTGTAAGAGGAGGAGGGAGTTTCTGTAGATATATTTTTGGAGCCGCCCCTATAGAATGAGCGACGAAAGGAACCACTAATAGAAGGTCATTGTAGGGCTCCCATGGACTTAGCAACTTCGGTATCTTTTTTCATTTTTTCCAGTGATACATCTACAGCTGGGCCAAAGAGATGTTGTTTATCAAAAGGTTGGTTAAGGCCGAGATGCAAAATCTATCAACCATCACCACAGAAATTTTAAACACACAGAACCACCAACGCCACCTTACACCGAATCAGTCACCAAACTAGAAGATACATCGCCAAGAATCCACACCCTAAGGACACTAGGCAGAGTACGATACCTTCTCCCAATGACCCATCCTAGGAGGGCAACTGCTGAACTATCCGACAACGACATAGACGACCTCCTCATATCTTTTGCCAGTCCAACTGACAACAGTAAGTCTCGATGTAGCACTATCCATTCCATTCAAACCAACCCCTTCAGAGAACCGACTCACAACTACAGATCCATAAATAGAGAAAACCTCACAAACATCAACTTATTGCAGACTACTCTCTCCCATTCGACTTGCAAGATGAAGTGTGCACTCATTAATTGCAGATCCGCTAGCAAACATGCTCCTGACATTTTCAACCTCATCATCGAGAATGATCTAAACATTATCGTCCTTACCGAAACATGGCTAAATAGTTCCTCCTCTCCCATCCTCGACCTACTGGTTCCTCCTAGTCACGACTTAATCCGCCTTGACAGAAACTTGAAACCCGGTGGCGGGCTAGCCTGCATTTATCGAAACACAATCTCAGTTAATCAAGCAGACTCCATCTCTCTATCCTCCTGCGAATATCTCTGTATCAACATCTCTGACGATAAGCGCCTCGCCAGCAAACTTCACATATTTTACCACCCACCGGGTGATAATCCGACGTTCATCGATGAGTTAATGGAAGTCATTTCATCCAACGACAACTCACAAGTGCCACAGATTTTCCTGGGTGACTTCAATCTCCACTGGAACAACTCAAACGATCATGGTGTAAGCGGTCTTACATCTTTTCTGTCAGATCAGGATCCGTCCCAATTCTGTGACAGTCCAACCCACAACAAGGGAGAGACATTAGACCTCATCATAGCGAAAACGAACACTATCATTAGAATCCATCACTCCCTGTGACTGGACGGACCATTACAACATTCTCTTCTCTATTAATATCAAGGTAATCCCAAAGAGGGGCCAACCCACTAAAACTAAACAATGGAAAAGGAATATTCACAATATTAACACCATCGCCCTGGTAAACCGATGCAACTCCGCCCTGACCCCCACGACAGACATGGTTGACGTCCATGACCTCACGGTCTTTTACAATTCCACTATGCTTGAAATCCTTGACTCTACAGCGCCCCTCCAAGTAAAAAAATGTTTCCTCCAAAATCTCCCAACCATGGTTTAATGAGACCCTGAACGCTGATCGGCGCAAGCTAAGATCAGCTGAGCGACTTTGGAAATCAGCCCCCTCCGCTGATCACCTATACCACCTTAGAGTGATGAGGAATTTATACAACAGGAAGATTCTAAAGGCCAAGGCAGACTTTTTCAAAACCCAACTGAACCAAGCCATCAACCGCCCCAAAAACTATTCGAAATCGTCAAACAACAAGCGCGCAACACGCCTAACTCTATGGAACTGAACGATTCGGCTACACCCAACTGCGATGAGCTTGCCAATTTCTTCCTAGAAAAGACAAAGTCCATTGAACTCGACATCCAATCTAAGAAGGCCCTCCCACAACCTATTGCTCATGATACTAAACTTTACTCTCAGATCAAGGTCCATTTTAGTACTCCGATGGAAACCACAAAAAACAATGCCTCTTGGCACACCTTCTCGCACATCCCTGAACAAGAAATCTATAACACTCTTCTAGCAATCAACCCCTCCAATCACTTCTCTGACCCCCTACCTCCCTCTTTATTCAAAATGATAAAAACATCTATTCTACCCCTATGGGCAAAGATTGTAAATGCCTCTCTGAGACAAGGCTCCATACCGGACTGTCTTAAAGTAGGACAGGTCACACCTATACTAAAGAAATCCGACTCCCTCCCCTCAGATCTCAACAACTACCGCCCTATATCCAACATCCCCACTTTGGCGAAATTGCTGGAGAAATGTGTACTAATACAATTATGTAACCACATCGAGAACCACAACCTCCTAGACATACACCAATCCGGCTTCCGTCAAGGTCACAGCACGGAATCTGCACTCACTCACATAATGGATGACATACTAAAAATGCTAGACCACAACGAATCATGCCTATTGATACTTCTTGACTTATCCTCCGCTTTCGATACGGTTAAGCATGACACTCTATTGTCCCTACTGGAACTTAGGATGGGCCTTACGGGCTCAGTGTTACAATGGTTCACCTTCTTCCTAAATAACAGAACACAAAAAATCAAGATGAAGCATTCACTCTCTCAACCCTCCATTGTCACCATAGGGGTTCCACAGGGATCAGCACTTTCACCCATTCTTTTTAATCTACTCATGGAGCCCCTGGCAAACGCATTGAACTCAGCGAACATTCTATATCACCTGTATGCGGACGACACCCAACTGTATATGAAAATCTCCTCACCAGATGACTTCATCTCCCTCAACGCTATTCTACAGAATACTCAAAGTTGGCTCACTGGCAACCACCTCATGCTCAACACCAAAAACGGAATTCCTTCTCATCTCCCTCCCAATCACACACCCAAGATAGACTTATGGTTGAAACATCTAACTTCCTTTGGCTGTGCTCCCACATCATTGACTCTGCAAAATCCTTGGGAGTCACCATAGACAAACACCTGAACATGCAGGCGCAAATTACTAATGCCACCAAGGGAGCTAATTACCAGTTGAGTATACTAAGGAAACTTAAACCCTTCCTCCCTCAGACAGACTTAAAAATGGCAGTACAGGCCCTTGTGCTTCCAAGACTAGACTATGGATGCACCACTCTATGCGGTCTCCCCAAATACAAGCTGGCCCCGTTGAGGGCATCGCTAACGCTGCGGCCAGACTGGTATCAGGAACTAAAAGAAATAACCACATTTCTCCGACCTTGAAAGCTCTGAACTGGCTGCCCTACGAGGCAAGAATTCACCTAAAGATCGCTTGCATGACCCATAAAGCACTGTATAGCAATACCCCCAGTTACTTAGCTTTAAAGCTAGAGCGATCGGGAGGATGCAGACAATTGCGAAGTGCGAGTCCACTACTACTGAATCCACAATCCTTCCACAAAAAGAGAACGGGTTGCAGAGCATTCTCGGGGATTGCACCGAAGATTTGGAACTCCCTACCTCCAATGATACGTGGAATCTCTTCCTTTACCTCCTTCAAAAAAGAAGTAAAAATGCTTCTAATGAAGAAATTCACATCCTAAGACTTTTAACTCTATGTTGACATCTAGTCACCTATGTGATCTACATATTACTGCTTACCTCTTTTGTATTGAAAGCGATTATCGAATGTATATTTACTACTTCAATCACTTAAAGCGTACTGAGTCCCTCGTGGATCATTCTTTGTGGACTACTAGTCACCTATGCTATCCATGTACTATTATCTACCTCCTTTGTACTGAATTGCGAATACCGAATGTATGTATACTACCTCAACCTTCTAAGGTTAAATAATTGTATATTGTAAAGCGCTCCGATACCCTCGTGGGTCAGGTTCGCGCTATATAAAACTTTATAAATAAATAAATAAATAAATAAATAGAGGCTTGCACTTCAGGCTTGAACCCTAAAATCCTTAGCCAAGCATGTCTACGGAGTAGCACACTAGTGTTGATCGCCCGAGCTGCTGTATCTGCTTGATCCAACGCACACCTGATAGAGGTATTAGTGATTAATTTACCTTCTTGAATAAGATCACTGGCTTTATCTTTATGCTCATCAGGTAAAAATTCAATGAGCTTTTTGAGTTTGTCATAATGAGCTCTATCATACCTTGCCAACAATGCTTGGGCGTGCAATGCGCCAGTTATTAGCTGCTTGTGAGGCTACCCTTTTCCCTGAAGCATCTAACAACTTGGACTCCTTATCAGGATGAGGGGCATCCCCTGTTGTCTGAGAGTTAGCTCTCTTACGAGCATTGGAAACGACTAGAGAGTCTAGGGGTAACTGGACTTCAATATACACAGGGTCATTAGGTGCAGTTTTGTATTTTTTCTCCACCCTGGGAGTGATGATCCTAGCTTTAACAGGGTCTTTAAAGATATCCTCAGTGTGTTTGAGCATTGCCTTTAACATTGGCAATGTTTGTGTAGCCCTTTGAGATGAACTTAGTGTCTCTAACAAAAAATCCTCCTCTAAGGGTTCCTTATGAAGTTCTACTCCATGATATTGTGCGGGCCTATTAAGGAGCTCAATGTACCCAATGTTGTCATCTGGGGGCCAAGACCTCGATGGATATAGGTCGGGGTTATTATCTGGTTGAGGAGCATTATAATGATCCCATGGATCAGGATCTTGTGGTGCATCTTGTGGTGCATATTGATCCATGTGTCCCCATCATCATTCCCTGTGTCTTGTGGGTCAGGTAATGGTGGAGTAGGGGAATGTATAGGTGTAATCAGTAAATCTGGATTAATGGGTGAAGGTTGAATATATAGTGGAGAGGGGTTAGTGTCCACGTTTTTCTTCTTTAGAGGAATGTGGTAGTCCTCAGGTAGGCCCATTTTCCTTTTCTCTGGAAGTTTGGTATGAATACGTCCAGTTTCTGGGTTAATAACGATTTCCTTCTGTGTCGGATCAGACGGTGGATTATCAGTCCGAGGCTCTTTAGTTGCAGTAGTTTCTTTTGATGCCGGTTTTGGCATCGAAGGTTTCGGCTCCGATGATTTTGGTTCCGAAGGTTTCGGCTCCGAAGGTTTCGGCTTCGAATACGTAGGTTTACGCAACGGTGGCACGGAAACCAGAAGGTGTTTCGTTTTCGACACCGAAGGTTTCGGGTCGGCACCGGCATGGGGACGAGTAGAGCCCGAGCCGGAAGGCTGTTGTTTATGTTTCGGCGCCGAGCCCGAAGGCAGGGCGCTCGAAATTTTTTCTCAGTGCTGACCTTGGCCCGAAGGCAGAGGAGGGACCGGAGCCTTTTTATGAGGGGGATGGTAGAGGAAGGAAGTCTCTTTACTCACGATCCTTTGTCCCGGTGTGAGATCTTCGGCATCGGAGTCTGCTTCGGACACGGAGATGTGTTCCTCTTCCATTTCGGCTTCCTGCACTTGCATTTCTTCTTGTTTGGACTCGTCTCCGAGGAGGTCCAACGCAGAGCTACTCTGTTGGTACATTTCGTGACGTCGAGCCTGACGATCACGGAGGGTTTTCTTCGACCGGAACGACCTACACGCTTCGCAGTCTTTCTCGTCGTGTTCTGGGGATAGGCAAAGGTTGCACACCTCGTGCAAGTCGGTGCGCGGAAACTTAGCGCGACACCCGGGGCATAACTTGAACGGAGTCCGTTCCATCAGCTGCTACCGATCCCGGCGCGGGTAGGCCCAACGGCCTTCCACGAGTGTTCCGATCGAAGGTTTTCGAGAGCAAACGATACACGAAGAATGGGAAACGCAATCGATAAACAATACCGTCGTGGGTAGTGGATTGCGCGTCGAAGGGGGCCCGAACACACGGTGCCAAACCGGAGCGCAACAATTCACATCAGAACCCGATGGCGGAAAAAAACTATCTAAAAATGGAGTTGATGCCCATGCGACCTATCACCAAAAGGAGGAGTCACCTACCTCGTGACTGGAAAGACTTCTTCGAAGAAAAACAAAGTGCAAACATCCGGACCCAACACTAGATGGCAATCTATGCAAAGCATATGATCTACAGCTCATATGCCTCGAACATTTCGGTTTTTTGGACAAAGTTTGAGGTTTGTAAGGGATTCTGGGTAACAGAACCTGATGAGAGCCACACAAGTCGCCCCATCCTGGATTTCCCTGGATGTCTAGATTTTAAAAATGTATAGGTTTGCTAGGTTTCACCTAGGTGCCAGCTGAGCCAGGGTCTAAAATCCAGAGCTAGGCACGTTGCAAAAAAAGGGTCAGTTTTCACTTGAAAAATGTGATGTGTCCCCGTTGCGTGTTGGGCCGTTTCCTATTGCAGGCACTAGGCCTACCCACACAAGTGTGGTTGCATTTTTATCGGGAGACTTAAGGGAACACAGAATAGTAGAACAAGTGTTATTACCAATTGACTTTCTTTGCATTTCTGCCTTCCAAATGCAAGACTATTTGTAAAAAATAAGTCATTTTGAAAAATGACCTCTAATTCACATGCTTGTATGGGTACCCACAATTTTGGAGATGTGCAAATAACCACTGCTCCTAAACTATATTTTGTTCCCATTTCGGAAATGGATTATGCTACTTACCCAGTAAGCATTTGTTCTCGGCATGTAGAGCTGTAGATTCACATGCTTTGCATACTCCTGCCATCTAGTGTTGGGTCCGGATGTTTGTCATGCTGTCCGTCCGGACCAAAACAAACTTGCATGCTAGGTGAGTTAGAAATGCTTTCTTTCAATGGGCATGGCCAAGCAACATGGCCGGCAGGATGTGAGCCCCTGAGCTCCCAGCCAGTTTTTCACCCAAATCCGGTTTAATCCTACATAATCCTGCTCCAAGACAGCCAACAACAACCAGCCTGGTGACATGGACGAAGTGCAGCACCCGAGCCCAGCTGGAAGCCGAGGAGCGACCGTCTGCGAGGGTCCCGGGCTGAGTGAGGGGAGTGGGCAGCGCAGCTACGTGAACAAGGCCTGCAACGAAACGTGGAGCTGTGGGCTCACATGACTGCAGTTTCCCGGCACAGGGTCCACACTGTGGACGCCCCAGTCTGTGTGGAAGCTGGATGATACCCACAAGTTCCAGAGGCCGCCCCAAGGGCACGGTCTGTGCTGTGCACGGAGGAATGGAGTGGGTGGAACCCCCTTCCTGGGTCTGCCGGGAGGCCCGGGGCCAGAGATGTGCCCCGGTTGTGTACCGCACCAGTTATCCTGGGCGTCATCGAGAGACCCGCCCTGCCATCAGCGGTGAAGGAACACCTGACATGGGGGTGCGGGTCATCACCTGGGAGCTAGTGAAATCGCCTGCATCAACCCATGCACTCCTGTAAGGACCCTGTGCTGCTGTTGCTCAAACAACAGGTACTTTATTGACTAGCAGGGGGGTAGGGGGGGCTGGTGGTGCCCCCCTCGACCAAGAGAATTTATCACCTGCTCCATATGTCCTCCAGAGATGATGTTGGGGGGACCTACCCTCTGAGATCGTCTTACGCCGACAAGCTGCATAGCTTCTTTGAGGTACGGTCGTGTCTACCGATTGTACTTCGCCCTCCATGACAGCAAGTTCAGAGTGCACAGCCGGGTCACAGGAACACGTGCTGGACGAGCCCAGGGTGCATGCAATTTGAAAGCGGTGGGTCCACATCTGTGAACCTGAGGCGCTTCCACCGCCGTTACTCTGGCCCAGCCCGAGTGGTGCTGGCTTGGCTAACAGTGTGGGTGCTCTAACAGCGGGTGGGAGCGCGGCCCTGCAGCGGGCTGTCCCACTGATTTCTGGTCCTGCACAGTGAATTTGCCCTTCATCATCTGACTCCCTACCGCCCCCAGGCCCGTAGGCAGGTGGATCTTGTCTGGACTGTAGTGAGCAGAGCAGCGGGGGACAGCTGGATGTCCGCGGAGTCCCCCTGATTGGTGCTGGTGTGGCCCCCCCCCAAAGTGCCTGGAATCCTCCTTACGTTGGCGTCTCGTGACGGATTGCCCGGGCTGGGCCTCGAATATATCCCTGGACTAGACCTCAGTGGGGATACCAGAACTGCACTGAGCCATGGTGGCGTATCCCCAGGCCAGCTTGGTGACCCGGAGTGCCTGTGTCAGCTACAGGCCTAGCCAGTGCCCTCAAACGTTCTATGGGGAGGTGCACCGGTGTGGGCGCGTTCCGCAGCCTGGCCCTGGACGGCACAGGCCACATGGTGCATGCCATTGACCCATCTTAAGGACACCAGAGACTGCACACAAGTGGAAGCACAGAGGTTGTGGCTTCGTAGGAGTGGGGAAAGCAGTTTAAAGCTGCAGGCCGCCTAGTGGTGAGAGGTACTGGCGTAGTTGGTGGCTTGGGAGGATGGGAGACCGCTCCACTCGGTGCAACATGGGCAAGGACAAGACTGCACGCTCGAACCTGGGAAACACCATCACCCAATATGCCACATCATGACATCCCCACCCAAAGAATAACACAGCAAACAGGATCGAGCGATGTGAGGGATGTGCCGGAGGAAGATGCAGAGTCCTCCCCGGGTGATCTACTGGTTGCGATTCAAGGCTTTAGAACCACACTTGAACACAAAATAGAGACTTTACCGATTGATGTTAATTTGTTTCGGGTGGACCTACGGAAAGTCGCGGACAAGGTCATGACATCGGAAGGTAACATAGCAGACCTGCAGGGGGAAGTGGTAGCACTGAAGCATCAAATGGCACAGATGGCCACGAAGGAGCTGGAATGATGTGCAGAGGATGCGGAGGGCCGCTTCCGGCGCAGCAACATCTGAGTCCTGGGCTTCCCAGAAGGAGCGGAGGGGTACTCGCCTGATAAGTTCCTGGAAACCTGGGGGCGCACTGAACTCAGGTCACCGGGACGCTCCAAGGTTTTTGTACTGGAAAGGGCCCATAGGGCGCTGGTGCCACAGCCGGGAGTCTCGCTGACGGCCATAATTGCCAAGATCCTCAACTACGGCGACAGACTATCCTCAATGCGGCCCGCTAACAGCAGGCATCACTCTTTGGTAACAGCAAGATCGCCATATATCCGGACTACACTAAACAAGTACAGTAGCAGCGCAAGTCCTTTCTCAGCGTCAAACAGAAACTGAGGGCACTCCAACTTCAGTACACGTTACTGTCCCCTGCTAAATTGAAGGTCCTAGCACAAGGGAAAGTGCACTTCTTTAAGAGCCCAGAGGAAGTGTGGGAATGGCTGGAGATCCGGAGGGTGAGGCGATACCACCAAACTACTGCAGCAGGCAAACATTTACCTGGAGCACCTGCACCGGGAGAAGGTCGCGCCGCAGCACTCTGCCCGAGGAAGATACTAACACCACCCCACTGGGAGACCAGAGGGTCACAGTTCTAGAGGACGGTACCATGAAACTCAGTACAGTGGAGACTAAGGGGATGGTCAGAAAATTCGACATGCTGCCAGCGACCGATGGAACTGAATCGAGGGCCCGAGCCCAACGCAGGACTTTGTGGCAGATACTCTGGTTGCCCCGGACATGGGGAGTGGTGATGCATAAGCAAGAAAGTGTATACTGTTCCCCCGGTACTGATGTGTTGGCGAGTTGTGTGTATGAATACGAGGAGGAGATTTATGGCTGAGGCGAACCGGGGCAGACAGCGGCTGCAGTGTGTCTCTCTGGGATACCCTGATGGGATGCCTGCAGGCGCGTGGTAGCCCCAGACACTGCATACTGTAGGGCACGAATGAATATTAGTGGCATTAGCCTAGGTATGCCTGGTAGCCGAACAGTCTAGTTAGAAGGTGGGTGACTGGTCGGGAAGCTGACCGGTTCAGTGAGTTAGCTGGTCCCTGTTGGGCTAGGTGGGTAGCTGTGCATATCCAGGCACATGCATGGGGTGGGCATGGATAGTCGCATGATTGAATTAGGTTTGTGCGTGGGAGGGAGAGGGGTGGTTGTTGTGCATTGATCGTTGTTTTACAGTAGGCAGCAGCCAGTGGGTATCACTGCATGGCAGAGGGTTGAAACGCAACTACTACACAACTCACTTTATGGTGGGGGCCGAGCTTAGGATCTTGACATGGAACGTCAGAGGGTTGGGGACCTACACTAAGCGGTAAAGGATACTCACCTTCCTAAAACATCACAGAATCTCCTTAAATTGTTTGCAGGAAACACACTTAGACGATACAGGCACCGCACGAAATGGCGAGGGCAGGTATTCCACTCCTCCTACTCCACTTACACCACAGGAGCACTAATCTGTGTAGCATCCGGTGTCCTGTTCTCCCACACATAAATGGAGGCTGATGTGGGTGGTCGATCTGTACTCTTGCGGGGGACCCTGGACGGACGTGACCTGGCTATCTTAATTACCTATGCCCCGAATAATGACGACCCAGCATTCTTTCAAAACATGCAGGACCTGCTACTGCATGATCTAAACGCTCCTCTCCTGTGGCTGGGTGACTAATTCATTCTAGATGCTGAACTGGACAGGGCGCCTCCTAAGATGGGTACCCAGCCTTTAATGACCACCGTGCTTCGTGATGTGATGTGAAATCACGAGTTTGTGGATATTTGGCAGATGAGCCACCCTGCGCAGCGGGTATATACCGGTTACTCTGCTACCCACAAAACATACAGTAGACTGGACAGGATACTGGTAACGGGATTCCCGCGGCCGGAAGACATTGAGGTGACCCACCTGGCGTGTTTTCTGTCAGATCACTCCCCGGTCAGCTGTGCCTTGCACTGGGGTGACTATGGGCGGGAGGCTCGACCCTGGAGGATGGCAGCTGATATCCTGGAGGACCTGGTCGGGAGAGAGGTGCTCTCACAGGTGCTGTCGGATTATGTCAGTCAAATGGAGTACCACGTCCAGTAAGGCCACTGAGTGGGAAGCACTGAAGGTGATCATGAAGGGGCAATGCATGGGTTTAACCTAGGGAGTGCCTAGACAGCTTCAGCTGGATCTTAGAGGGGGGAGGCGGTGCTGGCCACATTGCAGGCTGGGAAGCAGTCTCACCCAGATGCTCACTGCAGAGAGCAGGCAGTACATCGACGTATAGCAGAAATCTTGGATCGTCTGGATAAATACATGCTTAAGCAATACAGGCAGAAGCTGCATAGAGAGTCAGGTCAGCTGTTGGCTTGGATACTCTGTTGGGAGCACCTGCCGCCTTTGACCACACAAGTGACATCAGTGGATGGCACCAAGGTTGCCACCAGGGCTAGGATATTAGGCATTTTCAGCAGCACTTGCAGCGAGTATATGCTGCGGATCCCGCCATAACTCAAGACCACTATGTACCGTTCTTGGAGGGCCTGGACCTCCCACGGCTTGGGTCACTAGCTGCCAAAGCCCTCAATACCGCTGTTGGGCTGGAGGAGCTGCGCACGGCACTGGGTATGTTGCACCAAGGCTAGGCACAGGGTAGTGTTGGCTTTCCGCCAGAGTTCTATCAGGCTTTCTTAGCAACAGTTACGCAAGGACTTTTAGAAGTCCTCCTGGAGGCTCGTGAGAGCAGAGTCCTGCCCCCATCAATGAGGGAGGAGTATCTGCATGTTCTTCAAACCGGGCGGAGTCATGACCGACCCTGCCGCTTATAGGCCACTCACCTGATTAACGCGGATGTGAAAATACTGTGTAGGTTAGTCGCCAAACGCCTGGTGCCCCATAGGACACAGCTGGTGCATGAGGATCAGTGCGGGTTAATCCCCGGACGAAATACCGGTATGAATCTCCCACGTCTCGCTCACGTCCTACAAGAGGTGGAGCACCAGGTTGAGGAGCTGATGCTAGTTTCCATTGACCTAGAAAAGGCTTTCCACATGGTGGACTGAGCCTACCTGTTTGAAGTGCTAAGAGTTATGGGTCTAGGCCCACATTACCAAGGGTGGGTCCGGTTACTGTAAACTGATCCCATTGCTAGAGTGCTCATAGGGGGAAGCCGCTCAGAGGTGTGGGCGTTGGAGAGGGGAACACGGCAGGGTTGTCCCTGGTCGTCCCTCCTGTTCGAGTTAGCAATAGAACCCAGGGTGATGTGGGCGCATCGTGTTTAGTGGGACTGGGGTATACAGCTGGGAGACGCTCGCCACATATCGCTCTACACGGACAACGCGCTTTTCTATATGGCCACTCCACGCGTAGTGCTGCCCATATTGCTGCAACTCTTTGATGACTTTGGGAACCTGTTTAGCCTCCGCCTCAACCGCAATAAGTCCTTGATCTTTCCCATGGCAGCGTTGGTCCGCACGCCATTAGATTGCCTCCCAAACCTAGACCTGCGATGGGAACTGGCACACTTTCAATATCTGGGGATACAGGTGGCTCACACAGAGACACAGCAGTTACGCCTTAGTGTGGATAAGGTTGTCGATGCCCTATGGAAATCAGTGGCCTTCTGGAACACATTGCCGCTGTTACTGATGGGCAGAATGGCAGTGTCCAAAATAGTGTTTTGTATCCTGTATACATTGCAGAATGTGCTCTGCCCCATACCCGAGAAGGTAATTAAACAATTGAACTCCGTACTTACATCCTTATTATGGGCGGACCACCGCAGTAGAGTGGCCCTGGCTACAATGACCCGGCGGTACGAGGAAGGGGGTTTGGAGTAGCCAAGGCTTGATCTGTACTATTACGCAGCGCATCACAACATGCGACCCAATGGGTGGCCAAGGGGAACAACTGGGGGAAAAAAAGTCTACTGGCAGGTTCGGTGGCCGCAGACCGCATCCCTTGGCATTAATGGAGGGGGCGGGAGTCACTAGGGACCTTCCCTATGTTGTTCACCAGACGGTGTACATCTGGCAACGCTATGAGTAAGAGGTGCTGAGGCGCACCCCTTTACATGAAGAACTCCCACTATGGATACTGGCGCCAAACCGGCAGATGATGGACAACATGTCCTTTCAGGCCTGGAGGGACGGTGGGTGTGCACTGTTGGGGGGGGGGGGGGTAAGGCTTTCATTGCATTTGAGCAAACCTGTGAAGATTTTACACTGGGGCTGGGACATTTCCTACACTATGCTGGACTAGCAGAGATGGCCAAACTAACCTGACCCTCATTCCCTGCGGCACCACAGCCTACGCTGGACGTCTTATTGTCCTGCGGCACAGGTAGACATCTGATCGCTCATTTCTATAGGGTAATGAGAGAGGACACAACTGGCCTAGGGCGCGAACTGCGTGGGATTCAGAACTGTACTCCTCTCTGGATGACCATACATGGACGAGTATCTGTGAGCTTACCCAATCGGTGTCTTGCACTACAGCTTCCTCCGTAGGACGTACATGACCCCCCCCCAGGGTTTACACCGTATATCCCCCCACCCGGCCAGACAGTTGCCCATGATTCAACACCAACGGGACGGACTTCATGTACCTGGCACGGAGATGTCGTACAGTGCAGGACTTCTGGCCACAGGTAGTGATGGACCTCCAACGGGCCACAAACTTAAGAATTGACCAAACACTACACTGTCTGCTGGGCTACGTGAGAAGACTGAAGGGTCGTAAAATTATATACAAATTACTGCAACTGGCGTTAGTACTGGGCAGGTGCAGAGTGGACATCACCTGGATGGGTCAGTATACCCCGTAAGTGAACAGTGGCATAGGGATGTACAGGAGTGGGCACTGGCCGAGGAGGTGCACATAAAGCTGAATCGGCGGGATGATAAACTGGAGGATGAGATTCTGGTATGGAGGGATGTGTGCGACACCTTTCTACATTCGAGTGGAGACGCGGAGTCTGCTGACAGCAATGATACGAGTGAAAGTATGAGTGAGGTTGTTCGGGGGGTTGACGTGGGGGACAGGGAGGGTCTAACCGCAGCACTGCTAGGGTGTATCTGCTGCCTGTTTGGTGTGTGCCTGGCAACACGGAGAATGGCCACCTGAGCGTTTGTTATTTGAACAATGACCCTTTCCATCAGCACTTGCTGTGTATTGTGTAAAATGTTGCCGACACTGCTGTCTGTTTAGTAAAACAGAAAAGGAAAATTCTACTTACCAGTATGCATCTGTTCTTGACATGTAGAGCTGTAGATTCGTATACTTGTGCATAGATCGCCATCTGGTGTTGGGCTCGGATGTTTGCACTTTGTTTTTGTCTTGGAAGACGTCTTTGTAGTCACGAGGTAGGCGACTCCTCCTTAGGACGATAGTGCGCATGGGCATCGACTCCATCTCCAGATTGTTTTGCCATGGAGGGTTATGATGGAGTTAGTAAGAAATAGAAAAGGATGTCCATGTGTAATGTATCCAAGTAAGATAGTACTGGAACAGATAGAGGTATCCGGGGAGGCGGGTGGGCGTATACGAATCTACAGCTCTACATGCCAAGAACAGATGCATACTGGTAAGTAGCATTTTCCGTTCGAGGCATATGAGCTGTAGATCGTATACTTGTGCATAGACTATACAGCAGTTACCTCCTTAGCGATGGCTACCTGTATCTGGTGCAGCGGTTTGAAAAAGTGTTCTTAATACAGCTTGGCCCACACTAGCTTGCTGTTTTGCTTGCACGTGTACACAAAAGTGTTTTGTGAACGTGTGTGGTGTAGACCAAGTTGCTGCTTTGCAGATGTCATCTAGGGGAATGTTCCCTAAGAATGCCATAGATGCCCCTAGTTTACGTGTGGAGTGAGCCCTAGGGGGAATGGTTAAGGTGCGTTTGGCTTTAGCACAGCATATTTGGATGCATTTAACAATCCACCTTGCAATCCCTGTTTTTGAGATAGGATTGCCTTTATGAGGTGGGGAGAAAGCCACAAAAAGTTTAGTCTTTCTAAAGGATTTTGCTCTTTCAATGTAGTAAAGTATCGCTCTTTTTACGTCTAGCGTGTGAAGAGCTCGTTCTGCTACTGAGTCTGGTAGAGGGAAATACACTGGGAGTTCTACAGACTGGTTAAGGTGGAAAGCAGAGACGACTTTAGGTAGAAATTTTGGGTTAGTCCTAAGAACCATTTTGTTATGATGGATTTGGAGAAATGGTTCTTGTATGGTTAATGCCTGGAGTTCACTGACTCTTCTGAGAGAGGTGATCACAACCAGGAAGGCTACTTTCCAGGTGAGAAATTGTAATTCGCATTTATGCATAGGTTCAAATGGGGGACCCATGAGTCTGGTAAGTACCACATTCAGGTTCCATACTGGAGAGAGTGGAACTCTAGGTGGAATTATTCTTTGAAGTCCTTCCATAAATGCTTTGATAGCTGGTACCCTAAACAAAGACAAGTGTTGTCTGTTTTGGAGATAGGCTGCTATTGCCGCGAGATGTAGTCTAATGGATGTATACGCTAGGTTACATTGTTGTAGATGTAAAAGGTAACAGATGATGTTTTGAATAGAAGCATCTAGTGGGTTGATTTTGTTATTTGTACAGTAAAATTACAAATCTTTTCCATTTTGCGGCACAGCAAGCTCTAGTGGTAGGACGTCTAGCCTCTTTAATGATGTTCATGCAGTCTGGCGGGAGATTAAGGTAGCCAAACTCTAAGATTTCAGGTGCCAGATCGCAAGGTTGAGTTGAGTTGACTGGGATCTGGATGCCTTATCTCTCCATGGTTCTGAGTGAGAAGCTTGGGTGAGAGGCGTAGCTTTTGATGAGGAACTACTGATAGCTCCAAGAGGGTTGTGAACCATGGCTGTCGGGCCCATGTTGGAGCAATCAGGATCATTGTGAGGGAATGCTGTTTGAGCTTCCGAACCACTAGTGGAATGAGCAGGAGAGGCGGAAAAGTGTAAGCTAATTTGCCTGACCAGTTCATCCATAGCGCATTGCCTTTGGACAATGGGTGTGGATACCTGGATGCGAAGCTTGGGCATTTCGCGTTTTGGTGTGTGGCGAACAGGTCTATTTCTGGGTGGCCCCACATTTGAAAAAATGGAAGCAGAACTGGAGGATGAAGTTCCCATTCGTGGATCTGCTGTGTTTGGCAACTGAGTAGATCTGCAATTTGATTGTGTACTCCTGGGAGGTGTTCTGCAAGGAGATATAGGTTTTGAGGAATGGCCCATCTCCATATGCTTTGAGCTAGGTGTGAAAGCTGCAGAGAGTGTGTCCCCCCCTGTTTTTGTATGTAATACATTGCTGTCATGTTGTCTGTACGGACTAGGACAGCTTTGCTTACGAGGTGGAGTTGAAAAGATTTTAACGCTAGGAAGATTGCCAACAATTCCAGGTAATTTATGTGGAATTGTTTTTGTCGAGGGGTCCATATGCCCTGAATGGTATGGGTTTGAAGATGAGCTCCCCAGCCGGTGAGCGATGCGTCTGCTGTTAGCACTATCTGTGGAACCAGGTCGAGGAACGGCCGCCCTTTGGAAAGGTTTTGTGTGTTCCACCACTGCAGAGAGCGATGGGTGAGGTCGTCTACCAACACCAGATCTGTTAGCTGACCTTGAGCCTGGTTCCACTGACATGTCAAACACTCCTGTAAGGGACGCATTTGGAGTCTTGCATAAGGGACGATGAGAATGCAAGAGGCCATCATCCCGATTAGTTGCATGAACACTCGCGCTGGTAGTGAGTGTTGAGGCTGAAATTTTGCTATTAGAGCTTGTATGGTGCTTATCCTGACTGGGTTGGGGTGTGCTAGAGCTTTTGAAGTGTCTATTGTAGCCCCTAGATATTGTTGTATGCTGGATGGTTGGAGGTGGGATTTGGTGAGGTTTACCGTGAATCCCAAGTTGTGAAGCAGTTGGATTGTTTTGTGTGTGTGTGTTGCACACAGCTGCTGTGTGACTTGGCTTTTATGAGCCAGTCGTCTAGATAAGGGAAGACATGAATGTGCTGTCTTCGTAAGTGGGCCGCAACTACTGCGAGACACTTGGTGAAGACTTTGGGTGCTGTAGTCACCCCGAACGGGAGGACCTCAAATTGGTAGTATTGACCATCTACCAGGAACCTGAGATATTTCCTGTGAGCGGGGTGAATGGGAATATGAAAGTAGGCGTCCTATAAATCCAGAGTGGAGAGAAAGTCACCCTGTTGAAGCAGTGGAAGCACCTGTTGGAGAGTGACCATGTGGAAGTGATCCAACTGAATGTAGAGGTTTAGCGGTCTGAGGTCCAATATGGGCCTGAGAGAGCCGTCCTTTTTTGGAATTAGGAAATAGAGAGTAAACCCCTGTGCCTTGATGAGGCAAGGGGACTGGTTCTATTGCATGCTTTTGTAATAGAGAGAGAACCTCTTGTTTGAGAAGTGTCAGATGTTCCGAGGAGATTGGACGTTGTCTGGGAGGAATATTTGGGGGAGTAGAGGTGAGTTCCAGGCAGTAACCATACTGGATAATTTGTCTTACCCACTTGTCTGTTGTGATTGAATTCCAGACAGGTAGGAACTGTGAGAGATGTCCCCCGACAGGAGTGGGATGATCGGGGGAAGGGCAGGGAAGTCACTGTTTGGTGGTAGGGGAGTTGCGGTTATTGTTGCCGCGACCTCTTCCCTTACCATTGTTGCCTCTGTAGCCTCCGCGAAAGTATCCTTTGGAGGACTTTTGAGTGGGGCTTTTATAGGAAGAAGAGGGATGTTGTGAGCCAATGGTTTTGGAGCCAGCTCTGTAGAAGGAGCGGCGAAAAGAACCTCTAGGGGAAGGGAATTGTAAGGCCCCCATGGACTTAGCAGTGTCCGTATCTTTTTTCTAAAGATGTGTCAACTGAGGGCCCGAAAAGATGTTCTTGATCAAAGGGCTGATTTAGAATAGCAGATTGCACCTCCTGTTTGAATCCGGAGACTCGGAGCCAAGCGTGCCTGCGCAACAAAACGCTAGTGTTAATGGCGCCAGATGCGGTATCAGCCGTGTCGAGCGCACATTTAATTGAGGTGTTTGTGATCAATTTCCCCTCTTGTATAAGGTCGTTGGCCTTTTGTTTATACTGGTCAGGAAGGTGTTGCATGAGCTTTTCAAGCTCGTCATAGTGAGCCCTGTCGTACCTGGCCAATAAAGCTTGGGCATTGGCAATCCGCCAATCATTTGCAGCCTGTGACGCAATACGTTTACCAGATGCGTCTATTAGTTTGGACTCCTTATCAGGAGGGGGGGTGTCGCCTGTACTCTGAGTTTGCCCTCTTGCGTGTATTAGACACCACAAGAGAATCCAAAGGGACCTGACCTTTAATGTAAATTGGGTCATTGGGAGCTGCCTTATACTTTTTATCTATCCTGGTGTTGAGAATCCTGGCTCTGACAGGGTCCTTAAAACTTCTGGGGCATGTTTGAGCATGCCTTTTAACATTGGCAGGGTGTGCGTGGACTTTTGCGAGGGTGCAAAGGTTTCAAGTAAAAAATCTTCCTCCAAGGGATCAGAATGTAACTGTACCCCGTGGTATTGGGCAGCCCTATTGATTAGTTGCGCAAACCCAATATTGTCATCTGGTGGTGATGGCCTAGATGGATAGAGGTCCGGGTCATTATGTGGGTCGGGATCTGTGTTGTAGTCATCCCAAGGGTCTACGCTGTGTGGGATGGTATGTGCATCATCATCCCCATGTGGATCTATATTCCCACCCCTATCGGTATGATCATCCTCAGTATCTGATGTTTGAGGTGAAAAAGTATGTTGTGGGGAGTGTGGTGGAGAAATTAGAAGATTTGGATCAGCTGGAGGAGGTGGGGAGGTGTTAGTACTCATCTCCTTTCGTTTCAAGGGTATTTCAGATTCCTCTGAAGTGTCCAGTTTCCTCTTTTTTGGAGGCTGGGCAACGACTTTGCCAGTCTCTGGGTCAATACAAAGAGTTTTTTGTTTTGGATCCGAAAAATGAGGTACAGGCTGTGTGGGTAAAATGTCTTTTTTCGGTGCCGAAGATTTTGGGGCAGAATGTTCTTTGGACCGAGTCTCTGAGGCTTTCTGTGGGGTCTTGGACTCCTTAGGTTTTGTTCTAGGAGTGGTATGTTTTGACGCCGAGGGCTTCGGCGTCGACGAAGAAGGGCGTGGCACATCTTTGGTCTGGTGCTTCGGTGCCGAAGGTGACTTTTCGGCACCGGAATGGGGTTGGCTCAAGCCCGAGGGCTTATCTTTAGGTTTCATAGCCGGGCCCGAGGGCGGGGCGTCTGAGACATGTTGCCGGTGTCAACCCGAGCCCGAGGGTGTTACCGGAGCCTTAGGGTTTTTTTTGGGAGAGGGGTTTCGGTACTTACGGACCGCTGAGCCGGGGTGAGTGTCTCCTCTTCGACGTCGGAGTCGTCGGCCTCGGAGAGAGATGTCTTCTTAATCACCTTGTTGCTCCGGCTGGACATTGGGATCTGCTCCGAAGATGTCCGGAATTGAGCTGCTTCCACGAGACATTTCGTGACGTAGTGCCCCACGATCACGGGTGGTTTTCTTCGACCTGAACGATGCACAGGCCTTGCAGTTCTGGTCTTCGTGCTCCGGGGAGAGGCAGAGATTACAAACCTCATGCAAGTCCGTGTGTGGGAACTTAGCACCACTCCCGGGGCATTTTTTGAAAGGAGTCCTTTCCATTGACTGCAGGCGTGGTCGGCGCGGATAGGCCCAACGGCCCGCGTCGAAGGTCGAGGAGTTTGTTTTAAAGATGCACGTCGAAAGGGAAACGCGATCGAGACAATACCGTCGAGTGGAGAGGAATTGCGCGTCGAAGGGGGGGGAAGAGGTCGAAACCGACACCGACCCGGAGCGCAGCAAATCACATCCGAACCCGATGGCGGAAAAACACAATCTGGAGATGGAGTCGATGCCCATGCGCACTATGAGTCACCTACCTCGTGACTACAAAGACTTCTTCCAAGACAAAAACAAAGTGCAAACATCCGAGCCCAACATCAGATGCGATCTATGCACAAGTATACGATCTACAGCTCATATGCCTCGAACATAAAAGTAAAAAAATAAATTAAAAAAAGGCTTTCAATGCTAGTCAAACAGCTTGAAGCTCGAGGTAGTTGATGCGGAGACCCTGGTGTTTTGTATCCCAGAGACCTGTAGGTGAGCACCCCATCCTGTAAGGGATGCATCTGCTGTGAGAATGAATTAGGGAACAGGGTTGAGAAATGGCCGCCCCTTTGAAAGGTTATGTGCGTTCCATCACTGCCAAGAGCGAGGAGTGTGGCTGTCTACTAGATCTTGTAGCTGACTCTTTGATTGAGACAATTTTTGCACCAGACATTCTTGCAGCAGGCACATATGTAGTCGGGCATGTGGTAGCATTGCAATGCAAGATGCCATCATGCCTAAGAGTCACAACAGTTTTGACTGTTATGTGTTGATTGGGTTGGAACTGCTGTAGTAGTGTTTGGATGTTTTGAATCCTAGCTACATTTGGGTATGTCAAACTCAACTGTGTGTTGAGCATGGCCCCTAAAAACGGCGGAATCTGTAAATGTTGAAAGTGTGAGTTCTGTATGTTGATAGTAAACCCCAGTTGATGGAGAAGATGGAAAGTAGTAGGAGCATGTTGTTGACACATGAGAAGTGTACTGGCTTTGATGAGCCAGTCATCCAGATATGGGAAGACATGAATGTTTGGTCTTCTACGCAGATGTGCTGCAACCACTGCTAGGCATTTGGTGAAAACATGGGGTGCGGTAGTGACTCCGAATGGGAGCACTTTGAACTGGTAATGCCTTTCAGCTACAACAAACCTGAGGTACCTGCGGTGAACTGGATGGATCGGGATGATGGTATGTAATAATTTAATGGCCTGAGATCAAAGATGGGCCTAAGTGATCCGTCTTTTTGGGGGAATTAGAAAATATAGGGAGTACACTCCCGAACCTTGATGTTGAAGAGGGACGGGTTATGGCTCCTTTGAACAACAGAGCCTCCACTTCTTGTTTGAGCAGGTTTTAAGGTTCTATGGAGAGATTGTGTCTGCGAGGTGGAATGTTTGGAGGTGTGGCGATGAGCTCTAGACAATCATGTTGGATAATGTCCAAAACCCACTGATCTGATGCTATAGTTTTCCAAGTGGGGGAGAACTGTTGTAGTCGGCCCAGACAGGTGTTAAATGGTCATGGGGGTTGGGAGGGGGCGTTAGAAAAGATTTACTGCTTTGGTCTGGGGGGTGGGGCGTGTTGTGGCGCCCCTACTGCGACCCTACATGTACCTTTGTAGTATCCCCTTGAAGGGGAGGTCTTATGTTGTTGCCTGTTCAAGGAGGTAGAGGCATCAGAGGGTGTAGTTTTGGCACGGTTTGTATGGAGGATGCTGAAAGTAGACACGAGAAGTAGGGCTTTGCAACGCCACCATTGATTTAGCTATCTCTGTAACCTTTTTCATTTTCTTCAATGCTTGGTCCACCTGGGGACCAAACAGATGCTCCTAGTCAAATGGCATATTTAACAGCATTAGCTGCACCTCTGGCTTAAAGTCAGATATACAAAGCCAAGCATGCCTACACAACAATATACTTGTATTGATGCCCCTGGCAGCTGTATCTGCGGAGTCTAGAGCACAGCTGATTGAATGGTTGATATAAATTTGCCCTCCTTTACAATTTTGTGTCTTTTTTTTTTTATACTCCACAAGGAGGTGTGGGAGGAGCTACTCCATCTTGTCCCAATGTGCCCTATTGTATCTCGCTAATAAACCTTGTTAGCAATGCGCCAGTGATTGCCATATTGTGCTGCAACCCTCTTCCCTGAAGCATCAATAAGCTTGGACTCCTCATCGGGTGGTGGAACATCCGCATATGTTTGTGAGTTGTCCCTTTTACAGGCATTAGACACAACTAAGGAATCTGGGGGAAGCAGACCCTTGATGTAGATAGGATCTGAGGGTGCTGCTTTATATTTTTTGTCAACCCTGGGTGTAATAATATGTGCCCTGTAAGAAACTGGCTCTATATATACTGCACCAAAGTGAGGTACAGTGTGTATAGAGTCCAAGGGTCTCCAGAGGTTTGGCAGAGGTTAAAGTTAGATAGAACCTTACTCTCTAAAGTGGTAGCTTGGTCGAGCAGTAAGGCAGTATCAGAGGCCAGTGTAAAGCATTTGATGTACACACTCAGTCAGCAAATGAATCCACACACTCAAGAACTGAACTCTAGGCCAATTTTTTTGTATAAAAAAATATACTGTTGTTTTATCTCAGAACCACAGGTTTGCATAAAATACTTTCTCAAGATAAGATGCTGTTTGTTGAATACTTTCAATGAACAATAGACTTTAAATGCAAAATAGTACAGGGGTTGCAATAGGCAGCACAATACTTGGTATACTATAACATTGAGCTCAATGGGATTTTCAAGTAAACTGCAATAGAATTACTTTACGAACGTTTTTCTTACTCAGGGCTGGATCCTGGATTCAGCCCTGGTGCATTTCCTGTAAACAGTTGAAATAAATCGTTTTTGTTACACAGGCGATTTTTAAGGAATATCTGTATGTTGCAAAAATCGACACTTAGAAGAATTTCTGGTAAAAACCACGCAATGTTATCCTATGGAGGAAAATCAAGTTACAGGAAAATCACAGTTGTAATCACTTTTTCTAATCAGTGCTGGGCACCTAGATCCAGCACTGGGATTTCTCCTGAGAACAGGTGAGTAATTTCGTTTTTGATATTCGGACGATTTTTAGTGAATATTTCAAAGTTCCAAAACTCGACACTTAGAAGAATTTCCAAGTGAAAACCAGTCAATGTTACCCTATGGAGAAAATGCAAGTTATCGGCTTTCAGGTAAGTACTCAGCTGGCAGAGTTAAGGTTCTGGGGCAAGACTCAGGGGTCTCCTAGGTTCAGGTTTGTACTGTTACACCCTCAGCGGCACAGGGGCGGCCAGGTGCAGAGAGAGTAGGCCCAACGTTAGCCTATGGCGGGCAGGGGGCCTTTGGTTGGTGGCTGCTGGCAGGCATGCCACTCGGCTGTGGGAGCAAAGCTCCTGGTCACTTACTCAGGGCAAGTGGGGAAGTCGAACAGGGTAGTTGGTGCACCCTCAGCGGCACTGGGGCGGCCGGGTGCAGTGGGCTTTTGGGCCGTCAGGCGCCCAATGGATTTCAATGGGAAAGCTGCAAGACGAACAAAGGCTGCAAACCCGGGGACGGTGATTCTTCAGGTGCGACCACCACTTCGAGAGGTAAGTTGGGATGCTGTAGGAGGGGTAGACACCCAGGAGTTGGGCACAGGGGGCCGTGGGGCGCCGGGTGCAGGGGTATCTTTAGGCGTCGGGAAATCTTACCCTCTGCTGGTCGCGGTTGGAGGGGTCCCTGGTGTTGAGGCTGCAGGCGTCGTCAGGAGCGTCGAGGTGAGTCCTTGGGTGCTGGATTCTTGGTCACAGTCGCCGGGGGACGTCCTCGTGGTCTTTGTCCACTTTGGCTCGGGCCGGGCTCGGCGGGTGCAGAGTGGGCAGGATCCGCGGTCTCCAGGCCGGGGCCTGGGGTTGCAGATGTTTGAGCAGAACCACTGCTCGTGGGAGTCCCAGTCTTTTAGTTGAGCAAGGCAGTCAAGTCCTCCGGGGTTTTCGAGGTTGCTGACCACTGAAGAGGCCGGGGTTTAGCAGGAGCAGGTTCGAGGTTCGACAGGCCGGTAGGGCTGGGGCCAAGTCAGTTGGTGTCGTCCTCTTGTTAGCAGCTGCACGGCTGGTCTTCTTTCTTCTTGTTCTTGTTGTTGTTTCGGAATCGGGATCTGAGGAAGGAAGGCCCAGGGTGCCCCTAAATACTGAATTTAGGGGCATTACAGGTAGGTAAAGGGCAGGGACCAATGGGTCCCTTCCCTGCGGTGGGTACACCCCCTACTCTGCCACTCTCCAGTGGGAGGGGGGCAGGAGCCTGTCCTGGGTTGGCTGGGTCACCCCATCCTCAAGATGGCGGGGACTCGAGGTTGTGCTTCACCTCGCCTCCCCCACCTTACGGGTGGAGTTGGCAGAGGTGGGCACACCTCTCTTCCTCACTCTGTTTTTCCCGCCGGGTCTCCCGCCCAAAGGGGGGGGAAGAACCAGTGGGGACCAGTTGCTGAGAACAGCAAGTGGTCTGGAGAGGCTCACAAAGGCGGCAAGCCTTTGAAGCTTCTCCTTCATGAACCCTGCCCATCCTGGGGGAGGAGGCTTGGCACCTCGTCCCAGGATGTGCATTGTTTCAGGCCCCCCCCCGAGAGCAGCGAGCTCTCGACCCAGGGGTCCAGAAACATGTCTGGTGGTGGCAGCCTCGGCAGCCACTCAGTCAGGCCACTGGAAGTTGGTCGAGTTTCAGGGGGTATCTCTAAGATGCCCTCTGTTGTGCATTTTACATTAAATCCCACACTGGCATCAGTGTGGGTTTAATGTGCTGAGAAGTTTGATACCAAACTTCCCAGTCAGTGTAGCCATTATGGTGCTGTGGAGTTCGTAATGACAAACTCCCAGCACCATATACTCTTAATGGCAGCACTGCAATTACAGTGTCCAGGAATGGACTTGGGTATTGTAGGGGTACAGGGCTCATGCACCTGTACCCTCACCACTGGCATAGGGCACCCAGCTATAGGGGTGACTGAGGTATGCCAGAGCAGTGGTTTGTGGGCATGGCACACAGGGATGTGTGCCATGTCGACTCTTCACTTTGTTCTGCACCAAGACACGCAGTCTGCAGAGGCAGAGTGTGAGTGTCAGGGTACAGGGCCTCTAAGGGTGGCACAATAAGTGCTGCAGCCCTTGGAGGCCTTCTCTGGTCACATTGCCCTGGGTACCTGTGGTACCACTTACCAGGGGCTTACCTGTGGCCAGAGATGCCAATTGGGTTTAGGCTTCAATGCAGTTAAGGGAAGGAACACAGGGCCCTGGGTACCTGATTGGCAGGAGCCCAGGGCACACTCAGTCAAAGCACATCAGCAATTCAGCAAAAAGTGGGGGCATACCATGCAAGAAAGAGGGCACTTTCTCACATGCCCGCACTGGTATCTTAAAAATCTCACAGTGGCGCTGCATGCCCTTTAGCATAGGAAGGTATTGGCATGCCCTGCGTGTGCTGGATAGTGTTTCAAACAGATATTTCGTCCTTAAAAGGGTCTTTGTGTAAGGGGACCTGGTGATATGCTGCTGCCCTAGCAATGAGGTCTTGATAAGATGAAGCATAATCATGCAAGAAATGGGGCACTTTCTCACACAACCCCCCCCCCCCCAAACGAAAGATGATGAGATTAACCTTGCCCTTGGGAGTCTTCATTGTCTAAGTGGAAGAACCTGGAAAGTCCATCTGCATTGGCATGGGCAGTCCCAGGTCTGTGTTCCACTTCAAAGTCCATTCCCTGTAGGGAGATGGACCACCTCAAAAGTTTTGGATTTTCCCCTTTCATCTGCATTAGCCATCTGAGAGGTCTGTGGTCAGTTTGAACTAGGAAGTGAGAACCAAACAAGTATGGTCTCAACTTCTTCAGGAACCAAACCACAGCAAAGGCCTCCCTCTCAATGGCACTCCAACGCTGCTCTCTGGGGAGAAGCCTCCTGCTTATAAAAGCAACAGGTTGGTCTTGGCCTTCACCATTGGTCTGGGATAGGACCGCTCCTATCCCTAGCTCAGAGGCATCAGTCTGCACTATGAACTGCTTGGCATAATCTGGAGCTTTTAGAATTGGTGCCGAGCACATTGCTTCTTTCAGGGTGTCAAAAGCCTTTTGGCAACTAACCGTCCAGTTAACCTTTTTGGGCATCTTCTTGGAGGTGAGTTCTGTGAGGGGAGTCACAATGGACCCATATCCCTTCACAAACCTCCTGTAGTACCCAGTCAAGCCAAGGAATGCCCTGACTTGGTTCTGGGTTGTTGGAGCTGCCCAGTCCAGGATGGCCTGGATCTTGGGCTGCAAGAGCTGTACCTGGCCTCCACCAACAAGGTGGCCCAAGTACACCACAGTGCCCTGCCCTATCTGGCATTTGGATGCCTTGATAGTTAGACCTGCAGTTTGCAGGGCTTTTAAAACCTTCCCAAGGTGGACCAGGTGATCCTGCCAGGTGGAGCTAAAGACAGCAATATCATCAAGATAAGCTGCACTAAAGGAATCCAACCCAGCAAGGACTTGATTCACCAACCTCTGGAAGGTGGCAGGGGCATTCTTTAAACCAAAGGGCATAACAGTGAACTGATAGTGCCCATCAGGTGTGGAGAATGCGGTTTCTCTTTTGCTCCTGGTGCCATGCCAATCTGCCAGTACCCTGCAGTTAAGTCAAAGGTACTTAAGAATTTGGCTGCACCCAATTTGTCTATCAACTCATCTGCTCTTGGGATAGGGTGTGCATCTGTCTTGGTGACAGAGTTGAGCCCTCTGTAATCCACACAAAACCTCATTTCTCTCTTTTCATCCTGTGGGTGAGGTTTGGAGACCAGAACTACTGGGCTAGCCCAGGGGCTCTCAGAGGGTTCAATAAATCCTAACTCCAGCATCTTGCTGACCTCAGCTCTGATGCTTTCCTTGACTTGGTCTGACTGTCGATAGATCTTGTTTTTGACAGGTGCACTGTCACCAGTGTCCACATCATGGGTACACCAGTTAGTCAGACCAGGGGACAAGGAAAAGAGCTTAACATACTGTTGCAAGACTTGCTTGCAGTCAGTCTGCTGTTGGGCAGAGAGGGTGTCTGAAAAGACCACTCCATCAACTGACCCATCTTTTGGGCTGTATGAGAGGAGGTCAGGGAGAGGTTCACTCTCTGCTTCCTGCTCCTCATCAGTCACCATCAGCATGGTGATGTCAGCCCTGTCATTGTAGAGCTTTAGGCGGTTCACATTGATAACCCTTTTGGGTGTCCTGCTTGTGCCCAGGTCAACTAAGTAGGTGACCTCACTCTTTCTCTCCAGGATAGGGTAAGGGCCACTCCATCTGTCCTGGAGTGCCCTTGGTGCCACTGGCTCCAAAACCCACACCTGTTGCCCAGGTTGAAATTCAACCAGTGCAGCTTTTTGCTCATACCAGTGCTTCTGAAGCTCCTGGCTGGCCTCAAGATTCTTGGATGCCTTTTCCATGTACTCAGCCATTCTTGACCTTAGGCCAAGCACATAGTCCACAATATCTTGTTTGGGTTCTTGGAGAGGCCTCTCCCAGCCCTCCTTTTCAAGACAAAGTGGTCCCCTCACAGGATGGCCAAACAGAAGTTCAAAGGGGTGAGAAACCTACTCCCTTCTGTGGCACCTCTCTGTAAGCGAAAAGCAGACATGGTAAGAGGACATCCCATCTCCTTTGAGTTTCTCAGGGAGCCCTATATTCATGCCTTTCAATGTCTTGTTGAATCTCTCAACAAGGCCATTGGTTTGTGGATGATAGGGTGTAGTAAACTTGTACTGCACCCCACATTCCTTCCACATGTGTTTCAGGTAAGCAGACAAAGTTAGAACCTCTGTCTGAAACCACCTCCTTAGGAAACCCTACCCTGGTGAAGACACCAATGAGGGCCTTGGCTACTGCAGGAGCTGTAGTAGTCCTAAGTGGGATTGCTTCAGGGTACCTAGTGGCATGATCCACTACCACTAGTATGAATTTGTTCCCTGAGGCTGTGGGAGGTTCAAGTGGACCCACTATGTCCACACCTACCCTCTCAAAGGGCACCCCCACCACAGGCAGTGGTATCAGGGGGCCTTTGGGTGGCCACCTGTCTTGCCACTGGCCTGACAGGTAACACAGGAGCTGACAAACTCCTTCACCTTTTGGTGCATCTGGGGCCAGTACAAGTGGCTAACTAGCCTTTCCCAAGTCTTGGTTTGGCCCAGATGTCCAGCTAGGGGGATGTCATGAGCTAAAGTTAGGAGGAACTCCCTGTACTTCAACTCCCTGTACTTCTGTGGCACTACCACTCTCCTGGTGGTTCCATGATTGGGGTCTTTTGCCTCAGTGTACAGTAATCCCTCTTCCCAATAAACTCTGTGGGTACCACTGACATCTCCCTTTGCTTCTGAAACAGCTTGCTGCCTCAGGCTTTCAAGAGTGGGACAGTCTTGCTGCCCCTGGCACAGCTCTTCCCTAGAGGGTCCCCCTGGGCCTAAGAGTTCAACCTGGTAAGGGTCAAGCTCCATGGGCTCAGTTCCCTCTGGGGTGTCCAAGTCCTCTCCCTGAGGAGAGGGTCCTGATCCTTTGGCTGTATAGAAGCTGGTCCCCAGTCTTCTCACCTTTTCTCTTGGTAGGTTGGGCCATTCTTTCAGGCTTCAACACTATTTCTTCCCCTGCCTTTTGCTCTGTGCTCTTGTTTTATACACACCAATTCAGGGATGTCCAGCATTGCTGCATGGGTTTTTAGTTCAACCTCAGCCCAGGCTGAGGTTTCCAGAGCATTGCCAAGCAGACATGCAGATGGTAGCTTTGGAGAGACCACTACCTGTTTCAGGCCAGTAACCCCCCCAGTCTAATGTCACCATAGCCATAGCATGATTAGTGGTAACACTGTCAGCATTGGTGACTGGGTAAGTACGCCCAATCAAATATTGCTCAGGGGAAACCAGTGTGTCTCTCACCATAGTGACACTGGCACCTGTATCCCTCAGAGCTTCTATCCTAGTTCCATTGATCCAAGGGTACTGTAAGTATTTCTTCAAGTTGGGTGGCCACACAGCTACAGTGGCAAACTAAACTTCCCCTTCTGAAACTAGAACTGCTTCAGTGTGCATCCTGATTTGCTCTGGGCACACTGTTGATCCCATCTGTAGACTTGCCACCCCAGGAGTAGCTGTACTTGTGGGCTTAGGGGCCTTGTTGTGAGGGCAAGACTTGTCTACAGTTAAGTGTCCCAACTTCTTACAGTTGTTACACCAGGCCTTTGTGGGATCAAAGTTCTTCCCCTATAGGGCTGTGGCACATAGGGAGTAGTTTGGGACCCACCCCCTGTACAGGTTTTTGGGGCCCTTTGGAAGACTCAGACTTTTTATCTTGGGGATTCTCACCACCTTTCCCCTGGGAGGTTTTGTGACCACTTTCTTCTGGTCACCCCCAGTGGTTGTCCTTGTCACCCTAGTCTTGACCCAGTGGTCTGCCTTCTTTCCCAATTCTTGGGGCGAAATTAGACCTAGGTCTACCAAATGCTGATGTAACTTTTCATTTGTGCAATTACTTAATATATGTTCCTTCATAAACAAATTGTAAAGTCCAGTAAAGTCATGCACATTGTGTCCAGTTAACCAACCATCCAGTGTCTTTACTGAGTAGTCTACAAAATCAATCCAGGACTGGTTCTGGGTTTTGTGAGCCCCCCTGAATCTAATTCTGTACTCCTCAGTGGTGAATCCAAATCCCTCAATCGGAGTTCTCTTCATGAGAGTGTCTTGTGGTTTGTGGCCTGCCTTGCTACGTTGCCTTAGGCCTGGCTGCCATGATGCTTTTCTTTGCACACGTCACTCAGCCGTTGTTCTACCGACCTCTGCTCCTGCCAAGTTATTTTAGAACTGTCTGCGTTTCTGTTTTTCACCTTTTCTCCTGTTCCCTTTGGGCTACGTCTGCACGACATGTACAAGGTCGAAAAACAACGTCCCTTGTTCCTGCTGATCTGGCCAGTCCCTCGCACCTAGACATAACACTGTGTAAAGCTGCCATGGGGAATTTGTGTGCTTTTAATATTGCGGTGCCCCCGCTCTAGATACACTTGGAGAAAAACCTTTCCAGGGAGAAGAGCTGTGATTGTCTGCTGATGTAGTCTTTGCATCTAGAGATTGAGGTATGGGGATTCGCTAGTCAAAGCCCAGAGGTCTTCTATTTGTATAATAAACTAGCTTCTAGCAAGGGGAGGGTGGTAAGGTCATTTAGCCCTATAGCCACTGCTTTATGAAATGCTTTCCCCGTTTGTATTCTATGGAGTTGTAACTATGCTGATTATATTATTCTTATGCATTATGCTGATAGTACTGACACGTGTACTGTATCTTAGAGCACGTAAGTTGAAATAAACATTTTAACCTATACTGTGTCTCTTCTTACGCCCGTTGTGGACAGGTATGAGTGAGTGACGAAAGGGTGTTCTTGCTACTGCTAGTCCTGAGAGAGAGATACCGTGTTCTGGGTTGTCTAATCATTGGTACATTGTTGCTAATGGGACGCTAAGGCTAGTTGGGTTGGGGTTTTAGGTGCTACGGCTTATGGTAGGCTCACCACTATATTCCGAGGTCCTATCATCCTGTGCATAGCTCTGTGTGTGCAGAATCCCTATAACATGGCGCAACCAACGTGGGGCTGATCTGCGAGACGCTTGAGTAGTGCTTGTCCACAACTCCCCTCACGCACGCTTCCGGAAGCGTGTGTGACGGTGATACCTCCTATATTGACGTTTTTATAGGTTCTTTCAAGCTTGAAGTTGTTAAAAGGTTTCTTAACTAAAACCCTATGTGTGCTGCCTCATTCTAGATTGTCGACTACTTCTAGCCTACAATGGCTGTTCAAATTGCGGCACATAGCCGCGCAGCGCTCCGGGCTCACTTAACGGTGTATGGAGTGCTTGACGCGGGTGTCGATTTAATCTTTGTGGTACAAGCCGATCCAGCTTACCACTTTGAGGTGTTCTATTCTTGGGTCACCTTTCCGGCGGTGGATGGGACAGACAATTTGTTCCATGAATATACAGCCACCGTAGTTCCTAATCACTATAGACCGTATAGGAATATTGAAGTACCGCTCACGGCTTGGCAGCACCGTGTTTGGTTTGATGGCGCCCTCCCCCAACCGGTTACCACGGTTCGTTTAGGCCCCTTGTCTATTGATGGGGCCACTTGGCCTGTTTTGGCCGGGTACACCCCACATCCGCAATATATGACGATACCAGTCGCGGACCTGCGCAACATGTATTCGGCTTTAGTGCGAGTGCATCGAGCCTTAGTGCAATATGTTACAGGCAACATCCAGGGAGCCCCACCTGGAGTTGCAGGCCATCCAGCTGTTGCAGGCGGCGTGACCATAAGTCCTGTCATGGTGAACTCGGTGATGGGCAAGCGCCCACAAAATAAGGATGATTTTCCTTATTGGCTTGCAGAGAAATTTGACCAGCTGGAGGCAGTTTTTCCAAACACAACACCGGTGGATAAACATAGAATTCTTACAATTAGTTTGCCAAAAGACTTAATCCCCGAGTTGACAGCATGCAACAACTGGGGTAGGGTATTCGCAGCAGTGTATTCGAAGTGTTTCGGCACTCCTTCCATGACGGTTCTCCCCTCTGTAATTAAACGAGTGCAGGATGAACATGGCCCTGAAGCGGCTGTGGAATTAGGGAGGAGACTGGTGGGAGTGTTCGACGTAGTAGCTGAGTTGATCCTTGCGAATGTCAAGGGCGATGCAGTGAACTTTCAAGTAGCTAATGCTTTGGCTTTCCAGAATTGGACAAGCCGCGCGAATTACCGAAAATTATTACCCAGGCTTACAAAACTATTGGCAGAAATAGCCTGGGAAATAAGCCGTTTGCAAAACAGCAAACACAATCGCAACAACAACAACAACCAAAAACTCAATCTGAGAAAGATGAGAAACCAGTCTTTACCAAAAAGAGCTGGAGGTTGAAAAAACAGGGTAAGCAACAAAAGAGGCCGGGGTCGAGAGGCGCATCCCCGGTTTCCATCTCTTCTGAACGCACTTATGATTTGCGCGATAGGGCGAGAATTAAATCTCCGGATAGGTTTCAGATCCCTGATACGCGTTCTCCTCGTTCTTCGCAGGCACAGACAACTTTACAGGCCGGTGGAGGAGATCGTCAGGATAGAGGAAGGGGTCGAGAGGCTCCACAGGGACGAGACCAACCTCGACAACAAGTCAGAGGGAAAGCAGAAGACTTTCAACGTTCTCGCCCACAATTTCAGAAGAAGAAAGTTGCCGCTGTAACAGCGAAATATGCCACAGACGGTGAGAACGAGACTCCTGAACTGGACGTGGGCAGTGACCCTCCTCGACAGCGCCGCGGAAGTTACCATAGTGCGGGAGGCGCTACGTCCTCATATGGAGGCGACAGCAACTGAAACATTCATTACTGTTGAGACAGCAGACACCAGAGTGGCACCCCCTGACAGACTATTTAATATTGTCATTCAAATTGAAGGTGATATACAGCGTGTAATTAAAGGGATTTTTTGGGAAAATCTGACCTCTTCGTACGACATTTTGTTGGCGGAGGCGGATTGGCCACCCCCATTCGTACTTGCTGCGCGTAAAGGGGAGGAGGTAATCCTTCCGAGCTTTTCTCGACATGTCCCAAAGGACAAAGCGGAGGCCCTTGCAGCTGAGTGGGCTGTGTCCCTGGCTCCTGCGTTATACCGCAACCACGTGGGTTGGGATGAAGACTCTCCTCCCCATGAAATACCTTTGCGGTCCCTACCACAGCCACAACCCCAATATCCCATAAAACGGGAAGCAAAAGGCCCCGTTTCCGAAATTCTGACTCAGTTGGAATATCAGGGAGTAATTGAAACATGCGTATCACCGATGAATAATCCCCTTTTCGCGGTTTCTAAACCCGATGGATCGTACCGCTTAGTTTTGGATTACCGACATCTGAACTCTCATTGTCGGACCTTTGCGGTGCAAAATACACATAGTTCTGCGCTTGTAGACAGTCTTGTTCGTAAGAAATATAAAACGACACTTGACCTCTCCAATGGATTCTACACGCACAACTTAGCCCCGGAGAGTAGCCAATGGAGCGCTTTTACATCCGGTGGTAAATTATTTAAATTCAGGCGTTTACCTATGGGCTATAAGAACAGTCCCGGCGTATTCGCCGCCCGTGTTGTCTCTTTGTTAGACGGCATTGACCAAGATGCATGTTCGTACGTCGATGACATTTATCTGACGGACGACGAATTGTTCCCGCATCTCTCCCGAGTAGACCGCATTATTCTAGAATTTGCGGTTCAAGGTTACAAATTTAACTTTGCCAAATCTCATATTGCTGAATTTACCGTTTTGTTCTTGGGCTACGAGCTCAACAATGAAGGTAAGGGCTTAGCCCCCACTTCTTAGAAAAATGTGCACTTTTGTGCCCTCCTACTACTCTGAAAAAACTTCAGTCTTTGCTGGGTTTCCTGAACTTCGGGCGTACTTACATTCCCGAATACGCCCAGCGTATCAAGCCATTGTATGCCTTGATACAACCTAACTTTTCGAAGTCTTGTTGGCTTCCGGAGCATTCCTCCATTCTGCAGTCTTTGCAGACAGACCTTCTTGAGTCTAAATACCTGTTGACGCGTGATAACCACACAAACCTGGTGATTAGAATAATTCCGGGGGCAGTGGGTTTCACGTACTTAACCTTTAACGAAGGTGACACAGTTCCGATCGCGTACAAGTCACATCTTTACACTTCCGCAGAAATGCGCTTTTCATCCGTGGAGAAAGTTCTGACTGCAGTGCAGATGGCGATTCTAAAGGAACGCGCACTGGCACAGGGAAAACGCATTCTGGTGGTAACACCATATCCTGCCCTAGAGGCAGTGACAAAGGCAAGTGTACCGAACTCTAAAGCTTTGCACCCCCGTTGGATTCAATGGGCAACCTCTTTGACGTCTCCGGATGTCACTTTTATTTTCGATTCTTCTCTACAGACTCAGGAGTTTTTACAGTATGAATTCGTTCATCCACCTCCTCTGTCTCTGCTGCCGCTTGAGGATTACGAATGTGTGATCTACACCGATGGTTCGGCACAACCGGCCACGGGGTCCAAGCATGCTTATTCTGCCGCATGTGCTATTGTTGCAGGTACCTTCGTGAACGGAAAGTTCAAATCCACTGTAGTGCACACTCAGGCACTCGGGGACAGTACTGCACAATTGGCCGAGCTGCGCGCATTGGTGCTTGCGCTTGAGTTCGTTAATCCGGATGTGACCACTCTTATTGTATGCGATTCTTATTACTGTGTTCAATCTTACAATGACAATCTGTTCTTTTGGTCGCAAAACGACTATAGAGACGCTAAAGGTAGCACAATTAAGCATAAAATGCTTTGGGTTCGGGTGGCAGAATTGAGACAACGTCTGCCACTCACACAGGTGGTTCACACCCTTGGCCATCAGCGGGTGGGCGCACACGCTGTTGGTAACGGTCTGGCAGACGAAGCTGCCAGATCAGCAGTAGTCACGTGTTCAGTAGCAGCAGTTACTAGATCCATGTCTAAAATTGACACCGATATATTGGCAGCTATTGCTGCGACAAAGGAAGGTACTAATTATCCTAGGGGTTTTCCTTCCAAATATTCTTATCAGTTAGGTCCCGAACAGGCTCCCTATGTAACAATACCCGACGTTGGTGATCGGCTGATCCCCAACGCGGACCGCAGACTTTCCTTGATAACGGCAGCACACGAAGGCATGGCTTCGGCTCATGCTGGAGTGTCTGCGACCGTTTCCATCTTGCAGCAGCGTTATTGGTGGCGTGGTTTATACAAAGACACCCGTACTTATGTGCTTTCTTGTGACGTTTGTCAACAGATTAAGCCTTCCACGGTTACACGACCACCACAGACCCCGCTCTGCATTTCTAACAGACCCTTTGGGTGTGTTTACCTGGATCACTGCGGTCCATTTTCTTCAGACACTGCCTATAAATATATCTTAGTGGCAGTGGACTCGTGCACACGTTTCATCTGGGTCTGGCCACAACGGAGTGCTGACGCTCGAAATGTCATCAGGGATTTGCGTGTCTTTGTGGGAATTTTCGCTTGTGGCACCTTCCATTCTGACCAAGGTCCAGCGTTTGCCTCTAAGGCTTACAAGGACGCAATGGGTTCACTGGGGGTGCGGGTGAAATTTTCGTCTCCGTATCGGCCTGAGGGCAACTCGATCGTTGAACGAATGAACCGTGACTTAAAGCAATCCTTGACAGCTAGAGTCTTAGGTACTGGCAGGAACTGGCTGGCCCACTTGTATACTGTACAACGTGCACTTAATAATCTCCCTAGAAGACCTCTGGGTGGGCGGACCCCATACGAAATGCTCTTTGGCATACGAATGTTTGTGCCTGACCTTGATGGTCTAGACATGGCGGCGCAAACCGCCAAGTTTGATGTAGATAACCATTCTACTATGTTACAGGACTTACAAGAAGCCCGAGACAAACTTGCAATCGCACATTTACCTTCAGCCACAGACCCTGCTCTGCAGATTCCGGTTGCCGGCTGGCTTCCGAAGATTGGAGATCTGGTTCGAGAGAAGGTGGAGAACAAGAAAGAATTCGGCCCCTCTTATCGTGCACCGGTTCCAGTCCTGGGCTTGAAGGGAACACGTACAGTCATCTTACCACCGCTTCCTGGTCGCAAGGAGAACAGATACATCTCAGTGGAAAATGTCAAGCTACAACATCTGGCCGATCCTGAATAGTGTTACACCAGCGGTCTCTTGTCCTGCCATTTACCGGACTTGTGTTCGTGGCCCTCCTGCCCGAACGGTCACTGATGTTACAATTGAGATGGTTGATTTGCCTGAAAGTATACTCGAACCCCCTGTCTCCCCCTGCATCGACGAGAACGAGTATACCTATCCCGATACCGAATCGGTGGCACACCTACCAACAACGCCATTGAGCCCAACACGTTATTCCTTTGACTCGGATTCCGCCTCATCAATTGTCCCGTCCAAGTTCAGTATTTTTGTATCCTGGTTCAGAGACAATTTTTTGATTCCCCCTGGACATACATCTGGTTGGTGCTGTTCCTCATTTTTTTGTTCATGTCCATTGGCTTTGTCACAGTGTTTTTTCTACTCATCAATGGTCACTATCTACCGGAACGCTCTGCTGTGAACAGTGTTGCTGGAACTTTGGCTCCACATTCCTCATCTCACATCATGAAGCGTGACCACACATTTGTGAACATTTCAGCTTTTCCAGTTGCTGATGGCATCGTATGGGATGCAGTAAACTTTCAAATTCATGGACCGACAGAAATCATTAATGTACCAAATGTCCTTCGAGTTTCGATGGGTGATATAGTAAAAGTAATATTCATTCTGACGATTGGGATGTGCATGCCGTTGAAGCATTGCTTGCTGATTTAAAATATTATGCTTCCTTTAATTCTGAGGATTTGTATATGAATTCTGCGAATTATGCAGATTTGTATTGCTACCAGCATTGGGGCAACCATTTTGTCCATAAACCAAGTACACTACGTGGTTCTTTCGCCTACACCCAATGGGAACATTGCCCAAACCCTTTACCGGGTAGCTCCCAGACTCTTAGAAATAAATTTACATATTTCACTGATTTTAATAAATCGAACCCTGGGTCCTATTTTTTTTAATTAAACGCCAATTCCACCCAGAAAATTATGTTGACCCACACCAAATTGCTATATTCGGGTTCCTTTTTGAGCGCCTTAGCTGTGGGTGGTTATGAGTACTGGAAGGACACTGTAGATGTGAAATCAATCTGGGGCTCAAAACCATGGCAAGTGCAAGGCACCGAGGCCTTGCATCGTGCTTGCCTTATCCCGACCCAAATTATATTTCTGAATACTTCCATCTATCAGACTACATGTTGGGGCTTGGCTACCACCAAACAATTAAACGCACCTTCCATTCCATCCCTGTTTTCCACTACAAACACTAGCGTGCACCTTAATATGTCCCTTGCGACTTTGCAGGCTTTGTTGCAGAACAATTCGTTTAATGTTTCTACGCTTGTTCAGTCACCCTGGTTGGCCTGGCCCATATCATCTAATGCATGCCAACTGCGTTTTCACGACTCAGTCCCTGGCTACAAACAGGATAGGCCAGATCCTCGGTTTTCAGACGCCCGTACTGTCACAACATATTCTGTAGGTAAATTATGTAAACAGTGGTTGCAGCATTCTTCCCTAGAATCTGTTAAACAACATTTATCCCTCCTATCAGGCAACATTGATCTGTCCAACTTTATATTGGGACCTCGTGGCCCACGACCGAAGAGGTTCATTTATGAAGCTTATAATGAACTCTGGAAGCTGTCGCAAATGGAAGCTGCTTCCCGTCTACGAGAAATAGACCAAGCAAATTTGGAAAAGGTGCTTGCTGTTGACAATAGTATTAATACCCGGTCTTCCCGCATTTACACGTTAGAGAATATTGTGTCCTCGGTTGTTGATATTGTACAAGATGATGTTTCTGTGTTGTACCATGGTCAAAATCAATTACGTTCAGTTATGCAGTTTGCGTGGACTTTGCAAACACTGAAGTTGGGTAAAGTTCCTTGGCATGTTTTGAACACCACTGCCTTATTTCTGCCTTTTAATTTAACTGACAAACAGCAGTTCATGTCCATGAAAGATGCAGCTTACACTCTGTTACATATCGAGAAAGTGGAGCCCTTACCATTCTCTGTGGCGGAATTGGATTCTGCTGTGTGGCTAGTTCATGTGGTTATCGCTTTGCCTTTTTCCTTGTTTGAATTTAGTTCATGCATGAAACATTATCCTGTGGGCCGTTTCCAGCCCTTGGGTAGTGCCTTCCTGCATGAACTTTGGTCCCTCCCTTTCATGTATAAATGCCTTAGAGACGGAAAGGAAGTTTTTCTCACGGGGGAGTCATGCGATTCAACTGTGGGTCATTCCCTTGTTTGTAAACATATTAAATTACACGGAGCTTGTAACATTTCTGCTCCAAATCTTGCTTGTGTGTTAAGGGGCATTCCTGCTCCTGCTATTTCTCCTACTTTTACTTTGCTTACTAATGGTAGCTATTTGCTTTTGAATAACGAACACTGCTGTGGCATGCTGGCCGGCATACCCTATATTGTTACGGTCTCGCACAGAGTTGTCTGCTGCAAGAATGTGCTTTTTCCTCCCCTCACGACATCATAGATAATTCTATTTGGCCTTCCATTCCTACTATGGAGGCGGATTTCAATAAACTGAGCAGAATAAAGGCGCTATTATTGAACGAGGAGGTTATGCTCACATCCGCCCGGGAGACATTCATTCTCCAGGTGGCAAGTACCCACAGTGAAATACAGGCCCTTTTGAACACTAACCTCCCACAACATTTCGGTGAATTGATTCACCGTATTTTTAACGCATCTAGCACTGAAGGTCTGGTGCACTTTTTAAGGTGGTGGGGTCCGGCCTTGTGTCCACTTTCCAAACTATTTTTGGTGTGATACCGGCATTTATTCATTCTATTTTTTCCAGCGTCTTTGGTGGCTTTCCGTTAATCCTTGCCTTGGCGGCTGGTGTACTGCTGTTGGTCTGCTTCCTCCGCAATGGCTGCTCCCCCATGGGCCCTTCTCGACCCCGGACGCCTCCAGCTGCTCCGTGAGGCGCCTCCTGTCTGGTTTCGGCGTTCTGCCATTGGCGACACTGAGTGTCTCCTATACCCTTTCTTTTCGCTTTGCGTATTTCACTTGCGTGCAACCTGTGATGTCTTGCATCCGCTGTCCTTTCACCTGGACTATGGATTATTGCCTCTCCAATTCGTCGTTGTCTGTCCCGGATTTTGTTCGGTTGGTGGGTCCCTTAGAGGCCCATGAACGGGACTGTTCCGCTGCAGGGTACATGACACGTGCGGTTGCACTGGGGATTTTGACACAATGGGATATCTGGGCGGCTGCTCAGGATCTCCTACAACAAAGTTCTATTGAGTATCACGCAAGTTGTCCCGCATTGCTTTTGGATGCTCGCCCCTGCGAGGAGCATTCCTGCTGCTTTGATCTATTGGAGTGGATGGCATCTATCTTTTCTGACGATTCAAATGATGTCCTCTTGGAAGCTATAGCGTTTTTCTGCACGTACACGCTGTTGGATTGACATGGCCTTAGTTTCCTGTGAACTGCCTCGCTGGCGCTTTTCTTTTTTTTTCTCCCTCTCTCCCATTCGTTGTCCTTCATGAGGGCTGCCTCCACTATAGACGTTTCTGTTCTGCTCGGTCCCTTTGAACTTTGTCTTGGCCGATGGACTGTCCAGGGGAGGGTGTCTTGTGGTTTGTGGCCTGCCTTGCTACGTTGCCTTAGGCCTGGCTGCCATGATGCTTTTCTTTGCACACGTTACTCTGAGCCGTTGTTCTACCGACCTCTGCTCCTGCCAAGTTATTTTAGAACTGTCTGCGTTTCTGTTTTTCACCTTTTCTCCTGTTCCCATTGGGCTACGTCTGCACGACATGTACAAGGTCGAAAAACAACGTCCCTTGTTCCTGCTGATCTGGCCAGTCCCTCGCACCTAGACATAACACTGTGTAAAGCTGCCATGGGGAATTTGTGTGCTTTTAATATTGCGGTGCCCCCGCTCTAGATACACTTGGAGAAAAACCTTTCCAGGGAGAAGAGCTGTGATTGTCTGCTGATGTAGTCTTTGCATCTAGAGATTGAGGTATGGGGGTTCGCTAGTCAAAGCCCAGAGGTCTTCTATTTGTATAATAAACTAGCTTCTAGCATATATCTTACGCGCGAGACTCTCCCATATGCCCCGGCCTTGCCACTGCTAGGCACGCCACGAGGCAAGCTGGAAACGTCAGAAATAGCCCTGACGCCCTGGCACGCGGCGGGAGTGGACTCACTGGGAGATCTTTACGACGACGGCGTGCTCGTGCCCTTTGCGACGCTGGCTGCAACCACTGAGATACCAGTGGGCCAGTTCCTTCTACACGCCTCCCTACTGAAAGCCCTATCGGATGCCTGGGGGAGACCTGACCGGCGGAACCGACGACACACCTACTCCTTCAATACCTGCATGTTGTGGGGGCGGGCTCCCCACGTAGTGCACTGGTTGGTGGAGGCGCTTCTTGCCCATACACTTAAACCAATGTCACGACTCCGAAATAGTTGGGAGGCTGATAGAGGTCGCCCATGGACGGACAGAGAATGGGATGCTGTACTGGCAAGTTCAAGGCGCATACCAAGGAACTCTAGGTTTCAACTCATACAGACATACATCGTACAGAGGGCATATCTCTCACCAGATAAAATAAATAGGTATTTCCACATCACCACCTCTACATGCCCCCGCTGCCAGCAATTAGATGCAGATTTGTTACATATGCTCTGGGCATGCACACACCTACAGCAGTACTGGCAGGCGGTGACCACGACACTGGCTGCGTGCACAGGCGCGCCTCTCCCGACGACATGGGAGACCTGCATACTGGGACTCTTTACTAGACCCCCAAAAAATGGGACCATCTCGAGATTCAGAGACCTGGGATTAATCACAGCGAAAAGATTAATAACGAAACGGTGGAAACAGGCAGACCCGCCAGAGATTGTAGGCTGGAGGCGATCGCTTATAATATGGGCACAGGCAGAAAGTACGGCACTACACAGAGAGGAGACGGCGGGGCTCCGCAAATATCCAATAGCACACAGTTGGGATGTCATACTAGTGGCTCTCCAGAGTGGTGAAGCGACGAGTGCAGCGGCTGTGCAACACATTTAATCACAACAGTCAAGATGGTATTTAGCGATCGTAGTCAGTGCCCAGTCATAAAGACAATCGCATACCCCAGAACTCCCCAATACCATATTTGGGATCATCAAAACCCCGTGGGCTGCCGGGAGGGGAGTACCTCCATTGATGGATTCCTCGACACCTATAGACACGTACTACACTGGCCCCCCCCCGATAGGGTGAGACACATGGCATAGATGAGCAGATAACAGGTAGAGATGCTCAGATATGTAGTAGTGGCTCGGCTTGCGTAGTTTAGATGGCAGTTACTGAAGTTCTATGTTTATATGTTGAATATATGTTTATTGGAAAATCAGATTTTTATTGATGATCGCGCGTTAAATATCTATCGTGCACTGTCATTTTAAGATATTGTGTTCCTAATATTGTTTAATTTTGATTGACAAGCTCCTCCACTGAGTCGATGTGGCCCGTATCTTACGAACTGTGCTATCGACTCAACCAGAGTTTTGTCTCAATTAAGTTGTATATAGCCCCATATCGCGCACAACAACGATGATGTGGCAATGTATACATGCAATAACACACCAGGATTTGTTTATGAAAGTCCGACATACTGTGTTTGTTTGTAGATGGGATGGATGCGACACCACCAACTCAAGGCTACTGCCCACTACATAGGTGTAAGTTATATGGACAATGTACCCTTATGATGTACGATCGCTATTGTTAAACATAATAATGATGTCAGTTATGGTAAAAGATTGAAAAAATACCAATAAAGATATTTAAACAAAAAAATAAACTAGCTTCTAGCACGGGGAGGGTGGTAAGGTCATTTAGCCCTATAGCCACTGCTTTATGAAATGCTTTCCCCGTTTGTATTCTATGGAGTTGTAACTATGCTGATTATATTATTCTTATGCATTATGCTGATAGTACGGACACGTGTACTGTATCTTAGAGCACGTAAGTTGAAATAAACATTTTAACCTATACTGTGTCTCTTCTTACGCCCGTTGTGGACAGGTATGAGTGAGTGACGAAAGGGTGTTCTTGCTACTGCTAGTCCTGAGAGAGAGAGAGATACCGTGTTCTGGGTTGTCTAATCATTGGTACATTGTTGCTAATGGGACGCTAAGGCTAGTTGGGTTGGGGTTTTAGGTGCTACGGCTTATGGTAGGCTCACCACTATATTCCGAGGTCCTATCATCCTGTGCATAGCTCTGTGTGTGCAGAATCTAATTCTGTACTCCTCAGTGGTGAGTCCAAATCCCTCAATCGGAGTTCTCTTCATGAGAGGGTCAGAAGCCTGTCTCTGCAGTTACCAGAGAACAGTTCCCACAGGAGAGCCCCCCAGAGAGGTTTCTTCACCCGTCTCAGGTCACAGGCCCTCTCAAAGGCTGTGAACCATTTGGTGATGTCATCACCCTCCTCAAATTTAGGGACAATCCCTTTGGGGATTTTAGGATCATAAGATTGCTCTTTATCCTTATTATTGGTATTGCTGCCACCACTGATGGGTGCTAAACCCATCTCCTTTCTTTCCTTCTCTAGAGCCAGGAGTCTGGGCTCTAGATCTAGCCTTTTGGCCAACCTTGCTAAAAGGTTGTCCTCCTCACTGAGGCTGTCCTCAATGTCCTCCCTGGGACCTGAACCACCTGTGTGGCCTCTAGGTCCCCAGAGGTTAATTCTTGGAAATAAGGGTGCAGGGACCCTTTCTTCCCTAGGCAGTGGTGGAGGTGGGTTCCTTTCTCCATCCTCCTCACTCCTTTCCTCCTCTGCTTGGTCATCACCATGCTCAGAGGGGTGGGCCTTTGCATACTCAGCCAGGAGCTCCTGGAGCCCTTGTTTGGTTGGATGCTGACCCATTGGTATATTTTTAAGTTTACATAAGGACCTTACTTCCTTGAAAGACAAGTGAAGGTAAGGGGTGAGGTCGAGCTCCTCAACCATGTCCTGCATGTCATTATTATCTTCACTAATAGCTGGGTTCTTGTCTTGAGACATTCTAACAAAAAGTTCTAACCCCTCTACCCTGGACTATAGTGACTTTTTATTTTCTAAAATTCTAAAGGGACTTAAGCAAGGCCCTAACAAGACTTTTAGTAGTTTGGAAAAAATGCCAATTTGAAAAAAATCAGAATTCTAAAGGCAATTTAAGAGTTCTGTCGTGTGATCAGATGGTAACCAAGTAGTCCAACAAATGCAAGTTTGTATCCCACCGCTGATCCACCAATGTAAGAAACTGGCTCTATATATACTGCACCAAAGTGAGGTACAGTGTGTATAGAGTCCAAGGGTCTCCAGAGGTTTGGCAGAGGTTAAAGTTAGATAGAACCTTACTCTCTAAAGTGGTAGCTTGGTCGAGCAGTAAGGCAGTATCAGAGGACAGTGTAAAGCATTTGATGTACACACTCAGTCAGCAAATGAATCCACACACTCAAGAACTGAACTCTAGGCCAATTGTTTTGTATAAAAAATATACTGTTGTTTTATTTTAGAACCACAGGTTTGCATAAAAATACTTTCTCAAGATAAGATGCTGTTTGTTGAATACTTTCAATGAACAATAGACTTTAAATGCAATATAGTACAGGGGTTGCAATAGGCAACACAATACTTGGTATACTATAACATTGAGCTCAATGGGATTTTTAAGTAAACTGCAATAGAATTACTTTACTGAACGTTTTTCTTACTCAGGGCTGGATCCTGGATTCAGCCCTGGTGCATTTCCTGTAAACAGTTGAAAGAAATCGTTTTTGTTACACAGGCGATTTTTAAGGAATATTTGTATGTTGCAAAAATCGACACTTAGAAGAATTTCTGGCAAAAACCAGGCAATGTTATCCTATGGAGGAAAATCAAGTTACCGGAAAATCACAGTTGTAATCACTTTTTCTAGTCAGTGCTGGGTACCTAGACTCCAGCACTGGGATCTCTCCTGAGAACAGGTGAGTAATTTCGTTTTGATATTCGGACGATTTTTAGTGAATATTTCAAAGTTTCAAAACTCGACACTTAGAAGAATTTCCAAGTGAAAACCAGTCAATGTTACCCTATGGAGAAAATGCAAGTTATCGGCTTTCAGGTAAGTACTCGGCTGGCAGAGTTAAGGTTCTGGGGCAAGACTCAGGGGTCTCCCAGGTTCAGGTTTGTACTGTTGTTACACCCTCAGCGGCACAGGGGCGGCCGGGTGCAGAGAGAGTAGGCCCAACGTTAGCCTATGGCGGGCGGGGGGCCTTTGGTTGGTGGCTGCTGGCAGGCAGGCCACTTGGCTGTGGGAGCAAAGCTCCTGGTCACTTACTCAGGGCAAGTGGGGAAGTCGAACAGGGTAGTTGGTGCACCCTCAGCGGCACTGGGGCGGCCGGGTGCAGTGGGCTTTGGGCCGTCGGGCGCCCAATGGATTTCAATGGGAAAGCTGCAAGACGAACAAAGGCTGCAAACTCGGGGACGGTGATTCTTCAGGTGCGACCACCACTTCGAGAGGTAAGTTGGGAAACTGTAGGATGGGTAGACACCCCGGAGTTGGGCACAGGGGGCCGTGGGGTGCCGGGTGCAGGGGTGTCTTTAGGCGTCGGGAAATCTTACCCTCTGCTGGTCGCGGTTGGAAGGTTCCCTGGTGTTGAGGCTGCAGGCGTCGTCAGGAGCGTCGAGGTGAGTCCTTGGGTGCTGGATTCTTGGTCACAGTCGCCGGGGGACGTCCTCGTGGTCTTTCTCCACTTTGGCTCGGGCCGGGCTCGGCGGGTGCAGAGTGGGCAGGATCCGCGGTCTCAGGCCGGGGCCTGGGGTTGCAGATGTTTGAGCAGAACCACTGCTCCTGGGAGTCCCAGTCTTTTAGTTGAGCAAGGCAGTCAGGTCCTCTGGGGTTTTTGAGGTTGCTGACCACTGAAGAGGCCGGGGTTTAGCAGGAGCAGGTTCGAGGTTCGACAGGCCGGTAGGGCTGGGGCCAAGTCAGTTGGTGTCGTCCTCTTGTTAGCAGCTGCACGGCTGGTCTTTCTTCTCTTCTTGTTGTTTTCGGAATCGGGATCTGAGGAAGGAAGGTTCAGGGTGCCACTAAATACTGAATTTAGGGGCGTTACAGGTAGGTGAAGCGGCAGGGACCAATGGGTCCCTTCCCTGGGGTGGGTACACCCCTACTCTGCCACTCTCCAGTGGGAGGGGGGCAGGAGCCTGTCCTGGGTTGGCTGGGTCCCCCATCCTCAAGATGGCGGGGACTCGAGGTTGTGCTTCACCTCGCCTCCCCCACCTTACGGGTGGAGTTGGCAGAAGTGGGCACACCTCTCTTCCTCACTCTGTTTTTCCCGCCGGGTCTCCCGCCCAAAGCAGGGGGGGGGGAAGAACCAGTGGGGACCAGTTGCTGAGTACAGCAAGTGGTCTGGAGAGGCTCACAAAGGCGGCATGCCTTTGAAGCTTCTCCTTCGTGAACCCTGCCCATCCTGGGGAGGAGGCTTGGCACCTCGTCCAAGGATGTGCATTGTTTCAGGCCCCCCCGAGAGCAGCGAGCTCTCGACCCAGGGGTCCAGAAACATGTCTGGTGGTGGCAGCCTCGGCAGCCACTCAGTCAGGCCACTGGAAGTTGGTCGAGTTTCAGGGGGCATCTCTAAGATGCCCTCGGTTGTGTATGTTACATTAAATCCCACACTGGCATCAGTGTGGGTTTAATGTGCTGAGAAGTTTGATACCAAACTTCCCAGTCTTCAGTGTAGCCATTATGGTGCTGTGGAGTTCGTAATGACAAACTCCCAGCACCATATACTCTTAATGGCAGCACTGCACTTACAGTGCCCAGGAATGGACCTGGTACTGTAGGGGCACAGGGCTCATGCACCTGTACCCTCACCACTGGCATAGGGCACCCAGCTAGAGGGGTGACAGAGGCATGCCAGGGCAGTGGTTTAGTGGGCATGGCACACAGGGATGTGTGCCATGTCGACTCTTCACTTTGTTCTGCACCAAGACACGCAGTCTGCAGAGGCAGAGTGTGAGTGTCAGGGTACAGGGCCTCTAAGGGTGGCACAATAAGTGCTGCAGCCCTTGGAGGCCTTCTCTGGTCACAGTGCCCTGGGTACCAGTAGGTACCACTTACCAGGGGCTTACCTGTGGCCAGAGATGCCAATTGGGTTTAGGCTTCAATGCAGTTAAGGGAAGGAACACAGGCCCTGGGTACCTGATTGGCAGGAGCCCAGGGCACACTCAGTCAAAGCACATCAGCAATTCAGCAAAAAGTGGGGGCATACCATGCAAGAAAGAGGGCACTTTCTCACATGCCCGCACTGGGATCTTAAAATCTCACAGTGGCGCTGCATGCCCTTTAGCATAGGAAGGTATTGAGCACTGCCTGCGTGTGCTGGATAGTGTTTCAAACAGATATTTCGTCCTTAAAAGGGTCTTTGTGTAAGGGGACCTGGTGATATGCTGCTGCCCTAGCAATGAGGTCTTGATAAGATGAAGCATAATCAGGGTGTGATGGCTTGGCCGGGTAGAGATTATTATTATTATTATTAATGCATTTTATAGAGCGCGCGGCTACCTCCAGCGGAAGTGTCCCGGCGCTAGCGGTGAGTACAGATTGCGTGCAGGGACTGAGGAATTGCACAGTGTTCTAGGTTAGACTGAAAAGCCAGGTTTTTAAGGCCTTTCTAAACAAGGGCTCTGTCTTCGCCTTCGAAGGTGGACTGGCATAGAGTTCCACAGCGAGGCGGTTTTCACCGCAAAGCACGACCCCCATCCTGGCCTTTTTGGAAGCGCGGGATCACCATTAGGTCCTGATGGTTTGACCTCAGAGATCTTGATTGGCGATATCTCCGAAGTCTGTGCTTCAGGTATTGGGGGCCAGGATCTGAAGGCCAGTATCAGTGCCTTAAACTTGATCCGTCTCTTGACTGGGAGCCAATGAAGGCTTCGCAAGTGAGGAGAGATGTGATGGCGAAGAGGCACATTTCTGATCAGCCTGGCTGCAGCATTTTGTATGATCTGCAGTTTTCTCAGCAGGTAATCCGGGAGCCCCAGGTAAAGACTGTTTGCGTAGTCCAGTTGGGAGGTTACAAGCGCATGGACCACATTTTTCCTGCAATTCATTGGCAATAAATGCAGGAATTTGCGTAAACTTTTTAATTTCCAGAAACACGCGGAAGAGACTTTGCAAATTTGAGCACTACCCGATAAGCTGGAATCGAATCGGAAGCCTAGGTTCCTAGCTGAGCTCACCGGGCTAGGAGGGGGGTTAAGCTCAGCCGGCCACCAGAGTTCAGACGAGGGAGGAGAGGTTTGGTTAAAAAACAGTACCTCTGTTTTATCGGTATTCAGCTTCATGCAATTATTTGTCATCCATGCCAAGATTGTTCGCAGACATAGTTTGAAGTTCATGAAGGCTGCCTCCGTGTGTTCTTTAAAAGAGAACACAAGCTGAGTGTCATCAGCGTACGAGACCACCTTCATGAGATCTGGGTCAGTATCACCCAGAGATCAATGTCATAATTATCACAAGGATCTGTGGCTGTGGATAAGAATCATCTCCCATGATACTCAGTGGAAGACTGTGGAGACACCTCTGGTGTAATGTCCCCAGGGTCAGTAGGTGGATGATATGGTGAAGGTGGTGGTTGAAAAGGGTGTGGAGGAGGTGGCTGAGGTGGTGGAGAAGCAGGAAGAGGAGGATGCAGACTACTTGCTGCTATGTCCTTTTTAATAAGCATTGGTAAATCTATGGCCTCTTCAAAAGAGCTGGTGCTTAGATGGTTTTGGTGCCGGCTGTACAGCCTTAGCGAAAATATGGGAAGTCAGAGGCTGTATATGCAGTTTTTTCTGCTTCGGGTTGAGCAGCTCCTGCATGTTTTGGAGGATTGTTTCCGAAGGCAATTTCAGTGACAATGTGCAACTTTACAATGCCTAAACAGATTTCACTTTGGGTGCAGAGGTGCTCGGAGTTGAAGCGATCGAGGATGGAATGCTCGGAGCCAAGGTTGCAGATGGTCGCTAGGTACAGTCTGGTCGGCTCGGTGCAGGAGGGAGAGGTTTCGGCTTTGTTTTAGGCGTGGGCCTGAGGGCGGGGCGTCCGCAGGAGATGGTCGGTGCCTACCATGGCCTTTTGGCAGTGGTGGACCAAACGTCACATATTCGGTCGGAATCGAGTGTCTTTTGGCAGGTTGAACAGGGGCATGGGTACTCACCGTACACCATCCCATAGGAATATCCTGGATCTGTAGACCAATCTCAAGCTCGGAGTCAGAACTGGAGTCCTGGATGGAAAAGGCTTCTTTCTCAGCCGCAGAGGCCTCATGGAGCTCTTACTCTTAATATCGGGTGTTTCTTCTATGACCTTGTCTTGCATCTCGCTGTGAAGCTCCCGGCGATCCTGCAAGGACTTTTTCGATCGAAAGGATCGACAGGCCTCACAGTCCGCCTCCTGATGAGCTGGACACAGACTTAAGCTGCAAACCTGATTGAGGTCGGTGCTCGAGTACTTTGCTTGGCAGCTGGGACAGAAGTGAAATGGAGTTTGTTCCATTAGCTGCGCATTCTCGGTCGAAGTCGATGACATGAAGGGTGAGGCCGCTGATATGAAGGGCGAGGCCGAAGGCCGCAAGTGGAGCACATAGAATCGACGGGTGAAAGTTCTTGTTTTTAAGTACAAGACGATGGAAACAAGATCAAAAACAACACTGATGGGTGTAGAAATTAACAGCGACCCGAAATGAGCCTAACACTGTCTCGGACCGGAGTGCTAGAAAACATGTCCGAATAGGACGGCAGAAAGAAAACAATCTAACAATGGAGTTGATGCCTATACGCATTACCACCAAGAGGAGGAGTCACTTTGTCTTGTGACTCGAAACACTTCTTAGAAGAAATACAACTTGCACACATTTGGACCCAACACTAGATGGCAGAAGTATGCAGAGCATGTGCATCTATGGCCACACATGCCTCGAACATAAAATTATATAAAAACCTGCATCTTCTACTGGCTGCACGAAAGGAGTATCATTTTTTATAATACAAGAGTAATGTTAAAACAATAGACAATGTTACTGCAAACTCTGACTATAGTCCCAACTGGTTTAAGGTTGACCTTTGTTGTAGCTCTGAATGGCAGAGATCAAAACAAACATCCAGTGTATGACCAAAATTGAGACCGTGCACCGTATAAGCGTAAAAAGAAATTCAGCCAATAAAACAATTAAAAATTGGGCAATGACCAACCCTATGAAACCAATGCTAAACACAAATATCTGTCATCCTTGAGTGTTTACTGTAGCCTCAATGAAGCTACATATTGCAGATTCAAGAATTTAAAACAAATACTATCATTTTCATAATATTAAAGTGTCCTATAATTGGATTGTACACATTGTCCTAGTGTTTCTTATGAGCAATGCACTGCTTTAGAAGAGGGTCACAATTAGAGCAATTTTCTCTACTGTTGATGATATGTTAATCCCCCAGGTACACGTACTCACTGGCACATGCCATTATTCACGATCCCAAAGGTTCTTAGTACTTGGGCTTTACCTTTATTTGGTCAAACAGCAAACTAAAACTAACATGAAGGCTCCTTCAGATGTTGGAGGTAAGGCCTGCATGTGAATCTGGGGGACATCATCTGTTTAGGTACAAAGGTTAACTAACCAAATGTTACTGGTGGAATGTCGGTATTGTTTAAAAGCCTAGAAATAAATATTTCCAAATAAGGGACAAACCGAGGTGAAAGTGGGCACCCATGACAGCATCCTTATATTTGCTCCCTGAAAGCCCACAGAGCAAATAAAGCTGTAGCAGTCTTGTAGAGTGATCGCACCATCTGAAGGAACTTGTCTGGCATACCAATACAAGCAAAGAGGTTTCAAAGATACAGCCACATCAACCTGTCAAAAGCGTTCTCGGCACCCAACAGCATCAACTAATTGAGACAGCACAGAAGTCTCTCATCCTGAAATAATGAACAAGTTGCTTGCCTTCTGTAACACTCTTTCTGGTGGATACTCTAACCACAGATTCCTCACTTTTAGAATATTTCCAGGCACCAGACTGGTTGACTGGATTTTTTTGGAGCAATGTTTCGCACAAGCCAGTAGGTGGCGCCATTTAGCTCTGCAGTGACTTCATATCAACCGAAAAGGGATGTAGCTGAGCAGCATATAAACACCATCACAGCACAATGATAACAGTTTCTTAAACTTTGCCCTTCTGTGCCCTCGGACACAGAGCACTTCAAATAAATTGCAGACGACAGTGTGCCAAAATATAACTTGGAAAGTATTATGATTTTCAGGGGCCAGTTCCACAGAATTGGGAGGTGGGAGGGCAATGAGGAATCTGCAGCTAGATAAGAGTATCCACCAGAAATAAAGTTACCAAAGGTAACCAACTTGTTCTTCTGATGGATACTTCTAACCATAGATTCTACACCTTTAGCCAGGATACCACAGCAGTAATTCCCAAAGGTGATGGGTCTAAGGAGTGAAAGAAAGTCTTAATGGACTAGGAGCAAAATGCCTCTCCGTTCAGATCCAGCTGTCAAAGTAGTCGTGTTTCGTGAATGTGTGCACAGATGCCCACGTTGCAGCATGCACATATCAAGAACCTGCAATCGCCTCACCAATGCCGTTCTAGTGGCCTTTGCCTGGTGGAATGAGTCTGCAAGCCTTCTGGAGATTTCTTCTTAGTGAACGAATAGCAGATTTTAATTCAGAGGACTATCTTTTGGCCCACCTTGCTTTCCTTGGCTCCAGTGAACCCCAGAAAGAGTTGAATCACATGGTGGTCTGTTGTATTGTCAATGTAGAAACTCGCACCCTCCTTCATTAAAGCTATTGGAGCCTTCCCATTTCTTTCAAGGAGCGTGGTGGAGTGCAAAATGTCAGTAGGATCATCAAGCAGTCAGAGTCCACAGCACCATATTGAATAAGAATAGTGTTGACAGTAGCCCAGCTGTAGTTTTGGGGTGAGAGAAACATGAACATTGGGTACGTTATTGCAGGTAAGCTTTATGTGAACTAATTGGAGAAAGTTTTGGGGTGGGGCAGCAGGTTTGTGTTATTCAGCTTCACTTTAAGGCATCAGAAATCTCTGGCGGATTTGAAAACCCACACCAGAAACAATATGTATATTGCATAACCACTCAATCAAATCTTTTCCGGAATGATGGACGCAACCACACATAAAACGTTTCTTCCAAGGAGGCAGTAACACAAAGATGAAGTCTCACAAACAAAGATAAGAAAGGCTTCTAGAAGTTGGGTGTCAGGAAAGAGGCTACTGAGGTTGAGGGAGGAAGTCTCCAGAAAGGAGTTAGTGCAACCTTGCTGTCCTGAAGACCATTGTCTGGCAACACATTCTCCTGTTACTTATCGTGCCTTTGCAACATAATTACTTAGGGCATGATTAGGAGTTTGGCGGCCCTGGAGCGAGCAGTCACGCCAGTGCCCTGCTCCAGGACCGCCAAACTCAACCGCCAGATTACGAGTAATGTCGTTGTCAGGCGGGCGGTCCTTTGGCGTTCCCATGGCAGTGCCTATTAAAAAGGCACCGCAATGGTAACGCGAAAGCCCGTTCCTGCACAGCATGGACTGTAAGGCAGGCCCTGCAGGGCCCCCTTTGTTTCCTCACTGCCACAGTTCTCATGGCGGCCTCACCGCCATGAAAACGTATAGTTTACCTGTTGGTGTAGTTTTGCAGCTTGAAGAATTTTCTGGATTCACATGCATTATTCCGCCATCTATTGGTTGGGTCCGGAATTGCTGTATCTGTCCTTTTTAGGTTGAGCCTAGGCAGCGCTTGCGCTGTCGCTTAGCGACCTGTGGTAATTGCTTTGTGGAGTTCCAACTCCACCCATTGCTTGCTTTTGTTTTTCATTTGTCCATGTCAGTGTACTTCAAAAATCCTTGCTTGCCAGTGGTTAGTCCTGCCTCTTTGTCCCTCCTTTTTCTCTTCCGTTCCTCCCATGCAGCAGGGACTAAGTACTGTCTCATCACACTACAGTTCTACATCTGTTCTTTAGGGGACTACTTTATTCTTGGTTTCCTGCTGTGTTTGTGCTTGGCTGTGTGTAGTTTTGGCACTATAGCTGATTACATTTAAATATAGTTTTCCCCCTCCCACCTCCTCCCAATTCCACAGTTGTGATTGGGGGCAGCGTCTTGCGCCATGCCTCCGCTTCGCTGGTTATATTTTTTTAGGCTTTTAGTAATTATCGATGTCCACCGTCATTTGGGCTTTTTTTAGTAGGATGTTAGTTTGCTTTTGGGCTTTGTTTTAAGGAGGATTGGGCTTCTTCCTCTTGTGAAAGCTGCTGCTGCAGCGCGCTCTGTGTGCAGGCATCAATGGCGCACGCACTGGGCATCTGGGGATGAGAGCTTGCCCCGCCCCTTCGCTTCTGTGCAGGACGGCCGCAGTGCTCAGGCACCAGGGCGGTTTTCACTTTAGGAGCCTCGCTGTAACGAGAGGAGGCGCCGTTGCACCTGACTGTGTAAACATCTAAAGCTAAAGCGCGGGTGCCGCGATAGCTTCAAAAGTAAAGCAAATCGAAAAAAAATGCACACTTTTTTCCGATTGCCTTACTTTGAAGCTATCGCGGCCCCCTCGCTTTAGCTTTAGATGTTTAAATCTAAATCGCGAGTGCCGTTATTGTAATATTGTATTTATTATACGGGTGCAGCTTGCACTTTACAGCATGGCGCCCGCTTTTCACGGATTCCCGGGGTTACAGCAGCTTCCCACTTCCAATATGCATTTTTTGCCTCCATATGCCCCTCCCACCCTCATGATGGCCGACCGGATGTGGCCAGCGCGGCGCCCATTTTACAATCGCCACGCTTTCATTTTATTTACAGCTTCAAAGCTGCATCTGCTCCCCCTCCAGCCACCAAGGATGTCAGAGTAGAGGACGAACAGGAAGCGCCTTGGTTACCACAAAACACAGCGGCCTAGGCCAGTCTCGACATTGCTCTGCACGCATGGTTGTCAACGAGAGTGAGACAGAACAAGGGGCTATGACGTGGAGTCCATCACGCGTGCGCTCGGCAAAGCATGTAATTAAATAAAATATGATCAATATCTTTTTGAGGAAACCGGTGACGACGAGACCAGCAAGAAGATTCAATTTTTCAGGCGTCTAAGCCAAAACTGCTGCCATCCCGCCCCTTAGGAAAGCCAACGAGGTCAGTGTTCGCCGCCCATTGACTTGCAGTAAGACTTATTGCGCTCATAAATAAAAACATGAGGGGTATCCTGAACCCGCTCTGCACAGAAGAGCGCAGAACAACTGTTTTTGAAGAAATGCCTCTGTATGTGCATTTCATACAGTGGCTCTGTGGCTTTGGCCTTGAACTGCAGAGAACTCCCGTTCAGAAACATGGAGCAGCGGTGCACTTCGGTTCAAGCTTCTGCCCGGGCGGGCACCGGGGCGACCATCAGGGCCGGACTGGGAGCCAAAGCAGCCCTGGCACATTATCACAACAGCCCCCTCACTGCATGTAAAGCGAGCGCAGCAAGGGCAGATCAAAAGGTGGCAGTACCCCCCCGCCCCCCCACCTCGGAAATAAAATGTTTGATCAAACTTAGAAACATAGTGCGTTTTATTTTTATGAACGAACCTTGTCCACTTATTCAATGAATGGGAAGCTGCTCTCCCAGATGGGTCGGGGCTAAGAAAGAGCTCTCCGGAGGGCACATGTTTAGTTGAAAGGGAGAGCACGTTTGCCCAGGCCATTTCAGACCTAACATTGGGGCTAAATATTCGCCCTCTCAAAACCCTTGAAGCACAGCTGTTATACCTAAACTAACACTCACAGTGAGATTGCAATACCACACATGAGGCCATTGTACTTGTTCGGGTCAATGTACAATTTGCTCAAATAGTTTAATTTGCAAACGATAAAGCTTTGCAAAAACAACTTGAGTGGTAGAGAGTATCATCACAAAACAAAATGCCTTCAATATCTCTTTTTTCCCATCGTTCTTTTAAAAAATATTGTCTGTCATTTTTACACGCAAAACTAGCAAACTGCTCGTTTAACCTTCTGACCATCAATTCCATTTATATAGCACCCTACCCCTGAGGAGGCGTCGAAACAATGTTAGTTCCTTAAATGTACTTCTTACCGCCCCTATCGCTCCACACCGGTGCTTGCCGGGAGCCTTCTCAGTCTAGAGTGGAGAACAACCAAGTGTTCATTTGTGAAAGGGGGTGCCAACAAAGTCCACTTTTTGTTAACTGTTTCTAACTCTTGCTGTGTTTCAAATTAACCAAATGCTAATGAAGTTTGCTGTCTATCAAACACTTTTGTCGAACCCCCTGGTGCTGCTCACCGTGAGATCACTGTACAGGACAGTTTTGTGATAATACCGCTTTTAATGAGACTGCGACTGCCTCCCCTGGTGCCAAAAATGTTTGGGGGATAGTGACGGTTAATCTTTTATCTCGAACTGTATGCAGTGCTTATTAAATGAATGTACGCGTGATTAAAACTACGTTCAGAAACATTACAGAATACGTATGTTTTTAGGCTGAACACACAAGTATCTGACGCTTGTTTTTGTAGTATGTACAATTTCTGTACTGCGCTGCATAATCCCGCTCTGGTTTATGCTAAAAAGCAACCATTTAATACAATAAAGAATATTTACAAAAAAGTCAGCACTGTCAAGAAAGAACATGGGGCCAACACATCACTTTTCGGAAATCTTGCTGAGAGCTTCACATATTGAAATACATACTGGGAATTGGGGACAGTCGCATATGGGTAATTATCCAAAAACTTTTTCCAACTATGAAACCCTGTCAGTTTATTCACACCCTGCACAAATCATGCTGCAGTGCACAGACACATTATTAGAATATCCCCTGAAAGCGCCTCATTTTAACCTGGGTGCAGAGGCAAATAAGATGCAAGCAGTGTTAGTGCGCCTTTTACACCTTGCCTTCTACAAAGAGAGTAGAGATAGTACATTAAATGTTAAATGTGTCTTGCTACTAATAGCTGTGAGTTGTGGTAACACAGACAAAGTTAAAATGGCTATTAACCATTATTCTTTCAAATATTGATAAACTAATAATAACAAGTCACCGACAAGGCAAAAATAACAGTTATTATAGCTAAGGAGATTTTGCATCAAATTCTGCACTCAACTTGCACTGGCTCCCAATCATTTTCCAGACCTGCATTGGCTTTGTTAGGTAACAGCACCTTTATTGAACCCAAACCTTGAGCGCAAAGTTTGCGTGGTGTGCTAGCTTTCAATCCCACCCTGGTACATTTTTACGATGTGAAGAGTTGTAACTTAGGAATCATGCTGAAATAAACTCAGAGCTGCATCACACAGAAAGCATGCGGTCACCACGACTGAATTAGAAGACTTGGAATCTTTACATTCTCCAATTTAACATTCTGAGATTGGTGGGTGTCTTTTCTACAGGGTCCGGTGGTGCCCGAGCATGCAAGAGTTTCTCCGTCAATGCAGTGCCTCAAATAAAATTGCAAAATCACTCGTCACAATTACGAAAAAAATATAATGAGCAAGCAGCATCTCAGCAGGGACCGCGAGTGAGCTATGCTGAGGATGCATAAAAAGAGGCGCCATCTTATGAGTTGTCATGACAATTGACCGGTGCCATAAAGTATGCAACAAATTCGTGACATTTTAAATCAATGGGAGAGCAACGAATAGTACAACTGTGACGAGTATATGTTTGGATATTTTAGTTTGTTCCGTTCTTGCTGCTGTGAGGTATGTTCCGGTCTTCCGAATTTGCATAACTGCTCCCTTCATTTTTTGTCATGGGTGAGAATGCAGACATGCAGCTGCGGAATATTCTCGGCGTAGCTGCAACTCACATGCACACTCATAACTGTGGCAAGAACATATACCACGTTAGATTGCAGAACAGGAGCCCAAGAGCTTTTGGGAATCTCATTTGTCTTTATTGTGGGCCCAATTCAGAAACTTTTAGTGCATCAAATCTGTATTTATGTGAGCAAAAAAGTCATTTTTGAGTTTCACAACCAAGATCTCAATAGTCACATAATTGGTATTTTCTGCAGTTTATTACAATGTGAATGCTTTTACACAGAGCTGTGTATAGTGGCATGGGTGTGAACATGTGTATTCCTTGGGGGTTGATGTGAGCCCAGACAATCTTAATGAGTCAAGCCAACTCAGAGTTTGAGACTAAAGCCAGTGCTCACAAAGGCTGGCTGTGCAAATTTAGGTGTTAGGGACAGCAAAACACATGTTTTATATCGGTCTAGAATAAGGGATTCCTTGTGAAGAAAGCAAGACAGGGAGGCGGGAAGTAAAAAACATAATAGTGCATTGTTACCTTTAACCTAAACCCAGTCCATCAAATTTGTATACGACGCTTGCAGCTGTACCCCGTGACTCGCTAAGTAGTGAGGATGCTGTACACATTTCTACAGAAAAGAGACACAACTGAGTTCTTTGTTTTATTAAGGTGGGGGAGGACATATCCTTACCAAGTGCATTAATGTTTGGCCGTTTACATCAGGTATTATGTAATTTTCAAAGTATTATTTATAGGTTTTTCTGTGCCATGGAAGTCAGCACTTACCAGCACACCACATCATTAAACTCCATTACCTACCACTCCACAACACAAAATACCATTTCACATAATTACACTCCAAAACACACAATCCCACTCCACATAATTCCAGTACACTCAGTACCATATAATTACTATCCACCTAATTCCACAGCACCCCATGCCACATAATTCCAAGACACAAATCCACTCCACACAATTCCACAACTAAGTAATCCAATCCAACCCATATAATTCCACAACACACCACATATATACACTCCATAACACATATACATTGCTATTTACAACGCCAATAGCTCCAACAAATACAAGACCTATTACATAAGTAAAAAACATTGCCATTTACAATGCCAATAGCTCAAACTCCAACAAATGCGAGACCTATTGCATTTACAATGCTTGTTTTTTCTGTTTGTTGGTGGGCGTCGACATACCACCATTTGGTGTCCTCCTGTGATGTCAACGTGCTCCCACCTTTGGTCGCCATCTTCCGATTCTTTTTTTTTCTTTTCTTTTTTTCTCCCTCTTGTCCCATCTTTCTTGGTGGAGGAGGGTGGGTTCGCTAGTGAATCCAGAAAATTCTTTAAGCTGCAAAACTACACCGACAGGTAAGAAACTACGTTTTTCAGCGTGAATCTTTTATTGATTCACATGCTGTGCATAGACTTTGTAGGGGTTTGCTAGTCTTGTGGTGGCTGGGTGGAAGATGAGCGTTGGTTTGTGAATAGATGTTGCAAGACTTTTTGTTCTATTTGTGCTTCTTTATTCATTTGAATGTCCACACACTAATGTTTTGTGAACGTGTGCACTGAAGACCATGTTGCTGCCAGGCAAATGTCCTGAATTGGAGTATTGGCTAGAAATGCGACTGTTGCTCCTTTTTTCCTCGTTGAGTGAGCCTGCGGTGCTCTTTGTAATGTTTGCCCTGCTTGTTTGTGGCATAACTGTATGGCTTATGCAATCCATCTTGCAATTGTGTTTTTGGTTACTGGTCTTCCTAGAAAACTGTTAGCAAAAGATACAAAGAATTGCTTTGTCCTTCTGTATTCTTTGGTTCTTTCTATGTAATACAGGATTGCTCTTCTAGCGTCAAGAGTGCAATGCTTTCTCTGCCTGTGTTTTTGGATTTTGGAAGAAACTTGGTAATTTGTATGGCTTGGTTTATGTGGAATTTTGATACCAACTTTGGCATGAAATGTGGATCTGTTCTCATGACAATTCTGTCATTATGTATTTGGAAGTAGGGTTCCTGTAGTGTTAGTGCTTGCAATTCACTAACTCTACGTAGCGATGTTATTGCTACTAAAAAGGCCGTCTTTAGTGTGAGCATCTCTGGCGTTGCCTTGTGTAGTGGCTCAAATGGTGCTTCATCAGCTGAGCGAGTACTATATTTAGGTTCCATGTGGGTGCAGGCACTGTTTTTGGTGGTGCGATTCTTTTTGCCCCTTCTAGGAACCTCTTGACCACGTGGGAAGTGAAGAAGCTCTTCCAGGTTTGTCCTCTTGTATATGCTACAATTGCTCCTAAGTGAACCTTCAGTGATGCGTAGGTTAGTTTACTATGTAGTCAATGTGTTAAGTAGTATCCCAGAAATGAAGCAGCAAGCCCAACCAGCACACCAAGGTGCACTGGTGACGCACCTCCCCACACAAAACCAATCCCCGATTAGAAGTCCAATTAGAAAGACGACTGAGCCAGTGTGCCCAGAAACGGTGTGCACCTCCACTGCCACCGCTGCTCCCAAGTGGCAGTCAACAAGACCAATGTAGTTTTTTACCCATGTGGAGAGCACCACCAATGTGCTATTTGAAAAAATTACTGTCCAATCAAATGTAAATGTCACAAAGCGTGGTTTCTTTATTCTTCAGTGTTGCCCACAGACCACCAGCCAACGCGTTTCGTCCATAGAAATGGACTTCATCAGGGCTTGAGTAAAAAGGAAACTAGTTTGTGTGCTTAGAGAGTAAGAAAGGGTCATAAATACGGTAGGACCCCACCCGAACAGGGTCAAGCACAAATTACGATTGTTCCTGAGAATAAAAACGATGGAAAAGTGCCTGGTCAAGTTTTTCAACCTAAAAATATCCAGTCCTTTGTAAATAAATAAGTAACGTGCAAAAATGAGCGTTGAACCCTCCTAGATCCAGGTTCAATGCACTATTAACAGGCCAGTGTGCCCGAACTAGTGAAAATGCGGCCTCCCCAAATGACGAGCCTTCAGTAATGGAAAGAGCAATGTGTTAAGTACTTCAGAACTGTCTTTTCCTTTGTGATCTTTTTGGAAAGACGTTCGAGGCACCACCGAGAGTATATTTTCCATTTTGCCGTGCAACATTTCTTGTGGTTGGTTTCCTTGCCTCTCGTAGAACTGCCATTGTGCTTTCTGGTAGTTTTAGGTGTGCAAACTCTATGTGCTCAGGAGCCATGCTGAAAGGCTCAGGCTCTCGGGTTCTGGATGAAGTACTTTTCCCTTTTGCATTGTTAGTAAGTCTTGTCTTCTTGGCAATCTGTGAATTGATCCTTGAGATAGCTCCATTATCTCTGAGAACCAAGTCTGTCTCGCCCATTGTGGGGCGATGAGAATCATTGTCATGTGGCTGATCTTGCATTTGTTAATCACTCTGTGGAGAAGTGGTATCGGGGGACAAGCGTAAGCAAATATCCCTGACAAGTCTATCCATAGCGCATTCCCCAGGGACTGATTGAAAGGTTGCCTGGATGCAAAGCATTTGCATTTTGCATTGTGGGGTGTTGCAAAGAGGTCGACTTGTGGAGTCCCCCATTTGTGAAAAATCTTGAGGAGTTCTGTTTGATTCAATTCCCACTCGTGGGATGATGATGTCTGCTCAGCCTGTCTGCTTCTACATTGTCCTTGCCTGGCAGGTGTATTGCTAGTATTTTTATCTTCCTTGGGATTGCCCTCCTCCAGAGTTGCTGAGCTAGGGTCGAGAGTGCCACTGACTGTGTTCCTCCTTGCTTGTTTATGTAAAACATGGTGGTTGTCTTGTCTGTATTAGAACTGTCCTTCCATAGAGCTCTTTCTGAAAGGCATTTAAGGCTAGGAACACTGTCTTTAACTCTCGGATATTGATGTGCTTTAGAGCATCCTACTGTGTCCACAATCCCCTTACTTTGAGGTTGTTCATGTGCGCTCCCCATCCTATCTGTGAGGCATCCGTCGTTATGGTCACTGTTGGAGTTGGTTGTGTGAAAAATCTCTCTTGTGATATGTTTGTTTGGTTCCACCATTCTATTTCCTGCTGTACTATTTGCGTGACAACCACTAGATCTTCCCAACTCCCTGTTGCTTGCGACCATTGTGCTTGAAGCCATTCTTGGAATGGTCTCATGTGTAAGCGAATGTTGGGAATCAAGTGAATGCATGAAGCCATCATTCCTAGCAGCTTCCCCACTGTCCTCACCGTCAGAGCTGGCCCCTTCTGGTATCGCTGTGTCTCCTTCAGTAGGGCTAATATCCTCTTCTTGCTTGGGAACACTTACTCCAATATTGCATCTATTTGTGCTCCTAAAAACACCTTTTCTTGTTCTGGCTCTGGGGAAGATTTGTCCCAGTTGTAAGAAAGTGCCCTCTTTTTGCATGGTTGCCCCCACTTTTTGCTAAACTATGATGTACTTTGACTGAGTGTGCCCTGGGCTCCTGCCAACCAGGTAGGCAGGGCCTATGTTCTTTCCCTAAAACTGCATTGAAAACAAAACCCAATTGGCACTCTCTGGCCACAGGTCAGCCCCTTGTGAATGGTACGACAGATACCAAGGGCACTGTGGCCAGGGAAGGCCTCTAAGGGCTGCAGCACTTATTGTGCCACCCTTAGAGGTCCTGTACCTTCACACTCACACTCCCTTTGCAGGCTGTGTGTTTTGGTGCAGAACAAAGTGAAGAGTCGACATGGCGCACATCCCTGTGTGCCATTCCTACAACCCACTGCCCTGGCATAGATCAGCCACCCCTCTAGCTGGGTGCACTATACCAGTGGTGAGGATACAGGTGCGTGAGCCCTGTACCACTACAGTGTCTAAGCCAATTCTTAGACATTGTAAGTGCAGTAATGCCATTAAGAGTATATGGTGCTGGGAGTTTGTCATTCCGAACTCCACAGTACCATAATGGCTTTACTGAAAACTGGGAAGTTTGGTATCAAACTTCTCAGCATATTAAACCCACACGGATGCCAGTGTGGGATTTAATGAAAAATGCACCCAGAGGGCATCTTAGAGATGCCCCCTGAAAAACAACCTAACACTAGTGTCCAGGCTGAGTGGCTGCTCCCCAACTGCCAGCAGCAGACATGTTTATGGACCCCTGGGTCGAGAGCCTGCTGCTCTCGGGGGTCTGAAACAATACACATCCTGGGACGAGGTGCCAAGCCTCCTCCCCCAGGATGGGCATGGTCCACGAAGGGGCAGCACCCCTGAACCTTGCCTCCTCAGACAAGAACCGACTAAGAAGAAAAGAAGAAGAAGGACCAAAGAAGCCATGCTAAAGCTAAGAAGAGGAGGACGCCCACTGACTTGGCCCCAGCCCTACCGGCCTGTCCCCACCTCGAACCCGCAGAAGCGAAATTCCGGTGTGTCCTGCAGCCAGCAGCCTCAAGAACCCGAAGGACCTGCCCTGTCTTCCACCCCTAATACTTTGTCTCCCGTGAACACCGGATTTGTTCACCCACAGACTCTGGCTACAGCCAAATCCGCGAGTCTGCACCACTCTGCACCCGACACCCAAGGCCTGAGTTTGAGTGGCCCAACACCATGAGGAGGTCTCCCCGGCGATCCTGGCCTGAGACCTGGTGATCTCTGAGCTGACTCGACCCTCTCCATGACGCCTGCAGTCTCTTTCTGGAGGATCCCTCTGACCGCGACCAGAGCCGGTAAGAAAACCCGACGCCTAAAGACACCCCTGCACCCGACATCTCACAGCATTGGGTGGCCCAACCGACAGTGTCCCAGCATCCCCAGGCATCCCAACTTACCTCTCCAGCCGGTGGTCACCTCCAGAAGATCTTCGTCCCCGAGCCTGCAGTCTTTGTCAAAACCGGAGAATCCCCATTTAAACCAACAGGGCACCCGACTCCAAAACAGCACTCTGCACCCAGCCACCCCTGCGGGTGTACTTTGGGTGCTAACTCGGATCCCCCTGAGCCTAACACCAGGAGCTTTGCTCCCACAACCCTGTGGCCTGGTCATGAGCAGCCACCAACCGGAGGCCCCCTATCCACCATTGGATAACATTGGGCCTCAGCACTCTGCACCCGGCCGCCCTTGTGCCGCTGAGGGTGCTTTGAAAGTGCATCCTTGACCCTGGGGGAACCCTTGTTCTAACCCCAGAAACTCAACCCCAAAGACAGAGAACTTACCTGTTAACCGATAACTTCATTTCTCCCCGTAGGAATACACTGACTGTTTTCCCTTGAAAAATGTTCTAAGTGTGGAGTTGATTTGTATGAAAACCTGAAAAACTACAACTGTGCCAAACTGATTTTACTTACCTTTTCTCTAGGAAATGTCCCAGTGTAATATCTAGGCATATCACACCGAGTAGAAAAAGTAACTTGAAAAGTAATCGAAAAGTAATCTGAACAGTAATTTCGACATTTTAACTTACCTGTATTTCAATCAATTGCATTTGAACCTGCATTCAATTGTAAAACACTGCATAAGATTTTGCAAAGCAGTTATTTAACTTACCTGCGCCAGGCTTGGCTTTAGAAATAAAATAACTTAATATTTTTATACAAACAAAATTGGACTGAGTTTATTTAGTCTTTGAGTGTGTGAAATCATTTGCTGATTGAGTGTGTACACAAATTCTTAACACAACCCTCTGATAAAGCCTTACTGCACGCCCACACTACCACAAATAGAGAGTAAGGTGCTATCTACTTTTACCTCTGCCTACCTTTGGGGTTCCACTGGACTCTGTGCACACTATACCTCATTTTGGTATAGTATATACATAGCCAGGTTCCTACACCAGTGTATGGAAAATTCGAGCTGAACTAGTGTGTCTATTACTTGCTGTATTTGTTGTTTACAGAGTCTGTATGAGCTTGCTCTTACTAACCAGTTGTCTAAGTACGGGTATACATAAATTCCCGGTCTTCTTAGATGAGCGGCCACTGCTGCTAGGCACTTTGTGAACACTCTTGGTGCTGATTTTAGACCGAATGCTAGCACTTTGAATTGGTAGTGTGTTTCGTTGACCACAAATCTTAATAGCCTATTGTGGTTTTTGTTCATGGAAATGTGTAAGTAGGCTTCCTTTAAGTCCGTGGTTGCCATGTAGTCTCCTTTTTGCAATTGAGGAATCACCTCTTGCAGTGTTGTCATTTTGAACCTTTGAGTCTTTATGAATTTGTTGAGAAATCTGAGGTCTAATATTGGCCGCAGTGTTTTAAAGCCTCTTTAATGAACTCAAGAGATCAGGACTAGAGAGGCTTTTTTGGGGCATGTTGTGTTTTGGTGAGGGGTTCTACAGAACAAAAAGATTACAAAGCATTCAAATGCATTGTGACCAGTCCTATAGGTATGGGAGGACCACCCCCCCACCCAGTATGGTAAGGGGCATAGGGGACCATCCACTACAACCTATACCTAGAATGACAGGCATGGACTACATTAAGATATAGCTAGGTGCATGTAGGGGATTTGACAGCGTGGGGGGGGGGAGGTTATGTGGGACAGGAATATATAGAATCGGAAAGGAGCAAAAGGTCAAATCTTGATATAGTTCGCTGATTGGAAATGCACTTTGGGACCCACTGACCTTTTTAATGAGAATGTTGAGGCTGGTGCACAGCTGCTGCCTTTGGGGGGAAATGCAGGTAAAACCGAGGAAGGATTGGATGGGTATGGACAAATGTAAATGCCCATCCTCCTTTGTAAGCAAGTTTCTAAAATGTAGGTTCTCATACATTATTTAAGGACAAGTACAAGCTTTCTCACTCCAGAAAAATAAACCTATTATGAAATAAGCCAATAACAGCTTTAGTACAACAGTAACCATCCCACAGAAAGAACAGAAAAGGCTCCAAACTGCACATATTCAAAGTGTCTGATACAAATTTTACACATAAGTTTCCAGTGAGCTAAAGTGAACATAATAAGAATACAATCTGAGACAAAGAATGCTCAAAGATTATTTCCCTGGAGAACATGGCTGTCTATAAACAATTGCTGAACTGTATACTAATGAGTCTCATTTGTGTTGGCATATCGCCTTAGAAATACTTACTCCAAGAAAAATATTTTTAGAAGAGTCAAATCCAGCTGCATAAATACGTGCGGTGTATGGTGGATTGCGATCACAGACAATTCTGCAAGCAAACCTGGATATGGTACTTTGTACAACCTGTGTTTCATCATTGTTCCGAGTACCAGAAGTTGTATCAGTTACTACGAAGTCTATAGGGCTTTCTGTCGATCTCCCAATCTGAAACAGTGAAAGATTATTTTAGACCAAAACATGTCCATGGGACAGAGCGTCAAACAAATGTCACTCACCTAAAACAACAGTTATACTGTACGGCATGCAATATTCTTCCAGTCTGTCCAAGCTATAAAACAAAGCCCTCTGAGAAAATCTTACCATCATTGCTATAGGATCAAAAATATAAAAACTGCACTACTGCGAGAAGTATACATTGGTGTAATGGTAATACTGTGTAAAGAGGGCACACTGCTCGAGAAGCACTATTACTGTCTGATACATATATCTTACAGCTTATAATTTATGGTAAAAAAAAAAAACCTGCTTTGAATTTACTTGTACATATTTGACTTCTGAAGTCATGTTTGCTACTGTGAATGTTTATGAAAAACAGATGTTCCTAGACAAATAGGGCACTTTTTCAACAATATAGCAGGAGTTGTACTTTGAAATGACGAGTCACATCTGCAGGTGTAAAATCCTACTTTTACATCCGATTATGATTTTTCTTTTCTCATTGTTCCTTCTGGAAACGTAATAATCTCAGATTATAATAATTTTCTTTTTCAGTGAACTGCTTGTTCAATTCTTTTTATATTATATTTTTAAGACAACATGGACTATTAATGTAATTGTGTTGTTTGTACCATATCTACTCTACAGAAACAAAACTGAAAGAAGCATTTTTATTATTAAAGTATTCATCACAGCATTCACTTTTTAGATACTGCACTGATAACACAAGCACAATCATACCGGTTCCTGATACAGAAAATATAAATATTTGCCCTAAGAAAGTAATTGCTGAATTATTATGGATAAAGAAAATAAACAAGGTCTGTGCTAGGCATACATTTGGGGGCACACATTTCCGAAACTGCTTAGACACAAGAATGAGTCTGCACCATCCTTGTTATTTGACATCAAAAAGAAATTTAACAAGACAGGTTTGATCAGAACATAGGGTACTGCAGAGATAGACCAAGCAAGGATATAGAAGTTCACAAGGAATAAAGTGATACTGTGTTAGGTTAAACTGTGCCAAATTATCCCTTTTCAGGTATGCGAGTTATTCATTCACAAAGTGGTGCCAAACACTTTGGGATCAAGATTTGCTATTTTTGGACAAAAACCAATAGAATTAACAGAGTGAGACTGAAGAGCATGGCAAAGCATAACATTCCATATTCCATCACCATTAATGGTTCAAAAATCACAATACAGATCAACATAAAATACATTTAATTTCCATAATGTGAAATGAAAATTCAATGTTAAATTTCAAAATGTATACTCGAAAACGTACTAACCTGAATGATTTTTCTCCGATGCCCAAACATACATAAAAGATACTTGCTATTTTTTATAAATTGGTGTGGCTCTCCTTCTTGAATAGTGTTGTCATTTATTTATAATTGTGTGCATTTGCAAATGTCTTACACGCCTGTGTGTTAAGCCTAATGCTGCTCGACCACACTACCCCCTAACAGAGGACTTTGGGATAGCATAGCAAGCCCTGTCCACTAGTAAGGGAACCCCTTGACTCTTTACACGATATATCAGAGTATTGATATATGACATAAAGAGCCAGCTTCCTACACTGCTGGTGCAGCAGTGGGATAGAAGACTAGACATTTGCTGTACCACTTGGTTGATAAGTGATTTCAAGAAGGAATCCAAAATTGTTTTTAGATAAAAACATTTTTTAAAATTTTTCTAAATGGTTTTAAAATAGCCGTAGGGCCTTGGTTAAGTCCCTTTGCAAAACTGTTTAGAATTTAAAATGCCGTTTTAGTATGTTAAGCCTTTAGAAAGTTTTTTTGCATTTTTTGTCACTTTTCTAAAAAGGTCCCAACTCATTTTAAACCATGACTGATGCACCAGGTACTTCCCAGGAACTCTGCCTTGGGCTGTATAAGAACCTTAAGCTGGACAGACTTAAGGCCCTGTGAAAAGCATGGAACCTCCCCATGGGATATAGACCCACAAAAGCCCATCTGCATAAGTTGCTTGCTGAAAATGCTAGAGTCATGGGAGAGGATACAAACCCCCCTGCAGAAGAGGAGGCAGGTGAAGAGTAAGTGGTGGATGAGGTGGACTCTGATTCCAACACTGCCCCTTCAGAGAGCAATACCTCTGGGAGCATTCCTAGTAGTGTCTCAGAAGAAGTAGATGCTGAAGATGCAGATCTTCAGAAACTGACCAAGAGGATAGCATTAAAGGCTAAACTCCTGGCCATAGAAAAAGAAAGAGCGGAGACGGGCCTAGGACCCATTTCTGGCAGCAGTAAAGTTATAGATAGGGAGGAACACTCTGACTCTGCAATTCCCCAAAAGGATTGTCCCTAAATATACAGAAGGTGATGACATCACAAAATGGTTCACAACTTTTGAGAGAGCCTGTAGAGCCAGGCAGGTAAGCCAGAAGTATTGGGGCTCTCTACTTTGGGAACTCTGGTGAATGCAGGGATAGACTCCTGACACTGAATGAGGCAGATGCTAAATCCTATGACCACATGAAGGGTACCCTGATTGATTGCTTTGAACTCTCCACTGAAGAGCATAGGATCAGGTTCAGCGAAAGTAAAAAAAAAACAGTCGGTCCTGGGTAGATTTTGAAGACTTTTCAGTAAAGACACTAGGTGGCTGGTTGAAAGGTAACAATGGGCATGAATATGATGGGCTTTACAACTCAAGAGTTCGGGAAGAAGGCAGACCACTGGGTCAAAACAAGGGTGACCAAAACCCTCCACTGGTGGGGGTAACCATAAAAAAAAGAGGCCAAAAAGACCACCGAAGGAAAAGAGGGTGATCAAGCAAAAAATAAAAGCAAAGTCTTCTCAAGGCCCCCAAAAACCTGCTAAGGAGGGTGGGCCCCCAAACTTTACACAGTCTAAGGGTGGGTACCAGGGTAAGAACTGGGATCCCAAAAGGGCTTGGTGTCATGACAGTAAGGCCCTTGGACACCGAACTGGAAGCCCTAGCTGTAAAAACAGACATAATGCCTCTAGTCCACCTGCAGTAAGTGCAGTGGCTAATCTCCAGATGGGATCCCAGGTGAGCCCTGACCATGTCAATGAGCTTACTTAGGCAACTCTAGTCTCAGAGGTGGAGTAGATGTAGCTGCCTTGGCTGTCTGGCCAACTAACATGAACAAATACAGACAGCAGCCTTTAGTCAATAAGGTTAGAGTAGATGGACTGAGAGACACTGGAGCCAGTGTCACCATGGAGACTGAGCAAATAGTGTCCTCAGAGCAATACTTGATTGGAAAGACCTATCCAGTCACCAACGCTGACAATGTCACAAAGGTCCATCCCATGGCGATGGTGACTTTTGACTGGGGAGGGGTGGTTGGCCAAAAAGAGGTGGTTGTGTCTTCATCCATTACTGTCGACCGTCTGCTTGGAAAAGATTTGGAGACCTCAGACTGGGTTGAGGAAGAACCGAGGACCCATGCAGGAATGCTATGGATCCCAGACTGGGTGTGTGTGAAAACTAGAGCACAGAGCAAAGCCATGGGTGAAAAAGAGGTGCAGGAGTCTGGACTAATGGATAGCCCTCCAAGAGAAAAGGCAAGAAATCTGGGAAACCAGCTTCTGAACAGAAACCAGATCAGGACTGCTCTCCTCAGGGAGAAGACTTGTCAGCCCCAGAGGGAACTGAGCCCCACAAGCTGGGATCTTACAGCCCAGAGCTCTTGGGCCCAGGGGGGGGGGCCTCTAGGGGAGGTCTGTGCCATGGGCAGAGGACCTGCTCCACCCTTGAAAGTCAGACAGCAGGCTGCTACTCAGGAAAAGGAAAATGTCAGTGGCTCCCACAAGACCTATTGGTAGCAGGGACTTCTTCACACAGAGGCCAGAGAACACAAACCTGGTGCCACTAGGAGAGTGGTAGTGCCTCAGCAGTTTAGAGTGTTTCTCCTCACATTGGCCCATGACATTCCCCTAGCTGGGCATCTTGGCCAGACCAAAACCTGGAGTAGGATAGTGAACCATTTCTAATGGCCAGGCATGTCCCAGAAGGTGAAGGAGTTTTGTAACTCCTGTGCCACCTGTCAAGTCAGTGGCAAGACAGGTGGCCACCCAAAGACCCCCTTAATTCTACTCCCAGTGGTTGAGGTTCCCTTTGAAAGGGTAGGGATTGACATTGTCGGTCCCCTTGACCCTCAAACCGGTTCAGGAAAACGGTTTATACAGGTAGTAGTGGATCATGCTACCAGGTATCCTTAAGCAATTCCCATAAGGACTACTATTGCTCCTGCAGTAGCTAGGGCCCTCATTGGTATCTTTACCAGAGTGGATTTTCCAAAGGTGTCAGACAGAGGTACAAACTTCATGTCTGGTTACCTTAAACACATGTGGGCTGAATGTGGAGAGACCCAAGTTCACCATCTATCCCCTCCCCCCCCCCATCACCCACAAACCAATGGCCTTTTTGAGAGATTCAACAAGACATTGAAAGGTATGATTGGTGAACTACTGTCATGCCTGTTTTTCACTGACAGGAAGTGCCACAGAAGGGAATAGGGTTTTCACACTGTGAACTTCTGTTTGGTCATCCTGTAAGGGGACCATTGTGCCTTGTAAAGGAAGGATAGGAGAGGCCTCTCAAAGAGCCTAAACCGGACATTGTGTATTATGTGCTTGGCCTTCGTTCCAGAATGGCGGAGTACATGCAAAAAGCAAATAAACACCTTGAGGCCAGCCAAGAGCTCCAGAAGCTCTGATATGATCAAAAGGCTGCCATGGTGGAGTTCCAACCAGGGCAGAAGGCATTAGTTATTGAGCCTGTGGCTCCTAGGGCGCACCAGGACAAATGGAGTGGGCCCTACCTCATCCTAGAAAGGAAAGGGGAGGTCACCTATTTGGTGGACCTTGGCAGTTGCAGGAACCCCAAGAGGGTCATCCATGTTAACAGCCTTGAACCCCATCATGAAAGGGCTGAAGTGGCCATGCTGATGGTCACAGATGAGGAAGGAGAGAGTGAACCTCTCCCTGACCTCCTCTCAACCAATCCTAAAGATGTGTCAGTGGAAGGAGTGGTCTTTTCAGACACCATGACTGACCAATAGCAGACGGATTGCAAGCAAATCCTACATCGGTATGCTGAGCTGTTCTCTTTGACCCCTGGTCAGATCAACTGGTGTACACATGATGTGGACACTAGGGACAGCTTAAGTGTAAAAAAAAAAAAAAAAAAAAAATTTTACAGGCAATCCGATCATGTCAAAGACAGCAACAAAGCTGAAATAAGCAAGATGCTGGAATTGGGAGTCATTGAGCCCTCTGAGAGACCCTGGGCCAGCCCAGTTTCTTAGTCCCCAAACCTCAAACCCAGGGTGGAAAGAAGGTGTTGAGGTTTTGTGTGGACTATAGGTGCCTCAATGCTGTAACCAAAACTGATGCACACCCAATTCCTAGGGATGATGAATTAATTGACAGGTTAGAGGAGAGTCAAATATCTCAGTACTTTTGATCGAACATCAGGGTACTGGCAGATAGGTCTGACCCCTGGAGCAAAATCAGCATTCTCTACCCTAGATGGGTATTCTCAATTTACTGTTATGCCCTTGGACTAAAGAATGCCCCTGCCACCGTCCAAAGGTTGGTAGATAAAGTCCTTGCTGGGTTGGAATCCTTTAGAGCAACTTATCTTGATATTGCTGTCTTTAGCGCCACCTGGCAGGATCACCTGATCCACTTTGGTAAGATTCTTGAGGCTCCGAGGAGTGCAGACCTCACTATCAAGGCAAGAAAGTGCCAGATAGGGCAGAGCACAGTTGTATACCTGGGTCACCTTGTAGGTGGAGGTCAAGTTCAACCCTTACAACACAAGATCCAGACAATTCTGGGCTGGGTAGCTCCAACCACACAGACTCAAGTCGGGGCCTTCCTTGGCTTGACTGGGTACTACAGGAGGTTTCCGAGGGGATATGAATCCGTTGTGGCCCCCCCTCACAGAACTGACCTCCAAGAAGATGCCAAAGAAAGTTAACTGGACAGTGAGCTGTCAAAAGGCTGAAGGAAGCAATGTGCTCAGCACTCATTCTAAAAGCTCCAGATTACACCAAGCAGTTCATCGTGCAGCCAGATGCCTTTAAACATGGAATAGGAGCGGTCCTATCCCAAATCAATGATGATGGTCATGACCAACCTGTTGCTTTTATTAGCAGGCGGTTACTCCCCAGACAGCAGCGTTAGAGTGTCATTGAGAGGGAAGCCTTTGCTGTGGTTTAGTCCCTGAAGAAGTTGAAACCATACTTGTTTGTCTCTCACTTCCTTGTTCAAACTGACCACAGGCCTCTCAAATGGCTAATGCAAATGAAAGATGAAAACCTTAAACTGTTAAGGAGGTCCATATCTCTACAGGGAATGGGCTTTACAGTGGAACACAGTAATGCAGATGGCCTTTCTAGGTTCTTCCACTTAGCAGATGAAGACTCTAGGGAAAGGTTAGTTTCATCCTCTTTCGTTTGGGGGGGGGAGAGGGGGGGGGAAGTAGGAAAGTGCCCCTTTTTGACATGGTTGCCCCTACTTTTGCCTGGTACATGATGAGATTTCGACTGAAAGTGCACTGGGTTCCTGCTAACCAGGTCCCCAGTGCCAGAGCGCTTTCCCAAAATTGTACAATTGTTCCCCCAATTGGCAAACCTTTAGCACCCTCTGCAAGTCCCTAGTAAATCGTACCCTGGTACCTAGGGCCTGAGGTACTAAAGAGGGTCTCTAAGGGCTGCAGCACGAATTGTGCCACCCTAAGGGACCACCCAAACCAAGCACATGTACGACTGCCATTGCAGGCTGCGTGTCTTGGTGCAGACAAAAGTGAAAACACTACATGTCACACATCCTTGTGTGCCATGCCCCCTACCACTGCATATGATATTTGTATGTCACACTTACAGCAGCAGGCCTGACAGCCCTAAGGTAGGGTGCTTAATATTATATGTGAGAAAATATCTGCCTGAGAAAATATCTGCCTGAGCAGATATGCCCCTGTGCTGGTCAGCCCTATTACTGCCAGTATAAGTGACCAGGGAAGCCATCTTAAACCATGTACTGGACACTGGTGAAAACGAGTTCCCCAGTTACATGAAGGCTTCACTGAAAACAGGGATGTTTGGGACCAAACATCTCGTCTTGATAAACCCACACTGATGCCAGTGTTGGATTTATCAAAACATGCACTCGTGGGCATCTTAGAGCTGCCCCCCTGAAACCTACAAGCCTCTGGTGTGCTTGCTGACTGGATTCTGCCAGCCTGCCACTCAAGACAAGTTTCTGACCTCCTAGGGTGAGAGCCTTTTGCTCTCAGGAAATCAGGAACAAAAGCCTGTCCGGGAAGAGATTGTTACTCCCCCTCCCACAGGATGGCCTGCTGGTTAGCCTCCTTGGGCTGGTGAACTTCAAAGGAGCCGCTGTCTTTGGAATGAGAATCTGGCTTCCCTCACAGGCCAGGAAACCACCCCTCCTGTCCAGAGCCTCTTGGCACCTAGAACAGGTGGGAAAATTAGCTATTCAGGTAGGGGTGCCACCCCCAGGCTAGTACGACCCCTAGCCATTTTTGTGATGGCATAACTAGGAATTCTGGGACAGGGTTATGCCCCTTCCCACAGGAAGTGGTCATATAGGGGGCGTATTGACCCCAGTGGTCAATAGCCCAGTGGCTACGACCATACACTCACCTGTCTGGCGTAGTTTTCGGCGAGGGCTGCAAAGTTGACTCGCCCTGCAGCTGTGACTCCAGAAACTTGGGAGGACTGCCTGCCTTTGAAAAAGACTCAAGACCTCCTGTGAACAGCGGACCTGTTCAAGAAGAAACTCCAAAGAAGAGACTTTGAGGCCTCCAGAAACCAGACACCTGAAGTAACCACTGCATCGGACATCTCCAGCCCAAGCTGAAGTGGGCCAACAGTGCCAACAAGGTTCCCCAGCCCTCCAGAGCCTGAGTCCATTGGGGTTTCACCCCTCCTGGACTGCCACATGTCAGCTGCAGGCTCTGCACGCAGGCCCCCTCGACCGCGACTGCTCCGGTAAGAAAAAGCCCAATCTCCTTCTTGAGTCGTGTGTCATTTATTAATCATTAGGTCTATTTGCAAATGTCTTGCACTCCTCTGTGTTGAGCCGAAGGCTGCTCGACCACAGCACCCCTTAACAGAGCACTTTGGGATTGCATAGCAAGCCCTGTCCACTAGTAAGGGAACTCCTGGACTCTTTATATTATATATTCAAGGACTGATATTACATAAAGAGCCAGCTTCCTACAATAAGTGAGTCACTGTTTGTTGCAGAGTGGGGCATTACGGGTTGGTGTACCTTTGTCCCGACCTATGGAGTGGTTACCCCTGTAGTTGCCTCTGAAATATCCTCTAGATGGAGGATTGACTTTGTGACATATAGGAAGATGCGGAGGCATCTGTGTAGGTGGTTTTGGAACCCGCTCTATAAGAGGAGCAATGAAAGGAGCCTCTAGTGTTGGGCGTTTGAAGTGCTCCCATAGATTTGTCAACTTCAGTATCTTTTTTCATTTTTTCTAAGGCCTCATCTGCTTGCGGGCTGAAGAGATGCTCCTTAACAAAGGGGACGTTTAATAAAGTTTGCTGGACTTCTGGCTTAAATCCAGAGATAGTCAGCCAGGCATGCCTCCATAGGAGGACACTTGTATTGATGCCTATAGCTGCGGTATCAGCTGAGTCCAGTGCGCATCTGATGGAGGAGCTGGAAATTAATTTTCCTTCTTGGACTAATTCTTGCCCCTTCTTTTTATGCTCCTCTGGATATTGAAGGAGTTCCTCCATCTCATCCCAGTGAGCTCTGTCATACCTGGCCAACAGTTCGTGTGCGTTTGCAAATCACCAATGATTGGCAGATTGTGCAGCAACACGTTTTCCTGACGCATCAATAAGTTTTGATTCCTTATCAGGTGGAGGTGCGTCTGCTGTGGTTTGTGAATTTGCCATTTGAAACAACTAGGGAGCCTGGTGGAAGCTGGCCTTGAATAAAAATTGGGTCAGATAATGCAGCCTTACATTTTTTATCTACCCTAGCAGTAATGATGTGAGCACGTGCAGGGCCCTTAAAAGGCATAATGCGCCATGCAGATGCTTTTAACATTGGAAGAGATTGAGACGTCCTATGTGTGGTGCATAAGGTCTCAAATAAAAAATCTTGTTCCATGGATTCTTTCTGTAGTGGAACCCCATGGTATGCTGCTGGCCTAGCTATAAGCGCCTGATATGATGAAGTGTCATCAGGAGGCGACGGTTTGGCAGGATATAGGGCTGGATATGTAATCCCTGGAGCGTCAATGTTATAATACTGCCAGGGATCTGGTGGTGGTGGTGGTGGTGGTGGTGGTGCTCCATAATTCTCATTATCTCTTGCATCTGTGTCTGGGTCCATGTGTGGAGATCCCAGGGGTGTAATGTTTAAAGGATTGTGTGGTGAGTGAGGTACAAGTGATTGAGGTGGTGGTATATGAGATGGAGGAGGAACAGGGTGCAGAGGACTGGTAGCCTTGTCCTTTTTAGGTCTCGCCTACGCAGCGCACATGCGCTGCTTAGGAGGGGACCTCTTGGAATCGATCAGCATTTTGGCAAAAAGCATGCACGTTTTGCATTGCTTTCTATTGCAACGCGTGCACGTTTGGCGTTTCCCTTGCGGGAGCGAGCAGCGGCGCCATCTGTTTGCAATTATCGCGCCTTGCTGCTCGCTCCTGCAAGGCAAACGCTCTGCATGCACGAGTACGGTTTAACTTTCGCGGCCGCGGGGCCGCGCTCGTCTTTGAGCGCTTGTTTGGTCACAGAGGATGCTGCTGCCTGGGGCGCGTGAGGCGTGACCGGCGCGGACGTCACTCCCGGGCCGCATTCCTCCCTGACGTGCTCTGGCGGCAGCCGGCATAGCTCGCGCGCCTCCCCTCTTCGCACGAGTCTGTGAGGCGCCCTCCGGCTTCCCACGCTTGCAGGTTTATACAGCACCAACTCGGCATCGGAGCACTGTGCATGAGCACCATTTGCATCACGCAAGCAGACGTTCATATGGTTTTTAGGCAGGGGGAGATGCTACTTGCGCGTGAGGCGTGACCGGCGCTGACTTCACTCCCGGGCCGCATTCCTCCCTGACGTGCTCTGGCGGCAGCCAGCATAGCTCGAGCGCCTCCCCTCTTCGCACGAGTCTGTGAGGCGCCCTCCGGATTCCCGCGCTTGCAGGTTTATACAGCGCCAACTCGGCATCGGAGCGCTGTGCATGAGCATCATTTGCATCACGCAAGCAGACATTCATATGTTTTTTAGGCAGGGGGAGATGCTACTTGCCCACTTACGTCTCTTCCCTTCTCTCCGTCTCTCTGCCCACTCATGCTCACCGCCTCCCTCACTCTGCTCGCTCATTCTCCACGTTATCCCAGCCCTTCGGTCTCCAAACACGACAGCTTTCCACACCTTTCATTTAAATACATGAAAATAAAATTACTACGAAGAAGAGAGCATTAACTATCCGAGTCCCCAAAGCGCCCCTTGAGCGCTTCAGATTTAGCCTCAGTTCAGATTTAGTCTCTCCCTCATTCATGTGTCCTTTCCCTTTCCTTTCTCCCCACCACCTGCCTCGTGTATCGCTCCTTTCTCCTCATCACTTGCCTCCTAGTTCACTCCTTTCTCCTCACCCACAGCCTCGTGTAACATACTGCTCACTCCCTCATTCATCGGCTTCATGCCTCCATTCCCTCCTTCTCCCCTCATTCCTGACTCTTTCTAGCAGTTTTCCATGTTTCTCAAATATTTCTGATTTCCTCTCTTTAGGTTAACATTTTTCTTACCAGATTTCTGTGTATTTTCATTTTAAATTCTTTTGCTAAGATCCAACGACTGAACATAAATCACCGTTTACAAGAAATGCCAAAAATTCTCATTTATTAACACATGTTGCCACAGTTTCATCTACTCTCCCCTCGTGTCACTTTATTCAAAATCTAAGCAATGCAGAAAACTTTTGTCATGCCCCCCTCTGCGGCAAGGGTACACTTCTAGGGTTCAGGCAGCCTGGTTCTATTTTGAACCACACATACACACCGTGCAGAAATGTTTAGTCTAAACAGAAAATACTTTTGCAAAAACAGAAATTCATATTTTTTTTTTTTAGCTGTAACGTGACTGACTTGTTGTCGAATGAATCAATGAAAAACGGTCTTGCAGCTCTGTTAACTGAATTAATTATTTCACCTTTTGGTTTGAAGTTATGGGTACATAGATATTTCAGAGAAGGTGGAATTTGAAGCTTTTTTCTTTAAAATAGATTAAGTTCTGCGAGGTATTTTACAGACAGCACGTTTCCCGGCAAATCGTGGCCTTTTGAGAAGCAGGATTGCAAACTTAAAACGGAGTGTTACTCCAATTCTCTTAACCTTGCATGCTGCTATCTAGTCCCAACCACTTTGCAGGAGCCCAAGTGAGCAGGGGCATTTTGCACCAGGTATACGCAAAGCTGTGAGATGGGCAAACGTGTTAAGAGGTTTTGTCGGAATCCATATCTGGCATAGAAAGTACACGTCACTGTGAAGCAAATAATGTCAGATGTTGATGATGAATTAGGCTAAGTATTTGCTATGCCCCAGGTGATCTCCACAGTAAACAATCATGTGATGATGTACAAATATGGCACAGGCAGCCACGGTATCTACTGTTCATTTAGTAGCCTGCGCCTGATGATAGACATTTTAAAAATTGAAAAAAAATCAATTTGAAAGTTTACCAAAGCTGTGATCACTTTAGTGTGCTGCTGAAAAGTTTTTGTACTGCACAATTGCGCTGTTCGCCAAATCCGGAATCTCAATAAAAATGTTTAAAAAGATGATGCAGTAAGCAATCAGCAGCAAAGAATACCTCATGTGTAGCAAGAGATCAATCACGGGGACAATGCATTCATTTATTCCTCAGCCTTAATCCATTTGTGTAGCTCATCGTTTTGAGATAAAGAATGTTCACTTGGTGTCCCTGCAACTGGCCAAGTTACCAGCTAATGTAAAATCCCTTAGCACAATATCAGGCCTGGGATCTATTACAATGTCCTTTCTTGTCCAAGTTCTTATGCAAATTATATTTCTTCCGGGACTTAATAAAAAGTACTTGAAACATAATTATAGATATCACCATAATAAGCACTGCTGAAATCCCAGTATTGGAATTTTGACATGAGTGGTGGTTTCGGCCTCTGAAGGAAACAAGCATTGGCATAGCCAATAGGTCTCGCCTTTGGGACCTTATAAGTGTTTAGTTATACAGCAAAATATCTTGGGTGCAACAACATCAACTGTTGCATGGCTAAACACTTATAAGGTCCCAAAGGCGAGACCTATTGGCTATGCCAATGCTTGTTCTTTCTTTTCATAGGTATTGGGAAATCAATGTCCTGTTAGAAAGAGGTTTGCCTTTTGGTAGAAGACACTGACGTAGTCTTTGTGATAATGCGGCCTGTCTCTGGGTGTATTTTGATCCTTTTTTGTTTCAGGTCGAGTCTTTCCTTTTGTTTTGTAGAAACCAAAGGTTGTGGTGTGGGCAAGTGAGGGGTTTGAGTACTCACGGCACCATGACCTGGCGGAAGACCATGCGACTCCAAATCAATCTCCAAATCAGAGTCCAAGTCTTGAACCGAAAAGGCCCCTTCCTCTTTAGCAGCTGAAGCTTCTAGAGCTTCGTCTTCTGGTTCGATATCTGGTTGACCGAAGATATCGGGTGTGTGTTCGATATCACGTCTCTGCGTTGTGCCCAACGGTCCCACAAGGTCTTTTTGGATCGAAACGACAGCCCTCACAATCTTCTTCTTTGTGCTCAGGGGATAAGAACACGTTGCAGATCTTGTGAAGGCCGGTCCACGGTAACTTGGAACGGCACCCAGGGGCAGAGTCCATTCCATCAGCAGAGTATCACTCATGGAGTTGAATGAGTGTAAGGTAGCCTAGACGGGCGAGGCCTGAAGGCCGCAATCGGAGCATTTTGACCCGATGAGTGAGTTTCTTCTGAATTTCGATACGCGAGGGATGGAAACGCATTCAAAAACACAGACGAGGGTAGAGTGAATTACGCACCAAAAGGATCCCGGAAACAGCCTTGAACCGGAGCGCTTAATACACGTCCGAACCCGTTGGCGGAAAGAAAAAAATCTAAGAATGCAGTCGATGCCCATGCGCACTATTACCAAGAGTAATAGTCACCTTACCTCGTGACTCAACTTGTACACATCCGGACCCAACACTAGATGGCAGGAGTATGCAAAGCATGTGTTTCTACAGTCACACATGCCTCGAACACACCTATCCAATCTTTGCCAATCACAAAACTGGTGTGAAATCAAAGGGCCAGAGTCTCATCGAAGAGGCAGCTGTATTAGTACCTCAATTATCACCTTTGTACTGATGTAGATGAGGGAGGATGAGCAGAGGCTCGTAATCAACTTAAAGTATAGTATTCTCAACAGCAAAACTGGACGAGAGAATGGGACCTGCCTCTTAAAGTTTGGCTGTAAAAGAGGGTCTTCACAAGTAGTGCCAAACAACGGAGGCCAAACTCAAAAAGAACCATGCACAATCACAGAACAATCTGCACTGAACCCATCAGTTTAAGAGCTGTATATAGGCAAAGGTTCTATAGACTGTTGATCTGATTTGACCATGAAGAGCAATGATTTTGGCCAAATCTCGGCTCACTCCATGTACTAATTTTGATCAAAAACATTTATAAATTTTTTTAAAAAGCTTAAAATCAATCCTTCGCAACAGATACAAATTCAGACTAAATACCACTGGCCCGCTTTCTCATCCTGGAATGTTTTCCAAGAGGTAACCATGATGTTTTGAATAGAGAAAATATGGTAAGGTTACTGAGTTCTCATCCTTCACTTTGTCCCTTGCCTTGGGATGACACTAAATTAATTCAGTTCCAATCATTGAAAAAAACAGGTAAAAGTAACAACAAAACTTTGAAATCAACTGAGGCTAGCGCTTGTATTTTGAGCATGTGAAGTATTTTTAGTGTTGGAGAATAAAAATTTGAAAAGGTCCCTCATGACCACTAACTGTATTTACTTGTACCAGAGAAATATTTTTTCCCTAAGGTGAAGCATGCCCTTAGTGCCAATGATGGGCTACAATCAAGTGACCACAACTTGAGGAGATCTCAAGGATCAGAGAGCATGGCCACTGCTAAACAGTGGTTGAAGGTAAGCGTATTCATAATCTGAGATGGTTTAACAAACTAAAGTTATTCTCTTGGACTATGGGAAGCGGAATGAGATTAGCCTTGTCTAAAGAGGTTTTCGATTTTTTGAGGGATAATGCCATTATTTCCATACAGGAAACCGAAGTGATTGGCATTATACATATAGTGGGTCCTAGAACTTAGCCACTTTGTGCTATCACTGGTAAAAGGAAGGAACGGGTATGAGAAGGACTAGTAGTCTGTGTGGCAGATCCCCTCAACTGCACATTTAAGATCAAATCACACATTTAAAAAACATTATACAAATGGTCTTTTCTGTTTCTCAGACTTTTGTGATGTTCAAATGCTCACTTTGATTAATGTTTATATCAAATACTCTTTAAAGCTCAAAATCTAAGTCATATTGATAAAAAAAATAATTGTAACAAACCTTCGTAATGAAGGAAAAGATAGCTCTTTGGTGCTGATCGGGGATTTTAATTTAAACTTAATTTTGAGGCAATGGATTTTAGTTTTCTGATGGTTTCAGAGGGAAAATCTCATCAATTGCAACTCTTCAACAGAGGCTTACGAGTTTGAGATTTATTTTCTCCTTGAACTTGTGTTGCTTAAATGGATGAAAATACTTTGATAATTCAAACTCCTTTTGTCATTTCTTGCCACTCCACAAAGCAGTTTGTACATTCAATTCTGCTACTCATTTTACATGGGTTCCAACATTTTCCGTAATTCACTGCCTAGGCTGAGATGTACATGCTCAAACCAGATTTAAGTCCCTGATAAGTTTGGGTTCTTTTATTGGGGATAAGGCGATGAGAAGAATAGTGCTGAATTGCAGTTCAAGTGACAAACCGAGATATAGTGACGATTTCAAGATCAAACACCCTTGACGAATATAATTTCTCTTACAGATAGTTCAGATGAGCTCAGGAGAAAAGCAGCGTCTCCATTACTACTTTAGTTTTTATTTTGGAAAATTTTCAAGCTATGCTGGTTTTCACATGGCCAATATTAACTGCATTAAAATAAACTCCAAAATTGGGAAGGCTTATAGAAATCTGAACAAATTCCTATGGAACGCTACAGCAGGTTTTTTTTGTATACATCATCTAGCCGACAAAGAAAGTATTCCAACGTTATCAGAAGTCTGCTGTGGGAGCAAGTCAGTGAACCGAGAGACAGGAAGTGGGTTACTCTGTGGTAAATCTGTAGAAAGGGTGGCACTAAGGAGTTTTAGCACTCTCCCCTAAATGGTTAACAGTCACCTAATTGACATCTCAGTAACCACACAGGACTGGGAGGAGCATGTAACAACTCTATAAGTAGATACAAATAATACTGTGAGTCAGTCGTTCTATGCGGAGGAAAGAAGTTGAAAGTTTCAACCGCCTTTATAGTAAGGGCAATTAAGTCCTGCAGAAACGTCAAAGCTCATGACCCTAATGGCCTTCCAAATAGGCTCTTAAAAACTCATCCTAAACTTTAGTTTAAGTTCAATTTACTCATATTGCGCATTCAGTCTAAGTCCTGATTCTTGGAAAGTTTCATTTTAACAAAAATCCTTTATTTGAAAGAGAAAAAAAATACAATTCTGAAGTACCAGACCATTATCTGCTCACTGCACTGCACTGTTGGACTATAAGCCTGGGCAACTAAATACAAGTCGATTCCCCTATATCAAACCGGATATCATAGGAGTATGATGGATAACACTGATACTATAGTTGGCCAAGGAAACAATTAATGTAAAAAAAGCAAAAGTATGTTTGATGGGATAGAACGTAATCTATTGTGGACAACGCTAAATGTTTGGATGATCCTGTTCAAATTGTTTAAAGCTGTTCAGTTGTTAAACACCCATAGAAGGGTCTAGCTGAAACTAAGCCTCAATTCTCCTTTCAGGACAAAATGTGGGTCCAGCTGAAACTAGGTCTCAATTCTCCCTTCAAGAGGAATGTATAAAAATAAAGGCTGGACACAGGGGTGTGTTTTAGCACCCTTGTTATATAAATTGTACACTGCTGATCGGAGCATACACAAACCAAAACATGAACATTCCTTAACCAATAATGCAGTATGCATATGATTTGATCTCGATTGGTCAGTTCAGAGTGGGTCTTCAATGTTTCCTTCTTGCTTTACATAAATCTAATAAAATGAACAAAGTATCTGCTAATGTTACAAATTCCACAGAGCTAGTTTATAGACGGGGGAAATTGACAAAAACAAAATGGTAGATCTGAGACTTGCCAAATGTGAGGGATACATATTATAAATAGTAAGTAGTCTGGTGAGAAGACAGAGGGCGTAATTTAACTCCTTCACCTATGCATTAATTCTAATCTATACTAGCCTAGAATGCGGGACAATTGATACTCTATGTCAGAGGTAAGGGCAAAAATAACATCGCCTCTAGGATACAGCAATATGCCATTTCCTGGTTAATGTATTCAATGGTCAGAAAGCCTCAAAGTGAAGCATTTTGCAATATCTTTTGCTTGCCAATTTCTGCAGCTCAGAGCCTGTTTAGACTGTAGTTTAATCTGACAAGACAGGAAGACATGCTGTTAATTTGACGTATTGCTTCAAGCATTGAGACATATTCCGTGAATGGCAATTTTGGACAGTATGAAAAGGGTCAATCCATCAAAAGCCTTTTTGATCAGGCCAATGGAGAAACTGGAGCTTAGGCCATTGTAGGAAAATGTGATCTTGAATAAAACATTCAAAATTCTGGCACAAAATAAAACTAAGGGATTGTTTAGTGTTAGACCTGGCATCTTAAGCGTATTTCCCCTGTCTTTTTGCTTTCCGACCTCCTGGTTTTGACTCTGTTTTTGCGTCTCTGCACACTTTCTCACTGCTGTTCAGTGTTGAAGTGCAAGTGCTCCGGTTGTAAATTGTGTTATGGATTGGTGTTTCCATGACTGGCATAACTTGATTTACTAGGAAGTCCCTAGTAAAGTGCACTGAGGGTGCCAGGGCCTGTAAATCAAATGCTGCTAGTGGGCCTGCAGCACTTGTTGTGCCACCCACACAAGCAGCCCTGTGAAGGGTTCTCAGACCTGCCACTGTCGACCCACTACCCAGGCCCTACTCTTCCCTTTTCCTACATGTAAGTCATCCCTAAGGTAGGCCCAAGGTACCACTGTGGGCAGGGTGCAGTGTATGTGAAAGGTAGGACATGTACTGGTGTGTGTGACATGTCCAGATAGTGAAATCCAGTGTATTTCGTTTTTCACTGTTGAAAGGCTATCTGTCCCATAGGATAGAATGGGAGATACTTTGTAACACCTTACAAGTATAACTTTCCATTGGGACGAGATAGAAAAATTGAGTTTAGTATACCTGGACTCAGAATATAAAAATGCATCTTTCAGTAAAGATGATTTTTATGTTCAAGTTTATGTTTTGTGTTTGAAAAATACCACTTTTAGAAAGTAGGTATTTTCTTGCCTAGCCATCCTGTGTGCCTCTACTGGGTGGATTGACGGTCTGGCTTTGGAGTGGCTGGGGATGTGCATTCACGGTAGACAGCCACGGGGGGGGAGGGGGGGGAGGAGGGGTTTGAGGGGTGTCCTGCCTTTCCTGGATGAGTCAGGGCTGGGATGAATAGACCTCGGCTGCATTTAGAGTAGTGGGAGGAGATTTCCTTGCACCTGAATGGGCCTGGTCTGCCTTACACAATGCCGTCTCCACCTCCTGCTGGGAAGCTGGGCCAGAGAGGACAGAACTAGTTTGGACTGAGCACAGAGCCTCTCTGCCTGAGAGAACAAAGACAAACTTAGTATAAATTTTGGGGCCCAAGCCCGAGAACTTTAGAACTCTTTTGGACCAAGAAGACTGCCAAGAAGAAGAGCTGGAGAAGCTGTGAGGATGAACTACCACTTTGCTGAGTGCTTTGCTGTGTTGGCCTGCAGTGGCTGCTTCTGTCGTGGGCATTGAAAAGACTGGACTGAACTTTTTGCAACTTTTCTGTGAGTTTCTCCAAGGGCTTGAGGTAGAGCTTGGCCCCTGTTCAAGAAGTCTCAGGAACAGCAAAGACTTCAAGTTCATCTGCTACCAGCACTGGGAACTGTGTGTTTTGTGCTGCAAAAGAAGAAAAAGCAACCCAACGCCATCAACGACGCTGCTGCCGACTGTGTCCTGAAGGCACCGCAGAGGGCACCGCCGCACTTCGCACCGTAACCCTGGTCTCACAGACGACGCCCGACAACGCCACCAAGCCGCTGCTTGCACCTCGACCTGCGGGCATCACACTTCGCACCGCCTCGCGCCGCCGCACGGGTATCCCTGACGACGCTCCACGCAGACATAGACGCCGCTGCTTGCATCGTGGTTCGAGGGCACCACTTGTAAGTTACAGAAAGCATCGTCCTCATCTCGCACAGCAGCCTTGGCCTACCGATGCCATGGACTCCAGTTCGTCAGCCGAGGACTGCACTTCAGCAACGACGGCACCACTGCTTGCACCGTGACCTGCCAGCACCGCGACGAGCACCGCATCACTTCGCACCGCAGCCCTGGTCTCACCAACGCCACTCAATGACAGTCACCGAGCCGCTGCCTGCACCGCAACTTGAGGGCACCACACGCCGCACTTCGCACCGTTGCACTTCGCACCGTTGCACTTCGCACCGTTGCACTTCGCACCGTTGCACTTCGCACCGTTGCACTTCGCACCGCAGTCCCGACACCTGCCGACTCCGGCGCTCCAGACTTCAACCGCGAGGAGTTCGATCTGCAACATGTGTGACTTCAAGGGCCCGACTACTCCTGCACCGATCTCCAGAACTGACACCTGCCGACGCCGGCTCTTCGGAGCTCGACGAGAGGTCGCCGACGCCCTGCATTTCTAAATGTACTGTTTTGCGGCTCTTCCTGACACCGTAGCTGGCCCGCGACGCTGTGGTCAGCCAGGACTGTTTGGATTTGTTGTTTACAACGCCGTGATAGCCCCGGACGGAGCTATCGACTTCAAAGAACTGCATTCTAAGCCTATTTTTGATTAAGATTTCTGAGAACTGCATTGTGAATTTCTATCGTTTTTGGTCTTGTTTGCACAGATAAAATATTGGTTATTTTTCTAAAACTGGTGTGGTGTCCTTTTGTAGTGTTTTCACTGCATTACTGGTGGTTATGTACAAATGTTTACACACTGCCTCTGAGATAAGCCGGGCTGCTTGTGCCAAGCTACCAAGGGAGTGAGTAGGGTTTATTTCAGTAGTGTCTCCCCCTTAAACTGACTAGGAAGAAGGGTGCCTACTTGGACAGGGTAACAATCTGCCAACTAGAGACCCCCATTTCTGACATTTAGGAATCTGAAAAGAGTGCCTTTTATTATTTATAGTGAGGTCCTAGAGTGCTTGTTGCAATAATTTCACTTAAAATGTCACTTCAGATTCACAATAAACTTATGCATATTTGTATTTTAATACTTGATCTATATGAATTATGATCGTCTTGGGACACCCATAAAGATAGGCCAACAAGATTTAGATTCTTCAACACAGATAGACGCACACTATTGCATATTGTTTGCATTTGTCCTAAACTAGTTCAGTTAAGAAGATGGGTAAGTAATCCATTCACTTCAAAAACATGTCAACAGGCAGTTTTGTATGTTTTGGGAGGTGAACCCTATTATTGTTTAGTAAAAATGTTAACAATATTTATAAAAATAATTTTATTGGAAATGATGCAGCAAATCAGGATTCATTTTTTAGGATTTAACGTTACACGGCAGGGCAGGTTTTATTAATTCAAATTATCTCATAGGTAGCACTATTAGTTTATGAGGATTTTAAAGAATAGAGAAAATTAAAAAATATCTGAATCTGTTGCCAAACATAATATCTCATAATACATCTAAGTTGTTGACTAAAACTCTCCCAATCGCTCAAAGGATGAACGTGTGCCCAGCTTAAACCATAATTTGTGGCGTGCTTCAGGGCCCCCTCTATCACCATTACTACTTAATGTATATACAAGACCCCTGGCACAGGTAACTCCTGTTGCTACATTCAATGCTAAATGTTTGTGGATGACATTCAACTGCACGACCAATTATGCGACAATTGAAACAAGCAAAAGAGTATAACAATGTTATTGAAACACATCTATTACTGGATAAAGGAAAACATTCTACAACTAAGCCCAGCTGCTGACAAGACTGCCATTCAGATTGTCTGAAGAAGTAAAGCCCTCCTCCACCCCTGCTCAAAGAATTATGTAGTTTGACAGCAATCTTTCATTTACACATCCAACTTCAACAGTTGTTCCACCAGTCACCAACTCTTGTTCCTTCCTCTACAGCACTGAACTCACCAGGGTCATGACTAGGCTGCAGCAATATCATCTATGCTGAGGCACCTTAAAAATAGATCCATAACCATTAAAGATTACAGAATCATGGAGCTGGGTTCTACCTAAAAGTGAAAGAAAATTAAAACATTGTCCCAGCAGCGAAAGTGCTACATTAGCAACTGGTAACACAAAGAATTAAATTCAGATTATTGTGTTCAATCTTTAAAATGTGCAAAGAAATAGATGTTAACTGCCCACAAAAACAGGTTTCGCAATACGTTCCAATTCAAAATGTACAAGCAAGCAGAGATAACATTACCATACAAACAAGATTAATCAATAAAAATTCAAGGCAAAACAATCCCGAGTCATAGGGATCCTCAGTGGAACTCTGCATCCATAATTTGTGGAAAGGGCAGAAAATGAATTTCTCAAGAAATCATGGAAGACAAGCTTCCACTTAGAGGCCTTTTCTTATTGTACAATCGCTTCCTACACCCCTTGCCCCACCAGGAATAGTGTCCTGTACTACAATCCAACCACACACAGCTATAACTTTAGAATGCCCTGTGTCTTTTGATTTGAGTTCTCCTCAACTGCACGGAGGAGGTAGAATGAACAACACAGTCCTATGAAGTGGCTGGTGCTAAAAAATAAAACAAATACATTTCTGACCTATTTTTATTATTACTATTATTAAAACTATTTAAGCCATTGGTATCATGTTCTAAGACGGACTTCTCCAACAAGTAGCTCGTGAGCTACCGGTAGCTCTCCAGCTATCTATAAGTAGCTCTCCTGTGTGCAGCACAGCTTATTTAATTAGCAGCTTTTCATTAGTTGAAGTACTATATCTATCAACATTGAAAAGTGAAAAATGTCAATTTGCAGCAATCATAAGCTGATCTTTGGAAAACAATTGCTGAATTTTCAAAATTTGACAGCTCCTATTTGAGTGAAAAATCCTGCAGCGTTGGAGAGGCATATTACCATTATTATTCTACTTTATTTTACATTACTGCTGGCAACCGGGCCTGATGCACTAAGGTGATCACGGCTGGTAATCTTGCATATGGTAGTCACAAACGTAATATCTGATCTGGCAACTATTACAACAGTTATAATATTAGTTGTTCGAGATGATTTTTATTGAACATAAGTAGCTCTTATCACAGATAAGGTTGAAGACCCATGTTCTAAGATATATGGTTCACAAAGGATTGCTGGAAGATTCCATAAGAGACTGCTGTGCTTTCCAATTTCAAGAACTAATTTTGCATTATTTTGGGAGATTACAATTGCATTGCACTTTCAGGTGAACTGTGTGAACACTGTTACTCCTCTGAATATCCGAAAAGTGATAATGGATGCTTACCACCTTTGACTCAGAGACACTATTTTCTGCAATCAGCCTCAAAGTATCTTAAGAGTTTTAGCTTAAATGGACACTTACAACTTTATAATCACTCAGCTCCTCTTCTGACATACGTTCCTTTAAATGATCTGTTTTGTAGGTACCCTGCCACATAGTCGCAAACCAGAAACTGCTTCTATTGACTAACTCCAAAATATGTGCAGTGCTACAACTTCGCATGCCTGCATTTTACAAGGCATGCACCCTTCCATCTGGGTCTACATGCCATCGCTAGATGCGTACTTGAGAAAAGGACCCAATGGTATGGTTTTTTTGCCTGCTAAATAGGGGATATGGGTGAGAGTAGTGATAATAGGAAAAAACCTTCACCTTAAATACAACTTTATTTTACCCATATGTTTCTCTCCTGTTAATGTTGTGAGATTTACAAAGCTCTCTTTTGCCCAGAAAAGATCTCCTGCCACTAAAGGATCTTAGGAACAGCACCAGTAGGAAAATGTTAAGCCTTCCCATGATGGGAGGGAGAGTTAGGTGATCAACAATTAGAAGTATATTAGTCTGTAAAGCATTGGGGAGAGGAGTTGGCCTAACGGCTAGGGCGTTCGACCGCGGACCTGGGGAACTGGGTTCGAGTCTCGGTAATGACGCTGAACATCCTGTGATTCTGGGCAAATCACTTAATCTCCCCGTGCCTAACAAAAATGAATGTGTGTCCTCATGTAACGTAACTGGTGCTATGTAAAGCGCTCTGATACCCGATTCGGTTGCGGGTCAAGTTCGCGCTATATAAAACTATGCAAAAAAAATAAAAAATTCAATGGCCAACAGCAAAATGAGAGAAAGAAAAGTTGCGTGTATGGACTCATAAATGTTTTGCACTTTGAAGAAGATTGAGTGAGCTGGAGAGATGTAACCAAGCAGGAATACAGGGTAGGAGATGCGGTGGAAGATAGATCGCTCCTAATCTATTAAATGAATGGTGGCAGATAAATAAGACCTTAAAGTTAACTCACTTTGCCTCAAAGAGCCAGTAAAAACTGTTTAAATGGTAGGAGACCAAAGAATGAGCAGGTAGCTTAAAAATTAGGGTGGCTGACAAATTCTGAAACAGTTGGAGAAGATATCCTGGACTGTCCAAGTAAAGGGAATTACAGTACACAAGGTAAAAAAGAATATTAGTGCGGACTACCGGTTGTCTGTAGCACAAAGCAAAAAACAACCATTTCCCAGAGGACCCCCAATATAGAGAAGCAGGTGGCAATTATTTTGCTCACCTGGGGCCGTATTACATATACAGCACGCTTTCCCTGTTTGCACACAGCGCACCTTTAAATAGACGCCCTATTACAGTGAATGCGCTGCCCCAATTGCAGGCATGAACTAGTGCTGCCCTGGAGGTAGCGCATTCAAGTGAAATGTGAAGTAGCTGATTCAAAGCTGCTCCATGTTTCACTGTGCAGCTGGCAAACCACCTGCACTTTAAAGAGGGATTAGAGATACCTTTGCAGTTGGGTACAATGAGTGACTGCACCTGCCTGCAAGGGGATGTCTTGGGTGGGGACCCCCTTCCCTCTCTCCAGAGGGATACCATCAGGGGACATACTGATGTTGTGCCACTTTTTTGGGGCGCACTTTTTTGGGGCGCACTCTTAGTGCGCCTCATGACCTCTTCTTTGCCTTGGCCCCAGTATCCATAATACCACAAAAAGATGATGGATGGAATGCTTAACACTGTCAAACATTCTCCCCACCCCCTCCCCCCGGTACAGAGATCTGGCCCAAAATCCATTCTCTTATTGCTCACCATACCATTCCAGTTTGGACCCAGCGATATGCAAATCAGTCTTAACCCTGGTCCCCATGGCAACAGTCCAGCCCGAACTGCCAGGTCAGGTCCTCCCTGGACCGGAAAACAAGCATCGTGGGACTGGTTTCGTGGTATCACCCCTCATCAGCCAGGCTAGCTTGCACCCAATTGCATACCGAGCACGGGATCCAAGTCTGGGCATACCCTTCCCACTTATGGGGACTTTAGCAACAGAAAAAAGATGGACGGAATGCTGAACAATGTCAAACATTCATCCCCAGTACAGAGATCTGGGCCAACAATCCGTCCATCATTTTATTTTGTGATGTTGCCCCAAGTGGCTACGGGTATGTCCAGACGTGGGTCCCTTGCTCACTGCGCCAAAGGATTCAAGCTAGCCGGGCTGATGAGGTGATGCCCAGAAACCTGGCCCTGGATGTTTGTTTCCAGTCCAGCAAGGACATAACTTGGCAATTCGGGCTGGACTGTTCCCATGGGGAGCAGGGTCAAGACTGATCTGCATATGGATGGGTCCAAATTGGGGTGACTTGGCGAGCAAAATAACGATGGATTAAACACAGATCTGTGACTGGGGGTGTGTTTGAAAAGTTTCAACACTCTGTCCATTGTTTTACTTTGTGACGCATTCATAATGCGGCGAGGACACAGAGGCAAAAAGACTCCCTCTTTTGCATGGGGCCTCGCCCACATGCAAATGAGGGAATGCCCTCTTGAGATAGCGCACGCACTAGATGGACACCAGCGCAATCTGTATTACAGAAGAGGCCTTCTGTAATACCAAAGTGCTCCAGGATAGGGGTGTGGCATGTCTCCTAGTCCTAGAGCCTGCAAGGCTGAACGTTAAATAGAGAGGTTTCCTCTGAAAGATTAAGACGTCTGTCTTGTCCCGGTTAGGTTTAATTGTTAGTACTCATTCACAATGCCACTGCAGAGATGCACTCAAAGAATTTAGACCGAATATGATAAGTAATGTCACAATTTGGGTGCCATCTGCACAGGACTTCAAAGACAAGTCAAACAGTCAGGCCAGGTGAATCACATAAAACTGAAAGGGTTTGGTCTAAGGAAGTGGAGTGAGAGGTTTTCATTAGTCAGAGGGCGAAAGAAATATTAAAGCAGTGAAACGAATGTCACGGTAAAAAAAGACTTTAGCCATGCCCTGGATGCGCAGTTGTAGTAGTTGGCAATGAAGAGTGTTGTATGATGTAGTGTCAAAAGCTGCGATAAGATCACGATTAATAAGAGTTGCCTTGCCACCACAATTAAAGGTAAGGCATAAATCATCAATTAATATCAGAAGAGGAGTCTGTCTTATGAAGGGGACAAATTAGTTTGTGTAGCGTCTACATTATCCTCAGCATAACGTGAAAGCTGCCGATTTACTTCCTTTTCTAGAGTTTTAGTAGGAGAGGACAATAAGAACAGGACAGATGTTTTCCAAGAATTTTGCAAGGGAGTGAACTGGTCAAGTGAAAAGCCAGAACATATTGTTTGGACCATTGACAGAATAGACACGGCAACAAGGGGTACAAATGCTATCAGGTTAGATTAGGCCCGGAGAGAAGATATTTCAAATTGCTGTTTTCAGTGAACTGGCAGCAATTTTTCTTATTTTCAAAGACATAAGCTGTATGGCAATTATAAAGATCAGCTAAAGGAATGAGAGACAAGTTTCCGGGTCAGAAAAATCTTTACTAGTAGCTCACAGGAAGAATTATTAGCAGAGTTGATTTGATGGTTCTTTAGAGCAAATCACTTGAATGTTGGCTTAATATGCTCCAATTGAGCACATATATTTGCTTCCTCAGACGAAAGATTGTTTCCCCATCTTCTAGGTTTTTTGCAGTAATGTTTGTTTTAAATTCTATTTGTACCGCACAGCAGTTGAAACTTTTTAATAAGATCAACCTTATCAAGAAAAAGGAAATCCAGTAATTATAAAGAAAGCATTTAGTCTCTATGTCATGAATGCTTTTAGTATAATAAGATGTTAGAAGAGCCCGAAAAAAAGTTAGAATCCACTTTCGACCATGATCTAGATATAACTATGTATAGTAATTTAAACAATTGTCCCAGGTTAGTCTGGGAGGTATGTGGCTCTTTAAGATCCTTAAGTTTGTGGAATGGCTTCGCATTGATTGAGAATAATAAAGAAAAGAAAGAAGTACCAGACTGTTTAGTTCTAGGTGGTGTAATACTTCCTAGCAAAACCTACCATCTCTTGGCGGGCAGTCTGAAATGTGTAACATTAGCACAGCGTGTGATAGGTAGGGCATGTAATGCAGGTTCATGCCTGGAGAACGCCACTAATTCAGCCTTAGCACTTGAAGAGTGTGTCTGAGCACAGGATGGAGGTTGGGAGATTGTCGCAATGAGTGATGCATGACATTATTGAGCTAGCAATGGCAGCCTGTCGGTCAGTATCCCTGCCTCAAAATGTGAAAAAAAAACATACAAGAGAATGCAGGTTTTATCAAGCTAAAAGAATGTCTGGTGTCTAGATTGTGCAATGTCTTGTTATCCAAAGAGGCGTGGGGTTGATGATCTCATTCAGAAGGAACTGCCAACAGTACTTTTTGACCAACTTTATGCATTTGTTATCAATTGAGCCTGGACTGGAGCACAGACACCGGCGGCGGCGTTCCTTTGGAAAAAGCATGGTGTAGAAAACAGTTGGTGATCGTTCATCTGCTGTGGAGGCACTCCATCGAATTTTGATTATCAGCTTGACCCGGTGTGGCAAAGATAAGGTGACCTTCTGATGTCTTAATTCAACTGCATTCTTGGATTTGTTATTCCTAATTCTTTTGACTAATGGCATCAAATACTGTTTATTCTCTTTAATCCCTGTCCTGATGATGAACCTTTAAACTACTATGGGTTGAAACGCCATGGATGACTTGGCCAATTGGACATTAATTGAATGAACTTTATAACCCTTTGTTTGAATAGCTATGATTCAATTTGTATAAACAACATAGCGATTTATTGTATGGTCCATTGCCTATCTGTATTAGAGACACCTTTATGTTTTCTTAAATTCTTCTGCACTGAAGCACCACCAAGTACGGTCATGATGAATTAAATGTTATATAATCAAGTCTGCTCTATGATTATTGTCACTAATTAATTTTTTTCTACTTTTTACTTAAAATAATGCGGATATTCATAGGTCTAATTTTCATGGTATGTTGATTGTTAGCTGAATTTAATTATTCCACAAAGAACCATTGTTCTTTACTTCCTTGATTGCCCCTGGTTCCAGGTGGTTAACTGGCACAAGAGAGCCTAGTGATGTTACAGCGACAAAGAAAGAAGTCCTCTATTAAAGACGTCTCGTGTCACATGAGTGGAATGCCTTAAAAGGATTAGGTGTCTGCCTTGTCGAGAACTGACATTGGTCCCAACAGGCCAAGGGGTTCCTCACCGGAGGAAACAGATGCAGCAGTCATGCGTTTTGACATTTTCACTGGTCTTATTCAAGTAGGCTTTAGAGGCCACAAACAAGGTCTTGCAGGTGCGCACCTACACACTTGTGACTCCGGTGATGCAGAAAAAAAAAAAACATCCCCTGAAAAGATTTTTGCTGGTGCACACTGGTGGAATCTCAGACATTTCTTACTTTCTGGCAAATCCAAATTGTCAATGATATTGGAGGATAAGCACAGGAGTGGTCCTTGGGAACTATGCTGAAGCAGAGCTATGGTAGGTAGTGGTGTAGCAATATTTCTTCTTGTTTGTACAGGTCTTTTCTTTAGGTCAGCAGATATGTTCAATATGCAGTCACTGATCTCCATAAGCGATCATAGGACTCTGAGAAGTTAGAGAAAATGGAAATAAAAAACAACAGTGCAACATCGATCGCGTCCAGTCCAATATCTGCCCATTCACTAGGGATGCAGCATGACTTCAATCTACGATCCAATACATGTGCATCGACAATGTGCATGGACTGATCGCCCAGCAGCTGGTCCAGGTGTTGCGCCAGATGAAACTGCAGACAACTTATGTAGAGCTATCCATGCTGGAAGAGCTGTAATGGTCTCAGCGTACTACGTGGACGGCGCTCAGTCATTTGGGTATAACAGTCTTAAACTAATGGAAGACTTTGTCCGGCGAGGGACTGCATACATTCATCCTATTAAAGAGTTGAGGATTTTTTCCTGAGCAGGCAGCTTAAGGTTAGGATATTCAAGCCATGACTGCTAGCAAATGGACACATCAAAGTTCATAATGCTGGCAACACTACAGCTAAGTTCCAGAAACATCTGCATTTTTTCATCTGCAGCATCTTTGGCGCGGTTCAGCATTAACTTGTAATCCTCCCTGTGTATAGTCTGAAAGCAAAAGTTGTCTGTCGATGTCTTGGCACAGATGCATTCAACAGCCGGCCTTGATGTTATTTGCACTGGTCTGTCTCAGGGAAAGCCGGGTCTGGTTGCTCAGCGGACTAATGTATCCACTCCAGGAATCTGTGTTTAACCTCATGGTGACATGCTCAAATCCTGGCTAGTCCACTACGCTTTTCATCCTTCCATGGTCAATAAAATGAGAACCACTGAGTTGGTAACAGCAGCTGGTATTTCAGCACCAAGGTACCCTTCAGTGTGAACGGGTGTTTTATAAACCACAGGACTGGTACTTTATTCTGCTAGATGGCGAAACACTTGATCTCTTTGTGCATCTGAAAAGACAATACTTTGCGCTTCAATATCCAACAAACACCACAATGGACAGAGGGAATCCCAGGAGAGAACAAAACTAGACTGTCTTTAAGAAGCCGATATCTTGAGACTTTGAGACTGTCAGTAGGAGAAAAAGGCTTCTTTTTTGAGTACTTTGACATCGATGACTAAAGAAAGTTGGGGTGTTGCTACAAACAAAACACAAAGGTCCTCACTCTCTGCAGATTGCTCTAGAGCCTCAATGGACAGCACTTCTGAGTCTTAGAAATGACAGCATGGCTGTGCCTGTTCTGTGCAAATTTTTGTACTCTTCAATACCAGTCTTCTCTTTGGTGTACAAGTCCCGAAGAGCAACCTTCTTGCAGGCAGAATGTCCAGGAGATGGGTCCGAGAAACATTGCTCAATCCCTGAAGACCCAGCCTGACCAAGCGGGAGGAGCTGGGGACAGAAGCTGGATCTGTACCAGTTGAGAATGAGAAGGATCGTTGAACCTCAGGGGGTGCACTGCAGGGAGCAAGGGCTGTACCATCACTTGAGGCCGTGTGGACCAAGACAGACCTGTTAGCTTTGAATTTAACAATCTAGAGCATGGGTACTCACAAACGTTTCCCCAGGGGCCACAAAGTACTGTCAGTGGTTTCCCGAGGGCCACACCGATGCCAGCAGGGGAGGGTCGGGTGTGGAAAGGTAGGCGTAGGGGGACGCAAAGCAGGTGCATGATAAAGATAAGTTGTCTAGAAAACATTCTTTGCTTCTTTACCTTTAGTTTAGTTAACCTGCAAATAAAGTATCCCATTTCACAGCTTCCTGTATGCTCCTGCTCTGTCAAGTGAACAACAGCCCAGTGCTACTGTTCACCAGGGGGCCGCAATTAAAGGTCAGGAGCTGATGGCAAAGGTCAGCTCTGATGGCATGTTGCTGCAAAACAAATGGATGCTAAGCTGAATCTACTTCCAAATGAGATGCGTAATCTCAAGTCTTCTCTGCACATTTTCTTAATTTTTCCCCCACTATATGCAATCCAGAAATTTGAACAATTAAGACGCATTTTTTAAAAATATGCAAGAAAAGTTGAGAAAGCATTAAGTCTCAACTTTCTTGTGTGGTACTGCGAGATATGATGCTTTACTTGCAGTTGCTGAACATCTTTGGAGGGCAGGGAGAGTTATGGCGAAGAGAAGGCTGCCTAAGGAATTTCTATGCTGAATGGCTTGTAAACATTTTTAGAAGTATTACTTAATGAACCCTCAGTTCATCTATTGAGTGATTTATTATTATTTGACTGCGCGGGGGTATTCAAACAGGTTTTTGATGTATTATGATTGTGCCATGCTTTAAGTCTTTTTAATATCTACTTCTCTGTTTCCAATAGTTTTCTTAAGACTGCACAACATACATCATTTGTTTTATACTACAATAGTCTTTGAGATGAGCAATACATATTTTGAATGTCTAGGTTTTGCTATAAATGACCAAGGCCAATTTACACCAGTATTCTGTATGTCTGACTCCTCAAACAAAACCATGTGCACTGAAATATGAACAGCACTAGCCCTGCTTGGAAGCAATAACTGACTTTGCTAACCTTGTGCAGCGTCTTCAACCTCTAGTAACAACTTCTGGTGTACAAATTGGTAAAACAACACAACAGAATTGATTGTGTGTACACCTGCTAATCACCATTTGTACGAGTCACTAACCTGTGAAAACCACAAAAAAAACTCCCCAGCACAATCTGTAAGCCTAGAAACTGACAGATGACTGGATGGATGGATGCCCCGACTGACTGTGTAGCACGTTACTATTCAGCAAGGAAGGACTATTCTTCTTGACAGAGGCATCTGACACGGTCCAACAACCCATACTAATCAGGTACCTGCACGAGATTGGCCTTCAAGGACCCGCTCTCTACTGGATCTGCTCCTTCTTAACAGATGGAAAGCATGCTGCCAGCCTGGCACTTACTCCTCGAAAGTCTGCAAACTTACCTGCAGAGTGCCTCAAGGTTCATCACTCAGCACAGAAAATAGCGCTAAATGCCAGGACTAAGTTGGGAGAAATTCCTACCTCTAACGCACATTCTGGGAGAACGAGTGGCTCCCGCACTCACTAAATGTGTTTGTTTTGTTGCATTTAGCATTATTTCTTAGTTCAAAAATGCCCCCCCATCAGACCCAAAATAGATTTTTTACTAAGATCTAGCACTAAAGGCAGAATTACTCTTCTCGCATAATTCTGCGTAATCCCAAGGAACTGTTTGGTTTTTCTGCGTCATTACGCTACATGGAATTAAGCGAGTTAAGCTAACCTCTAGTTTAAAGATAGCATTTCTTCACAGGACGGTGTGCTTTTTAGTGTGCCAACAATCGCTGTATACGCTCCAACTGCTAAATAGGTTGCTTGCATCATTCAGCACAATTGCTCAAACTTGCTTCTCTATCAGGAAGGAATGTCACATTCGATCTACCTCTTTTCTGGAAACAGAGGGCAAAAAGTGTTGGGAATCACCTCACATTCAACCATACAGTAGCAAATGGGGTGTTTTGGGGATTTTAAGAAAGCACTGTTACCAGGTGATAAAATCTTTAACTTTACCATGAGCTTGCTGGCATAGTAGAACAGCAATTATTTGTTTGGCAGGAGAGCCTCTCAGGAGCCAACAAATATGCATGCATGCTCAGGTACAGCATGCATAACGTTTTAAGTTTAAGAACAACTCTGACTGGGAGGAAGGAGTAATCCTCAGGAGGTTGCAATTGAAGAATTTTCACAGGGTCAATGACACTCGTACCCAGCTTTTCAAATTTGGAAGGGTGACTACTATGCTATGCCAGAGGGTTGTGTGCTAGAGGGGACCTTAATACACATAACCTAGAAAAGTCCTAGTGATTAGATGTTCTGAAAAGATGTTTATGACCAACTGTTTCGCAGTTACCCATAGACCTATCAGCCAAGGAGATGGTTCTGGGAGTCTGGGACGATTATGAGCCCCCCCCCCCCCAAAAAAAGCAAACACTATGGAATATTGGGTTGGCAGTAACATATGAAGACGTTGCTAACCCATGGGGTAGCCAGGCAACTTTGAGGACTGATGAAAGGTGATCCAATATGTAGTGGTGTGTGACAGTAGAAGTGTACATTGGTTTAGGTTGTCCATGGAAATTTGAGAAGATCTAGAACCAACGAAATGGGCATTTTGGTCTTGATTGAGGTTTATAGGTTTTCAGATAGCCATGTTAGTCACTCCTCTAATGGAATTGGGTTCTCATTCCCTCCCCTCCCCTCCCCTCCCCTCCAGTGTCATTATTTGTTGTAATGAAGCCCTAACTTTATGTACAAAGTATACGGTCCCTACCCAACCATAAATGTGAGAAGTATTGTGTTCAATTTTACATACTCAATGCTATTGTCCTTACGACTACAGCTTGGTTGTTTAACTTTTATATTTAAATGTTTATTGAACTTGAAGAAAAAAAAGAAAAAAAAAAAAAGAATAAAATAGGTATTCTTAATCTCATTTTCGCTGATAATTTGCCACACGCTGGCAACGTTGATAATTTAGCTTACATATGCATATAATGGCACATAATAAAAGATACATGAATCAATAACTAAAGTAAAATGCGAGAATCATACCTGAAACATATCAGTGTCACTGTCATGGGTATATTCCACTACGACTGTCTGATTCCTGGATAAAGTATAGCAGATACTGTGTTGCCCTTTACAGCTTATAGCCTGTTTAATAAAACAAAATTCATAGACTTATTCGAAAGATTAGTGACATGGTTAGAAATATTTCACACCTCAATTCTAACTTATCCACATGTTCTTTGATGTGTTCTCAGTCTGTAAAATCTATGCTAATTAAAGAAGACTACAGACTATAATGTTAGACAAGATGATATTCATTAATCTACACATCTTGCTAGGTTAGAATACAGACAAAATCCACAATCTGAAAACATGACCGGATCTGTGGCAGGCTTATCATGCTTCAAACTTCGATCTGTAAATGGCTGCTTGCGTTCCTATTCAGAGGTCATGTGGCCAAGCAATTCAGGTTGCACTGTACTACTGGATGAGGGTCTTGGCCGATTTAAAAATGATGGTCCCCTACTGAAAAGGCATATGTGAGCTAAAAATGAAAAGGCTACTTACCTGTAGGAATAGCTTTACAGAGCAGTCTTTTTTATTTTTAAATCACATGCTGGGCATTATTCCATTCTGGTGGTCAAGTCCGGAACTGTCCCCATTTCTTTCTTTTTTTAGTGTCGAAGTGTAGGCGGGTATAGCATCCAGGGCTCGAAAAATCAAAAAATTCTCATTTGCTCGAACTAACTGTAATGCACTTGACCTCTGTAAGCAAATGTGACAAGTTAACAGGATTTAAAGGCATTTTTATTGCTCATTTACTTTGTGAGCAATAAAGATGCCTTTAAATCTTGCTATCTTGTCACATTTGCTCTGCTTTCAGAGACAGAGGTCAAATGTCAGTCTTCCTTCCTACTCGCCAGAAAGGGCGAGTAGGACTTAAAAATAGCTCATCCTAATTAAATCTGGCTCGAAAATGCGAGTTGATTTTTCAAGCCCTGGCATCCCCTTGTGACGTTTGACGTACACGCACAACGCTCCAATATGAGGTTGCCCTCTACACTTCCTCCCCCCCCCCTCCCACCCCCCCCGCTTGGTGAACTGTACTGTTTTAGGGCCTTGTACCTTATCTTATGAATTGTTTTCTCACCGTGTTTAGAACTCACACCTCTTCTTAACAGAGATGGGAGGGATGAATGTGAATCCACAAAATTCTTCAAGCAGCAAAACTAACCCTACAGGTAAATAACCCTTTTGTTTTGGAACATGAATCTTTCCTGGTTTCACATGCCATTATGCACTGATTATGTAGCGGAGTTCCCTCCTCTTGGGAAGTTTGGTTGAAGGGATTGTGTGTGTGTGTGTTTGCAGCCAGGTGTCAAAACATTTTCGTCCATCTGTGCTTCTCAGTTAGTCTCAATGTCCACACAGTGGGGTTTTGTAAGAGTGTGGACTGATGACCACATGGCTGCCATGTATATGTAATTTATGGATACACTGGCTATGAAGGCTATAAAGTGGCTCCCTTTTTCCTAGTAGATTGGGCTTGTGGTTTATTATTTATCCAGAGGTACCCCAACTAACCTGTAGCAAGTCTGCATGGTCTGTACTATACATCTCGCGATTGTTGTTCTTGCGACTGGCAACCCTATGTTTGGTGGTACAAATGAGATGAAGAATCGATTCCCTTTCCTACACAGTGTTGTTTCCTAAAGGAAATCAACTACTAGCATCTAGAGTGTGTAGGGCCTTTTCTATCTGTGTTGTTGTTGAAAAAAGGCTGGCAGTTGAGCCGCTTAATTAACGTGGAAGTGGGATACTACCTTTGTTAGGAAATGGGGTTTGCCCTCATGACCACCATGTCTTTTGTGTATTTGTAGGTATGGTTCTTGTACAGGGAGCACTTTTAATTCACCGACTCTGCACAGTGATTTAACAGAAATCAGGAATCATGTTTTCATTGTGAAGAATTTGATTTGTGCATTAGCTCAAATTGTGCCTTCATTATATTGGAGTCACTACTAGGTTGCATTCTCACACTGGTGTGGGTGCAGTTCTCATTATCCTCTCCACGAGTCTCTTAATGACTGCTGTGGTGAAGAACTTTTCCTCTATGGTGCCTCTCGTGTATGCAACATCCATTGATAGACGTACTTGGATGAGAAGCTTTTGTACTCACCTATCAATGAGGTGTGCTAGGCACTTAATTATGATTGTGCCCCCCGTTAGGTTGAGCATCAGTCGTCTTCCTATACCAGCGGATGAATCTCTTCCACTTAGCTGAACAGTATTTGCCTGTCATTTGTCTTGTGGCCTCTCTCAGTACTTCCATACATGTTTGTCGTAGGCCCAAGTGGTCGAATTCCACAGGAGCCACGCCGCTAGACTGAGACTGGTTGGCTGGGCGATATAAGTGTCCCTCTTATTTTAAATAAATCTTATGAAAAAAGGTAGCTTTATTAACCTGCCTCCTGCCATCTTCACCAGGTGTGAAATCTACGTTTGTCTGGTTCACTGTGTGGCCATCAGAATCATTGCCATGATTGTATATTTGCACTTGCTTATCATTAGAGGTATTTTAGTGGGACTAACGGAAAAGCATACACAAATATCTTAGCCCAATTTATTGACAGGGCATTCCCATGGGACATGAGGTGTGGATACTTGGATGTGAAGTGCTGCCATTTTCCTTTGGTGGTGTGGTGAACAGGTCTATTTTTGATGTGCCCCGTGGTTGAAATATTACTACAACTTGGTTTGAGTTGTCACTCCTTTGAGGGAGGAGCCCATTTGTCTGTGTTACCTGTCTGCGTCTGTGTTTTGCATGCCTGGTAGGTGTGTGACTGTTAGGGTTACCGTTCTTTGTATCCAGCATCTCCATATCTCTTGTGCTAGTTTAGATAGGACATAAGATCTCATACCCTCATGTCTGATTAGGTAGAACAATGTTGCTGTGTTGCCATTTTGAATCTGTACTATCCTCCATTTGAAGTGTATGTGGAAGGCTTTTAATCACACACTGTATACGTGGGTGGGTGTGGACAGAATGGGAATGGAAAAATCAAACAGGAGCACTGCGCTGTTAGCACAAGAACGGTTACTCAACCGAAGGTGGCATGCTTCATCATGGGGTTCCCTCCTGACACTGGGAGCGCAAGGAACCCAGTGTGGGCTACAACTCCCCAAAGGGGAGAAGCAGAGGAGTGAGGAAGAATATGGAAGCAGCTGAGCTCTATACCTCGAGTGGAGACGGATGACAGTAGAGCGGAGCCTTTTACACACGCTCAGGCCTTTTTAAGTGGACCCTACTGCTGCGACGGGACCACAAGAATAGCCACCAAGTTGACTGTATGGCTAGTACTTATAATTTTTTGATCACAATAGCAGAGTGACATATATACTTTGGTCCTGATGAATGCCTTGAACTTTTTCAAGTCTCAATTGGCAGAAACATTTTGATCTTATAATATAGGGTAATATCTATAATCCCTATTCACCTAGTTTTTAACCTTTTCCGATGGGGGCACCAGAATAAAGGACAATTTTTGCCGACCAGGAGATAGTTTTAATTTACACTTTTTCACCCAATCTGCCTCTCACTCCTATACACCAACAGTGCTCATCTTTTTCTCAAAACACCTTTGCTCCTCCCCTTTGAGGAGTTGTAGCCCACACTGGGTTCCTTGCGGTCCAAGTGTGAGGAGGGAACCCTATCATGAAGCATGTCACCTCCGGGTGAGTGAGGATTCTTGTCCTAACAGCGCAATGCTCTTCTTTGATTTTGTCCATTCCCTTTCTGTCCACACCCACCCACGTACTCAGTGTGTGTGTTTATTCATATTGGAGAAGTACGGTTGTCTTTATTTGGGTGGAACAATGCTCCTACTAGACCCTTTTGTGAGTGTATATGTGGAAGGCTTTTCACAGCAGAAAGACTGCTGTGAGTTCCACGACATTTGGGTTTCACTGCCTCCTCAAGGTTCCATTGACCTCTGATGTTTGGTTTCTCCATGTGTGCAGTCCAACCTTGTGAGATGCACTGGATTAAATTGGGAGTTGTTTGAAGGCATGCCTATCATGACAATTTCTACATTCCACCATTGCATCTCCGTCTGCCCTAGCTATTGACTTCAAGTCTTTATTCAAGTGTTTAGTCAATTAAAACCATTACACTAAAATTAATTCATCAAACAAAACTATTATTTTACTTTGTTTATAAAATGTAGTCCTAGACAGTTATGTCAAATTGTTTTCATATAAAAATAACCTACCAGTTGTAAGAAACTGGCTCTATATATACTACACCAAAATGAGGTATAGTGTGTATAGGGTCCAGGTGACTCCAAAAGTAGGCAGAGGTTAAAGTTAGATAGAACCTTACCCTCTACTTGTGGTAGCTTGGTCGAGCAGTAAGGCAGTATCAGAGGACAGTGTTAAGCATTTGATCTACACACTCAGTCAGCAAATGAATTCACACACTCAAGAACTGAACTCTAGGCCAATTGTTTTGTATAAAAAAAAATATACCGTTTTATTTTAGAACCAAGCAGGCTTGGCACAGGTAAGCATGAAATACTTTACAGTGATAAGATGCTATATGTTGAACAGTTTTAAAAAGCAATAGAAATTGTACTTGATTTGATTTACAGGGGATGCAGTAGGTTGCAACACTTAGCAAATGCAGTACATTGGAATGAATAGGCTTTTTCAGTAAATTGCAGGTAAGTTACTTTTTACGTTACTTTTCTAACTCAGTGCTGGATACCTAGTTTCAGCACTGGGACATTTCCTGCAAACAGGTAAGTAATTACGTTTTGGTTACTTGTATGGTTTTTAAAGAATATCTTTAGTTTTCAAAACTCCACACTTAGTCGTTTTTGGAAGAAAAAGTGTCAATGTTATCCTATGGAGGAAACGTAGGTTATCGGTTCATAGGTAAGTTATCGACTGTGGGAGTTAAGGTTCTGGGGTTAGACTCAGGGGTCCCCAAGGGTCAGTGAAGCACTTTTGTTACACCCTCAGCGGCACTAGGGCGGCCGGGTGCAGAGTGTTGAGGCCCAATGTTATCCTATGGGGGATAGGGGGCCTCCGGTTGGTGGCTGCTGGCGAGCACGCCACAAGGTTGTGGGAGCCAAGCTCCTGGTGTTAGGCTCAGGGCAAAAGGGGATCCTGTTTAGCACAAAAAGTGCACCTGCAGCGGCGCAGGGGCGGCTGGGTGCAGGGTGCTGGTTTGGCGTCGGGTGCCCGGTTGTTTTCAAATAGGATTTTCGGTTTTGGTTTTCAGCTGCAGGCTCGGTCCAGGAAGACTTCCAGGAGGAACCAACAGCTGGGCAGGTAAGTTGGAGGGCTCGGGGACGTAGGTGCACCTCTGGTTCTCTTCTCCAGGGCACAGGGCGGCTGGATGCAGGGGTGTCTTTTGAGGTCGGATTTCACCTTACAGGGCCACTCGCGGTTGGGGGGGGGGGGTCTCCGTGCAGAGGCTGCAGGCGACGTCGGGGAGTCCTGGAGGGGTCAACCCACGGTGGACTCGGACTCTGGAGCGAGGGGGACCTCGCTGGGACCGGTGGGCTACTTGAACTCGGGCTGTAGGCGACGGGTGCAGTGGTGGTTCCAGGCATCGGGTTTCTTTTTCCTCAGCAGGCTCGGAGTCTTTGTTTGGTGTTTCTTTTGAACAGAGCTGCTGTTCACAGGAGATCCGGTCTTTGTTGAAGGCAGTCAGTCCTCCCCGGGGTTCTGGAGGTCGCTGGCTGCAGGACAAGACGATTTTTGGCGCAGGATCTCTGGAAACTGCAGACGGGCCGGTAGGGCTGGGGCCAAGTCAGTTGTTCTCTGCAGTCTCCTCTGCTGGGCGTCTTCTTTCGTCCTTTTTCTTCTTAGGTTGCGGGAATCTGATCTCTTGGTTCAGGGCTGCCCCCTAAATACTGTATTTAGGGGCGTTTTAGGGTCTTGAGGTCAGTAGCCAATGGGCTACTGACCTTAGGGTGACTACACCCTTGGTGTGCTCACCCCACGTGGGGAGTGAGCACAATCCCTAGTCCTGATTGGGGAGTGCCTGCCATCTGCAAGATGGCGAGCACTGGAGAATGGGCTTCACCTCGCCTCCCCCACCTGAGGGGTGGAGTTGGCAGAGGTGGGCACACCTCCTGGGCTGGCTAGTTTTTCCCGCCCGTCTTCCCGCCGAAAGGGAGGGGAGACAGGAAGGGGGCCTGCTCCTGATAGCAGGAGAGGCTGGGGGTCGCATTACAAAGGCTGCCAGGCCTTTGAAACTCCCCTGCCACAGATGGCTCTTCCTGGCCTGGGGGAGGTGTGAACACCTCCGCCCAGGAAAGGCTTTGTTTCTGGGCTCAGGGAGCGTAGGCTCCCACCCTAGGGGTCCAGAAACATGTCTTGTGGTGGCAGGCTGGTGTGTACCAGTCAGGGAACCCACCAGAGGCTGGTCGTTTTTCAGGGGGCATCTCAAACATGCCCTCTGTGTGCATTTTTCATTAAATCCCACACTGGCATCAGTGTGGGTTTAATGTGCTGAGAAGTTTGATACCAAACTTCTCAGTTTTCAGTGCAGCCATTATGGTGCTGTGGAGTTCGTAATGACAAACTCCCAGCACCATATACTCTTAATGGCAGCACTGCACTTACAATGTCTAAGAATGGACTTAGACACTGTAGGGGTACAGGGCTCATGTACCTGTACCCTCACCACTGGTATAGTGCACCCAGCTAGAGGGGGTGACTGACCTATGCCAGGGCAGTGGGTTGTAGGCATGGCACACAGAGGTGTGTGCCATGTCGACTCTTCACTTTGTTCTGCATCAAAACACGCAGCCTGCAAAGGCAGTGTGTGTGTGTGTGTGTGTGTGTGTAAAGGTACAGGGCCTCTAAGGGTGGCACAATAAGTGCTGCAGCCCTTAGAGGTCTTCCCTGGTCACAGTGCCCTGGGTACCTGTGGTACCATTTACCAGGGGCTGACCTGTGGCCAGAGATGCCAATTGGGTACAGTTTTGGGAAAGAACACAGGCCCTGGGAACCTGATTGGCAGGGACCCAGGGCACATCAAGTCAAAGGGCATCAGTAGTCTGGCAAAAAGTGTGGGGGGGGGTTACTGCAACAGAAACCCACTTCCTTACACCAGTAAAAACTTCTGATAAATCATTTGTAAAAGTGTTAAAACCTTTAATTCCTACAAAACACTTATCTAATTTCGGCTACTTTGTGTTGAATAGAGACAGTTTTGATTCTAAATGATAGTTATCTCCCACGTAGGTTGAGCTTCATTAAATATTATTTGATATAATTGTTCTTTTCTTGAAAGCAGTAATGACACATTTTCCTTTGTAGCCAATGTTGTCCGTGGGTTTAAAATGCAAATACCTTGAGGTAGACATTACTTTGATCTTAAATGTTCTCCAATTATCATATCCCAGAATTAGTTCTTTATAAAAGTGCAAGTGCCTTATGCAAGTTGGAAACTCGATATGAGAGTCTCTCATGTGGGTAGGACCTAAACAGATGTTATTTAATAAATTGATTTTTGAACTCCTTATAAGTAATGTTGGCAAATTTTCCTTTATAAAAGAATGTTTTTCCAGGATTTATTCTATACAGGAGTAATAGTGCCTTAGTCAAGTTGAATTATCGAGGTAGAGGATGCTTTGATCTTAAAAAAATTACCAATCATCAAGTATCTGGGTTTCTTCTTTATGAAAGTGCAAGTGCCTTGTGCAAGTTGGAGTCTTGAGGGGACTTTATTGTGATGGCTCTCTCTTTACTAAAATACATGTAGTCTTGAATGTTCTCCAGTAATTTGAACCCCCTTTTGGTGGTTTTATGTTATTAGCCGTGGGATTATTCTATTGCTTTCACATTTTCTTTTAAACATTTTACCCCCCTGAAGACTAGGGGGATAGAGGAGCCACCCAGCCAGGTGATTACCGCTTGCCTACAGGATCGAATTTTCAAATTTATAAAAATTGCTTTCAGAAATTTTTTTCTTTCCATCAAGAACTTCGGGCATACGCAAAAAATGTGTATCAACTTTTCTTGCTTATATTTGCACAATCGGCATTCTTGGTTTTGCGACCGATCCTTCCAGGTGAGGATCAGATCTTTTGTTTCCCACATACCAAAACGGAATTGCATAAACTGTTGTTTTACTGACAATGAGAAGTGAGCTGCGAGATACTCCTGAGGCAGCAATTCTTTATATGAATTGATCACTGTCCAGGCATGTCGTCTTTGTGTGAAGGTATTCTTATCTGTAAGATGAGAAAGTTGTTTGGTTGTAGCCTTCATTACTTGATAAAAAGCCAATTTGCCAATACTCGCACTCCAGGCTTCTTGTACTGCTAATTCCTCGATAACCTGAGTTAGGTGATGTCCCCAGGATCCTGTTTGATTATTCAGTTTTTTCTCCTCGATTTCCTGCCAGCACAAATTATTGATGGATCTTCTTTTGGAAGCACGCAGTCTCCAGCATAATTTTATGAAAGAGCTTTTACATTGATGTATTGGATTCAACAATCCAAATTCTAAGCGCACTTGAGCTGGCGGGCTGATTTCAGAATGTTAAACACAGATTTGTATACTCTCGTTTGTTTCTTATTTAAGATGTCTACTTCTCTACCACGCAGTATTTCCATGCCATATGTCACTGTTGGCATTAGCTGGGTACGCATTACTGTTAGCAGGTGGCCTAATGATGGACAGCTCAGTTTCTTTTTTAATAATTTAAAGCCATAGGTTAGCGATTGAGCTTTCGCCTGCAAGGCTTCTAAATGCCTTTTACCTTTCATTCGATGCTCCACGTTGAATCCCAGGTATTTATAAGTGTTGACTACCTCGACTTTTTTCCCTTCCAGGAACCAAGAGTGCTTCTAGTTTGTTGAGTCTACCAGCCGTACTACTTTAGTTCTTTTCAGATTCAACTCTAGCCCTTGTTTGTCCATATAACTTTTTAGGGCCTTCATGCTGCGTTGCTATCCTACTGGCGTTTGGCTTAATAAGGCTATATCATCTGCATACTGAAGACATACTATTTCCTCAAGAGCCAAGTTTGGCGGGTGGGAGTTGATCTTCAGTAATGCTTCTGCAAGATCTGCCAGATATATACGTGGGAGAGCTAGGAAAAGAATTTCCGCAGAAATGCTGGCGCAGGGGGGTATTAAAAAAGGTGAGGAATCCACAGGCAGATGTATCCTTCAGAAATATATTAAACAAACATGGTGCTAAAACGCACCCCTGTTTTAGACAATTTTTTGTATCGATTTTGTTTGTGGTGCGGGTTCCATCTCCAATTTTAACCTGGGCCCAAGTTCCTGTATATAGCTCTATAAATTGCCCTCAGTAGGCCATTTGGTATGCCCCATGTGGCCATTTTTTGCCATAAGCGCCCCTGCAGCACTCGATCAAATGCAGACTTGAGGTCTACAAAGCAGACAAAAAGCAGTGTTTTCCTTTTTTGAGCCTTTTCTGCTAGAAGTGCTAACGTTGTTAGATTCGTTAGTGTCCCCATGCCAGCCCTGAACCCTGTTTGCAATCGATCTAGGAGCTTGAAGGCTTCTATCCAAGATTTAAGATGCTCAAGTAAACAAGCTGCATAGAGCTTTGCCTCTACGTCTATTAGTGTTATTAGTCTATAATTCGTTGGTATTGACGGATTTCCACTTTTAAAAATTGTTTGGAAAATGCTGCCTTTCCAGGATTCCGGAATACGGTTCGTATGATATAGTTCATCAAAAAAGGGTGTGAAATACAGGGCCCAATAAATTGTATTTCCTTTGAAAAGAGCATTGGGTATTCTGTTCGGTCCTGCTGCCCCTTCTGATTTTAATTTCTTTACAATTTATAAAAAAAGTGTGTTTTCGCGTTGTCCCTTTTGTCGTCGGCATGTTCTATCTGTCTTGTTGAGGCTTGACATATACTCATTTTAGGTTCTCCATCTACCTTTTCCCACTTCTCTTCGGGCTCTGGTTCGGCATACATTTCACGCACGTGTGATTACCACAAGGCTGCGCTTATCCCTGCGTTTTGTGGTCTAATCTGCCCGAAAGACAGTCCATTTATCAGCTGACAAAATGTTTTACTATTTGGTTGTTTACTTGAGATAAGAAGTTTGTTCCACAAATCGACTTGGTATCTTGTTTTTTCTTTCCAACAGTCATTCTCATATTTGGTTCTTAGTCCACGTAATCTGCTCTTATCAAATCTTATTCCATGCTTTAACTGCTTTGTGATTTTTCTGCATTCTTGCAGTATTTGCATTTTTTGATTTTGTAACTTACTGCTATGCCAAGGTTGCTTTTCAATTTCCCTGTTGTGTTTTCCGTTAGAATTGTGCTGGAGTATCCGATTTTTTTATTGGGAATTTTTCCAGTAGCGTGTTTTTTAATATATCCCATGCCTTTTGTCATTCTCCTTCTTCTAATTGCTCTTTATCCCAGTTGTTTTGTTCTTTTTTATTAGTACAATGGTTCCGGGACATAAGTATCCCTCCGTCATCAGCTTTTCTATCCCCTTTCCCTGCCATTTCAAGCTTTTTAAATTAAATGTTACAGGAGCCGTGATTAGCTCTTTAGTTAACAGATTCCGCTCCAACCTATATTTTATTTGAATAATTTGGGGAAAGTGGTCGCTCTCCGTACAGGGGCTTATTTGAAATTGCCATACCTGTTGCATTGCGTATTCGCTAACGTGTGATCTATCGTTGAACATTTGCTTCCACTAAGAAAGGTAATAGAAGCGGGTGAATCCTCTTTTGTGTTCCCATTCCAGAGCCTTAGTCCAAGTTTATCCAACTGAATTCTGTATATATTCCCGCTTTGATGCTGGTTCTTTTTTTTTTTTTTTTTAAACACAAATCTGTGTTAAAGTCTCCGGAGATAATAAACAGAGCCTGTTTATGTTGTCTCTGAATTGTTTTTGATTATTTTAAGCAGGATTTTCATATACTCCTCTTTTGTCTCTTTTCTGGGGTGAATATAAACATTTATTAATAGGATTGTTGTTGTGCCATGCTGTCCGTCGGTCTTTCAATTATAACCGCTTGGATCCAATTTATCCCAGTTTCCAATTGTTCTATTTGCCAGTTGAAATTTGTCGAACAGTCTGTACGCTCTGTGACAACAACAGAGCCTTCCAGCCCCCGTTGTTTGGGACTATTGGTTATGGGGCCCTTCTTGGCTTGTTCTTATGTGGAGTCTGGCGAATGGAATTAGTAGGATACATGACGCCATCACACCCAGCAGTTTCATAACAGTTCTCAATGTCAGAAACTGTCCCATCTCACACAGGTGAGCTTGAGCTGTCAATGTGAAGACTCTTCTGTATAGAGAAGGCCCTCTTTTTGTCTGAGTTCAGAGCCCCCAGACCCCAAAAAGACCTTTTCTCTTGTGGGTAGTGGGAACGATGTTTTCCAGTTTAGGGCAAACCCCAGTTTGTGTGATGTTTGTATTACTGTCTGTATACTCGATTTGAATTTCTCCCTGTGAGCTTGCCATTTCCATCCAGTCATCTAGATAGGGTACATATGTATCCCCCGACTTCTTTTGTGAGCTGCCACCACTGTGAGGCATTTGCGAAAAGCCATAGTGCCGATTTTGTTCCAAATGGAAGCACTTATAACTGGTAATGTCAGCTGCCTGCCACAAACGTGAGGTATTTTTTGTGCTTGTTGTTCAGCAGGTTATGGAAGTAGGCGTCCTTGAGGTCTGTGGTCACCATGCATTCTCCTGCCTTCAGCACTGGGATAACTTCCTGCTGTGTGGCCATCTTAAATGTTTTAATCAACCCGTTTAGTAATTGGAGGTCTGAAATGGGCCTCAGTGTCAAGTACTTTTTTGGGACAAGGAAGTGTACATAGTACGGTGCTTGGTTACACCCTTTTGTTGCAACTTGAACTATGGCTTACTTTTGCAACAGTTTCTTTATTTCCTGTGATAGGAGGCCTAATGTCTGTCCCCTGTAAACCATTTTCTTTGGTTTTAGGTTTGGGTGTATATCCTGCAGTTCTATACAACACCAGAGGAGTACTATATTTAGTAACTATTTGCTGGAGGCTATCTTTCTCCTCTCTTGGAGGAACCCTCCCAACTTGCCCTTTACTGGTGTTTGTTGTCGGGTCTTTCCCCCCAGAGTCATAGCAGACCCTCTGCGGTCTGGCCTTTCTTCCTGGTTCTTCCTCAAAAGAGCATATTTGGTACTTTCGTAATTGCCATGAAGTGTGTGTCCCCTGGGTGGCGCTGGCCTGCTGAGCTTGGTATAGAGTAGGCTGGAAACCTCCTCTGCACATTGGTCTCATGGAAGGGGCTGTGGCCTGTTGGGAATGTTCCCCTAAACTGTAGGGCCCCCATTGCTTTGGCTGTGTCATGGTCCTTTTTTATTTGCCATCGAGACTCATACAGCTGACCCAGACAAAAGTTTCCCAGTAAATGGCATGTCGATGATGGAGGCCTGAACCTCTTGTCTAAAGCCCGAGGGCCTCAGTCGTACATTTCTTCTAAGTGTAGTACCAGTGCACATTTGCCTGCTTGCTCCATCTGCTGTGTCAAGGGCGGACTTTAGGCATCCATTAGCTACGGTCCTGCCTTTCTGTACAATTCTCTTAGCCTTCTTTTTGTATTAGTCAGGGAGTTTTTGAAGCAATTCTTCTATCTCCTGCCACTTCTAATGGCTTTTTAGGAGGGCACTGAAGTTTGCAATTCTCCACGGTGTGGCAGCTGAACTTTCTTTCTTCATCGCTAGGCTTACTCTCCTTAACTGGTGGTGGAAAAGTAAAGGCAGGAGCATTATCTCTTTTCCTTGTGGTCGACGCAATGACAATCGTCTGGTGCATTTGTTTTAACAAAAACTCAGTGAGTGGAGGGTTTATATTTTTTTCCATCCTTGGTGTGGGTGATGAAGGCTGCTGGCCTCTTAAAGGCCGCCTCTTCCCCTGGTCTATGATGCTAGACAAAAAGGGCAGGAACTGCATTTTCATCTCTCAATTCAATAATCTTTTAGCAGGCACAAGCTGCACACCACTGACCATACATTTTCCGAACACATGGTCAAGTACAATTGAACATGGACTGTGTTTTTGTGGGTGATCTTCAGTGATTGTCTACCTCTTCTACATCTTCCTTCATTGTCAATGATACCAGTTTGCCTTTCAGTGTTCTATCTTTTTGGTACCTTCCTCAGATTCTCCCTTTATCATCTGATCTGGAGCTATGAACCATGCTTCCAAACCCAATGTGGAATACAAAATCTGAAGATGGCAACCACGCATTGGGGCAGTATGGGCATATGTCTTCTGTCACAGGCGGATGGCTTTGCACACCTACTATTTAACACCACTCAAAAGCAAAAAAAAAAAAAAAGGACGAAATATGGACAGTTCCAGAACCCAACCGCTAGACAGCAGAATGAACTAGAGCATGCAAATCTAGAAAAGGTTCATGCTACAAAAGGATAAGTTATGTACCTGTAATCCTAGTTCTCTTCCAGGGGAACACTCAAAGTCATAAGCATTGAATAGTCCCACCCATGGGGACCCCGGAGCAAATACAATATATATGTATGTTTAAACCTTAAAAAAAGTACGTAGTACCCCAAGAAGAAAAAAAACACACACACACACACACACACACACACACACACACTTTTCATTTTCTGTATTGCAGAAATGTTCAATGTGTAAAACAGCCTTTAATTGAAAGGAAAAAGGCATAGGAATGAAAGACCTTGTTAGCCAAATAGGCTGCATTGAAAAACATAACAGAGAAAATTGGCACCGTGCCTTTGAGACCTGCAAGACCTCCTGAATCCCATCATGCCCCACAGGTGACAGTTAGGTCTTTTTTTAGAGACAAGAACATTCTGAGAATAAACCATATCACAGCTGCTGTGTTAAGTATTCGTCGGGGCAGGAGGGAGGGTTGCTTATGACTTTGATGAGTATTCCCCTGGAAGAGAACCAGGATTACAGGTAAGTAACGTATCCTTATCTTCCAGGGAATACTCCTCATTAGTCATAAGCATTGAATAGAATAGCAAGCCCATCCCATGACTCTGCGGAAGAATACAAGACCGTTCTTAACAGCTAATAATACAATCAACCAACCAAACAGATTTCTAAGTGAAGTCTGTCCTACTTGGGCATCTGCTTGAGTGTCTGAGTCCAGACAATAATGGCGAGCGAAGGTATGCACCAATCGCCATGTTGCAGCCTTGCAGATCTCTGCGAGGGGTACATTTCTGAGAAGAGAAGCAGTGGCTGCCTTACCCCTTGTAGAGTGGGCTCTAGGTCGACAGGGGAGACATTTGTTGGCTAACTGGTAAAAGAGAGATTGCTTGGAGGAAGCCAGACCAGTGCGCATTGGACCATAGTTAATAAACAAGTGGCCAGAATGTTTAATCTCCTTAGTTTTGTCAAGGTAAAACTTAAGAACCCTTTTCAAATCTAAGGATTGCATAGCAGTTTCTGGTGGTGTAGAGGGGTTGGGAAAAAATGTTGGGAGAGTAATGGTCTGATTGATATGAAAATCAAAAATGACCTTAGGAAAAAAAACTAGTATGTGTTCTCATGACCACCCTGTTTGAATGAAAAATCAGATACGGTTATTTTGCGCAAAGAGCCTGAATTTTTCTGACTCTGTGCGCTGAAGTGATAGCCACTAGGAAAGCGGGCTTTGGTATGGGTTCAAAAGGGGGGCCCATTAATTTGGAGAGAACCACATTAAGCTCCCATGAGGGAGAGGGCGACCTTACAGGTGGGCAAATCTTTTTAAAACCCTCTAGGAAGGCCTTGACAACAGGCATTTGGAAAAAGAAAACCTGCGTGGGAGACTTTCTGTATGCAGTAATGGCTGCCAGGTGTACCTTAATGGATGTAAACTGCAGACCAAACTTGGCTAGGTGTAACAAGTAAGGTAGGATACCCTGTTCTTGACCTAGAATCGGATGATGTCCATTGTGGACACACCATAGAAACGCTTCCATTTGAAAGCGTATAATTTCCTCGTAGAAGGCCTTCTAGACTCTTCCAAGAGGTCCATCCAGTCTTGTGAAAGACCCAAGTGTCCATATTGCATGAATTCAGGGGCCATGCAGTCAAGCTCAAAGAGGGAAGGTTGGGGTGGAAGATTTTCCCTACTAGTTTGTAGAGGAGATCCGGCCTGCATGGCAACCTCCAGTGTGACCTTTCGGACAGATGAAGAAGATCCGGATACCACCACTGACGAGGCCACTCCGGAGTGATCAGTATCATACTGGTTTCGGCTCTGTAAAATTTGTTGAAGACCATGGGAATGAGAGGCATGGGAGAAAAAGCACACAGTAATGTCTCGGACCAGATGATCAAAAGAGCATTTCCTTTGGATCCTGGTTGGGAACACCTGGATGCGGCGACGCTGCATTTTGGGTTTGCTTCGTCCGCAAACAGGTGGATTTGTGGCGTTCCCCCATTGTTAGAAAATGTCTTGAGCAACTTTGACGTTTAGTATCCAGCCGTGAGCTTCAGCGAATTTGCAACTGAGAGAGTCTGCTTGCACGTTTACTGCACCTGAAAGATGGATTGTGGAGATGGTCAGACCTCTGGCAAGCAGCCATATCCATATGGCTTGAGCCTCCAGAGATGGGGGCAGTGACTGGTACCTCCCTGCTTGTTCAAATAGTGCATAGTGGTCATATTGTCTGTCTGTACCAGGAGGGAGTGCGCCTGAATAGATGGGTAAAAGGACTCGAGTGCGAGATGAACTGCCCTCAGCTCCAAGATGTTGATATGGTACAACTTCTGTGTCCGACCACAGGCCTTGAAATTGTAGACACCCTATGTGTGCTCCCCAAATCTGGAGGGAAGAGTCTGTAATAATCGTCTGTCTGGGAGGGTCAGGGTGAAATTGCACTCCCACTGTGAGATGAGGTCTCTTCATCCACCATCGAAGCGATTCCTTGGCCATTTGCGAGATGGTCACTGTCTTGCCAGAAGTCAGAGAACTGCAACCACTGGTCTTCCAGTGTCTGCTGGAGAGGGTGCATGTGTAGTCTGGCATTGGGAACAACGCAGATGCACGACGCCATGGAGCCCAGCAGAGAGGCTACTTGACTGTCTGAAGGACAGGGAGTGTAGAGGAGAGTCAGACATTTGTTGTTGATTGAGGATAATCTCTTCTCCAAAGAATACACTCTTGCGTTTCCGGTATCCAGAATTGCTCCCAGGTAATGGATCATCTGCGGTGGAATGAGAATGGATTTTTTTTATATTGATTTGTATGCCCAACTGCTGCAGCACTTGAATGCAGACCTGAAGATGTTCCAGAGTGAAGAACTTTTTGTTCAGTCTAAGTACTAGTAGATGAAGATTCTCCTCCGCAGGTAAGCAGCTACCACCACAATGCACTTGGAGAATGCGTGAGGTGCTGACTTGAGCCCTAAGGGCAGGACTTTGTGTTGGTAGTGCGCGGATGCTACTTTGAAACGCAGGAACTTCCGGTGTTTCTTGATGACAGGAATGTCGAAGTAGGCATCCAGCAGGTCGATTGTGCACATCCAGTCCCCCTGGTGGAGCTGGGGGGAGATTTGATGGAGAGCAAGCATTCTGAACGACTCTTTGAGGACAAATTTGTTCAAAAGTCTTAGGTCTAGAATGGGCCTGTACTCTCGATTCAGACCCTTTCTATGCACTAGAAAGTAGTGGGAGTAAATTCCTAGCCTTCATTGGGGAGCTGGAACTTTTTCGATTGCGCCTTTCTGTATTAGTGTGTCGACTTCTTTCTGTAGCAATGCCTGCTGGTAGTGACATTTTTCTTGGTGGATTGGCAGGAGGCGTGATCTTGAATCTCATGGAGTAGCCATTTTGTACAATACTTAAGACCCACTTGTCTTTTGTGATGTAGCGCCACTCATCTAGATGTGCTACAATACTTCCCCCTCACCGGAGTGGGACACAGAGAACGGGGAAGATAGGATTCATTGTTTTGCTGAAAGCTTTGTTGTTGAAGACGCTGGACGAGGAGTTCCTCCCCCATAGGCAATTCTGAGAGAATGGTAATGTGACCTTCCTTGGTACTGTTGGCGAGTTGACCAATGAGGAGCTTGAACCCTATGTTGGTAGGAGCAGTGGTTGTAGGACGGAACCTGTGGCGGAATTCTTCCTGTTTCTCAAGGCCAACCGCCTTGAGAGTGTCCTGATCAATTTTAATCTTTGCCATCTCGTCATTTGCATGGGTGCCGGAGAGACAGTTGCCTGAGAATGGCAGATTTAGAATCCGAAGTGGAGCCTCAGGTTTGAGACCTGCGTCAGCTGCTGCACTCATCTGGTTAGCCAACAGACCACCCTCTTGAAGGATCTCTTGGAAATCATGTCTGTCCTTTTTGGGCAGCTTCTCAGTGAATCGTGACAGAGTCCCTGTCATACCTCCCCAACAGGGCAGATGACCTGGCGACTTTCATGAAAGATGCAGAGGTGTTGCACATCTTTTTGCCCAACAAGTCCATTTGCTCACTGTCTTTTTCCAGTGGTACTGTGAAAGAATAAGAACTCGGATGGTTACTTCTGGTGGCAGCCACGATGACCGAATCAGGAGGTGGATATCCGACCAGAGAAAGAGTGGATCTTGATCAGGAGGTTTGCATTTCTTTAGAGTACATGGAGGAGCCAGACCTATAGATGCTGGCGTAAGGAACATTTGTAAAGCTGGGTCCAGTAACCCTGGAACGAGAGGCAAAAGGGGTCTGGACGCTACTCTGTGAAGGAGTGTTTTGAAGAGGACTGATGTAGACGTGACCAGTGCAGGTATGTCAATGTTGAGCTTTGTTGCCCCTCTGATTAGTACATCGCTAAACGTGATCAGATCATCTACAGGAGACACTCTTGCTAGAGGAGTGTCAGACAGCGTTGGAAAATAGTCCCTCATGGAAGACCAAGAGGTGGTGGAGGACCATGAAGGAGATCTATGCCTCAGTGAGACATGAGAACGTCGGGATAAGGAGTGTGGTCTCCTTGAGGGGGGACCAAGACCTTGATCTTAGTCTTTTAGGCGATGGCAAGCGCCTCCTTCTCGTGGATGGAGATCTTGGAGGCAATCTTGCTGAAGGCAAACAAGATGAAGCCTCGGGCGAGAATGTGCAAGGAGGAGTATTCTTTGGAGGTGGTGTATGCTTAGAGTCCCTAGAAGGAGAATAAAGTTGGGAATAGTCTGAAGCTGGACTCTGATGTGGAACACTCCAATGGGTTACACTCTGTAACCATTGTGGAGACAGATGGATGGACTTTTCTGGTGTATGGACACTCCTGACCTCACAAGACGGACTTCTCCGTGTTCTCGACGCCGACCTGCTGATTTTGGACGTTGATCGAGATTTCTCTGGTTGGGAGTGCTTCGATGTCGGGGAGTGTCTCGACGGAGGCCTTGTTGTTAATGACGCCGGTGTCGACGTCGTCTCCGGGACCTTTGACTTCGATGCCGGTCTTTTTGTCGGTGACCTGGTTAACTGTACCTTTGTCGTCGACTTCGGTGAATGTGACTTCGCTGTCGACTTTCTTTGACTCTGCGGAGCTGTCGCCAAACGCCTCGAACAGTGGATCCTCCGTCGGACACTTCGACATCGATGAGTGTCCCTCCAGTCCTTTAGATGTCGATTGTGACGCAGATGGTGAGCACACAGGGATCTGCCTTGACGGCGACTCCTACCTGTCAAAGGCGAATGGTATTTTTCACTTCTCCCTCTGTGTGTGTGCTTGTCCCGAGAGAACCAATTGTTTTATTTAATAATGTCCCGAGAGGAGGGCAGTTTGGGGGAGGGGGGGAGAGGTAATGGGACCCTCTAAGGCCACTCAGTCGTTTTTCCTCTCTCTCTTGCAAGGCATGGATGCGGATCATCTCTCTGTCCCTTAAAGTTCTTCTTGAAAGTTTCTGACAGTAATAGCATGTGTCAGGAATGTGAAAGGTAGGGAAACGTGCTCTGCAGACATGATGTGGGTCTGATTTTGCCATCTTTGTGCCTCACGAAGTGCACTCGTTAAAAAGGGATGGCATTTTAGGGCTGAGAAAAAATTATTTTCACTCAGGAAAAAAAGGTTAAAAGCACTCGGGGTACTTAAAACCGTCGAGTAAAGGTAAAAACTGGAGAGCTTGAAGAGGAAAATTTGACAAAATTGGCAAAAAATGAACTGCTCAGTGCTCCAGGATCCTCACTGAAGGAGCCGGAAAAAGATCTGACCTAACTGTCACCTGTGGGGCATAATAGAATTCGGAAGGTCTTAAAGGCACGATGCCAGTTTTCCCTGTAATGATTTTCAAAGCAGCCTATTGGCTAACATTGCCTTTCATTCCCTTGCTTTTTTCCTTTCAAATAAAGGCCATGTTTAAAATTTTAATTTTCTGTACTGCAGAAATATTTAATGTGTATGGTTCATTTTAAATGAAAAATTCAATATAATGTAAGCATTTTTAGCCTTTTTTTATTTAGGCTGCATGTATATATTTTTATACACACACACATGTATGTTTTAGGGTACTACGTACTTTTGTACGGTCTAAGCATACATATATATATTGTATTTGATGGGTGCACTGGGGTCCCTGCACATGGGCAGGACTATTCAATGCGTATGAATATTGAGGAGTATCCCCCTGGAAGAGAACCAATGATATGGATTGTACCTGGAGCCATTACCAGTGGTTCATATTAATTCAGTTAATCCAACCAACACCTTTTTGCTGTCTTTATAGGTCGCTAATAAACAAATGGAGGTCCGGGACTACAAAAAGCCTTGTACATAAATACATGGAGTGCACCATATAAGAGCATTATGAGTTTATGACAAATATTCAAATTTTCAGTATACCATGCTTTAATCTAGGATGTGCTTACAGTTATCAAATGTTTATGAAGTTTGGGCACTGTTACTGACAAACCCTAGTCCAAAAAAAAAAAAAAAAAAAAAGAGGGATCATGCAGAAATGATACATAACCCACTGTTTGTGAAACAGCATCAAATCAAGCTCATAACTTTGAATCCTATACAGGACTTCAGGCAAATTCTGATCATGCTTCATGATTAAAACTTAGTATATTTCCACTGGGGAACAAAATTATTTATCTTATTGTACATTTGTTGCTATATCCAGGATGCTACAATATCAACAAGGTGATGGATGAAATATCTGAATTAATCTCAGCCACTGGTGATCGTTCAGGGCGCATTAAAGTCCATTGTTTTTCATCCACCAAACTACTCTAGATAAAGGCCCGCCTTGTGCCAATCAGTACTGTCCCTGCTCCTCATGGGAACAGTCCATCACAAACAGCAGGCGAGGCGCCCTACAGAACAGACCACAAGCAACCCTAGACTCGTTTTGCACTACCAGCTGTTTGTAATGGACAATCCCTCCCCCCAGCTCGTCAGTAGGGTGTAGCTGGAGTTCTATGGCACAGTGAGCATGGGACCCACACATTTGCTTGTATTCGGGTCACAGAGAACTTAGCAGTTCTGACTTGACTGTTCTTACTACAGCAGGACCGAGGATGAGTTGCTTATGGCTTGGTCCAATTTGAGGTGGCATGGTGGGCAAAAAAAAATGGACAGAGATGCGTCACTGAGTAATTACCTTTTTTTTTTTTTTTTTAAATATCTTTATTTGCTTTTCGTAAAATAGACAGTTTACAAATGACATCGAGACAAAATAAAAGGGAGGGGGGGAGGGGTGGGAGATGAATTGCTGCATGTGCACTTGTGATACATGTGACAGGCACGTAGTGCCGACATTAGGGTGTGCCAAGTGCATTGTCCGGTATATTTGTTATCTCCATCACGTCTAATGTTCCTGCGGCCAGGGCCATACCACAGAGGTCGTGTTCAAACCACCGTATGTCCAAGTGAACTCGTATCAGTGCCTGCACAGAGTAGAAGGAATGGTGCACCCCGTCTCAGCCACACATGTCCTTGACTGCATACGGCTTTGCAAACAAGCACTAAATTACAGCAAAGTCAGATATGAATTGTGATCATCATAACTTTAACCATGAAACAGAAAACTAAACAAAGAGAGAAAAAAAGAAAAATTTGTCACCACATTGTCACGCCCCGACCAAAGTGTGAACAGCGATTGCTCCTTCTATGTAACCACCCCAAGTGAGCGGATCCTCCTGCTAGAATGATCGTCGAGAGGGTCAGTATACGTGTCTGGGCTGCGTGTGCCCGGGAAATTACTAAGGTACAGCCACTGTCCCCCTATCCTACCCCGTAGGTCGTCCAGCCCCCTGTGAGGAGTCGCACCCTCCGTCCCCACCCGCACCAGTTAGACTTGACAAAATGACGTCCCAGTGCTGAGCTATGGGGTACTTGCGGAGCCCCGCTACTTCCTCCCTGCGTAGTGCTATTAGACCCAGGTCAATAAATCTAGAGGTGACTTTGTGCGTCTTGGGTCTAGGGTACAGGCCCAGTATGCACAGCTCCCACGTCTGCGGTAGCGTCCTCTCTGTACTTGTCGCAAGCGCCAGGATGACCTCCCTCCAATATTATATGTAGAGAAGCGCAGAGCCACAGCATATGCAGCAAGTCCGCATTTTCTTGCAAGCAGCGGGGACATGCTGATGTAGTTATGTGAAAGTACGTCTTTATTTTATCAGGGGAGAGGTATGCCCTGTGTACAATGTATGTTTGTATAAGCCTGAATCTGGCATTGCGTGGTATGTTTGTGGGGGTGGCTAATATCAGAGCCCATTCGCTGTCTGTCCAAGGAGTGCCTCTGTCCGCCTCCCACTTCACCCGAAGCTGCGTCAGCGGTTGTGTAGTGTGCGTCAGCATTGCTTCCGCCAGCCAGTGAATGATCTGGGATCCATTACCCATAACGTGCAGGTACTGTAGTAGTAGGTGTGTTTCGGGTTCGGCACGGATGTCGCCCCACGCTGTGGTGAGCGATCGCAGGATAGAGGTATACAGTAAAAATTGGCCTGCGGGTAGACCCACATCATCTGCCAGACTTTCGAATGATGTTAGAGCACCCTCGACGTAAAGGTCACCTAGGGTGTGTAACTCCGCCTCATGCCAGGACGCCAGCATCCGGCCGGAAACGGTCGTCCAGCCCCTCGGCATCCCCAAGAGTGGGATTGACGTGGCATAAGGGGTCGCGTTCCTAGTCAGGTACAAACTCCTTTTAGAACAGCGATATGCCAGGGCAAGACATGTTTGTGTTGGGCGTGGAGGCCTAGCAATGGGATGAAACAAGTGGTTGATCTGTGATTGAGACCATGGGGGTTGCGTGGTAGCCGTATCCTCTAGATTAGCACCCACCAGCCACCTCTTCACCCACTGCAACTGCGCCGCCAGATAGTACAACTCCAGGTTGGGGACCGCCAACCCACCTCTGTCAGTAGGAGCGTAAAGTTTCCGGAGCGCCATCCGGGGTCGACCCTTATTCCAGATGAGATCGCGGAGCAACCGCTCAAGCTCTCTGAAAGTCGCTACTGGGACATAGACCGGGAGATTGGCAAAGTAATATAGGAGTTTCGGCAACACCACCATCTTAGTGAGCGCCACTCTGCCCATTACGTTCAATGGGAGAGTCTTCCAGAATTGGATCTGAGCCTTAGTGGGGGATATCGCTCTAGTCAGGTTACCCTCTAGGATGTCAATAGGGTCCCTGTAGATAAATATGCTGAGGTAACGAAATGTGGACGGGTGCCAACGGAGAGGGGAGCCGTTCATGTGAACAGTGGGGTCGGGGGTTCCGTCCCGGAAGGGGTACAATCCCGACTTAGCCCAATTCACTCGTAGGCCCGAGACGTCCGCAAAGGAGCGAAGGGTCACCGCGATATTGGCCGGAATCTCGTGTAGGTCCCGTAGGTACAGTAGTAGATAGTCAGCGTATAAAGAAACTGCATGCAGATTATCCCCCAGTTGGATTCCCCAGTCTACTCCCTCCCCACGTAGTCGCGACACCAGTGGTTCCATGGCTAGTGAGAAAAGGAGAGGCGACAGAGGGCAGCCCTGTCTGGTGCCCCTGTGTACCCGAACACTTTCCGAAATCAGTCGGCCTGTCCGTACTCTAACAGACGGTTGCGTATAGAACAATTGGACCATTTGCAGGAAGGAGTCGCCCAGGCCGTACCCCCGTAACACCGCAAATAAATATGGCCACTCGAGGGAGTCAACGGCCTTTTCGAGGTCTAGCACTAAGCAGCCAGGTCTGGGCCATATGTCAGTTGCGTAACGTTGAACCCTGAAAATTCTCCGAATATTTAAAGCCGTGCTGCGGGTAGGGACAAAGCAGTTTTGACCGACATGTACCAAGGCCCGGACCAGTGGAGCCAGGCGGGCCGCTATAATAGATGCCAGGATCTTATAATCCGTATTGAGTAGTGCCAGCGGTCTGTATGAACCCAGTGCCTCCGGGTTTCTGTCAGGTTTGGGGAGGGAGACCAACAGTGCTTCATTTTGGGAATCGGAGAGCGTGAAGTCCGTCAGCGCGGTATTGTACACTTTTAATAATTGTGGCACCAAGGTATCCGCATAAGCTTTGTAGAACTCCGCCGGTAGGCCGTCTGGGCCAGGAGCTTTCCCCGACGCCAGTGAGCGTATACCCACCCAGACTTCCTCCAGGACAAGGGGTTCATCCAGTTCGTCTCTTTGCTCGGGTGTGATTTGCGGTAGGGTAATGTCTCCTAAGTATCTATCTATGTCCTCAGATGTGGCTGCGATGTGTGACTTGTATAGAGTGTTATAATGGGATACGAATTCCCGGTGTATGTCCCGTTGGGAATATAGCATGGTGTTCTGTGCGGAGCGAAGCGAGGCAACGGGTGAGGAAGTGTCTTCTTGCCTAATCAGCCATGCTAAAAGCCTGCCAGCCTTATCCCCCCCCTCCCCCCCCCCCCCCCCCCGAGTGGTGCGTGCTGAGTGTGCAGCGTAATTCAGGCACCTAAGCCTTTCCAACAACGCAGTGTGTTCCCTCCGGCTGCGCGCAAGTGGCCCGTTCGTGTCCTCAGCCGCCCCCCCTTCCTGAGATGCCAGCTTGCCCTCCAGAACGGTGAGGTCTTTTTCAAGCTGTCGTCGCATGCCAGCTTGCATTCCCAGACAGTGTCCCCTGGTTACTATCTTAAAAGCGTCGCATTCCACCAGCAGGGATGAAGCGGTACCCTCATTGTCTTCGAAGTATTGTGTAACGGCCATGCCTAGTGTGTCCCTAAACGTTCCGTCTAATAGCGTGTCCGGCTGGAGGCGCCACATGGGTATGGGGGCGTATCACTATTCCAGTCGAGTTGTAAAGTGTGTGGGTTGTGGTCAGAGTGAGTTCTCATAAGATATTGAGGCTTCGCGATCACTGGCAGAAGATCGGCGGTTACCATTATCCGATCGAGACGGACATGTAACCCGTGGGCACCAGAGTAGAAGGAGTACACTCTGTCCTGTGGGTTCCTGTGCCTCCACGCGTCTGCCAAGTGCCACTGGGCCGCCCATGCTTTCAACGCCTTCATGGCAGCAGTTGTGGGAGCCCCAGGCAGAGGGGGAAAGGAATGGTCCAGAGAGGCATCTAAGACGCAGTTATAATCCCCCCCCCAGGATCATCAGAATTCCGTGCCAAGCAGCTAGTCGTGTCGACAAGGTGTTGAATAAAGTGGCCTGGTCTACATTAGGATCATAAATTGAAGCAATAATTACTTGCTGTCCATCCAACCTACCCTTAACAAGGACATATCGACCCTCCGAGTCAATGATAGAGTCATCAATATGAAGCGGGGTGCCCAGTCGCACCCATATCAATGTCCCCCTGGCGTATGCAGAGTACCCCGTGGCATGAAGTTGTCCCCTCCATCTCCTGCGTAAGTGGCTTACTTCAGTCCCTGACACACGAGTCTCCTGGAGAAGAGCAATTTGTACGTGGTGGCGTTTCAGATATGAATAGATGAGGTATCTGCGAGAGGGGCTATGTATGCCTCTCACGTTCCATGTACATATCGTGATGGGAGCCATAGCGTTGTGTAGGGGTGGTTACGTGCAGCACGGACGTGCCTGGGGACATTCCAGTAGGCGGAACATAGACTAGGGAGAAGTAATGGTCTCGGGATTAGTGGGTATGTGGTGTAGGAGGTGTATCGGTCCGGGGCGTGGCTGACAAAAGCCCAACAGTGAACTAAAACATACAATGCCATAAGGGCGAGAATGCAACATGCAGTCGTCCAAACAGTACCAAAAATCGACATTACGTCAAAAAAGAAAGGGGGGGTTCCCCACGCAGGTAGGGTACTACCGCAAGTTCTGAAACACTATATGATGAGGGCTCCCCAGTCCCGCCAAGTATACAAACTACTGGGCTAGTATGACTTTATATAGAGCAAGAGTATACTATGCGTAGGTGACCCCCGGGGCCTAGAGGGTGAGCCTTCAGAACCGCAGATTTCTGTGCATTCCCACCCGCCAACTGTAAAGCCCCCATCAGTGCAAACATGAATCAACAACAGCAGAAAGGTGTGGGACCGTGGCCCCGGAATACTTGCATGCTTCATGGTTCGTGTCCAGAGTCACAGCTATAGGATATGTCCATAAGGGCTATATTATGCCGTCCGCCGTCTGAGGGGTGACCTCTGGAACATCACCCGATTCCTGTGCGTTCAAAGTGTCGTCCGAGAGATCATCAGCGCCGTCTCCGTCTTGTGTCGTGGGAGTGGGAGACGTTTCACCTGGAGTTCCACTGATCTCCACCACCGCCTGGAGGGCACTACGCTGATCCTGTATCATCTGGCCTGGGTCTGGGCCCAGTCCTTGGGATGATTGTGTCGTCTTGCGCCGTCTGTTCGTTCTACGATAGCGGTTAGGCCCTCGTTGGCTGTCGACGAGTGAGCGCCCTCCGTAGAAGTTCTTGTATCCAGCCAGTCACCAGCCGCCTCAGCATTGTCAAAGAAATGGGACTTGGCATCAGCCACCACCCGCAGACGTGCCGGGAAGAGCAGGGAATATTTGAGGTCCTGTTGACGTAGGCGGCGCTTCACCGCCATGTAGGAATACCGCTGCCGCTGGACCGCCATGGTATAATCAGGAAAGAACATTATATTTTGATTTTCCACCTGGACGGCTGCCAGTTTCCTGGAGAATCACATCCCTGTCTCTGTAGTTCATCACCCTCAGCAGGAACGGTCGAGGATTCGCACCCGGGGGAGGGTGCTTAGCCGGCACCCTGTGTGCCCGCTCAATGACGAAGTGTGGAGAGAGCGATCCCTCCGGTAGTATGTCCCTCAACCAGGCTTCGGCGTACGTCACAGCATCTCTTCCCTCCACTCCTTCCGGAAGGCCCACCACGCGTACATTATTTCTCCTCAATCGACCTTCGGCGTCCTCGGCTCGGCGTTCCAAGAAGTCCACTCGGTCCACAAGGTCATTGAGCCGTTTTTCCCCTGCCGTCACTTGCGGAGAAATCGCCTGCATGGTGTCTTCCACTGCAGAAGTCCTGTCCGCCAGCTTGCGGTGGTCCGCGTGTAGGAGGTTCAAGTCAATGACTACCTTATCGATTTTACTTTCGAGGGAAGTGCGTGTCAGTTCTATTGTCTTCCCCAGCTGTTCCACCGCTGCCAGGACAGCGTCCAACTTGCTGGCCATTTGGCTGGGTGAGGTCTCGGCAGCCATCTTGTCTGACCCCCAGCGCCCGTCCGAGGTCTGCCCCTGTATGACATAGGGGTGCAACAGGGCAGGAAATGGCAGATCCCTCAGTGCGTGTGGGTGTTGGGAGGAGAGAGTAGCATGCCGCCCATGCGGTGTAATTCCCAAGCGGTGGGTGGAGGATGGAGAGGAGAGTGTTGGCGCCCAGGCGCGGCGGTGTCCCAACAAAAGTCCCAAGCCTTGTTTCAAGTGACCGCCCGTAGTGAGGGGGGGGAGGCCAAGGGCCTCAGAGGTGGCGCGGTGACGATCCAGTGAGTGTACAGCCACCAGTCCGACACCTTGCCCCCACCAGTTCCTCCCGGTGTACCTTCAGCGGGCTCCCCGGCAGCCTCACCCTCCTGTGCGCCTGTCCAGCCGGTGCCGTGTTCGTGGCCGCGGCAAGGGGTCCACCAGTCAGCAGGCTGCGCACCTGGAGTGCCCCACCAAGAGTGCGAGCCACAGCCGGGCGCTGTGGTGCAGTTGGGCCCCTTTTCAGTGGACTCACACGGCAGCCGTTCCCAGCACCCTCACACGGGTGCTGCAGTCCTTGGTAGTGAGACCCTCCTGGTCCAGCCGCACGGGGGGGGTCTCTGCGCCGGTAATGACTCCGTCTCCCGGCCAATTGACCGCACCTCAGGCTCCTCAGCCGCGGGCCCCACGTGCTGCTGGCAGTGGTGGCGTGGGGCCGGGTAACTCGCGTGGCCCTAGCAGCAGCCTCTGCAAACAGCGGAGTGTTCTCCAGGGGCCGCGGGACTCACCGCTGGTCTCTCCTGCCGACGGCCGCCATGTTGCCACATTGCGTGCGCTCGAGCGGCGCAACTCCGCGGGTCTCAGGGAGCCGGCGCTCATGAGATGGGGGTATATGAAGCCACCGCCCGATCATCGGGCTGTCCAGCATCTGCAGCACTCGTTATTGGCCAGGGAGGAGGCTCCGGTGATAGCTCCCAGCGTCGCGGCCCTATGGGCGGGACCCGACGCCGGCGTTTCCTGGAGGCAGCAGCCGGGAGTCTCACAGTTCCGGCCGGGCACCGGCTCCACCCCTCAGTCCCGGCCGGCAAGTCGCTTCTGCATCATGGCCCCGGACAGCACCTTGCCCCCCCCAGCCACAGCGGGGGGGTCAACCAACGCGATGTGCAGCCACGGGATCAGTTTTGCGCGGATCTATGGAGCGGGCAAGGGGAGCCGGAGCCTCAGCAGTACACGTCCGACTCCATTGCCCGCGTGGCCACGCCCCCACTGAGTAATTACTATTGATTGAGATTATTTCAAACATTCCATCCATCACTTTTTTGTATTCTTCATTGGGACGCCTTACTTTCAACGGGTACGCAGAGGTGTGGTTCCTATGCTCATTGTGCCACTGGAAACAAGTTGCACCCAACTGAAGAGGCCAAAACAGACCAAAACCGTTTGTGGGTGGTTGTGTTCTAGTTCAGAGTGGATGTGATTTTGCAGTTTTAGCTGGAATGTTTCTATTGGAGAAGGACCAGAACCGATTTGCATATGGCTGTGTCTAAACTGAGGTGGCATAAAAATTATGGGCTGAGATGCAGCCCCGGGTAATTACCATTGGCTGAGATTAATTCAAACATTCCATCCATCACTTTTTTGTATTCTTCATATCTAGGATGCAACAAAATACTAATTACTTTCACCTGCATGTTGCCACAAAAGATGCAAAGGACATCAGACTTGCTCACCTATCCTTACAAAGATGACCCACAGATGCTCATCACTTCTAGCAAACAAAAAATAAGTAAGAGCCATTGCCTCTGTGTTATATAAAAAAAAAAAAAGAATTTAATATTACATGAATACTGTATCAGGCAAGCTTCAATTAACACATTTTCTATTGTGATCTGAACTTATTTCTTTGAGACTGGAAAGGTGCATACACTGCTCTTGTACATAAAAAGAAGTGCCATAAAATACAAATATAGAATAGCAATAGGCAATTAACAATAAACTATAATAATGCTGCTATGACTTGAACATAGAATGTAATTAGCAACTGAAACTGATAACAAATCTAACATGTGGATCAGTTAGGTTTCTCAATGAAGACGAAAAAATGTGTAGTTAAGATACAAATTATAGTAGCTATTACTGTCATCATATAGTTCTACGATGAAGGACTGTTGAATGCACCCTGTTTGAAACATATATAAAGCACCATCCTCTTTACATTCAGGGAGAACGAACAAGAGCATCCAGGGAGGATGGTCCCTAAGGACACCCAGCATCTTCCCCAGACCCAGTCGTCCTACATCCACAGACTATGTCCAGAAGGCTGCCTTTGGCCAGGTTCATGTAGAGGACTCTTTGCCTCACGTCCTATAATGGCAGAATTCAGTTATTAGCAAATAGAGCTAGGATACGTAGGCAATGTAAACAAACAGATACCATATTTCGACTATCAGGACTGGTAGTCCATCCCAAAAGCGTCCCTTCATTTAGTATAATGAGAGGGAGGGGCTTCATGGAGACTTGAGTGCTTTCTCCACTCCACACGACTGGTGGGCAGACGTCTCATGGTCTGGGTGCTAAGAAAAACTACAAGGTGTGAAAAAAAACATTCTTGGCATGCAACACTATTATAAATCAGAGGAAAAGCAAGAGGCCACCAACTAGGATGATAAAAACCATGGAATACACATCTTCCCAATTGGAGAAATAGGGCTCCATTGGGAATCACTACAACGGCATTCTTGAAATGGGTGCACGACAGTGCCTAAAGTCACAGTAGGAGAAACAGTTCGAAAGAACTGCCAGAAGGGAGAACAGACAGTCCACTTGTGGAAGAGCATAACACAGAGATGCAGAGGGAATGAAACAAGTAAGCAGATTTAATAAATGAAGAAGAGTATGCTCATGCTCCAACAAAAAGCCAGTGTTCCTTGCCAAGACACTTTCTTGAATTTCGAGGCAAAAATGAGACATCATGCCTACAACTACAAAAGAGACAGGTGACCGAGTAAGTGCATTTGGAATCGTGCATCTGCAAACTCAATAGACTCCAGGCGTTGGATTGAAATTCTAAGAAGCTGTATCAGAACAGTTGCAGCTTTAATGTTCTTTAAAAAAACAGCACAATAATGCTATGCCCTAATCTCTAGTGACATGTATTACATAACCTAGGGCCACAATTCTCCTCCCTTGCAAAAAAGGATTATGTTCTAGCACTGCCAAGAGCGGAATTGAGAGTGGCTGAAGACTCCTATCGGGCCTATATTTTGAAAGGCTTTAGGTTAAAAAGGTAGAGGGAGCACCATGTAGGCATTTAAACATGCTTTTGGTTTTCTAAACAAGACACCCTCAGTACGAAAAGATTGCGCAAACGAGGGTCTCGTGCTCACTATGCAACAGAACAAACATTGCACCTCATCCACAAATCCCAACACTGCTGAAATTGGTCTGGTGTTGCTTATATTCCATTTAGGGGGGAATCTGACCTAGCAGTTTGTGATGGCTTATCCCTACTGAAGCAGGGCAAAGTCTAATTTGCATACAACTGGTCTCTTTCTAGAGTGGCATACGGGGCAAAATAATTATGGACTGAAACGCAGCTCGAGTAATTATTAGTAGCTGAAATTAATTCACACATTAGCCAGATGCTTTTTTAGTCGAAAACCTATTGCACAATACCAATATTTACGAGTGGACTGTGAGGCAGCTCATTATTGGTGTGAGCATAATCGGTAATAAAAATGTGCACACACCTCATTGAGAGTGGCAATGTGATTTAATTACTAGCCGTTGGTTATTTACCAAGCTATTGAATTTAAAGTGAATAAAAAACGTATTCTTCAAAATAGAACTAACTGGACCATCTCATTAATTGTGCACTATTTAAGAGTTTCTGCCCTGTATCCAAACATTCATGACTAGCCTTGACTGTTCATCATTACCCACTGAAATTCCCTGGGGTTAAAAAACCTGAGATGCCTAAAGGATCCAAGACTGGAAACCAAAACATTCAGAACCCACAATGCATCAACCCAGTATTTCTCCAGAACAACCAGCTCCCTCTGGAAATCTTTCCTGACCAATTTGAAACGTTGGAAACTTTGTTGCTGTTGGAACAGAAAAGTCACTCGCATGGTGACGGATGTATACCCCTGCCCAGAGTGCCCCAGCTGCAATGATAGCTGGATCCCTGGTGATGATTTTTGTTGTCATGGGCGAAGACAGATTATGCATGTGCGCCATGACATGGGCCTGTTTCACGGATTGCGCAGGGCTTGAAAAATCCTAAAAATGTTACTAGACCTGCAGGTCTAGTAACCTGAAAAATCTCCTCGACCTAACTGTAACGTACTTGACCTCTGTCTCTGACAGCCGAGCAAATGTGACAAGATAACAAGATTTAAAGGCATCTTTATTGCTCATTCACTTTGTGAACAGTAAGAATGCCTTTAAATATTGTCATCTTGTCACATTTGCTCCGCTTTCAGAGACAGAGGTCAAAAGTCAGTTTGTCTTCCTACTTGCCAGAAAGGGCGAGTAGGCCTTAAAAATAGCTCATCCTGAATAAATCTGGCTCGCCATAGCGAGCGGGCGATTGGATTTTTCTAGCCGTGATGCGGTCTTGTTGGCTGCCCAAAGCACTACCCTCATGTTGGTGAAAGGCTACTGCTTTTATTAACAGTCAAGTAGCACAAGCGCTGTGGTGGAAGCATGCCATGTAGTGATCAGTAGGAGTGAACAAGCCTTTTTACCTGCGTTACTGGGGTGAGGCCTACAGGCTCACTCATGTAAAGGTACACTGCTGTGTGCTTAACTCACTCTTGGCCTACATCAACTTAGTATGTAGTGCTGTCCTGTAAGCATGAGGTTGCATGCATGTGCTGTGTGCATGTGAATAGTGCAATACATGGAGGACTTTGGGTTCCATTTTGGCACAACCATGGCTGACTGGAGGAGCATGAGGAGGTAGAGGAATTCCCCACCAGACAGAGTTGTGGGTTGCTGCATTCCTGTGAGTTGGGTGGGATACAGACACTGGCGGAAGAAAAGCGAGGCTCTTTGGGACACTTCAAAGGGTGCTCTTTGACACTTCAATGGTGATCTTTGATTCAGGGAGAGATCACTGGATAGGGGTCTGGGCACATCTCAGGAAGGAGATGGGGTTGATAAGAGTCGTAAAGAGTAGGGCTTGAGCCCTGGTGTAAACATATGATGCACATATCACTGTGGCTGACATGCAGGTGTGAACCTCTAGTCACGCCCATGGCCTGTGTTGTGGGGCTATCAGATTTGGCACCACTCCTGCTGCGATTACCTGCTTTCTGGAGAAGGGCAGGGCAGCAGAGTAGGCACTTCCAACAAAAGCAGCCTCCTGTTACAAACTTCAAATACTCAGACCCTAAATCACATTCGGTGTCTGGAAATGGACTTAAGAGGAGCTCGAGGCCCCAAAATAAACAACGGCAAAGCAGCCAGTTGGGCTGTCCGAAGAGGAGAAGCTCTGCAAAACTTCTGCCTGTAAACAGGGCTGGAGCAAAGGCCTTTGAGTCTCCCAGTTGGGTGAGGGGACATCACTCAAGGAAATCCAAGACCATCTCCCCCTGGAGCACCAGTGCCTGCTTGCTTGCCAAGACTAGTGTGCCCTGTGAGGCAGAGGAGAGTACTGGAGGGAGCGAGGTCCAGTGGGAGATCCTGGCAAGTTGACCCCTGTAGCAAGGTGTTATGAGACGAATTCTGCACCAATTGGGTCGTTGCCCATTTGCAGGATTAAGTCGGTGACCCTGTATGCCAGAGGGGACCACCATGAAGATTACTGCCATGCCAATAAGGCATAGTCCGCGCGCGAAGTGAAGTCTGTGACTTTGTATGCCAGAGGGGGGGCACCGTAGACTACTGCTGTGCCGGCCAGGCTGTAGCACTTGTGCAGAGTGAAGTCGACAACCCCATATGCCAGAAGGGGCCACCATGAAGAGGAAGTTTCTGTCATTCCGATTGAGCTGTCAGTGTAAGGTCGGTGGTGGCGTGTATGCCAGAGGGGCCCCCAGAAAGGTCAAGTACTATTGAACAAGTTATTTACCTTCGGTAACTATATATCTGTAACTGACATATATTAGTTATAGATTCTTTACCTTATAATTACCCCCAGGCGTCAGACTGGATCCGGAGAATTTTTTCTCAGCAGTACCCCTGCGCGTCGGTAGGTGGCGTCGGTCGACTCCACGTTCGTCGTTTACGGCGTGATCGCAGGAATGTCGTCGCAGTATCTACTTAGACGCCGTCCCTGCGCGCTGACGTCAGTTCTTTTACACGACATCCCACACCAGAAGCGCAGAGCCATGCAAGACACGGACCACTGGTGCACAAAACTAGGGCCCTGAAAGGGAGTCCCTTACTCTAGAAGTCAGTTCGCAGAATGGGGAGGATGGGTGGGGCGGTGAGGAATCTATAACTAATATATGTATCATATAGATATATCATTACCGAAGGTAATTAACTTGTTCATCTGAAAGAGACTATTAGTTATAGATTCCCGACCTTAGAATAGATACCCCAGCAATACCAACCCCGGAGGTGGGTCTGCGAACTAAGTTCACACCAGAAAGTCTTGGAGAACTGAACTGCCAAAGAAGCCGTCTCTCCGGACTGGACTATCCATGCAGTAATGCTTAGTGAAAGTGTGCAGTGCTGCCCACGTGGCTGCCTGGCAGATGTCACTGAGGGGGACTCCACGTCCCAAAGCAGTAGTGGCTGCCGTCGCACTGGTGAAATGGGCACGCAGCCCTACCGGAGGCTCCTTTTTCGCCAAGGAATAACAGATTTTAATGCAAAGGACCACCTATCCAGAGATGGTTCGTTTTTGCAGGGCCCGACCTTTCTTGGGGCCCACATAGCCAACAAAGAGTTGATCGTCCACCCTTTATTGTTTTGTGCGATCCAGATAAAATGATAACACACGGTTTGGATCCAGACGGTGGAGTCTCTCCTCCTCCTTGGAAGGATGCGGGGGCAGGAAGAAGGTGGGCAAAGTGATGGTCTGTCCTATGTGGAAAGAGGTAACCAATTTGGGAAGAAAAGAAGGTCTAGTTCGGAGGACAGCCATGTCCGGATGGACAGCAAGGAAAGGAGGTTTAGAAGATAGAGCCTGAAGCTCACTCACCCTGCAAGCAGAGGTGATGGCAACCAGAAAAGCAGTCTTTAAAGTCAAGAGTCTGAGAAGACAATTATGTAGTGGCTCAAAAGGAGCACACATAAGTTAAGTTAAGACGAGGTTCAAGTCCCACTGGGGCATTACGAAAGGAATAGGAGGAAAAAGGTGAGTAATGCCCTTAAGAAATCTATTTACAATAGGGGACTTGAAAAGAGAAGGCTGATCAGGAAGGCGAAGAAAGGCCGAAATGGCCGAAAGATAGCCTTTAAGAGTGCCCAGAGCAGAGCCCTGCTGGGCCAAGAAAAGAATGAAGAGGAGAACCTCTGAAAGAGGGGCAGAAAGGGGATCCACAGGCTTTGCTGTGCACCATGCCACAAATTTGTTCCATCTACAGGCGTATACCGTTTTGGTGGAGGGACGCCTGGCTGCCAAGATGACGTTACAGACTTCGGGGGAGGTCGAAAGCAGTCAACTGTCGCCACTCAATCTCCACGCAAGGAGGTGGAGGCTGGACAGGTTCAGGTGGAGGACCGTCCCCTGCTGATGCGACAGGAGATCCTACCGAAGAGGCACTCTGATCGGAGGATCAATGGCCATGTTCAAGAGGTAGGGATACCAGACGCTTCGTGCCCAATCCGGAGCCACACGAATGACTTGGGCCCGGTCGCGCTTGATCTTCTTCAGCACTCTGGGCAGAAGTGGTATAGACGGAAAGGCGTATAGAAGACCGCAAATCCACTCGCGACAAAAAGCGGCACTGAGCGAGTGCCACCTTGGAAATTCCAACGCGCAGAACTGCGTTCTCTTCGGTGGCGAACAGATCTAACCAAGGCTCTCCCCACTGCTGAAAGAGACCTTGCACCACCTCAGAGTGAAGACGCCATTCGTGATCCATCATGCACTAGCGGCTGAGTTTGTCCGCTCTGGCGTTCAGAGAACCTGCCAGCTGTTGAACCACCAGGGAAATGCCCTGATGTTCCAGCCACGTCCAAAGGCGAAGAGCCTCCTGACATAGGGTCCACGACCCCACCCCGCCCGGTTTGTTGCAGTACCACATGGCGGTGGTGTTGTCCGTGAACACCTGCACCACCCTTCCTCTGACAGAAGGAAGGAATTCCTTCATTGCAAGACGAATCGCCCGGAGCTCCAGAAGGTTGATGTGGAGCCCGGACTCCGCCGGAGACCAGAGGCCTCTGATCTCCGCCTCCCCCATGTGGCCGCCCTATCCCAGGAGTAACGCATCTGTCACCACTGTGAACTCTGGTTGGGGAAGGGAGAGGGATCTGCCGTTGACCAAATCCTGGTTCGTTAGCCACCACTGCAATTGGTGTGCAGTGCCCTCCGAGATCTGGACGCAATCGGAAAGATTCCACTGATGCTGCGCCCACTGGAACTTCAGGTCCCACTGCAGAGCCCGCATATGCCACCGGGCATGATCCACCAGCAGAATGCAGGAGGTCATGCGGCCCCAGCAGCCTCAGGGTCATTCTCACTGAAATCCGGGATAGAAGCTGAAACATCTGTATCATAGTCCGAATATCCCGGACTTGCTGTTTGGGAGGATAAGCCCGAAACTGCACTGTATCCAGAACTGCTCCAATGAAAAGGAGCTTCTGAGAGGGAATCGATGAAAAGGAGCGTCTGAGAGGGAATCGGGTGTAACTTCGGCACGTTGATAGTGAACCCCAGCGAATGCAGGAGGTCCGCCATAGTCTGGAGGTGGGAGACGACAGCCAGGGGCGAGCTCGCCTTCAACAGCCAGTCGTCGAGATAGGGGAAGACTGGAACACCTGATCTGCGCAGATGAGCTGCGACCACCGCCATCACTTTCGTGAAAATCCGAGGGACACTGATAAGGCCAAAGGGGAGCACTGTAAACTGAAAATGCTTGTGGCCTACCGTGAACCGTAGGTAACGCCTATGGGCCAGCAGGACGGGGATGTGGAAATAATCATCCTGCAAGTCCAACGCTACCATCCAGTCTCCAGGGCCGAGGGCAGACAAGACCTGAGCTAATGTCAGCATTTTTAACTTCTCCTTCCGGAGGAAGCGGTTAACGTCCCTGAGATCCAAGATAGGACGCAGGCCTTTGTCCTTCTTGGGTACCAGGAAGTAGTGGGAATAACAACTACGACCTACTTCTGGCACAGGGACTCGCTCGATAGCTCCCTTGGCCAAGAGAGCCGTAACTTCCTGATGGAGAAGGGCCAAGTGATCCTCCGCCATGTGATGGAGTGTTGGTGGCATGGAGGGAGGGGCAGTCTCGAAGGGGAGGGAGTAGCCCCTTCGGGCTTTCTGAAAAACCCTCCTGTCCAACTTGATGTTGTGCCAGTGGGGGAGGTGATGGCGGATCCTGCCGCCCACTGGCACCTGGTGGCCCTGAAAGGTCGGACTAGAAAGGTTTGGAGTCTGATGCTGAGGGGGCACTGGTGGACTGGCCCTCCCGCTGGCCCCCAGACCCACGGCGCTGGGTCCCACGTCCCCGGCCGCGCAGAGGCCGAGTAGCTTGCGCCAGCCTGTGGCCCTGGGTGGAACGTGGTGGGGCACCCCTTCCGTAGCCACGAAAGGCGGACTGAACGGGGCGAGAGGTGGCAGCGAGGCCCAGGGATCTGGCCGTAGCCCTAGAGTCCTTGAAGCGCTTGACGCATTGTCCGCCTTGTCGCCAAACAGGCGACGGCCATCAAAGGGCATGTCCAAAAGGGTCCGGTCACTGTGGCAGCACTTGCGCGACGGTGTCCCACACAGAGTGGGTGTAGTGGCCCAAGAGACATGCGGGCTTCACCGATCGCCGTCCTAAGCTGGCGGAAGAAAACATCTTCTTCCCAAGATGGTCCAGTTTCTTGGATTCCCTACCTGGGGGAGCAGTAGAGAACGCGCCTTTGGATGTGGAGGCTTGGACCACCAAGCTCTCGGGGGTAGGATGTTGGGAGAGGAAAACTGGGTCGCCCCTGTGCTGGGCTTGGACTAAGTGCCTAGAAGGATGTCTGTGAGGGCCTCATTGAATGGCAGCAGGGGCTCCGAAGAGGTCGCTGCCGGCTGAAGCACCTCAGTCAGGAGGTTAGTCCTGACTGCCACCATAGGAAGCTCAAGGCCTCAGCCGGCCTACGCAACACCACAGCGTAGGAGGCTCCCTCCTCCGTGGCCACAGTTGGGGGGAGAAAGCATACCATGGTCTGGGAGGGATCCAGACCACTGGCCTCACCCAACTCCTCTCTCCAGTCTGGCTCTCCCAGCTGGTCTACCAGAGGGTCAACAGACCCTCCCAGTGCTTTGAGAACAATATATATATATATATATATATATATATATATATATATTCACTGAAAAAACCATAGGTTTCAGACACGTTATAGTTACAAATTAGCATTTAAAAAACCTTTGAAATTCACTGAAAAAACCATAGGTTTTAGGGACAGTTTTAGTTACTTGGACATTGCACTCGTACAAAACCCGTGAAATTCCCCCGGTATAGTTAGTTCAGCTAACTATAACTCGCGCCCCGCAATGCACTGCTGATGACGTCACATATTACATCACTCATGACATGGTCAGTGACATCACTGATGACATCTCAAATGACATCACTGATGACATCATCCAGTGACTGTGTGTTTCTGTAAAGTTTAAATATTTTTAATATATATAGGAAAAGACGTATTGAAGAATGAGTGGGTGTGTAAGTGTCTGTATGGATGATTTAGTAGGTGCGTGACTGACTCTATAAGTGAGTGATTTAACGTATCTTACTGAATGCATGGGTTAGTGACTAAACTGGGTGAATGTCTGTATCCGTCTGTCTGTTGCTGTGTAAGTGGCTGCATGTGTTTGTGAATAGCTAAATGAGTGTCTATATGAGTTATTGAATGCTTGTCTGAGTATCTGTATGGGTGCCTGAGTGTTTGTGTGGGAGGGGTGTGTGCAACTCTGTGCATAGATGTGTGAGTGGGCGATTCACTGGGTGGATGGTTTCAAGAGTGCATCTGTGATAGACTGTATGGGTGGGTAAGTGTGTGTAAGAGTGTGTTAGTAAGTGAATGTATGTCCCAGTGGTACATGTGTGAGTAACTACATATGTGAAAGGCAGTATATATGTGTGTTGGAGTATATAAATAGCTATAAGCAAGAGTGAGTGATTGTGATAGTGGCTGTATGGATGAGTGTGTGCTTGTATCTGTGATTGTATAAGAGCGTAACAATGTGCTACTATTTGTATGAGTAAGTGAGCTGGTGTGTGTATAACTGTATAGGTGAGTAAATGGCAGTGTGTTTAATTATTTGCATGACTGACTAGGTGTGTGAGTACCTCTATGGATGAGTTGCGTTGTTTGAGTGTCTATATAGGAGTAAGAGTGCATATGATAGTCCTGTACTGAGTGACCGCAAGTATGAGTGACTGTACGGGTGAGTGAGTGGATGTGTGTGTGTAGACCTAAGAATCAGTGAGTGGGTATGTAGTTATTGGTGTTGGAGTGTCTATGGTTTTGCGAATGGCAGTCTGTAATTTAGAGTGGGTGTATCAAAGGTTATATTAGGGTGTGAGGAGGTGCATCAGATTATCACGTGGATGATGTCATCAGTGTTGTCATTTGAGATGTCATCAGTGATGTCATCAGTGATGTCACTGACCATGTCATGAGTGATGTAATATGTGACGTCATCAGCAGTGCATTGCGGGGCGCGAGTTATAGTTAGCTGAACTAACTATAACGGGGGAATTTCACGGGTTTTGTACGAGTGCAATGTCCAAGTAACTAAAACTGTCCCTAAAACCTATGGTTTTTTCAGTGAATTTCAAAGGTTTTTTAAATGCTAATTTGTAACTATAACGTGTCTGAAACCTATGGTTTTTTCAGTGAATTTCAAAGGTTTTTTTAATGCTAATTTCTAACTATAACGTGCCTGAAACCTACGGTTTTTTCAGTGAATTTCAAAGGTTTTGTAAATGACAATTTTTAAATGTATTAATTGTTATATTAATTTTTTTCATACTGATTTACTACATTTTTAGAAACAATTTTTTTTTACATTTTATATTTTAAATTACATTGTAATTACATTATACATTACATTACAAAAAATACTTTCTCAGAATGAATTACTTTAGTTTAAATACTTTGCAGATAGGCAATAGACTTTTAAGTACAGTAGTTACAGTTGTTGCAATGGGCAACACATTTTCAAACACAATGCAACATTCAGCTCAATGTGAATTTCTAGTTAAATGCAATTAGTTACTTTATGGATTACTTTTGTAACCACAGGACTGGATCCTAGATTCAGTCCTGGTACATCTCCTGTAAACAGTTGAGTAAAAGCGTTTTGGTTACAGTCGTGATTTTTAAGGAATATTATTGTATTTTAAAAGTTGACACTTAGAAACTTTTTCTCATAGAATCACCAATGTTATCCTATGGAAGGAAATTCACTTAGCAGGTAAAAACTGTTATCGTTACTTTTTCTTACTCAGTGTTGGATCCTGGATCCAGCACTGGTGAATCTCCTGTAAACAGTTGAAAAAATGCGTTTAAGTCATACAGGCGATTTTTAAGGAATATTTGTAGTTTGTGAAAATCAACACTTTTTTGCTGAAAACCAGTCAATCTTAGCCTATGGAAGGAAATTCAAGTTACCGGTAAGTACGGTTAAAATTACTTTTGAGGATCAGTACTGGGCTGAAAGATGCAGCACTGAGGTCTCTCCTGATAACAGGTGAGTAAATCGGAATTCGTATTTCGGCTGATTTTAGAGGAATATTTGCACAATGGTGAAGGGCGGGGGCGGGGCCTGAGGTTACATCTGTGCAAACGCGCCCCGTGGCGCGTTTTAAGTTGGGGGATTAAGTCCCCTTGAATCCTGAGGGTCCCTAGGGGCCAACTAGCCCACCAGGAACCTCCAATATGCGCCAGGGGCTGCGTTGCAGAGACATGTAGAGAGGCCACACCCCTTTTACACCTCTCTGCAACGCAGCTCTGTGGCGCTTTCTGGATGTACCTGTTGGGCTAGTTGGCCCCAGGGACCCTCAGGATTGAAGGGGATTTAATTCCCCATCTTAAAACGCGCCACGGGGCCTGTTTGCACACATGTCACCTGAAGCCCCGCCCCTCCCTTCACCACTGTGCAAACGCGCCCCGTGGCGCGTTTTAAGTTGGGGGATTAAGTCCCCTTGAATCCTGAGGGTCCCCGGAGTCCAACTAGCCCACCATATACCTCCAAAAAGCGCCACAGAGCTGCGTTGCAGAGAGGTGTAAAGGGGTGTGGCCTCTCTACACGTCTCTGCAACGCAGCCCCTGGCGCATATTGGAGGTTCCTGGTGGGCTAGTTGGCCCCCAGGGACCCCCAGTATTCAAGGGGAATCGTTCCCCCTCTGCAAACGCGCCAGGGGCGCGTTTGCAGAGTGGTGAAGGAAGGGGGCGGGGCCTGCGGGCCCGATCGTTTAAAAAAAAAAAAATGTTGTCCCTGAAGGGGGCTGTGTGGCCCCCTTCCTTTTTCCTGTTTTTATGCCCTGGGGACCCCATCCCCCAGGGCCTTACCCCTTTTTTTAATTTTTAATAAGAAAAAGCGGGAAGGGGGCCGCGTGGCCCCCTTCCCTGGGCCTGTATTGGCCCCGGGGACCCCATCCCCCGGGGCATGGCCTCTATATTTATTATTTTGAGGGGGCAGCGTGGCCCCCTCCTCTGGCCATTTTAAGGCCCCGGGGACCCCATCCCCCGGGGCCGGCCTTTCCATTTTTTTTAAACTTTTTTTCTTTCTCTTTTTTGGAGAGGGGGCCGCGTGGCCCCCTCCCGGGCCACTACTTGCCCCGGGGACCCCATCCCCCGGGGCTGGCCCTCTCCGTTGGGGACTGTGGGGGGTCCCCAATCCCCCCACAGTCCCGCCGGCTCCCCACGTCCCTTGGGAGCCGGCATTGCTGTTCCACATGGGGAGCAGCTGACATGCTGCTCCCCATGTGGAAAAGCAATCGCTTTGGATATTGGAAGAGAGAGCAGGTTTCCCTGCTCTCTCTTCCAATATCCAAAGCAGTTTGCTATGGCAGGACGGGAGCCGCGAGGCTCCCGTCCTGCCATAGCAAACTACAGTGTCCCGGGGGTAGGCACCCTGGGACACTGCAGGAGCCGGCCCTGGGGGGTGGTGGTCCCCAGGGCCATCAAGGGCTCCAGGAGGGGGCCGCGCGGCCCCCTCCCATTCAGTACACAGCCCCGGGGAAGTGGTGGTCCCCGGGGCTCTGGGGTCCGTAACGGACCCCCATATTAAAATGTTTAGTGCCCCGGGAGGTGGCGGTCCCGGGCGTGTGGGGGCTGGAGCCCCCCACACTGGTTTTATTTTTAATTTAAAAAAGCCCCGGGGAGGTGGTGGTCTCCGGGGCTGCGGGAGGGCTCAGAGCCCTCCCGCACCATTTTTTAAAAAGCCCCGGGGGTGGCGGTCCCCGGGGCTTGGGGGCCCTTTGAGGCCCCCACACATTAAATTATCCCCCCCACCATGCCCCCGGGACTTGGGCCACCCGGGGGCCAACTAACACCGAAGCGCGGGAGACCGCGCTTCGATGTTTTTTCCGGCAGGATTCGCGCACCCTGAGCGCATCCTGCCGATTTTTTTTTTTTAAATGCTTTTTTGCCCAGGGGGTCCTTGTGGGACCCCTGAGCAGGCCTAGGGGTTAGGGTGTTTCTACCCTGCCCCCTTTGTGCGTTTTGCGCACTTGTTTCTTTTTTTCCTCGGCGGGATACGCGCACCCTAAGCGCATCCCGCCGATTTAAAAAAAAAAAATCTTTTTCTGCCCAGGGGGCCTTGTGGGACCCCCTGAGCAGACCTAGGGGTCAGGGTGTTTCTACCCTGCCCCCTTTTGCGCTTTGCGCACTTGTTTCTGTCCCTCGGTTCTACCGAGGGACAAAATGGCTGCCAACACTTCTTGATTTGGAGTGTTGACAGCCAATTAGCATGCAGCTCGTGATCGGGAGGGTACGCGGATCCGACGCGCCCATAGATATATATGTGATTTTAATTGTGAATTTCTCAGGAACTACTGAACGGATTTACACCATTTTAGCAAAAGGCACCAGTCTGAACCAAGTGCTACCTCTTTGCCAAATTTGGGGTAATTCCGTTCAGCAGTTCGGGCTGTAGCTGCGACTAAAGGTTCCTATGGAAAAATGAATGGGGAAAACGCGTTTTGGGACCCCCTTTTTCTCGGCCCCCGCTTGACGTATCACCCCGAGACTTTCAGGGTAGGAGCGGACCGGAGCGCCCCAACAAGTTGGAAGCTTTCGCGAAGATTCGTCAACCGGCGCCAACGTTATTGCAAATAGAATGTCGCGGATTTCCTATGGATAATAGGTTGTAACTATAACTATCTACTGGCGACCGCCAGTAGATAATATATATATATATATTTCAAACAATCCATGGGACTCACCATAGTCGCCTTTTGCTACGCTTGCCCTGACGAAGTTCAACCTTTGAACGAAACACGTTGGCTGATGCTTTGCGTAAATCCCATGGATTGTTTGAAATAAAGATTTATATATTTTGGCAACGAAGACACTGATCGAGCTTCTTTATTGACGTTATACTAACTTGGGAGTGCACCGCTCCATTGTTCTCAAATTACTGTATATCTGCTTGGCAGTTGGCATCCCACAACGGCGGGTGCAGGAGCAGATCGTGCACACCGACTCTCGTTATATTATTAATCTATTACTTGGGGACTACATCGAGGAAGTGCGGCAACTGGAGTCCGCCGTTGGTTCTCTACTTTCATAGACCCCTCCCAGTGCTCCTCACCCTCCTCTGGCTGCCACTGAGGGCGAAAAGGAACGCCAGGATATAACAGTGGTAAAAAAGTACCGGCTGGCGCCAGTACCGGCGTCGGTCGACGCCGGTCCGGCTCCGTGTCCAAGTCGAGGGAGAGGCCGGAGTGGACGCCGGCCGGGGACACAACCAGCGTCGGAGGTGGCAGAGGCGTCGTCAGAGGAATCAGCGCCGAGGGTGGTGTCGTGAGGTCAACCGGGGCCGATCCTGATCCAGACCCGGATCCCTGGGGGCCCTGCGGCGCCGAGGCCGGAGCCGCCATCGAAGGCCTAGAGCCCCCAGCCGAGTGTGCGGGCCCAAAGGCGCGCCGTCAGAGTCGGGCTGCCCAAAGATGGAGTGGTGGGCTTCAAAAAATGCATGAAGCTGGGCAGGGGACGCTCCGGCTCCCGGGAAGGGAGGGAGGCTCGGAGCCGTCCCAGCAGGCTCCTTGGGCGGAGCCGAAGGACGACGACCTTCCAAGCCCCGCGGCGGACGGGGAGAAGGCGAAGAGCGACTGTGCTGCTTCGCCTTCTTCTTGTACTTCGACTTACCCAATGATGAAGACTTTGAGGAGGAATGATGAGGGCGACTCCGCGACCGGTCCCGCAACCTCCCTCTCGACCGGGACCTTGAGCGGTGCAGAGCTGACTGCCGGGCCTCCAGAAGCTTTCGGGACCGCTCCCGCAAAGACTTCGGGTTCATGGCCCGACAGTCGGAGCACGACAATCGGGTCATAATCGCCCTCCAGGCACCAGAGGCACACGAGGTGTGGGTTCGTGACAGACATCAACTTTTGACAGAAGTCACAAGGCTTGAAGCCGGTCCGACGATGGGACATCCCTACGTGTACCAGGAGTCAAACAACTCGAAAAAGATGTCGACAAAAGTCGAAAAAGTGCTAGTCAAAAAAGACTAAGGGTACCGCTCTCTCCGGATCTGCGCTGGCTGGCCCCGAAAAAGTAAGAACTGACGTCAGCGCGCAGGGGCGGCGTCTAAGTAGATACCGCGACGTCATTCCCGCGATCACAACGCCAAAGACGAACGTGGAGTCGACCGACACCACCTACCGACGCGCAGTGGTACTGCATAGAGAAAATTCTCCAGATCCAGTCTGCTGCCTGGGGGCAATTCTATAGGAAGGAATCTATAACTAATAGTCTCTTTCAGATGAATAATTCAAGGGGCCTTCAAGAGGAGGGGCTGTTGTTGTGACTCGTATGGGCCCGAGTCCCAGACTGAGGATGAGAACCTGAGCCGACATCACCCCCTTCCCCCATGGGAAAGATCAGAGGAACTTACCGTCTCTCTGGAGGAAGCGCTGGGGATGCCCAGCCACTGCCCTTGCAGATCCTCGAGTGCTACTCACCAACAGCAGCTGCTGGGACACTCCAGTCACGCAATTTCTGCAGGAGCATGCAAGGCTAATCGTAGGCCCAGGAGTATATTGTTCTGCCACACAGTGCTTCGGGGGTTTGAACACTTAAGAGTTGGGGTAGGACTCTTTGAGTCTCGGATTAGTAGTGAGGCCTAACCTGAATGTTTAATATAGTGATTGGGGAATAAACTCTACCGCTAGTGAGAGGGAAGTGGGACACAGGGACCCGTGTGTATTGCTTGTGTATGCTGTATTTCACCATGTGTTCATATATAAATACTCTTTTTTTCATAAAAGAAGGTTTTTTACTGATCAATAATTTACTGCTGCTGAGCGTATTTTGAGTCGTAAGACTGTGTTCAACTCACGACTCTGCATCTACATCCCCCTCCCCTCTCCGAGAAGCCTTGGACTGCTCAACTCACGCTACTACCGACAGTTAAGTGCTGAAGGGGTCCTTAGCCCTGCAGCTCGGGAGCCATAGTAGGCCGGGCTCCGGGACTTCAGGAGTAAAAAGGCCTCAACCCCCATGGTTGGGCCCAGTAGCTCCTGCTTGCACCGTTGCCCTTTGAAAGGGGTTCTGACAAATGCAATTCCACAAAAACGCCAACACACACCTGTTTAAACTTTAGTTGAACTAGTTTCACCATCCATGCATTTAATTAACTCGCAGTCAGTTTCCTACATGCTGCTCTTCCTTTGCCCAAGTACTCACTGTCGCCTAGCAGCCCCTCCCCTTTACCTATGTATGTCTTTCTATGTACCCTTTCTCCCACCTCGCTCTGTTTCACAAGCTTTGTCTTTATATTATAAGATTCTCCGTAAGACATACCGGCATTCCTACTATCATCATGTATAACGCACAGACAGACCCCTTTCTGGCAGAGAACTGTTTAATAAAAAGGCTAAATAAAATGTTTAAATAAAGTCAAACGCAACAAAGAAGGTACTTGGCAATTCAGTCAGCTCACAGTACCCATGAGTATGTATGTTTGTATATATATATATTTTCAAACGCTGCTGTACACCGTTCATCCTTTCAGGTTCAAAAAGCAGGCACGGACCACGTTTCAGTGCTCAATCAGTAGTTTATTCTTTAGTCGGCCATGACGCGTTTCGGTCCTTCCTGGACCTTGATCACATGACAACGCTCATCTGCATTTTTTCCCTTTTAAAGTGACAGCGCTTGTGCAAAATTACGTAACTCGCCCAATAGACAGAGAAAACATACTAGTGTTTGCGAACCTTCTAGTTTCACGTTTGAACAATTTTCCATATTGCAAATTTTTACTTGTTTGGTATAGATTTTGATATTTCATTGACAGCATAAAAAATGATAATTTAGTGGCATTGTATCCATTTGCATTTGACCATTTCATAAATACAAATATATATATATATATATATATATATATATATATATATATATATATATATATATATATTTTCAATACCTTAGCAAAGTTTTTTTACATGGAAATATGAATCAATGATTAACAATAAACAACCATAGTTCATAAAAAAATTTTTTTAATTGTTAAAACAATGAATATGTTAAAATGAAGTATAAAACAAAACCATTTCATGAAATGTTTGCATAAATGCAATTTTGTGAAACTGGTTAAACTTGGTTTGTCATTATAGCAATGTATCTTGTGTATATATATATATATATATATATATATATATATATATATATATATATATATATATATATCACAAAAGACGCTCCTTCCGACTTCAATGGACCCGTGAGAAGTGGCGTGCTCACCGGCGGAGCAAGCCGGTAATGTCAATATCAAAACCACCAATATGCACGCTCTCAGAAACAAGGAACTCCGTAGTGATAATCCACAAGTTGTTTATTCACAACGCGTTTCAGGGCAAAACCCTTGATCACGTGAAACGTGCACACGTAAAGGGTGACTAATAAAGCATTCAATACATTCATAGACATAATCGTAGGACTACTGCTTATAAGGTTCCCTGCAAATAAATGGCAGACATATTGGAACGGATGAAATGCAAACATGAGAACACAATCATCATGTAAAACGTGTAGTTATACCCACGCTGTTGTTGGCTGTGCACAGATGCAATAAAGCAATGAGTGAACATGTACACATACTGAATTATTGGCAGTCTGTAACTCAAGGTATTATAAACATTGTCTCCAAATAAAGGAATTAAATATGCGATGTATTGGTACAGAATAAACATACCTTGGCTAGGTAAGTGTCCTGGTGAGACAGAATGCACGACAGGGGTAACGAGTCCGCAAAGTCTGACTACAAGATTACGGGCCAGTGCCCATTTTTACACAAACACTAACAGATTACGGGCAAGTGCCCTAGTTGTGCCAATTACCATGAGACAGCACGTACTTTAACACACTTCAGGCAGTAGTCACAAGTCCAGCAAAATATGATTGTATTGCTGAGATGACAAATCAAATGAAACATAGTTACCCAGTCTCAGGACCGTGACAGTGATGATAAGGGGAAAAGGGTAGGTGGCCCGGGAAAGTGATTACAGGTGAGGGGGGCCCCTTCCTTTCCTCCTGAAAATAAAGAAAATAGAACACGTTAGCATCACAAGTTGTCCACATCACTCAATAAATATCAAAACGTAAAATAAAATTAAAATTACAATCTAATGCACAGAAGGAGTAAGAAAGCTATAAAATAGAGATAAAATTAGAGTATCCTAACACAAGTGGCAACACACTCAGTTATCTTTGAGATGAATAGCCATTTCTTCGTCAAAATTCAGCCCACCCGGTGTCTTAGTTTGGAACTGCAAAATCATTCTAGACTCTCTTTGTCTAAGTTTTAACACCCTGTTACCTCCCTGGAGTTTCCTACAACCTGTTCCAGGATGAAGAATTTGAGCAAAGAAGAGTTGGAATAATGTTTCTCTTGGAAATGGCGTGCTACAGGGTATTTGGCATCAAAATTGGTAATAGCCCTGCTATGTTCGAGGATGCGCTTTTTGGCCATGTGTGTGGTGCTGCCAATGTACCAGAGTTCACAAGGACATTCTATTGCATAAATTACAAAAGTGGTACTACATGTGAGAAACTGGTCTATGGTCTTGTTAATCCCATTGTATGTGACCTTCCTGCGGTAACTGCTGTTTTTACAAGCTTTACAATGCCCACAAGGAAAGAAACCCTTAAGGTCATGATCATGCCTACTTGGGTATGCCGTAATGTCACTATGGACTAGCATGTCCCTGATATTCGTACCCCTCCTGTATGTGATGTTTGGTCTGATTGGAATACTTTCCCCAATAATGCTGTCATATTTGAGGATGTCCCAGTTCTTCGCAAAAATGCGTTTGATATTACTGGAGTCAGAATTACCCTGTAGCACGCCATTTCCAAGAGAAACATTATTCCAACTCTTCTTTGCTCAAATTCTTCATCCTGGAACAGGTTGTAGGAAACTCCAGGGGAGGTAACAGGGTGTTAAAACTTAGACAAAGAGAGTCTAGAATGATTTTGCAGTTCCAAACTAAGACACCGGGTGGGCTGAATTTTGACGAAGAAATGGCTATTCATCTCAAAGATAACTGAGTGTGTTGCCACTTGTGTTAGGATACTCTAATTTTATCTCTATTTTATAGCTTTCTTACTCCTTCTGTGCATTAGATTGTAATTTTAATTTTATTTTACGTTTTGATATTTATTGAGTGATGTGGACAACTTGTGATGCTAACATGTGTTCTATTTTCTTTATTTTCAGGAGGAAAGGAAGGGGCCCCCTCACCTGTAATCACTTTCACGGGCCACCTACCCTTTTCCCCTTATCATCACTGTCACGGTCCTGAGACTGGGTAACTATGTTTCATTTGATTTGTCATCTCAGCAATACAATCATATTTTGCTGGACTTGTGACTACTGCCTGAAGTGTGTTAAAGTACGTGCTGTCTCATGGTAATTGGCACAACTAGGGCACTTGCCCGTAATCTGTTAGTGTTTGTGTAAAAATGGGCACTGGCCCGTAATCTTGTAGTCAGACTTTGCGGACTCGTTACCCCTGTCGTGCATTCTGTCTCACCAGGACACTTACCTAGCCAAGGTATGTTTATTCTGTACCAATACATCGCATATTTAATTCCTTTATTTGGAGACAATGTTTATAATACCTTGAGTTACAGACTGCCAATAATTCAGTATGTGTACATGTTCACTCATTGCTTTATTGCATCTGTGCACAGCCAACAACAGCGTGGGTATAACTACACGTTTTACATGATGATTGTGTTCTCATGTTTGCATTTCATCCGTTCCAATATGTCTGCCATTTATTTGCAGGGAACCTTATAAGCAGTAGTCCTACGATTATGTCTATGAATGTATTGAATGCTTTATTAGTCACCCTTTACGTGTGCACGTTTCACGTGATCAAGGGGTTTTGCCCTGAAACGCGTTGTGAATAAACAACTTGTGGATTATCACTACGGAGTTCCTTGTTTCTGAGAGCGTGCATATTGGTGGTTTTTTGATATATATATATATATATATACATATACACACACACACACACACACACACACACACACACACATATATACACACACATACATACACCTCTTTACCGTTCGAGTTTTTTTTTTAAACATATTGACCAATTCGCTAGCTCAGTGCAAGCTTTTATCAGCCCTGTAAAATCCCACGCCATGTCGAACTGATCTGAATTGTAACCTGCGACCTGTCGTTAACACGGATTTCTGAAGCAGGCAATACAAATATTTGAGCAATTAGTTGGTTTTGTGGAAAAAATGATTGTGCAATCAGTAAACCAGAAGACACTTGATATTAGACTCGAAGACCTTTATAAACCTTCTGTTCCAGCTAACAACTTGTGGAAAAGCAATCCAATGAAAGATACTTCATTAACATCACAACCACTGGAATATTCCTTTCCAGTTCGTGCCTTTTTCTTTTTTGCTTTGTATATAAACACAATCTATCTAAAAAAAATAAAAAAGAGGAAAACATTACATACTTTGGATGCCTGAGGTGTTGATATTAGATGCACTGTACTAGGTTTCACGCCGTTCGCCTTCGGTCGTTTATATAAGGTAAATCTGCTTTTTCGGCGACCTCTGTCGCCATTTGGTAGAGAGCCATTGTATCTAACACAAAAGAAAGAAAACAAAATTAGGGGGAAAAATGTATTTTTGTTAAATTGTACAGCTTAAAGATTGAAAACGGATTGTTGTTTAACAGTCACATAAGCAAACACTTCGCGAGGGTTGCGGTCCACTTGTAATTACATAAGACCCATGTAACATACACTTCATTCAGACTACAGATGCCTCAATGCCAACGTCACGTTGATCCAATCAGGGCCAGACATGAAATCTTAACGTTTTGTGCTTAAATAAGAGGATCAAAAGCTCGCCACCTGACCGAAGAAGCGAGATTGTTTATTATAGCTGCACCGAGTATTGTACTATAAAATGTATCGGGAATTTACAGGTAAAAGTCCTTAAAGTACTTGTAGTAGGGGGCATTTTAAATCTACGTGTTATGCTGTTCTGGGCCATGTCTCTGGCAGAAATTGGTAGTATTAATTTCATTTGGTTTCCGTGATATCTTTCTCTTACTGTGGCATGTGGGGGGGGGGGGGCGGTGAAGGAGAGTTAGTAGTAGACAATGCAGATCTCCATGCAGTTTCAAATCTCATTCAGCCACTGCAAAAAACTAGGCCACATGAATCTCCGATTAGGTCTCGAAAGCAATCACTCCTAAACCGGGCAGCGTCATCACCTTGTTGGATTACTAGACGCATATGTACAGCGATAAGGAAGAAGGTCAAATCATGCATGCAAAACAACTGCAGAAGGCTGTGCAGCTGGCACAGGGGGTCAAGATGTACACGGATACTGTTGTGGCACACAATGAACGATAAATGCCAGCAGGGCAGGATATGCTTGTTTGGGCGATGAGCAGCAACAGTACTGCCAGCCATTGTTTTGCATCACATCAGGTAATTATAACCGAGCAGGAATAGGCCATGCTTTAAGCACTACCTACCCCTATAATCAGGGCCACTGGACTTAAGCGATTCTGCAGCGTTTTCCGCATAATTATGGATTGGCTGCATGATCCTATATTTGCTGCATAATCGGCAGATTTCAACAAAAAAAGATGTTTCTAGCTCGAACAGATAACAAGTTACTAAAAACATGGTGACGTGTTCCTGCGCAGTGGAAGGCCCTGCGCAAAAGTTCACTTGTCACCTTTCAATAGCTTATTGCTGTATTTGGTAGTTAAACTGGTACTAATGAGGAGAAATCTTTGACCAAAAATAATGAAGTAATACTATCAAAAAATGTGTTGCATTACGCTACATAATTTGCCTTTTTCTGCTGCATAATTTAGTCAACCCAGAGGAATAAATTGGTTCTTTGCTGCAGCATAATTCCAGTGGCCCTCCTATATGTCATCACATAATAGTTGTGCAGCAACTACAAGTTACAATGGCTCGAGGGTGGGGGTGTAAATTAAGCTACAGTAGGCAAAAAACATACAAGTACATTAAAAAGTTTCATCAGGGTTCAGATGCCAACTCTAAGCCATGTGCAACAAATATAGGAAAGGCATAAGAATAGTAGGTCGCAAAAAACTTTTACAAATTGAAAGAACTTACATTAGGTGTAACATGCATTTTATTCTTGTCGTAAAGTAACAAGGTTTACACGGCACATGTATTTACACTGTGCTAGAACTATATTTGTAGACAGCCTTGATGTATTGAAGCCTGAGGGTGACATAGGCTGTGTAAAGTTGTCTGGTAGTGTGGCGGCTCAGTAGAACTCGAGGCAATGCACTTGCAGCCAACCCTGTTACTACTGTTCATTGCACATCAGCTTTCTGCTGCACCACTGTGGGGGAAACTTCCTCCTTTAAGTGCGAGGATCAAGGCACGAAAAACATCAGGATCAGGCATGTTTCTTTGCCAATCCCTAGACAGAAGGCGTTCGTCATATCCACAAAGAATATGTAAGAAATTGTCATGGGAAACTCACTTGTCATAACAGCAGTTTCATCATATTAAGGGATACAGTTATGAACGGCCATGTACTAGGCTACTACCCTCTATATCAGTAACCCAATAAACATATATATTGCAAAGAAACATACATACACATCAGCGGGGAGCCATTATTAACTAGCTACATATTACCTAACCCATACAACTTCACTCTTTTTGCTTTTTCTTTTATTATCCACTTTTAAAAAAAACTTTTTTACTTGTTATACAAGTAATTTCATCCAAAATGTCTTTGCAATGATAACTTTTAGTCACATTTAAAACAAAGTACAATTCTCATTAATAGTTCTTGGTACTCTGATACAGTCACAGCCAACACATGTTTCGTGGCTCACCAACCGCTTCTTCAGGGCCCATGTGAGGAAAGAGAAGAAAAAAATAAGACACTTCAAAGTAGGTCTCATAACCAAAGCATGATAGATTGTGTAGATGTGTCTTTTATCCTCGAAGAATTGCTGTCATAGTAGTCACGTATTAAGATATTTCAGCGCAAAATAACTGCCAATTCCATATAATTATATAATCTCCACTTCATATTACGGATCATCAAGCTATATCATGGCTTTAATTTGAACCCTGAATCTGCATGACGAGACTCTCAAACTCCCATTCTAAGAAACCAAAAGATTCAAGGTGCAAATTGAAACCATGATATAGACTGAAGGGTCGTAATATGACGGAGAGATGATATAAGTCAGACATGTGATTGTAGGACTAAAGCAGGGCAAAAAGGGCCTCCTGAGCTGCTGCCCAACAGGGTTTGTTAAACTGATAGATGAGCATTAATGGCAGGAAGCCAAGCAAGCTTGCTTATACTATCGATGGCTGCCTAAGGAATTAAAAGCCATGTTGGGAGAGGTACTTATTCAGCCCACAGAGTCTTGTGCATCAATTCAGCTAGCTCTCCAATTTTATTGCTAAGTCTGTAAAAGAGAATGATTTACTGCCAAAATAGGACAGACAAAAGCAGAAGGGTACGTTCAAAGATTATCAGACGTCCCATGGACTCTTGAACAATTGGTAATTTTTTGGTCTGGTGTCAGCCAAGAGCTTTTGATTTTAGTAAATATATATTTATATTTCTGCTTTTCCCCCCTCAATTTTTTTAACTAGATTTTTTAATATTGGTGAGTGCCCCACAGATCCTATGTTTTATAAAACAAAAAAATTGCAAAACATGCATTGACATAGCCAAAATGCTAGCAGCCAACACCAGGCCAATTGGGTTTTTCCAGTGCTTGCTTTGACTAGAGTTCTGCTCAGGAGAATCACATACCTTTAGCATTCAGCAAAGCTAATCAACATAAGAGAGCAGATGATGGAACAAACATACCTCTAGGCCCTCCAATCCACACAGAAGATAAATTTCAATCAATCAGTCAGTTGACTTGTAAGGCGCAACTACTCACCCGTATGGGTTTGAATGCGCTGGAGGGGGGCGGGGGCTGCTGATCCGCCGAAGGCACTGGGGTTCAGTCGAAGAGCCAGGTCTTGAGGTCTTTCCTGGATTGAGGCAGTGAAGGTGATTGCCTGAGATGGAGAGGCAGGGTGTTCCAGGTCTTTGCTGCAAGGTAGGAGAAGGACCTTCCTCCAGCCATGGTCTTGCAGATACATGGGACAGTGGCCAAGGCCAGATGGGCGGAGCGGAGGTCTCTGGTGGGTGCATGGAATGAGAGGCGGTGGTTACGGTATGCAGGTCCAGCGTCGTGTAGGGATTTGTACGTGTATGTGAGGAGCTTGAAAGCGATTCTTTTGCTGACTGGGATCCAGTGGAGGTCTCTCAGGTGGCTGGTGATGTGGCTGCAGTGGGGAATATTGAGTACGAGTCTGGTGGAGGCGTTCTGAATGTTCTGCCGTTTCTTGAGGAGTTTCTAGGTGATGCCGGCGTAGAGTGCGTTGCCGTAATCGAGTCTTCTGCTGATGAGTGCGTGGTTGACAGTCTTTCTGGACTCGGTGGGGATCCATTTGAAGATCTTTCGGAGCAGGCGTAGCGCGTGGAAGCAGGATGATTAGATTGCGTTGATCTGGCAGTTCATGGTGAGCGCGGAGTCAATGATGATGATTCAAAGGTTTCGTGCTTGGTCTGTGGGTGTGGGGGGGAATCCAAGATCTGCGGGCCACCAGGAGTCGTCCCAGGTGGAGGAGGTGGAGCACAGGATGAGGACTTCGATCTTCTCGGAATTGAGCTTGAGGCAGCTGTCCTTCATCCAGGTAGCAACAGCCTTTGTCCCGTCGTGGAAGTTGTTCTTGGCCACTGTGGGTTCGTTGGTGAGGTAGAGGATCAGCTGGGCATCGTCAGCATAGTAGACGATGTTGACGCCGGGGTTCCGGACGATGGCTGCGAGCGGGGCCATGTAGATGTTGAAGAGAGTGGGGCTCAGGGAGGAGCCCTGAGGCACTCCGCAGCTGATCTCTGTGGTTCAGAGTGGAACAGAGGTAGTCTGACTGTGTTCAGCCAGTGGGGAAGGAGCAGATCCATTCCAGGGCTTTGTCGCGGATGCCGGCGTCATGGAGTCTTGTGCATATGGTGCGGTGGGAGACTGTTGAAGGCAGTCCAGAGGTCCAGGAGGATGAGGGCTGCAGTTTCGTCTCAGACCGAGGAGGGCGCCGGCGTCGTATTTGGCGGCGAGGATGGCAGTCTCAGTGCTATGGTTGCTTCAGAAGCCGGATTGTGAGAGGTCCAGGATGTGGTTCGCTTCAACGAACTAGGAAAGTTGGGCATTGATGGGCTTCTCGATGACCTTGGCTGGGAAGGGGATCAGGGAGATGGGTCTGAAGTTCTTGAGGTCCGTTGGGTCGGCAAAGGGTTTCTTCAGCAAGGGGTTGATCTCTGCGCGTTTCAAGTCTTCCGGGAAGGTTGCGGAGTTGATGGAGCAGTTGATGGTGCAGCAGAGTACGGTGTTGAAGATATGGTGAGGGCAGGGGTCCGAGGGTGCTCCGGAGTGAATGTTCTTCATGATCTTGAGGGTATCCTCAGCAGTGAGGGGAGTCTAGCTGAGCAGGGTCTGCTGGGGTCCGGTGTTGTGAGTGCGGTGGTTGCGGGTGGGGTGTGAGAGTCTTGGGTATCAAGGCTGTTGAAGCCGTCATAAATCTCCTTAATCTTGCAGTGGAAGAAGGTGCAGTGGTTGTTGCAAAGGTCTTGAAAGGGTGGGATGTCTGCTGTCTCTGTGCTAGTTTCTAGCTTGACACCACAGCTACAGTGGATCACTGTAATTAAATAAATTCAACGCACCATCATTCAGCATCATTTTAGGGATACTGCAGCATAACCGATCACAGATTGTCATATTAGATCAGTGTCTTTCTTACTGGAACGTACAGTTTAACCTCTACATAACAAGCTGATAACACCACATCACAACTAATTTCCATTTTGGTCATTCGATTAGTCTTGAGGAAGATGCATACATTTTCTTTAGTAGGATCCAAATGCTCACAGTAAAGGAGAAGCAGCACCTAAAAGCATAAGCACAAAATGATCTGGCCACATGATCCATCTAAAAAACAAAATCATGCTGCCTTTCTTTGCTCTGCAATGTGCTGTCTAAGATTACTTCCTGGAGAGCAACCAATCAAGTTACTATCAAAAAGAGGCCTTCTGGTCCCTGGGACTTTGGTGCAGTGTTGCAAGTGCAAGGAGCACAGATGTGGCCCAGGTTGCAGCAGTTCTGTTTGATGAACAAAACCTGTCTGGGTCCTCAACTCAGCCATCATTTCAGCAGATGTCATCCTGTAGCAGATGCAGCCCGCTCTTGCCAAACAGGAGCTTGCATACAGCGCGGTTCCATCGATTAACCTCGTTCAAGAGACCCATAGCACTCTACATCACGGGTCGTTCCTAGCACGCTCTCAGTAATCTGCTTCTTTTGGATGTCTTGTAGCTGTGGGGACACGCTAGACTTCTCCTAAACAGTCTCCCCTCCTTCAGGTCAGGCTTAACTCCTTCCCACTCTCACAAGGTAGACAGGCTTCTGGGCATTCAGGCAGACCTTCAGCCACTCCAAAAGAAAGTGCAGCATTCAAGGCCTAACTGGACCGTGAAGTCTAAAACCACAGGTTATCAAAACAATAATTTACTTTACAGTCTCCTAGTGCTAGGTGAACATCTCTAGAGCAGAACAAATGTAGGACTTCCTAGTTGTCATCATTCACAGATATTCATATTTGTTGAAAAATATGACCCAAGTATGCCCTAAAGTTGTTTTATTATTCCAACATCCCAAAAACTAAAAGAGGGCAATGTCTTTTCTGTTCCATTTCCACAAAGTCACTGATCTTTCAAATGTAGTTCCAAATTCAGTGGTAGTTCCGGCCTCCTAGATCAGTGATAGGTCTGCAGCAATTGCATATACGACAGCTAGCTAAAGGTTTTGCGACTGCAGCAATCAGGGCCTGAAGGCGCTCCAGCTAGCAAAGCTCATTCATGTACCTTTAGGTTAAACATAATGGTGTGGGGTCTTGGAGCATCCCCACTGTTGGATTCCAGGCTAGTGAGGTTACCTGGTTTGTTGCCTGGACATGAAGGCTGCTGTGCCTACTGGCTGAAACTGGCTTGGGAATGGTACATGATGCAAGTAGTTCACCCAACTAGCAAGCAAGGAGTGGCATATTTTACAGTCACCTAGTCCTCTCTTGAGGAGCTGGCTGAATGGATGCCAATAACTACCATTAAAGGGATTTGTGCAAAAATCATGCATTGCTATATGTAGGGTGGTTAATGGGAAGAAGCTGCATATATTAGAGTGGGCATAAAGTTGAAGAGATCACAAGCAAAATATGGCAAACTTTGCTTTCCTCCCCCATTCATAAGAATGCAACCAAAGAACAATATTTGGAAAGGCCTCATAACTTTCAAAAGAAATTGCTTACATGCATGGTGTATCTACCCTAGTGAAGCGCCCACTCAAAAACTGATCAACATGAGTACAAATAAAGCTGCAATACATTAAACGTGCACTAAGCAACAGTGGTGCCCTGGCACAGGAAGTTAACTCCCAGTTCATTGTGACCATTTTTTGGGGGGGTTTCTGAAATAAGTATCCGCTTTACCGTTTGAGATCAGTCAGGTGTTGTTGGGCTTGATCCACTCTCCCACAAAGAAAAATTTAGCAGAAAATGTGTTCTCCTTGGCCTGTGTTGGCGAAGTGACGCATAGCAATTAAGTAGCTTAGCACGACGACGCCCACATATACGGCGCGGCTAAGAGATGTGTCTCAATGGGCAGTTGCAGAAAAAGTGCGAATGAAGCATGTTCGTAGAGATGATAAACTGGAGGACTTGCGAGCCTGGTCAGTCATGTTATCAGACTTAAAGGAACCGCAGGTGGCAGCCAACCCCGGGGTTGGTATCCCAGTGACATAATCCTTGTGCCCTTACATCAATGGGGTGAGAGCAGAGGATACCCTGGGTTATGAATGAGTGCACCACAGACTGCTACAGAGTATTTACCCGGCACTTCAGGTGTACTGGCAGGGCGAAATGGGCACGAGAGCAGGTGTTTAGTTACTAGTTTAGCAAGTCCAGAGATACACGGCAGACTGTTTTCAGGAATAACTGTGTTTTTTTCTTTTTCTGGTGCTATCCTATGATAATGTCAAGTTTCATATGTAGCTTCTCCCATGAGGTTTTCTTCTGGCCAAATCTTGCTACACAGATATGACACGTATGTGTACAGTTATGACTGTGGATTCTACATGTATGTCTATATGTCTGTTTATAGAACTTGTGCGATGTAACATGGCATAATCCTTTACAGAGGGTATATGTCACTGAATGTAGTTTCATGAAAAAAATAATAATAAAATAATAATAATAATAATAATAATAATAATAATAATAATAGGTATCCACTTTAGGGTACTACTGCTGAAAAATAAAAAGAATGAAGAGCGGGAAACCACAACATGGCAGTGTATTTGGAATTCTTTTCTGCCAAGAGGCTTACCAACGAGTCAGTTGCAGCGCTTTTTGATAGAAAATGTCCTGCCACTGCAGCCGAGATATTTAAATATGGCGGACGCCTGCCACAACGTGGATGGGGGTCAGCCTGACAGTTCAGGCGGACCACGCGCCATGATCTACAGGACCGCCTTAATCTATTTTCAGCTCATACCCCAGTCTTGTGCTAACACTGTCGTTGTCAGTGCAGATAAGAACCACAACATTTTGGTCGGATGAAGAAAATTTACCAATAAATTCACTAACAGCTTAAGTATATTCATACAATATATGTAGTCTGAGGACTATGTGGAGCCACAAAAATGTGGCGAGGGAAAGAAACAAGAATCCCAAGCAAAAGCTTGGATTGCTGTGATAATCATGAAAGCGTTGCCTTCAACAGTTGAGGGGGGAAAAAAAGGAGTCCATGATTCTTGTTTTTACATTATTTTTGCATTTATATTGTTCAATGAAGTTCAGAAATGAACCTTCGAAATCAGAGAATACCTATGGGGGCATGTGTTTGCTTAGTTCGCCCTACGTTGGCAGGGTATGCCCAGACGTGGGTCCCTTGTTCACTTTGCCACTGGATTCAAGCTAGCCTGGCTGGACTGTTCCCATGAGGAACAGGGTCAAGACTGATTTGCAAATGGCTGGGTCTGAACTGGGGTGGCGAAGTGAGCTAAAGTACCATGATGGATTCAACCCAGATCTGTGACTGGGGGTGAGTGTCTGATAAGTTTCAGCTCCCTGTCCATCATCTCCTTGTGTTTGCTTTGCTCGCCCTAAGTTGTCAGGGTATGCCCAGACATGGGTCCCTTGCTCACTTTGCCACTGGATTCAAGCTAGCCTGGCTGATGAGGGGTGTTACCTCGAAACCGGTCCCAGGATGCTTGATTCCAGTCCAGGGAAGACCTGGCTTGGCAGTTTGGGCTGGACTGTTCCCATGAGAAACAGGGTCAAGACTGATTTGCATATGGCTGGGTCTTAACTGGGGTGGCGAAGTGAGTAAAAGAACGATGATGGATTCAACCCAGATCTGTGACTGGAGGCGAGTGTCTGAAAAGTTTATTTGTAAAAACCAGAAAACTGACAGCCTTAAATAGAACGGAGGTAAGTACACAATAACTGTGGGGAACTGAAGAGAAAAACATCAAAAGAAATAATAAAACTTAAGTTCTCTCTCTCTCTCTCCCGCTCTCCCTCTCTCCAACTACTTCTCCTAAAAAAAAAATCTCACTACATGGCAGCCATACAACCCATACTCTCCAAATCTGCCCCAGATTGCCACCCCCTCCACCTCCCCCCGTAACTCATTTCCCATCACAAAGCACATCTGACAAAAGGTCTAAGTAAATCAGACCATATCCCCCACTTCTGAATGAAGGGTCTGCATTGGTTCCTCCTGGAAGCAAGAATCTACTTCAAAGTGGTCTGTACCACCCACAACGCCCTTCGCCTGGGCCTACTCATTTATCAGAAATACATACTGCACAACACCGGAGGTCTGAAATAAGCTAGAGGCAAACTTCATCTACTCCTCCAAATATCAGCAACGACAAAAGTCTACTACATTCAACCACGCCTTTTCCTGTCGAGCACAAAGACTAGAACTGATTATCTAAAGTTGAGCAATTGAACACCAATTGTTTAAACAAAGACAAAAAATCAACTACTCATATTTACCTTAAAGCCTATATGCACACCCTTAACAATTATAGCCAATTCTCTCAAATCGTTTATAATGTAATTTCTGGAAAATTCTCTACTGCCCCTGTGACTAGAACAAATATCTTTAATAAATCACATTGATAATAACATACATTCATATGTTGTGTTAATTTTCTAAGTGCTTTTTCAGATGTCCCTTAAGTTATTTATGACTACAATTGGTGGTGGGCAGTTTGAGGTCCATGAAAGAGGGTAAGATTCTTGGTAAATGGAAGGAGCGCAAGCTTGTTAGTGACGGTTTATTTCCAAACCTCTCAGATACAATCAGAAAGAAGGCTGCAGTACTCCATGTGCCTCTTCAAAATGCAGTCATATTGATGCTAACATTCAAACTCACTCCTGCTTCCATGTGGCATTACTTTAAAGCCCCAAAGGCATCTACAAATTGCCTTGGGGGCCCTACCATTATGGACCCCATCTAATCTTGAAGATTTATACGGCCAGAATCTTCCCTTTGGCTCTTGCAGCTCGCAATACCATTAGCTTGAGGCCTTTTGTTCTCGGCCAATTGCACCACGCCATGGATTCACCAGTCACCACAAAACGAGGACTCATCTCCCACCATGGAAGACATATATCCTACCCCAAGCCCAGGAACTTTCAACACAGCTTCCCAACTGAGGACCTCAATGAGCAGCCCAGAACATTGCCTTGACCAGTCCATGACCTCCCAGGGCTAGGCTCGCTCAGGTATATTTGTATCTAAGCAGGATGGCCCAGTGAGCTTTCAGCTTGTCGCCGACAAACATGGTGATCTGCAAGTCACTAGTTCTAATATCAACAAGACACACTCAGAGGTCCATGTTTCCAAGGTTGGTAAACGGGGTACTATAAGCTCAGTTATGAATGAATGAATATTGCACTTGTAGAGCGCGAACTTAGCCCAAGGGCGTCAAGGCGCTGTATGCGGAACATGAGGGTGCAGACAGAGAGACATGCTCATACCGAGGTCTGTGAGAAAAGCCAGGTCTTTAAGGCTTTACGGAAAAGAGAATGGGACGCCTGACTCGAGAGCTTTTCCGGGAGGGAGTTCCACAGTTTAGCAGCAGCAGTGGAAAAAGCTCTACCTCCCCATTTAACCTTCTTAAATCTCGGTACTATTAGCAGATTCTTATCTGCGGACTGGAGCCGCCTGCTAGGAACATAGCGATGGACAATAGCCTTAATCGCCTCAGGACCTGAACCGTAGTAGGCATCGTGAGTCATGCACAAAGTCTTGAAGAGGATCCTACGGTCCATAGGCAGCCAGTGCAGTTATAGTAACATTTGTTACTTACAGCACTTAAGAGGCATGAGTGCAGTAGGAAGGGCTATGTAAAATGATTATGTTAATTTTAAAGCACCCAAGCAATGCTAAAATAATCTTCCTCTAGATCTGAGCATATTATAGTCCCCAAAGCTATAGATGAGCTCAATGACACCGAACAAGGTTTGGCCTTGACCGCCGCACAGTATAGTACCATAGTGGTCAGGTACTTCATATAACCCGAACAGGTTACCCAAAATGTAAACTGAATGGATCTTTCAAACATCTGTGTATCCCAGTACAGGGCCTCGTGACATCCCACTCCACAACCCCCACCTAACTGAGCAAATCCTAACACTGAGACTCTATGCCCAAGAACAGCCCTGTACTAACCCCCCCCCCACCCCCTCCAGGACAGGACTTACACAGTCGTACAGCTCAACACCTGCTCCAGACCTAACATTAAGCCTCCCAGCCAAGATCTCCCATGTAATGACCTCCAAATACTGAACCTCCCAGACCAAGATTTAAATGGATCCCCTCACACCAATCATCACAGCATAGCTCTTTTTGACACCAAGCATCCCAGCATAGTAGCACCAAAACCCCTTGCTCCAAGTCTTGCAGCAGAGCACCACATAACCACAATCATGTGAACACAGGACCAACGACCAGCAATGGTTCTATGAACGCTGAAAGAGTACCCAGCCCAAGTTCTACCGATAATAACCTTCCAACCCTGAGTCCGCCAGGCCCACCCTAACTCTGAGAATACAAGGCCCACCACAAACCCAGTGCCCACACCCAACACTGAGTCTGCAAGACCACTAAGCCTGCCTGTCCCAACTAAATCACCAAACCTGCCAAGCTAGGCCTAACCCCAAAACTGAGTCTGCCAGGTCAGAACCAGTGAAGCTGGCCACTCCAAAACCGACCCTTCCAAGTCAGACTGGCCCAACACTAACCTTTTAAAGCCAGGTCGTCCCAACACTGACAAGCCCACCCAGGCCAAGCCAACCCAGATGCTCCCAAGTCCGATCTCCCAGGAATGAGCCTCCCAGTCAAGTTTGATAACAGTCTGAGCCAACCCTGTTGCTTTTTCAGATACCAAAAGATCATACACCATCGAATAAATATTAGCATCCGAATAGAAACTGGATTAATGTATTCTAATGGGTGGGCTTTCTGTCCCAAATTGCTGAATTTGTTAAATTGTTAGGAGTCAGATTACAGGAAAATCAAACTTGAATGCCATTTTCAGAATCTGGCCATGGGGCGTTTTTGTTTCTCCAACTCTCAATTCTCTGTAACTGAAAAACCCTTCCTACCATGGACTTAATTAAGTACACTATAGTGCTATCTCACAACTAAGGCAATGGTCTTTTCAACTGAAAAAAACTCTTGCACCATTAAAGGCGGTCTTGCGTGGTCAGGCTTGTTTCAAATTACCACAAATATGACCTATCAAACGGGTCACCTCATCTTTATTATGGTTCCCAAGTGAGTCAAGAACAGTTTATGTAACTGCCTGTTTAACGTAAAAGTTTTTATACCTAACTAGCGCTAAATATCTCATGCAGAAACCTGCCATCTCCAGGGACTCCAGCATGGTTAGAATTAAAATTAACTACCAACTATTGATAAAGTGTTTTAAGAAAAGCTCCTCCACTGCCCACTCCTTTTAAGTGCATGCACCCAAGATATGGAACTCATTCTTAGTGTCCATTTGACTCCTCAACTCTTTCAATTTGTTCAAGTTTCCCTTAAGTCTCGCTTGTGAAATAATTTGATACTTGATATCCTTCCGTATATAGCTGATGCGCCCAGGTTATGTTTTCTGAGCAAGTATCTATCTATAAAAGACCTGTTTTTAGAGGTTTGCAAACTATTTACCTCTTCATTTCGACCTTAGATATTCTTGAGCAAGTGTCTTGTGATATGGAAAGCTGTGACACTAAAACTAACTCTGTTACACACACAGTTCACTTCTGTGACAATCGCTTTTATATATACTCCATGTTATATAATGTATTATAAACTGTGCAGATGTGAGGTCTCTGACACCTCCTGAGGCTTTGTCTGCTTTTATATAAACTTCCAAAAATAAATCTAATATTGTTCGATATAGCCATGTACAGGTGGCAATACCACTCTGGGAGCAGAGTCATCAAACCTACAAGAGGTTCCTAAACCAGGACCATGCAACGCCGAATATCCCAGTCCAGGCAGGTCATTGTAACACTGAAACCTCCTAAACCTGAACGCCCCAATCTGAGCCTCACAATCTACCATGTCCATCCCGTGTTTCCATCCCCACCGATTCTCCTAGATAGCCCCTCACAACCCAAAACTTCCCAAACGATGCCTCTTAATACAGGGCCTCCTAGATCCAAGACTCCCAACACAGGGCCTCCTACTACCATGCAATTTACGACAGAACTTCCAAACACATTCTCTACCTTCCTTTTAGATCCCAGCCCAGGTTCTTCCAACATTGAAGCCTGCCAGTATAGATCTCCCCGGACTGCTCATATCGAACTTAGTAGCTCAGGACGTCCCAACAGAACCATTTCCTACAGGCCCAACACTGGCTCCCTCATGCCCGCCCCAACCCACAGAGCTCCCAGCTCCCCCTCCCCCAAGACTCCCGTCCTAAATATCCGAAAGCCGAAGACGCAGGTCAGGAACTCCCATAGTAAGACTCCCAAACCAGAACGTCCCGTGACTGCGCCTCCCTGGGAAGGACTTACGAACACCATTTAAGCACCCAGCTCAGGATTTCCCAGGAACAGGGTATCGTGGCGCTGGGGTTCCTACCTCAGGACGTGTCCACAACCTCAGACTCTCCTCCGCCTCCAGGAGCCCTCACTCACCCCAAAAGCACTAGCTGCCCGTACTGCAGCGGATCCTTGTGCGGCTCACAGGACTCTTCCTGACTGCTGGAAAACATGGAGGCCCGGTTCCGGGCCGACACCGACCTGAGAGCTATGGAGGGAAATCCTCCTTCAGCTAAGCCGTGCGCCACTGCTCTTGGTATCCGGGGCCTCAATGCAGGCTTCAGCTTGAAACCCCGCGTCCCGCCCCTCCAGCTGCGGCTCCTCCCCTCCCTCGCAGACTCATCTCCTCCGTTAGAGGCTCCTCCTCCCCAGCCGAGCCCCTTCGGCGCTGCCCCTCCTCCGGAGGCGCTTCCCTTTCGTCCCTCGGCCGTGACCAACGCACAATGGAGGGACACGGTTCGGCCACCGCACTGCACAGGGCGGCAACTGAAATGTCAAGAAAATGCCCGAACTCGGAGGGTTAAGGGTCAGCCTTCACTGTGGGCGCGGCCATGAACTGGACAAACCCTCCGAGTCCGCCCACACTCGGGCCTTGAGTGTAAACAAAGACAGAATGGGAGCTCTGTTAACGCTACTCGTGACTCCAACCCCCGCTCTGATCTGAGAATTCCAAACCACCTTGTTTATCCAAAAATCTCGATTAATTCTCCACATGCTTGTATTTCTGTCTAAATGACCACCGTTCTAAAACAAGTCAAAGTCACCATACTCAAACATAAATGTAGAGCATATCCCTCTGTATATAATAAGCATTTATTTGGACTATAGCTATGTAATTACATACGTGTATTGCTTTGTATAAATGTATATAATAATTGTTTTTAAAAATATAGATATTCGTTAGTTCTGCTTTAAAAATGTACATATTACTTATTGCTATGTTATTCTGTTTTAACATATATATAAGTGACTGCATAAATAAGTAAATCTTTTATCATAAATATTTATCTACAATTGCTTCACTATTGAATTACAAAAAATAAAAACAAATTAAAGTACAACAATACCAGAGATTTATTAAATGCAACTTTCATCTACATTTATTACTTTCCTTATGCATATATATATATATATATATACACACACCTTCCATGTACTTATGTATCTATATATTTATTACTTTGCTCTAATTCAGCATATCCAATGCACTACCCTATATCTCACCGTATATATCCTCTACCTCCACTCTAACTCATCTCAAACCTCATTCTACTATTCTCTCCAATGCACTACTCTATTTCTCACCCTATACCACTCTTAATATATCCTCTACCTCAACTCGCTGATTCATCACAAACCTCATTCTACTAGTCTTTCCAATGCACTACCCTATTTCTCACCCTATACCTCTATCAATTCATCCACTACCTCCACTGTCTCATTCATCCAAAAACCCATAACACTACTATGATCCCCAAAATAACCCTTTAAAAACTCTTCCCTCCTCTACCCCTCCTTCCATCATCTCATGCCTCTTTTACTATTCAGACATCCCAAACAAGCCTTTCTAAACCCTTCCCCCTGACTCTTCCCACTCCACCTCCCCTTTACTCATCCCAAACCCCCTCCTACTGCTATGATTAACATATCCACCGCCCAAATTACTTCCATATTTTACTATACTAATTCACCACTAATCGTTTATGGGTTCCGAAGTAGAGTGCTACTCGCCGAAAATGCGCTTTGGCGCCTCGTCAGGGGTAGTAAGCGCTATATAAATGCAATTACAATACAATACAAAAGTGCAAGTATAAATGGCTATTCGGCCAATACGGCACAATAAACAGGACCAATAGAGTAAATGGCTGCTTTATTAGGACAGGCAAGCAAGTTGAACTTCTTTTAACACTTTACATAATATAAAAAAGCTCATTAATACAATGAATAACCTATCCAACCTCCCCCCAACATGCAAACCCCCAACCGAAACAATTTAAACATTCTGCACTGCCCCTTTCTTCCCACTCACCATCCTTCCAACCTGGCCCCAGCTTGCTCCCATGCGGTCCCTGACCCAAATTCCTCACCAGCAAGGCCCCCAACTCTCCGACATCCTTGTTCAACCTTGCAGCTGCCTACCACCTGTCCTAACGTGACAAAAGAAGTCCAGCCTATTGCCATGAGGCCAAGATAACCTGAGCCCAATTAAGCGACCCCAGAGACCATAACTAATTTGATGAAGAAAACCAAACGACCTCGAGATATATACAACCCGATGAAACACGGGAGGGGAGGGGGATGAAAAAATTCACCTGTCTACCAGACCACAGAGCTGCTAGGTGACAGAATACCGCTGCCAATGCCCAACTGCCACACAAGCCCCACCTAGAATTCCAGTTCTACCAATCCAGTGTCCCCAAAGCGTCCTGAATTGTCCCTCCAGCCAAAGCATCCAGGGGGATGTGGTGCCCTAAAGGCTGCCCAAACACCAGGGACCTATCGGCCACTACGGGACAAAATACAGGACCAAAGTAGAGCAAAAGGGCACTTTACTAGGTCAGGCAAGCAAGTTGAACTTTTTTTAACACATTGCATAATCTTAAAAAAAGCACCTTACTAATACATTGAACAACCTATCCGCACCACACTTAAACCTCCCCTTAACATGCAAACCCCCCAACCGAAACAATTCAGCATTCTGCACTACCCCTTTCTTCACTCTCACCATCCTTCCAATATGACCCCAGTTTGCTCCCATGCGGTCCCTGTGCCAAAGTCCTCCCTAGCAAGGCCACCCAGAAAAACCCTGTCAAGGTGTTTTCCTGACCCCTGGAGTAGTGTAAAAATGACTCCACCCAGAGAGATGTGTTGGGAGTGCATTTTAATCATATGTTATCTGCAATCACATATATTCCGGGTGACTAATGCTATTAATGAAAGTTGGGGTATTGCATATTCAAAATATCCTTGCAAACTAATGAAATTTGTATGTGTGTTTAGAGATGTAATTGACAGAATTGTGGTGCTTACATATTAATATTTAATGAAAAATGTTTGCAAACATGTTCATGGATAAGTGATATGTCTACTAAATGAATAATCATGTTATTACTGTATTCATTACTAAAGTACACGTTGAAAATTTCGATTTATTTGTGTGTAGAGAAGTGCACAAAATCTAACCCGTGCACTTGTTAACTTAACCTAACTTGTAGGCCTGAGATGTATTTGGATTCAAGCTCACGTTTCAGTTTAACATTTGAATTCGTATTTTATTCTTGCAGTAAAAATGTTGTATGTATTTTCTGTTCCCACTGCAGTTGGATAAGACTTCGTTAGTGAGTGAAAAAGGGTATTTGTTCTTAGTAGATAGCAAGGGTTTCTGGAAGGACAGTAGGTTCAGTGGTCGAACCGGGTGCAGGTGGCAGGGTTCTTGCCGAGTTTTGTCTACAGCCGTTCAGTTCCTGGTCTGGCAGTAGTTGTCTTCTTCTTTGGTCCATCGAATCTGAAGAGGTAAGATTCAGGGGTGCCCCAAAATACTAGATTTAAGGGTGTTCCAGGGGTGTGCAAGTCAGGCCCAATGGGTCCCTTCTTTGGGGTGTCTACAACCCCTAGTATGCCAGTCGGGGGGGGGCTTAATCCTCTTCCTAATCATCTGAGTTCCCTCATCTTCAAGATGGAGGGAACAGAGAAGTGTGCTTCACCTCGCCTCCCCCACCTAAGGGGTGGGTTTGGCAAAGGTGGGCACACCTCCCTTCCTGGCTTGGTTTTCCTGCCGGTTCTCACACCCAAATGGGGGTCAGATCCAGTGGGAGCCAGTTGCTGATAGCAGCAAAAGGCTGGGGGCAGCTAACAAAGACGGCAAGAGTTGAAGATCCCTCTTCGTGGACCCTGCCCATCCGGGGGGGGAGGCATGACACCTCTGCCCAGGATGTTCTTTGTTTCCAGACCCAGAGAGCGGCAGGCTCTCTATCCAGGGGTCCAGAAACATGTCTGGTGGTGGTAGATGGCTGGTAGCCAGTTAGGAACCACACCAGGGCTGGTTGTGTTTCAGGGGGCATCTTAAGATGCCCTCTGAGTGCATCTTACATTAAATCCGACACTGGTATCAGTGCAGGTTTAATGTGCTGAGAAGTCTGATACCAAACTTCTCAGTCTTCATTAAAGCCATCATGGAGCTGGGGAGTTTGTGATGACAAACTCCCAGCCCATGTTCTCAAAATGGCTTCACTGCACTTACAATGTCTGTGAATGGCACAGACACTGAAGGAGCACAGTGCTCGTGCCACTGTGCCCTCACCTGTGGTATAGTGCACCCTGCTACAGGGGTGACTTGTCTATGCCACAGGCTGTGTTTGTTAGCCATGGCACCCAGGGATGGGTGCCATGTTGACTTTTGGGTTTGGGGTCCCACACTGACACACAGGCTGCAGTGGCAGGGTGTATGTGTCAGGTGAGGAGTCTCTGAGGGTGGCATGATACATGCTGCAGCCCTAAGAGGCTCTTGGTGGTCACAGGGCCCTTGGTACCAGTGGTACCTTTTACAAGGGAATTACATGTGGGCCAGAGGTTGTGCCGATTGTGGATGCAAAGGTACACTTTTGGGAAAAAACACAAGTGCTGGGGCCTGGTTAGCAGGATCACAGCACACACTCCAGCCAGGTTGTCATCAGTTCTAGGCAAAAAGTTAGGGGGTAACCATGCAAAAAGGGGCACTTTCTTACAGTGTCAAACTGAGTTATTGTGTAACCAAATTGGCTACACTGTATTTGGAGATTGAATTGAAAGGGTTTTCCCCTTACCTCTCATGCAGCACGAAAAGATCGACTAAGTGTTACTCTGTAAGTGGGCCCAGGCTCCTTCAGTTGGTAGATATAGAGGATGGTTGTGCTCTTGATGTGAGGGGAAATTTAAGAATCGAATCTAGAATAGCCTAGATCCCAGAAGCTAAGATCGAGGATTGGAGAACAAACAGAGTTCCGGTGTTGTGTGGCGAAAACAGCGGCAAAAGAGTGAGTATCAATAGGGCTGTGTGCATGAAGACCATGTTTAGATTGCAGTGAAAACTTGGTTGTGTGATGTCTGGCAGAGATGTTGTGAGAGTTGTGAGAAAGTGCCTCTTTTTGCATGGTTAGCCCCAACGTTTTGCCTGGTTTTGATGTGGTTTCGATTGTAGTGCACAGGGTCCCTGCCATCCAGGTCCCCTGTGCCAGTGCTTCATCCCTAAAAACATTTCCCCAATTGGTACTTCTACCCCCTGTAAGTCCCTAGTAAGTGGTACCCTGGCTACCTAGGGCCTGGGAGCTGAAGAGGGTCCCCTGGGATCCCCTCACTGGGACCATGCCACTGCCCTTGCAGTTTGCATGCCCCAGGGAGGGAGAAAACGACAAAGTCGACATGGCACCCTGCTTGGGTGGTATGCCAGCCAGCACTGCCTGAAGGCATAGGTAAGTCACCCATCTAGCAGTCCTCACAGCCCTATGGCAGGGTGTACTATACCACAGGTGAGGGCATATCTGCATGAGCAGATATGCCCCTACAATACTGGGGTCCATTCCTTAATATTGTAAGTGCCAGTGAAGCTATAGAGAGTACATGGGCTGGAAACTCGACAACTCAAGTTCAACAGCACCATGATGGCTTCACTGAACACAGGAGTGTTTGTTACCAAGCTACTCCTCTCAATAAATCAACACTGATGCCAGTGTGTGATTTATTGCACCATGTACCCAAAGGGCACCTCAGAGGTGCCCCCTGAAAACCTACCAACCCTGGTGTGGTCTCTGACTGGCTGTAGGCAGCCAGCCACCACCAAACATGTTTCTGTACCTCTGGGTAGAGAGCCTCTGCTCTCTGGGACCAGAAACAATGCACATCCTTGGCAGAGGTGGTCGAAGAAAGAAGCTTCAAAGGCCTGCTGCCTTTGTAATGTGACCCCCACAGCCTCTGCTGCTAGCCGCAGATGGCAGCCCCTGGTTTACACCCCCACTTTGGGTGGGAAAATCGGAAGGAAAACTCAGGAGAATAGGAGGTGTGCCCACCTCTGCCCACTCCACCCCTAAGGTGGGGGAGGTGAGGTGAAGCACATCTTTCAGTCCCCACCTCTTGAAGATGGGGGGACCCCTTCAATCAGGGCTAGGTATATGGCCATTCCCACAGCAGAGTGGCATAATTGAGGGTGTAGTCACCCTAGGTAAGGAGTCCATTGGCCCTACCCACTACTCCCCTAAAATGCCCCAAAATCTAGTATTTAGGTGTCTCCCCAAGACCTAGAAACTAGATCTGCAACGACATAAGAAGCAAGAAGACATCCCTGCAGAGAAGATTGAAGATGACGACTGCCTTGGCCCCAGCCATACCAGCCTGCCTCCAGCTTCTGCGAAACTGCGACCTGTCTTACAGCCAGCAATCTCTGAAAACCCAGGGAGGGCTGCTGCCTTTGAATAAGACTCCAATCTCCCGTGGACAGCGGACCTATCCAGAAGAAGCCGACTCCAAGGGCTCAGGATCCAGCTGGAATCGCTATCCCTTCCCACTCTGCACCCGACGCCCTCGGCCCGAGTCTGAGTGGCTCACCTGTGCAGTGAAGTCTCCCCAGCGATCCTGACCTCGTGTCCAGCATTGGCTGACCTCCCCTGATCTCCATGGCGGTGCCTGCAGAGTGAATCCAGAGGCTTCCCCGACCGCAACCAGCTCCTGTAAGAAGACTCCGATGTCAAAAGGCACCCCTGCATCCAATGCCCCTGGGCCTTGGTAAGCTGAACTGACGGTGCCCCTATGACCCCCTACATCTCTACTTACCTCTGATGTAGAGCTCCCTCCTGCAACCTCCGGTGCCACGCCTGCAGCCTGTTTGCCAAAAGAAGAATCCCCATTGAAAAGCAAAGGGCGCCCAACGTCAAAATTGCACCTTGCACCTGGCCGCCCCTGTGCCGATGGTGGTGTATGTTTGGTGCTTCTTTTTGGCCCCCTCCCTGTGCTTAATCTAACCCCCAAAGCTTGGCCCCTGCAACCAATCTACTTACCTGCAAGCAGTGTGGCTCCAGGCACCCCCAGTCTCCATTGGAAAGCATTGGGCCAAACTCCGATTTTAACCTCTGCACCCAGCCGCCCCTGTGCCATTAGTGGAGCAGTTTTGGTATTCACCTGACCCTTGCCCCTTGCTGACTTTTGGTCCTGAAGACTGGAAGTGCAAGTGCAGTACTTACTTATTTAACCCCAATATTGTTTTTTCCCATAAGATAACATTGAACTGTGCTGAGAAATTTGTGTTGATTTTTCAAAGTGAAAAATATTTTTATTTAAAAGGTCCATACCTTATTGCGAAGATTTTGGTCTTAAAATACAATACAAAGTATATATTTCAAAAATTGGTCTGAATCTCCTTCTTGAGTTGTGTGTCAATTATTGATCACTGTTGTGCAATAAATGTCTTACGCTCCTCTGTGTTAGGCCTAAGGCTGCTCGCCCACACTACCACTAATATAGCACTTTGGGTTTTACATTGAGGCCTGTACACTTTTGGGTAACCCCTGAACTCTGTGCACAGTATAACAACCTTGTGGTAATAGCATATACAGAACCAGCTGCCTACAAGCATATTTGTGAATGTGGTGATTAGTTGTTGTTGAAGTTGCTATCGGGTCTGTCGTGGCCTAAGATCCTGAGACATGTATTGTATTGTATTGAAATTGCATTTGTATAGCGCTTACTACCCCTGACGAGGCGTCGAAGCGCTTTTTTTTGGTGAATAGCACGCTACTCCGGGACCCATAGAGGATTAGTGTTGAATTAGTATAGTGAAACATGCAAGTAAATTTTAAGTGGTGGATAGGTTAGTCAGTTATTTGGATTCGGAAGGATAGCAGAAGGATAGAAGAGGAAAAAAGGTTTGTATTTATATAGCGCTTGTTACCCCTGATGGGGTGTTGAAGCACGCTACTCCGGAAACCCATAAAGGATTAGTGGTGAATTAGTATGGTGAAATATGAAAGTAATTTGAGTGGTGGATATTAGTCAGTTATTTGGAGTGAGAAGGATAGTGGAGGGATAGAAGGGGAAGAAAGGTTTGCATTCATATAGCACCTGTTACCCCTGATGGGTGTTGAAGCGCTTTTCTGGCGAGTAGCACGCTACTCCGGAACCCATAAAGGATTAGTGTTGAAAATGAGTATAGTGAAATATGAAAGTAATTTGAGTGGTGGATATTAGTCAGTTATTTGGAGTGAGAAGGATATCGGAGGGATAGAAGGGGAAGAAAGGTTTGCATTCATATAGCACCTGTTACCCCTGATGGGTGTTGAAGCGCTTTTCTGGCGAGTAGCATGCTACTCCGGAACCCATAAAGGATTAGTGTTGAAAATTAGTATAGTGAAATATGAAGTAATTTGAGTGGTAGATATGTTATTCAGTTATTTGTATAGAGAAGGGTAGGTGGCGGGATAGAAGAGGGAAAGAGGTTTGTATTTATATACCGCTTGCTACCCCTGATGGGGTTTTGAAGCACTTTTTTGGCGAGTAGCACGCTACTCTGGAACCCCTAAGGATTAGTGTTGAATTAGTATGGTGAAACATGAAATTAATTTGAGTGGTGGATATGTTAGTCAGTTATTTGGATTGAGAAGGGTTGGGGAGGGGTAGAAAAGGGAAAAAAGGTTTGCATTTATATAGCGCTTGTAACCCTGATGGGGTGTTGAAACGCTTTATTGGAGAGTAGCACGCTACTCTGGAACCCATAAAGGATTAATGGTGAGTTAGTATAGTGGAATATGGAATTTGAGAAGTGAACATGTTAGTCTGTTATTTTGATTGAAAAGGATGGTGGAGGGATAGAAGAGTGAAAGATTATTATTTTTTTTTTTTTAGGTCATAACAGTAGGAGGAGGCTTTTGGATGAGTAAAAAGGGTTTTTGGAGGGGAAGAGTCAGAGGGAAGAGTTTAGAGAGGTTTGTTTTGGGGGATCGGTATAGTAAAAGAGGTGTCAGATGATGCAAGGAGGGGTAGAGTAGGAGAGAGTCTAGAAAGGGTTATTTTGGGGATCATAGTAGTGGTATGGGGTTTGGGATAAATGAGAGAGTAGATGTATAGGGTGAGAGATAGGGTAGTGCATTGGAAAGAGTAGTAGAAAGTAGTTTGAGATGAGTCAGAAAGTTGGGCTAGAAGATATATTGAGAGAAGTATAGGCTGAGAAATAGGGTAGTGCATTGGAAATGCCAAATTAGAAGAAAGTGATAAATATATAGATCCATTAGTACATTGAAAGTATATAGATGCATAAAGGAGGTAAGTATATGTAGATTAAAGATATTGATAGAGGTACAGGATGAGAAATAGGGTAGTGCATTGGATATGCTTTTTCAGGAGAAAAGTAACAGACACACAGATCCAAGTACATGGAGGTACATAGATGCACAATGGAGGCAAGTACATGTAGACCAAAGATGATTTTTTTTTTATCAACATAATTATTGTACATGTTTATACAAAGCAATACACAAAGATAGGTACATATCTATAGTGAAAATAAATGCTTATATACAGAGGGATATGCTGTAAATTTCTGTTTGCGTATGGTGCTTATGTGGGGAAGAGCCAATTCTTGAGTAGTTTTCTGAAGATAAGGTGGTTGTCGGTGGATCTTATGTTGGGGGGTAAAGAGTTCCATAGTTTGGCTGCTTGAACAGAGAAGGATGTGCCACCCATGGTTTTTTTTCTTGTATCTTGGGATTTTGAGGTGAGATGCCCCTTTAGAGCGGAGGTTCCTTTGTTGAATGTGTTTGGTGATTTTATTCCTGATGAAGAGCGGTCCCATTCCATGTATTGCTTTGTGGGTGATTCAGAGTAGCTTGAAAGTGGATCTTCTGGCAACCGGTAACCAATGCAGGGCCTTCAAGGCAGGTGAGATGTGGTCTCGCGGTTTGATATGCAAGAGTAGTCTGGCAGCCGAGTTCTGAATCCGTTGTAGTCTTTTCATGGTTGTTAAAGGTGATCCATGGTAGAGGCTATTGGCGTAATCGAGTTTGAACAGAACAAGGGAGATGGTAGCTTGGACTTTGTGTGGAAATCCCAAATGAGGGAAAATTCGTCGCAGCGTTTTTATAGTGACAAAGCTTGATCTTGCTAGTTTGTCCACTTGGGCATTCATCGACAGCTTGGAGTCCATGGTCATTCCGAGGTTTCTTACTTCCTTCGATACTTTAGGCGGTGATCCCAATTCATCAGGCCAGGCAGCAAGCGGGTCATAATGTTTCCAATCGCCACACGTGAGTATTTCTGTTTTGGAAGCATTCAATTTGAGAGGGCTCCAAGTCATCCACTGATCCACAGCTCTGAGACAACTGAAAATTGGGGATTTTCCAATGTCTTTGGGGCATTCCAGTTGAAGGAGTATTTGCGTGTCATCTGCATAGTTATAGCACGTGAGGTGAAATTGATTGATCAGTTCCGGTAATGACTTCATGTAGATGTTGAAAAGCATGGGCGAGAGGATAGAGCCTTGAAGGACCCCTGCTTTTGTGGAGTATGGTTTGGACGAGAAAGGTGGGGTATGGATGACATTAGTTCTGTTTCGAAGGTAGGACGCAATCCAGTTTAGAGCAGTTCCCTCTATGCCGGCTTCATTGAATCTTTGTTTCAGAGTGTCATGGTCAACCGTGTCAAAGGCAGCCGAGAGGTCCAAGAGGAGTAGCGCAGCAACCCCGTTGCGGTCTACTGTATTCTTCCGGTCATCCCAGATGTAGTAAGGTGCAGAAGTCACTGTGTTGTATTTGTCTGCTGGGTTTGTGGGGTTTGTCGTGAGACATCGTCGACGGCCCAATTGAGACAGGGACGTTGTGTGAATGGGACAGTTGTGAATAGTGTGGTGGATGTTTTTGGGCAGAAGGGAAACTATACTGATTCAGGTGATTCCCAACTGGTCGAGGTTCCATGTGAGCATGTGTGTGCTCTTTGAGGGATTGAATTCTATCGATCCTTTAGTGAAGCAGTCAATTGTTGTTTAAGAAAAAGTGTGTGAAGAATTTGTGAAGGAGGGTGAGCAGCTGCGAGGAGCAAGAGTGACTTCAGAGTGTACCGCGCTGGGATAGGTCGATTGGTGTAACGCCGCGCTGAGATTAGTTGGACTTATTGTTTGGCATTGGATTGTTGTTGGTGGTATACTGCCGTGGGACTCAAGGAATCTTGAATTAGAAGGTGAATTATACTTTTCTAAGGAAAAGGAAAAATTAGATGGTTTAGAGTGATCAGAGATATGATTCAAGGAGATGCAGGTGTTCCTACTAGGATGGGCGAAGAGGCGCCACCTGAGGATACGCCAGCCCATTATATGGTAACGAATGTAGGACTTCATACTATTGTTTGGCTTAAAAATTGGCACAAGATCACTGAGAAAGAACGTGCATTAACATGTCCACACTATGGTACATTCAATTTGAGAATAATTGATCATTTGAGGGGGATGTTTTTGCAATGAAGCCATTGCCTAGACCTACACAGTTCGAAGCACTTAATGCATGGGAACGGGCAGCACATGTAACAAGCATTGGCATAGCCAATAGGTCTCGCCTTTGGGGCCTTGTAAGTGTTTAGCCAGAGCTATTGACTTTGCCAATGTCTTGAAGCTGTGCTGTAGAGAAGTGTGGCTGCTGTGCAGCATGCTGAAAAGTTATAATAAAAAAGTGTCAGAAGCATTTTTGTTACCTTATATATGACCAAGAAGGCATTATGTACAACTGAACGACCATTTTAAAAAAAGTATTTACAATAAAAAATTTCCTCAGTTTTCTTTTGTTCTTGCAATGCTGGCAACTTGTTTCTGCCTATTCCAATGGTTGTTTGTTAAAGCTTTTTTTTGAGGGGGCATAAACAATCGGAGGGTGAAGATTGGGAACTAGTACCTGTATTATAACACTAGCAGTGGCCAGACGCTAGGGGAGAATCAACAGATGCCAGATTCCGAGAGCAGGCTGAGGTGGTGCTGAGTGATGCTGAGGTGGTAGTGGTGGTGGTGGTGGTGACTGGTGCGGAGACGATGCTGAGGTGATGCTGAATGATACTCAGGTCTTGCTGAGTGATGATGATGTGGTGGTGTACTAGTGCAAAGGCGATGCTGAGTGATACTGATGTGGTGCTGAGTGATGCTGTGGTGGTGCTGAGTGATGCTGTTGTGGCGCTGAGTGATGCTGTGGTGGTGCTGAGTGATGCTGTGGTGGCCCTGAGTGATGCTGTGGTGGCGCTGAGTGATGCTGTGGTGGTGCTGAGTGATGCTGTGGTGATGCTGAGTGATGCTGTGGTGGCGCTGAGTGATGCTGTGGTGGCGCTGAGTGATGCTGTGGTGGTGCTGAGTGATGCTGCGGTGGTGCTGAGTGATGCTGTGGTGGTGCTGAGTGATGCTGTGGTGGCGCTGAGTGATGCTGTGGTGGTGCTGAGTGATGCTGTGGTGGTGCTGAGTGATGCTGTGGTGGTGCTGAGTGATATTGTTGTGGCACTGAGTGATGCTGTGGTGATGCTGAGTGATGCTGTGGTGGTGCTGAGTGATGCTGTGGTGGTGCTGAGTGATGCTGTGGTAGTGCTGAGTGATATTGTTGTGGCACTGAGTGATGCTGTGGTGGCCCTGAGTGATGCTGTGGTGGTGCTGAGTGATGCTGTTGTGGTGCTGAGTGATGCTGTGGTGGTGCTGAGTGATGCTGTGGTGGCCCTGAATGATGCTGTGGTGGTGCTGAGTGATGCTGTGGTGGTGCTGAGTGATGCTGTGGTGGTGCTGAGTGATGCTGTGGTGGCGCTGAGTGATGCTGTGGTGGCCCTGAGTGATGCTGTGGTGGCCCTGAGTGATGCTGTGGTGGCCCTGAGTGATGCTGTGGTGGGGCTGAGTGATGCTGTGGTGGTGCTGAGTGATGCTGTGGTGGTGCTGAGTGATGCTGTGGTGGCGCTGAGTGATGCTGTGGTGGTGCTGAGTGATTCTGTGGTGGTGCTGAGTGATATTGTTGTGGCACTGAGTGATGCTGTGGTGGCCCTGAGTGATGCTGTGGTGGTGCTGAGTGATGCTGTGGTGGTGCTGAGTGATGCTGTGGTGGTGCTGAGTGATGCTGTGGTGGTGCTGAGTGATGCTGTGGTGGCACTGAGTGATGCTGTGGTGGTGCTGAGTGATGCTGTGGTGGTGCTGAGTGATGCTGTGGTGGTGCCGAGTGATATTGTTGTGGCACTGAGTGATGCTTTGGTGGCCCTGAGTGATGCTGTGGTGGTGCTGAGTGATGCTGTGGTGGTGCTGAGTGATGCTGTGGTGGTGCTGAGTGATGCTGTGGTGGTGCTGAGTGATGCTGTGGTGGCGGTGAGTGATGCTGTGGTGGCGGTGAGTGATGCTGTGGTAGTGCTGAGTGATGCTGTGGTGGTGCTGAGTGATGCTGTGGTGGTGCTGAGTGATGCTGTGGTGTCGCTGAGTGATGCTGTGGTGGCGCTGAGTGATGCTGTGGTGGCGCTGAGTGATGCTGTGATGGTTTTAATCATTAACACATACTATAAATGTAGGTTTTTGCTCATGAACAGCCTAATTTAAGAGAGTTCACTCTGAAACAAATGCACTAAAACACTTTGCTTTGATAACTTCGATCCATGCTCTAATCTTTCATTTACAGGCAATCAGTCCACTGTGCATGACCAAACAATATTAGAAATATAATTGCCACTTCAGCTGTAAAAGTGAATCAATAAAACTAGAAAGAGTACAGTACAAGCAAGCATAATTACCTTTTGAAATATGATGTATAAACAAAAAAGCAACAACACTTTTAAACTTTGCTCTTTGATTACTGAAGTATTGTGAAGCATGAAAATCTGGGAACACCTGCAGAGTGTGAAATAATGGGGTGCCTCATTATTAACCACATTTTCCTTCCTTCTACCACCAACATAGATAGGATGAGTAAAAATATCTGACCAGTCCTATGTGCCTGTCAGCCCATTAAGCTAAACAGTATTTTTGTCTCAAACCGTCCGGAAAACAGCCCTTCATGGAGAAAGGCAAGCATCATAGAGACGCAGGAGAGGAAGGCGCAGGAGAGGAAGGCATAGGAAAGGAAGGCGCAGGAGAGGAAGGCGCAGGAGAGGAAGGCATAGGAGAGGGTTGACGAGGGCATTCTTGAAGCAGGCTGCGAGGAACGCAGCAGAGGTGGTCTAGAGGCTACAGCTGACGGCAATTTACCCTGGGGTCCCAGATTTGAATCCCGACGTCGAAGTTTGGCTCAACATCGTGTGACTCTGGACAGATACTTTAATCACCCTGTGCCTAAATGCATGAACTGTATTTGTGTAATCCCCACCTGCTGTACACGATCATGCAGATCGTCCCCCAACCCGTCTACGTAATGTACAGTGTCTACGGCTTCTACTAAGGTGGGAGTAAGGCATACAAAATAGAATCAGAGAGCGAGAAAGAAAAGGTTTTGTAGTGTGGTTTGTGGTCTCATTGCCTACATTGCTAAGTTAGCTTAGGCCTGGCTGCCATGATGCCTTTTTGCACACGTTACTTTGTTTTTCCAGCCTCTGCTTGTGCCTGGCTATATTAGAACTGTCTGCCTTTTTGCCTTTCACCTTTCCTCCTGTTCCCTGTGGGTTTCGTCTGTACATCATGTACAAGGTCGAAAAACAACGTCCCTTGTTATTGCTGATCTGGTCAGCCCCTCACACCTAGACATAACACACAGTACAGCTGCACTGGAGATATTCGTGTGCTTTTAATATAGTGATCTCGCTGTTTGTGGCACTTGGAGAAAGACCTTTCCAGGGAGAAGAGCTGTGCTTTTCTGATGATGTAAACCTTGCATCTAGATATTGAGGTATGGGGGTCCGCCTGACAAAGCCCAGAGGTCTTCTATTTTTATAATAAACTAGTTAATAGCACGGGGAGGGTGGTAAGGCCATTTAGCCCTATATCCACTGTCTTTATAAAATGCTGTCCCCGTTTGTATTCTATGGAATAGTAACTATGCTTCTTATTTTATCGTTATGCATTATGCTGATAGTACTGGCACGTGTACTGTATCTTAGAGCACGATAGTTGAAATAAACATTTTAAACTACACAGTGTCTCTTATTACGCACGTTGTGGACAAGTATGAGTGAGTTATGAAAGAGTGTTCTTGCTCCCGCGAGTCCTGAGAGAGACCGTGTTCTGGGTTGTCTAATCATTGGTAGCTGCGCTGCGAATGAGACGCTAAAGCTAGTCGGATTGGGATTGTGGGTACTAAGGGGCATAGTTGGCTCACCACTATACTCTGAGGTACTATTATCCTGTGCATAGCTCTGTGTATGTGCAGAATCCCTACAACATGGCGCCACCAACGTGGTGGGCTTCTTATCTGCGAGACGCTTGAGTAGTGCTTGTGCTTGTCCACAACACCCTTCGCATACGCTTCCGGAAACGTGTGTGAGGGGGATACCTCCTATATTGATGTTTTTATGTGTTTATTCAAGCTTGAAGTTATTAAAAGGTGTTTATGTTAACCCTATATTGCGCTGCCACACATTAGGTTGTCAATCATTTCTGGTCCTAAAGGCGGATATAAATATACCGGCACATAGCCGCTCTGCGCTCCGGGCTCATTTATTGGCTTATGGAGTGCCCGACGCGGGTGTCGCACTCATCTTTGTGGTGCAGGCTGACCCGGCTCACCACTTTGAGGTGTTTTATTCTTGGGTCACATTTCCGGCAGTGGACGGAGCTGACGACTTGTTTCATGTGTACGCTCCCACTGCCCTACCCAATGCTTATCGGCCTTATCAGGCTCTTGAAGTACCACTTACGGCATGGCAACACCGTATTTGGTTTAATGGGGCCCTCCCACATCCGGTCACCTCTGTTCGTTTAGGCCCCTTATCAATAGATGGGGCCACTTGGCCAGTTTTGGCCGGGTATACCCCACATCCGCGTTATTTGACGCTTGCGGTTGATGAACTGCGTGTCTTGCATACGTCTTTGATACGCGTTCACAGAGCTTTGGTACAGTATGTTACAGGCAACGTCCAGGGAGCCCCTCCTGGAGTTGCGGCGCATCCAGCTGGACCGGGCGGTGTAACCATAAGTCCCGTCATGGTTAATTCGGTGATGGGCAAGCGCCCACAAAATAAGGATGATTTACCTTATTGGCTTGCAGAAAAATTTGACCAGCTGGAGGCAGTTTTTCCCAATACTTCTCCTGTGGATAAACACAGGATTTTGACGATTAGTTTGCCGAAAGACTTAATTCCCGAGTTGGCAGAATGCAACAACTGGGGCAAGGTATTCGCAGCAGTATATGCAAAGTGTTTCGGCACCCCTTCCATGACAGTACTCCCCTCTGTAATTAAACGAGTGCAGGATGAACATGGCCCTGAGGCGGCTGTGGAATTGGGGATGAGACTGGTGGGGGTGTTCGATGTAGTGGCTGATCTAATCCTTGCGAACGTCAAGGGTGATGCAGTTAACTTTCAAGTAGCTAATGCTTTGGCTTTATTCCCAGAACCGGACAAGCCACGCGAATTACCGAAAATTATTGCACAGGCTTATAAAACCATTGGCCGCAATAGTTTGGGAGTTAAGCCTTTTGCTAAAACGCAAACTCAATCACAGCCACAACAAAAAACTCAGTCTGAGAAAGATGAAAAACCGTTCTTTACTAAAAAGAGGTGGAGGTTGAAGAAACAGGGTAAGCAACAGAAAAAACCAGGGTCGCGTGCTGGATCCCCGGTTTCCGTATCTTCTGAACGCACTTATGATTTGCGTGACAGAGCGAGAATTAAATCTCCAGAGAGATTTCAAGTCCCTGATCCGCGTTCTCCTCGTTCTTCACAGGCACCATCGACCTCCCAGACTGGTGGAGGAGATCGCCAGGATAGAGGCAGGGGTCGTGAGGCTCCACAGGGACGCGACCAACCTCGACAACCAGTCCGGGGGAAACCAGAAGAATTTCCACGTTCTCGCCCACAGTTTCAGAAGAAAAAAGTTGCAGCTTTAACAGCGAGGTATGCCACAGACGGTGAGAACGAGACTCCTGAATTGGACGTGGGCAGTGACGCTGCTAGACATCGCCACGGAAGTTACCATAGTGCGGGAGGCACTGCGTCCTCATGTGGAGGCAACAGCAACTGATACATTCATTACTGTCGAGACAGCTGACACCCGAGTGGTACCCCCTGACAGACTATTTAATATTGTCATTCAAATTGAAGGTGACATTGAGCGTGTTATTAAAGGGATTTTTTGGGAGAATCTGACCTCTTCATATGACATTTTGTTGGCAGAGGCGGATTGGCCGCCCCCATTCGTACTTGCTGCTCGTAGAGGGGAGGAGGTCATCCTTCCTAGCTTTTCTCGTCATGTCCCCAAGGACAAAGCGGAGGCTCTCGCAGCTGAATGGGCTGGGGCCCTGGCTCCGGCGCTATACCGTAACCACGTGGGCTGGGACGAGGATTCTCCACCCCATGATATACCATTGCGGTCTCTGCCACAGCCACAACCCCAATATCCCATCCGGCGGGAAGCTAAAGGTCCCGTTTCAGACATTCTGACACAGTTAGAATATCAAGGAGTAATTGAAACATGCGTATCCCCAATGAATAATCCCCTTTTTGCGGTTTCTAAACCCGATGGATCGTACCGCCTAGTTTTGGATTACCGACATTTGAACTCTCATTGTCGGACTTTTGCGGTATAAAATACCCACAGTTCTGCGCTTGTAGACAGTCTTGTTCGTAAAAAATATAAAACGACACTTGACCTATCCAACGGATTTTACACGCACAAGTTGTCCCCGGAGTGCAGCCAATGGAGCGCTTTCACTTCCGGTGGAAAAAAATTCAAATTTCGGTGTTTGCCCATGGGCTACAAGAACAGCCCGGGTGTCTTCGCCGCCCGTGTTGTCTCTTTGTTGGACAGCATAGACCCAGATGCGTGTTCGTACGTCGACGATATCTATCTGACAGACGACGAATTATGGCCGCATCTTTCCCGTGTGGACCGCATTATTCTTGAATTTGCGGTCTTAGGATACAAATTTAATTTTGCCAAATCTCACACTGCTGAATTAACTGTTTTGTTTTTGGGCTATGAGCTCAACAATGAAGGTAGGGGCTTAGCTCCCCATTTCTTGGAGAAGTGCGCACTTTTGCGCCCTCCAACCACACTGAAGAAGCTTCAGTCATTACTGGGTTTTCTAAACTTCGGGCGTACTTACATTCCCGAATATGCCCAGCGTATCAAGCCTCTATATGCCTTGATACAGCCTAGCTTTTCGAAGTCATGCTGGCTTCCTGAGCATTCCTTTATACTGCACTCTTTGCAGTCTGATCTACTTGAATCTAAGTTCTTGTTGACTCGTGATAACCACACAAACCTGGTGATTAGAATTGTACCAGGGGCAGTGGGTTTCACGTACTTAACCTTTAACGAAGGTGACACAGTACCGATTGCATACAAGTCACATCTTTACACTTCAGCGGAGTTGCGCTTTTCCTCTGTGGAGAAAGTATTGACTGCAGTGCAAATGGCGATTTTAAAAGAACGCGCACTGGCACAGGGAAAACGCATTTTGGTGGTGACACCATATCCTGCCCTTGAGGCAGTGATGAAGGCAAGTGTACCAAACTCTAAGGCTTTGCACCCCCGTTGGATACAATGGGCTACCTCTTTGACGTCCCCAGATGTCACTTTTATCTTTGATTCCTCTCTTCAGACACAGGAGTTCTTACAGTATGAATTTGTTCATCCTCCTCCTCTGTCTTTGCTGCCGCTTGAGGAGTATCAGTGTATTATTTACACCGATGGTTCGGCACAACCGGCCACGGGTTCTAAGCATGCTTATTCCGCAGCGTGTGCTATTGTTGTAGGTACGATGGTGAACGGTGAGTTCAAGTCGAGTGTAGTGCACACACAGGCACTAGGAGACAGTACTGCACAATTGGCCGAGCTGCGTGCATTGGTGCTTGCACTTGAGTTTGCGAATTCAGACGTGACGACTCTTATTGTATGCGATTCTTACTACTGTGTTCAATCATTTAATGACAACCTATTCTTTTGGTCGCAAAACGACTATACAGATGCTAAAGGCAGCACAATTAAGCATAAAATGCTTTGGGTTCGAGTGGCAGATCTTAAACAACGTTTGCCTCTCACACAGGTGATTCACACCCTTGGCCACCAGCGTGTGGGCGCACACGCTGTCGGTAACAGTTTGGCAGATGAAGCTGCCAAATCAGCAGTAGCCACGTGCACAGTAGCAGCAGTTACAAGATCCATGACTAAAATAGATAATGAGATTTTGGCAGCTATTGCTGCAACAAAGGAAGGTGCTAATTACCCACGGGGTTTCCCTTCCAAGTACTCTTATCACTTAAGTTCCGAACAGGTTCCTTACGTAAGAATTCCAGACGTTGGTGATCGGCTGATTCCCAACGCGTACCGCAGACCTTCTTTGATAACGGCCGCACACGAAGGCTTGGCTTCGGCCCATGCTGGCGTGTCTGCGACTGTTTCCATCTTGCAGCAGCGTTATTGGTGGCGTGGTTTATATAAACAGACCCGTACTTATGTGCTTTCTTGTGACGTGTGTCAGCAAATTAAGCCTTCAACGGTTACACGACCACCACAAACACAGCTCTGCATTTCTAACAAACCTTTTGGGTGTGTTTACCTGGATCACTGCGGTCCATTTTCTTCTGACACTGCATATAAATACATCATAGTTGCAGTAGACTCGTGCACACGTTTCATCTGGGTCTGGCCACAACGAAGTGCTGACGCTCGAAATGTCATAAGGGATTTGCGTGTCTTTGTGGGAATTTTTGCCTGTGGCACCTTCCATTCCGACCAAGGTCCAGCGTTCGCCTCTAAGGCCTACAAGGACGCTATGGGGTCACTGGGGGTGCGGGTGCAATTTTCGTCTCCATATAGACCTGAGGGTAATTCAATTGTGGAGCGAATGAACCATGACTTAAAGCAATCCTTGACAGCTAGAGTCTTAGGTACTGGCAGGAACTGGCTGGCCCACTTGTATAGCGTGCAACGTGCACTTAATAATCTCCCTAGAAGATCTCTGGGTGGGCGGACCCCATACGAAATGCTCTTTGGCATACAAATGTTTGTGCCAGACCTTGATGGTCTAGACATGGCGGCAAAAGCCGCAATCTTTGATGTAGATAATCATTCTACTATGTTGCAGGACTTACAAGTGACCCGTGACAAACTTGCTAATGAACACTTGCCTTCAGCCACTGACGCTGCGCTGCAGATTCCGGTTGCCGGCTGGCTTCCGAAGGTTGGAGATCTGGTCCGAGAGAAGGTGGAGAACAGAAAAGAATTTGGCCCCTCTTATCGTGCACCGGTTCCAGTCCTTGGCTTGAAGGGTACTCGTACAGTCATCTTACCACCGCTTCCTGGTCGCAAGGACAACAGATACATCTCAGTGGACAATGTCAAGCTACAACGTCTGGCCGATCCTGAATAGCGTAACACCAGCGGTCTCCTGTCCAGCCATTTCTAGGACTTATGTTTGTGGCCCTCCAGCCCACACGGACACTGATGTTGCCATTGAGATGGTCGATTTGCCTGATCGTCTGCTTGACTTCCCGGCTTCCTCCTGCAACGAGGAGACCGAGTATACCTATCCAGCCACCGAGTCGGTGGCTCATTTACCAACAACACCACTTAGCCCAACCCGTTTTTCCTTTGATTCGGATTCCACCTCATCACTTATCCCGTCCAGCTTCAGTATTTTTGTATCCTGGTTCAGAGACAATTTTTTAGTCCCAACATGGACATACATCTGGTTGGTACTGTTCCTGATTTTTCTGTTCATGTCCATTGGCTTTGTGACAGTTTTTTTCTTGCTCATTAATGGTCATTATTTACCTGAATGCTCTGCAGTGAACTGTGTCGCTGGAACATTAGCACCTCCTTCTTCCTCACACATCATGAAGCGTGACCACACATTTGTGAACATTTCAGCTTTCCCAGTCGCTGATGGCATCGTATGGGATGCAGTAAATTTCCAAATTCATGGACCAACCGAGATTATTAATGTACCAAATGTCCTCCGTGTTTCAATGGGTGATGTTGTTAAAAGTAATATTCATTCCGACGATTGGGATGTGCATGCCGTTGAATCGTTATTTTCTGATTTGAAATATTATGCTGCTTTTAATGCTGAAGATCTGTTTTTAAATTCTGCAAGTTATGCTGACTTATATTGTTACCAGCATTGGGGCAACCATTTTCTCCATAAACCAAGTGCTCTTCGGGGTCCTTTTAATTACACCCAATGGGAACATTGTCCGACCCCTTTGCCAGGTAGCTCCCAAACTCTTAGGAGTAAATTTACTTACTTTACAGACTTTGATAAATCAAACCCTGGCTCCTATTATTTTAAATTGAACACTTCGTCCGCTCAGAAGATCATGTTGACCCACACCAAATTGCTATATTCGGGTTCCTTTTTGAACGCGTAAGCAGTGGGTGGTTATGAACACTCGCAGGACACCATTGACTTAAAGTCTATTTGGGGCACTAAATCATGGCAGGTCCGAGGTACGGAAGCCTTGCACCGTGCTTGCCTAATCCCGGCCCAGATTTTATTTTTAAATAGTACGATCTATCAAACGACCTGTTGGGGTTTGGCTACTTCTAAACAATTGAATGCACCCTCCATTCCCGCATTGTCTTCCACTCCCAACAACAGCTTGCATTTTAATATTTCCCTAGCCAATTTGCAAGCTTTGTTTCAAAACAATTCGTTTAATACCTCCACGATTGTTCAGTCACCCTGGTTGGCTTGGCCCATAGCATCCAATGCCTGCCAACTGCGTTTTCATGACTCGGCTCCTGGTTACAAACAGGATAAGCCAGATCCGAGGTTTTCTGACTCTCGTACTGTTACAACATATTCTGTTGGTAAACTGTGTAAATAGTGGTTGCAGCACTCTTCATTAGATTCTGTAAAAGAACATTTATCCCTCCTATCAGGCAACATTGATCTGTCCGATTTTGTTCTGGGGCCTCGTGGTCCTCGACCTAAGAGATTCATTTATGAAACTTACAATGAACTCTGGAAGCTTTCACAAATTGAAGCTGCTTCCCGTTTATGGGAAATCGATCAGGCAATCTAGAAAAAGTGCTTGCTGTTGTTGACAATAGTATTAATACCCTGTCTTCCCGCATTTACACATTAGAGAATATTGTTTCATCTGTTGTTGATATTGTACAGGATGATGTGTCTGTGTTATATCATGAAAAAAAAAAAAAAAAAAAAAAAACAACAGGAGGGTCAAAGGGAAAATTTATAGACCTTAAACGGATTAAATCCCCTATTCCATTATTCATACAAACATCTATGTAATCCGTGGTCTCGTCTGCTGACTGTTTATCTCAATGTATGATTCACTGAAATAGAGCTATGTGCTTGGTAATTAAGACCCTAAGTGTCACTAGAAAAGTGAAGATGAAATAACCCATTAGGATTATAGGAATCCCATCACACACCGGGGTGAGCCTTTATCATCATTTGGGTTCCTAAACAATCTTCCTTCTATCCTCTTGATCATTGAGGCATACTGGATAGATTGTCTCCTTAATTAAGTCTTCCAGAAAAGAAGAAAGACACAATAGAAAATAGGAGAATAATCTCCAATAGAAAAAGTGCAGTGCAAAAGATATAAAGTACGTGATTAAAATAGGATTTGCCAAAAGAAAAAGAACTTAATCTTCAGCCAATATCTAAGGTAATCCTAATTAAAACCAGTGAAAAAGAGTGGGAGAATTATTTCAGCAGTTCAAACAAATTACTGCTTACGAACGGTCGACATGTTTCAGCCAATTGGACATCCGGTCCACGGCTTTCGTCAGGACCTCACCATAAACTTATCTGCTACTGCATTATTCCAAAAGTGAAAAAATGTAATTTATACATACATCCTGGTTGAATTTGATACAACCTCTGATATTGTACTGATCCTCTGAATCTACCAGATGTGTAGGACATCTGCAAAGCACAAAGGATAACATTAATAGTGACAACATAGTCAAATGATTCACATCACTCAGTCAGCTCTTAAATCAAAAAAACTTATTGTATAGATCTAATAAATAGATTTGCAATTATTCTCACCCGTAGAATACGAGGACTTAACCTCACCTCACCCGGCACCAACTCCAGTCCGAGAGACCCCGCTCTGCCAGGCGTAGCCACAAGGCCCAACATGGAAAAAACGGGGGAAGGAAGGGAAGGGGGAAGGTTTTTATTTAAAACATGCTTAATATATCAACATGTGTTAATCACATGGATCACATTTTCTCTCTACACTATGTTTCTGAGAGAGTGTGTCTTTTAAATGTACACATTGGGTAAACAAAACCACTATCGATCCATGGCAAGCTCACGAAAAAAGCATATTAATGATGAACAGCCAACCTGCACAGTCACGCTTGTAACTGCGCTTCATACTGTCATTTAAGGTGGACTTTTCTAACTCGATACTAACTTACATATAACCAATGTGAAAGTTGTCGCTATTCATAATCTAACTCACACATATTTACACCAAAGTGCTCACAACTATTCCTCTTATGGTTATATCTAGGACTCATACCACGCCACCGCTAACCGGATAGCGTTTCTGCTTATGTCTATGGCAAAAAATGATAGTGACAAAAATAGTCGTAAAGCATAGTTGACAACAATTACTTGTCCTATATAGACCTTGCCACTCTCTAGCTTCTCAACTAAATCTAGGCTAAAGAACAAAGAGTCACTTTCTGCCAACACGTACTGCAACTCAGTATTAGCGAGAAATTACTTCATCACGCCTTACCTGTCCGTCGTTGCCTCGTGCTCCGACTGAGCTGGGAATGGAGGTAACGAGGCCAGGACAACCAAGGCTCTTTTAAAGTGATCGCGTCTTGCAGGTGAAATGTATTAGTAATAATACGTCGCGATTCAATCGCATCATGCAAGACTACAACTTCACGTCAGTGCAGATGGGAACTGTAGTTCTTTATTGTAAGACTATACTTTTACGTCAGTGCTGATGGGAACTGTAGTATTTTCATCAGTTGATTCATTAAATACGGCGACACAATAAAATCGCGTATCTCTTCTCCGTTATTTACAACTGTACGTCAATGCTGATGAAAACTGTAGTTCTTTGTGCAAGGCTACACTTTTACGTCAGTGCTGATGGGAACTGTAATGTTTTCTCAAGATAATTCGGCGACACATTAAAATCGCGTATCTCTTCTCCGTTTTTACAACGTGAGCAAATAGCGATCTAATAGCTATCATTGTCTTGCTCATGACATAAACTACTGAAATAGAGATAATATAATGGTCTATTCGCTCTCATAGTCCTGCTCCTACTAATAACAACTGAGATAGAAATCAATAACCAATAACATAGGTAGCCTAAAGGGTGCAATGAAAATGGTAGTTACTTCTTGAATATCGACACAGATCTTAATAAATGTCTGGACACGCCCATCAATATTGTATAAGTCTATATTTCGATCTCTTATCATAACAAAACTCTAACATCTGACCAATAATTTGATGATGTTAGGATTGTCGATGCCTAAATATAATCCCAATAAATATTAATGACCGCAATTATTAGATTGATCTATATTCATCTCGTGCAGCTAATCCAAACATTATGCATATGATGAAACCTCTCTCTAGTGTAATCTAGTATATTGTGTGATTTAACTTCAAACCAAGCCCATAAGCCTCTCATCTGTAGGTAACATCTCTTATCTATGAAGCGAAACCCAAGGTATCGCGTCATTCAAGCCCAGTGTGTCACTCGAAAGTTTATATACCCATTTCTGCTCTCGTAGAAATAGAAAATTGGATATATCGCTAATATGTGGAGGAATATATGGTTTCTCTAGTACTGTCCAGACGAAATCTTCTGCATTATGAGCTTGATCGACAAAATGTCTTGTCAATTTGGTTGTTGTTTTCTTACATCTGAACGTACTTTTATGCTCCAACATACGCAACTTTACTTTCCGAGTGGTCATTCCCACATATTGGGACTTGCATGGACAGGTAATCAAATATATTAAATTTTCACTATTGCAATTAGTGAAACTTCTTTGAATCCATGGTCTATTAGTCCCAATATCTATAGACTTTGATTGCTTCGTTTGGGGGCAGATGGCACAGGATCCACAAGGAAAATGTCCCTGTACTGCGGGAAGATCCCACAATGTGCCAACCGCACGTTGTTTCTGACCTGTTGGTCGTGTATGGACTAATTTGTCTCGCAAGTTAGTTCCTCTTTTAGCGAGAACAGTGGCAGGGGTATTTTATCTGTGCAACTATTCAGAATTCGCCAGTGTTTTCTGACATATTTTTGTATACCATTTGTCAGAGAGCTGAAAGTGTTGACAAACGTGAGGCGACCTAAAGGTGGTTTGACCACTGGAGGTTCGAGAAGTGCCTCACGATTGTTATTACAAGCTCGCTTCTGTGCTCGTTTGATAAGTTTCCTTGGATACTTCTTTTCTTTTAGTTGTTCAACTAAGCCTGCTGAATGCTCTTTATATTTATCCATTGTGGAACAGTTCCTTCGAACTCGATGTCGAATCTTTATACACGTCAATTCCGCAAGATGAAACTTTAGAGACCATCTCGATGATATTAACAGATATAGGTGTAGACTCTATAACACCGATCCACTTTATAATGTCATGTGCCCAATTGGCTATGAAAGACAATTTTTTCAAATTTGAAGACACCATCTTTTTGCAGGTCTCAGGGACCAGTATGGGCAGTGTTTTTGCGCCAAGTCTGGCGAACTTATATGTCCACTCATTTGAACAACAGCATGTTCTTTCTTTGACTAATCCTTTTTTTGAGTCAATTCACTTATGGAAGCGATATATTGATGACGTGTTGGTGGTATGGCGAGGTAATCTTGATTCCATAACAGCATTCCAAAATTGGCTAAATACTAGGAATGATTTCCTCAGATTTACAGTGGAAGCAGATAAAAACAAAATAGCTTTTTGGATCTGTCAATTTTTACAACTCTGACTGGTCTACAGAGTGAACTATATCGGAAACCAATGGCTCGCAATTCTTTGCTACGTTTTGATAGTCAACATCCTAAATCTCTGCGAGAAAATTTGCTATATGGCCAGTTCCTCCGAGTTCGGAGGAACTGTTCCACAATGGATAAATATAAAGAGCATTCAGCAGGCTTAGTTGAACAACTAAAAGAAAAGAAGTATCCAAGGAAACTTATCAAACGAGCACAGAAGCGAGCTTGTAATAACAATCGTGAGGCACTTCTCGAACCTCCAGTGGTCAAACCACCTTTAGGTCGCCTCACGTTTGTCAACACTTTCAGCTCTCTGACAAATGGTATACAAAAATGTGTCAGAAAACACTGGCGAATTCTGAATAGTTGCACAGATAAAATACCCCTGCCACTGTTCTCGCTAAAAGAGGAACTAACTTGCGAGACAAATTAGTCCATACACGACCAACAGGTCAGAAACAACGTGCGGTTGGCACATTGTGGGATCTTCCCGCAGTACAGGGACATTTTCCTTGTGGATCCTGTGCCATCTGCCCCCAAACGAAGCAATCAAAGTCTATAGATATTGGGACTAATAGACCATGGATTCAAAGAAGTTTCACTAATTGCAATAGTGAAAATGTAATATATTTGATTACCTGTCCATGCAAGTCCCAATATGTGGGAATGACCACTCGGAAAGTAAAGTTGCGTATGTTGGAGCATAAAAGTACGTTCAGATGTAAGAAAACAACAACCAAATTGACAAGACATTTTGTCGATCAAGCTCATAATGCAGAAGATTTCGTCTGGACAGTACTAGAGAAACCATATATTCCTCCACATATTAGCGATATATCCAATTTTCTATTTCTACGAGAGCAGAAATGGGTATATAAACTTTCGAGTGACACACTGGGCTTGGAATGACGCGATACCTTGGGTTTCGCTTCATAGATAAGAGATGTTACCTACAGATGAGAGGCTTATGGGCTTGGTTTGAAGTTAAATCACACAATATACTAGATTACACTAGAGAGAGGTTTCATCATATGCATAATGTTTGGATTAGCCGCACGAGATGAATATAGATCAATCTAATAATTGCGGTCATTAATATTTATTGGGAGTATATTTAGGCATCGACAATCCTAACATCATCAAATTATTGGTCAGATGTTAGAGTTTTGTTATGATAAGAGATCGAAATATAGACTTATACAATATTGATGGGCGTGTCCAGACATTTATTAAGATCTGTGTCGATATTCAAGAAGTAACTACCATTTTCATTGCACCCTTTAGGCTACCTATGTTATTGGTTATTGATTTCTATCTCAGTTGTTATTAGTAGGAGCAGGACTATGAGAGCGAATAGACCATTATATTATCTCTATTTCAGTAGTTTATGTCATGAGCAAGACAATGATAGCTATTAGATCGCTATTTGCTCACGTTGTAAAAAACGGAGAAGAGATACGCGATTTTAATGTGTCGCCGAATTATCTTGAGAAAACATTACAGTTCCCATCAGCACTGACGTAAAAGTGTAGCCTTGCACAAAGAACTACAGTTTTCATCAGCATTGACGTACAGTTGTAAATAACGGAGAAGAGATACGCGATTTTATTGTGTCGCCGTATTTAATGAATCAACTGATGAAAATACTACAGTTCCCATCAGCACTGACGTAAAAGTGTAGTCTTACAATAAAGAACTACAGTTCCCATCTGCACTGACGTGAAGTTGTAGTCTTGCATGATGCGATTGAATCGCGACGTATTATTACTAATACATTTCACCTGCAAGACGCGATCACTTTAAAAGAGCCTTGGTTGTCCTGGCCTCGTTACCTCCATTCCCAGCTCAGTCGGAGCACGAGGCAACGACGGACAGGTAAGGCGTGATGAAGTAATTTCTCGCTAATACTGAGTTGCAGTACGTGTTGGCAGAAAGTGACTCTTTGTTCTTTAGCCTAGATTTAGTTGAGAAGCTAGAGAGTGGCAAGGTCTATATAGGACAAGTAATTGTTGTCAACTATGCTTTACGACTATTTTTGTCACTATCATTTTTTGCCATAGACATAAGCAGAAACGCTATCCGGTTAGCGGTGGCGTGGTATGAGTCCTAGATATAACCATAAGAGGAATAGTTGTGAGCACTTTGGTGTAAATATGTGTGAGTTAGATTATGAATAGCGACAACTTTCACATTGGTTATATGTAAGTTAGTATCGAGTTAGAAAAAGTCCACCTTAAATGACAGTATGAAGCGCAGTTACAAGCGTGACTGTGCAGGTTGGCTGTTCATCATTAATATGCTTTTTTCGTGAGCTTGCCATGGATCGATAGTGGTTTTGTTTACCCAATGTGTACATTTAAAAGACACACTCTCTCAGAAACATAGTGTAGAGAGAAAATGTGATCCATGTGATTAACACATGTTGATATATTAAGCATGTTTTAAATAAAAACCTTCCCCCTTCCCTTCCTTCCCCCGTTTTTTCCATGTTGGGCCTTGTGGCTACGCCTGGCAGAGCGGGGTCTCTCGGACTGGAGTTGGTGCCGGGTGAGGTGAGGTTAAGTCCTCGTATTCTACGGGTGAGAATAATTGCAAATCTATTTATTAGATCTATACAATAAGTTTTTTTGATTTAAGAGCTGACTGAGTGATGTGAATCATTTGACTATGTTGTCACTATTAATGTTATCCTTTGTGCTTTGCAGATGTCCTACACATCTGGTAGATTCAGAGGATCAGTACAATATCAGAGGTTGTATCAAATTCAACCAGGATGTATGTATAAATTACATTTTTTCACTTTTGGAATAATGCAGTAGCAGATAAGTTTATGGTGAGGTCCTGACGAAAGCCGTGGACCGGATGTCCAATTGGCTGAAACATGTCGACCGTTCGTAAGCAGTAATTTGTTTGAACTGCTGAAATAATTCTCCCACTCTTTTTCACTGGTTTTAATTAGGATTACCTTAGATATTGGCTGAAGATTAAGTTCTTTTTCTTTTGGCAAATCCTATTTTAATCACGTACTTTATATCTTTTGCACTGCACTTTTTCTATTGGAGATTATTCTCCTATTTTCTATTGTGTCTTTCTTCTTTTCTGGAAGACCTAATAAAGGAGACAATCTATCCAGTATGCCTCAATGATCAAGAGGATAGAAGGAAGATTGTTTAGGAACCCAAATGATGATAAAGGCTCACCCCGGTGAGTGATGGGATTCCTATAATCCTAATGGGTTATTTCATCTTCACTTTTCTAGTGACACTTAGGGTCTTAATTACCAAGCCCATAGCTCTATTTCAGTGAATCATACATTGAGATAAACAGTCAGCAGACGAGACCACGGATTACATAGATGTTTGTATGAATAATGGAATTGGGGATTTAATCCGTTTAAGGTCTATAAATTTTCCCTTTGACCCTCCTGTTGTTTTTTTTTTGTTCTTGCACAGCCTTTTGGCTGCGGGTCCTTTTCACTACAACTATATTGGTGAAATAGTTGCAAAATACACAATTGCCTAATTGGCACTTGGGTTTTGAGTATTCTTTCCATTGTCAGAGATGGCAGAGTTCAGTGGATTAGCATATGATGATGCAGTTTATCAGTCTATACTCGATACAACTCCTAGCATTTTAGATAGTATGAGTACGATGGTTGGTTCTACTGAACATGATTGGAGCAAAGTACTGTTTTTGAAAAAATCACATTCACGCATACTTATTCATGGCGCTATTATGGCAGAATACCTGAGGGGCAATTGTGCTCCATCAGGGTTAATTGTGACGAATGCCCCACGTCTATTCCTTCAGGATAAAACCTTTTGAAAGATTGGTCCCTGATAGCTTGGCGCTGTACGCGTGATTGGCTGATCTTAATTATAAGTACCGCTAAACGTGTGGCTGATTCGGTGCTTATTGAAATTCAACTCCTTGAGTCTCAGATCAAGACCACCATAACAGCAACACTTTTTAAGAAAAACCAAGATGAGTCTAATAAAACAAATAAAGAATTTAAAGACACTATTTTACTAGCGAAAATTGATAAATTCAAAAAAGACTTGGTTCGTTTCAAACATGATATTGTTTATCCATATACTAGTGAGAATTATTCTCCTCCTGAATTTAATAAGAAAGGGCGACGATATGGCTCTTCATATTCAGGTTCTAGCTCAGATGATAGTTCAAGTGATGCAGAGACCACCACTGAGAATAGACAACAATTTAGAGGGCGAGGCAGGTACACTAGGTCAAATTGGCGACGTGGACAACCTACACCACAATTCCAACAGTGGTGGCCCCCAACACCTTGGGGCTATCCACCGACACAATTTCAGCCCCCTATGCCCCATTTTCAACCATACCAACAAGATTTCCCTAATCATCCTTTTTAGGGTTTGGCCCAGGAAGATCAAGAGGAAAACGGAGAAACGCTCAACCTCAAGTACATTGGAATCAACCAATGCCACCACATATGGGTACTCGGAGCCAAACGAAAAAGAATCTACCTCAACCGGGTACCAGTGTGGAACAAACTTAATTGTTAATCTGAGTAAAAGAGAACTGTCAGACAATGAATCTTTGGTTCTCAATAGAGGTTTAGGTTTTGTGGCAACTAGTCCAGGTGATGCGTTCCAAGTCAATTGTGAATTGGCTCAATTTTTTCGTAAGATACGCCTTTTTTACTTTTTTCGGGACAAGGAGGTTTTACCTTACTCATTAGAAGAAAAGAATACAGGATTAAAGAAACGTTCCACTTTTAATCCTCCAACTATAAGTGTTCCTCCCAAAGTCCTGACTTTTGAAAAAGCTGTTTTGGAAGAGGTGGCAACCATATGTAAAAACAAAAATGAAAAAGAGTCGTTTAATAACTTACCTAAAAAGAACACTTGGCATTGCGTAGCCTAATAGATGATTATACAATTACCATCAAGCCTGCAGACAAAGGCGGTGCAATTGTAATCCAAGATACAGATGTGTACAGAAATGAATGTTTGCGCCAATTGGCAGATAGAAAATTCTATCAACCATTGAAAGAAGATCCAACAGAAAGAGTTAGAGGTAAAATTCGCGATCTGATAGAAGAAGGTAGGAATGCTGGTTGGATTACTCAACAGGAAGCATCCTTTTTACAAACTATTCATCCAGTGATGCCTTACTTCTATTGTTTGCCTAAAATACATAAACCACAACGACCACCACCGGGCAGGCCCATAATATCAGGCATTGGCTCCATTTTGGAGCCTTTATCCACTTTTGTAGATCATTTTTTACGACCAATAGTAAAGAAAATGCCTACTTACTTACAAGACACGAAAGATGTGTTACGTCTATTACCAACAGTTGATTTCGACACGGAGCAGGACTATTTGGTTTCCTTCGATGTCGAATCTTTATACACGTCAATTCCGCAAGATGAAACTTTAGAGACCATCTCGATGATATTAACAGATATAGGTGTAGACTCTATAACACCGATCCACTTTATAATGTCATGGGCCCAATTGGCTATGAAAGACAATTTTTTCAAATTTGAAGACACCATCTTTTTGCAGGTCTCAGGGACCAGTATGGGCAGTGTTTTTGCGCCAAGTCTGGCGAACTTATATGTCCACTCATTTGAACAACAGCATGTTCTTTCTTTGACTAATCCTTTTTTGAGTCAATTCGCTTATGGAAGCGATATATTGATGACGTGTTGGTGGTATGGCGAGGTAATCTTGATTCCATAACAGCATTCCAAAATTGGCTAAATACTAGGAATGATTTCCTCAGATTTACAGTGGAAGCAGATAAAAACAAAATAGCTTTTTTGGATCTGTCAATTTTTACAACTCCGACTGGTCTACAGAGTGAACTATATCGGAAACCAATGGCTCGCAATTCTTTGCTACGTTTTGATAGTCAACATCCTAAATCTCTGCGAGAAAATTTGCCATATGGCCAGTTCCTCCGAGTTCGGAGGAACTGTTCCACAATGGATAAATATAAAGAGCATTCAGCAGGCTTAGTTGAACAACTAAAAGAAAAGAAGTATCCAAGGAAACTTATCAAACGAGCACAGAAGCGAGCTTGTAATAACAATCGTGAGGCACTTCTCGAACCTCCAGTGGTCAAACCACCTTTAGGTCGCCTCACGTTTGTCAACACTTTCAGCTCTCTGACAAATGGTATACAAAAATGTGTCAGAAAACACTGGCGAATTCTGAATAGTTGCACAGATAAAATACCCCTGCCACTGTTCTCACTAAAAAGAGGAACTAACTTGCGAGACAAATTAGTCCATACACGACCAACAGGTCAGAAACAACGTGCGGTTGGCACATTGTGGGATCTTCCCGCAGTACAGGGACATTTTCCTTGTGGATCCTGTGCCATCTGCCCCCAAACGAAGCAATCAAAGTCTATAGATATTGGGACTAATAGACCATGGATTCAAAGAAGTTTCACTAATTGCAATAGTGAAAATTTAATATATTTGATTACCTGTCCATGCAAGTCCCAATATGTGGGAATGACCACTCGGAAAGTAAAGTTGCGTATGTTGGAGCATAAAAGTACGTTCAGATGTAAGAAAACAACAACCAAATTGACAAGACATTTTGTCGATCAAGCTCATAATGCAGAAGATTTCGTCTGGACAGTACTAGAGAAACCATATATTCCTCCACATATTAGCGATATATCCAATTTTCTATTTCTACGAGAGCAGAAATGGGTATATAAACTTTCGAGTGACACACTGGGCTTGAATGACGCGATACCTTGGGTTTCGCTTCATAGATAAGAGATGTTACCTACAGATGAGAGGCTTATGGGCTTGGTTTGAAGTTAAATCACACAATATACTAGATTACACTAGAGAGAGGTTTCATCATATGCATAATGTTTGGATTAGCCGCACGAGATGAATATAGATCAATCTAATAATTGCGGTCATTAATATTTATTGGGAGTATATTTAGGCATCGACAATCCTAACATCATCAAATTATTGGTCAGATGTTAGAGTTTTGTTATGATAAGAGATCGAAATATAGACTTATACAATATTGATGGGCGTGTCCAGACATTTATTAAGATCTGTGTCGATATTCAAGAAGTAACTACCATTTTCATTGCACCCTTTAGGCTACCTATGTTATTGGTTATTGATTTCTATCTCAGTTGTTATTAGTAGGAGCAGGACTATGAGAGCGAATAGACCATTATATTATCTCCATTTCAGTAGTTTATGTCATGAGCAAGACAATGATAGCTATTAGATCGCTATTTGCTCACGTTGTAAAAAACGGAGAAGAGATACGCGATTTTAATGTGTCGCCGAATTATCTTGAGAAAACATTACAGTTCCCATCAGCACTGACGTAAAAGTGTAGCCTTGCACAAAGAACTACAGTTTTCATCAGCATTGACGTACAGTTGTAAATAACGGAGAAGAGATACGCGATTTTATTGTGTCGCCGTATTTAATGAATCAACTGATGAAAATACTACAGTTCCCATCAGCACTGACGTAAAAGTGTAGTCTTACAATAAAGAACTACAGTTCCCATCTGCACTGACGTGAAGTTGTAGTCTTGCATGATGCGATTGAATCGCGACGTATTATTACTAATACATTTCACCTGCAAGACGCGATCACTTTAAAAGAGCCTTGGTTGTCCTGGCCTCGTTACCTCCATTCCCAGCTCAGTCGGAGCACGAGGCAACGACGGACAGGTAAGGCGTGATGAAGTAATTTCTCGCTAATACTGAGTTGCAGTACGTGTTGGCAGAAAGTGACTCTTTGTTCTTTAGCCTAGATTTAGTTGAGAAGCTAGAGAGTGGCAAGGTCTATATAGGACAAGTAATTGTTGTCAACTATGCTTTACGACTATTTTTGTCACTATCATTTTTTGCCATAGACATAAGCAGAAACGCTATCCGGTTAGCGGTGGCGTGGTATGAGTCCTAGATATAACCATAAGAGGAATAGTTGTGAGCACTTTGGTGTAAATATGTGTGAGTTAGATTATGAATAGCGACAACTTTCACATTGGTTATATGTAAGTTAGTATCGAGTTAGAAAAAGTCCACCTTAAATGACAGTATGAAGCGCAGTTACAAGCGTGACTGTGCAGGTTGGCTGTTCATCATTAATATGCTTTTTCGTGAGCTTGCCATGGATCGATAGTGGTTTTGTTTACCCAATGTGTACATTTAAAAGACACACTCTCTCAGAAACATAGTGTAGAGAGAAAATGTGATCCATGTGATTAACACATGTTGATATATTAAGCATGTTTTAAATAAAAACCTTCCCCCTTCCCTTCCTTCCCCCGTTTTTTCCATGTTGGGCCTTGTGGCTACGCCTGGCAGAGCGGGGTCTCTCGGACTGGAGTTGGTGCCGGGTGAGGTGAGGTTAAGTCCTCGTATTCTACGGGTGAGAATAATTGCAAATCTATTTATTAGATCTATACAATAAGTTTTTTTGATTTAAGAGCTGACTGAGTGATGTGAATCATTTGACTATGTTGTCACTATTAATGTTATCCTTTGTGCTTTGCAGATGTCCTACACATCTGGTAGATTCAGAGGATCAGTACAATATCAGAGGTTGTATCAAATTCAACGAGGATGTATGTATAAATTACATTTTTTCACTTTTGGAATAATGCAGTAGCAGATAAGTTTATGGTGAGGTCCTGACGAAAGCCGTGGACCGGATGTCCAATTGGCTGAAACATGTCGACCGTTCAGTAAGCAGTAATTTGTTTGAACTGCTGAAATAATTCTCCCACTCTTTTTCACTGGTTTTAATTAGGATTACCTTAGATATTGGCTGAAGATTAAGTTCTTTTTCTTTTGGCAAATCCTATTTTAATCACGTACTTTATATCTTTTGCACTGCACTTTTTCTATTGGAGATTATTCTCCTATTTTCTATTGTGTCTTTCTTCTTTTCTGGAAGACCTAATAAAGGAGACAATCTATCCAGTATGCCTCAATGATCAAGAGGATAGAAGGAAGATTGTTTAGGAACCCAAATGATGATAAAGGCTCACCCCGGTGTGTGATGGGATTCCTATAATCCTAATGGGTTATTTCATCTTCACTTTTCTAGTGACACTTAGGGTCTTAATTACCAAGCACATAGCTCTATTTCAGTGAATCATACATTGAGATAAACAGTCAGCAGACGAGACCACGGATTACATAGATGTTTGTATGAATAATGGAATAGGGGATTTAATCCGTTTAAGGTCTATAAATTTTCCCTTTGACCCTCCTGTTGTTTTTTTTTTTTTTTTTGTTCTTGCACAGCCTTTTGGCTGCGGGTCCTTTTCACTACAACTATATTGGTGAAATAGTTGCAAAATACACAATTGCCTAATTGGCACTTGGGTTTTGAGTATTCTTTCCATTGTCAGAGATAGCAGAGTTCAGTGGATTAGCATATGATGATGCAGTTTATCAGTCTATACTCGATACAACTCCTAGCATTTTAGATAGTATGAGTACGATGGTTGGTTCTACTGAAGATGATTGGAGCAAAGTACTGTTTTTGAAAAAATCACATTCACGCATACTTATTCATGGCGCTATTATGGCAGAATACCTGAGGGGCAATTGTGCTCCATCAGGGTTAATTGTGACGAATGCCCCACGTCTATTCCTTCAGGATAAAACCTTTTGAAAGATTGGTCCCTGATAGCTTGGCGCTGTACGCGTGATTGGCTGATCTTAATTATAAGTACCGCTAAACGTGTGGCTGATTCGGTGCTTATTGAAATTCAACTCCTTGAGTCTCAGATCAAGACCACCATAACAGCAACACTTTTTAAGAAAAACCAAGATGAGTCTAATAAAACAAATAAAGAATTTAAAGACACTATTTTACTAGCGAAAATTGATAAATTAAAAAAAGACTTGGTTCGTTTCAAACATGATATTGTTTATCCATATACTAGTGAGAATTATTCTCCTCCTGAATTTAATAAGAAAGGGCGACGATATGGCTCTTCATATTCAGGTTCTAGCTCAGATGATAGTTCAAGTGATGCAGAGACCACCACTGAGAATAGACAACAATTTAGAGGGCGAGGCAGGTACACTAGGTCAAATTGGCGACGTGGACAACCTACACCACAATTCCAACAGTGGTGGCCCCCAACACCTTGGGGCTATCCACCTACACAATTTCAGCCCCTATGCCCCATTTTCAACCATACCAACAAGATTTCCCTAATCATCCTTTTTTAGGGTTGGCCCAGGAAGATCAAGAGGAAAACGGAGAAACGCTCAACCTCAAGTACATTGGAATCAACCAATGCCACCACATATGGGTACTCGGAGCCAAACGAAAAAGAATCTACCTCAACCGGGTACCAGTGTGGAACAAACTTAATTGTTAATCTGAGTAAAAGAGAACTGTCAGACAATGAATCTTTGGTTCTCAATAGAGGTTTAGGTTTTGTGGCAACTAGTCCAGGTGATGCGTTCCAAGTCAATTGTGAATTGGCTCAATTTTTTCGTAAGATACGCCTTTTTTACTTTTTTCGGGACAAGGAGGTTTTACCTTACTCATTAGAAGAAAAGAATACAGGATTAAAGAAACGTTCCACTTTTAATCCTCCAACTATAAGTGTTCCTCCCAAAGTCCTGACTTTTGAAAAAGCTGTTTTGGAAGAGGTGGCAACCATATGTAAAAACAAAAATGAAAAAAAGAGTCGTTTAATAACTTACCTAAAAAGAACACTTGGCATTGCGTAGCCTAATAGATGATTATACAATTACCATCAAGCCTGCAGACAAAGGCGGTGCAATTGTAATCCAAGATACAGATGTGTACAGAAATGAATGTTTGCGCCAATTGGCAGATAGAAAATTCTATCAACCATTGAAAGAAGATCCAACAGAAAGAGTTAGAGGTAAAATTTGCGATCTGATAGAAGAAGGTAGAAATGCTGGTTGGATTACTCAACAGGAAGCATCCTTTTTACAAACTATTCATCCAGTGATGCCTTACTTCTATTGTTTGCCTAAAATACATAAACCACAACGACCACCACCGGGCAGGCCCATAATATCAGGCATTGGCTCCATTTTGGAGCCTTTATCCACTTTTGTAGATCATTTTTTACGACCAATAGTAAAGAAAATGCCTACTTACTTACAAGACACGAAAGATGTGTTACGTCTATTACGGACAGTTGATTTCGACACGGAGCAGGACTATTTGGTTTCCTTCGATGTCGAATCTTTATACACGTCAATTCCGCAAGATGAAACTTTAGAGACCATCTCGATGATATTAACAGATATAGGTGTAGACTCTATAACACCGATACACTTTATAATGTCATGTGCCCAATTGGCTATGAAAGACAATTTTTTCAAATTTGAAGACACCATCTTTTTGCAGGTCTCAGGGACCAGTATGGGCAGTGTTTTTGCGCCAAGTCTGGCGAACTTATATGTCCACTCATTTGAACAACAGCATGTTCTTTCTTTGACTAATCCTTTTTTGAGTCAATTCGCTTATGGAAGCGATATATTGATGACGTGTTGGTGGTATGGCGAGGTAATCTTGATTCCATAACAGCATTCCAAAATTGGCTAAATACTAGGAATGATTTCCTCAGATTTACAGTGGAAGCAGATAAAAACAAAATAGCTTTTTTGGATCTGCCAATTTTTACAACTCCGACTGGTCTACAGAGTGAACTATATCGGAAACCAATGGCTCGCAATTCTTTGCTACGTTTTGATAGTCAACATCCTAAATCTCTGCGAGAAAATTTGCCATATGGCCAGTTCCTCCGAGTTCGGAGGAACTGTTCCACAATGGATAAATATAAAGAGCATTCAGCAGGCTTAGTTGAACAACTAAAAGAAAAGAAGTATCCAAGGAAACTTATCAAACGAGCACAGAAGCGAGCTTGTAATAACAATCGTGAGGCACTTCTCGAACCTCCAGTGGTCAAACCACCTTTAGGTCGCCTCACGTTTGTCAACACTTTCAGCTCTCTGACAAATGGTATACAAAAATGTGTCAGAAAACACTGGCGAATTCTGAATAGTTGCACAGATAAAATACCCCTGCCACTGTTCTCGCTAAAAAGAGGAACTAACTTGCGAGACAAATTAGTCCATACACGACCAACAGGTCAGAAACAACGTGCGGTTGTCACATTGTGGGATCTTCCCGCAGTACAGGGACATTTTCCTTGTGGATCCTGTGCCATCTGCCCCCAAACGAAGCAATCAAAGTCTATAGATATTGGGACTAATAGACCATGGATTCAAAGAAGTTTCACTAATTGCAATAGTGAAAATTTAATATATTTGATTACCTGTCCATGCAAGTCCCAATATGTGGGAATGACCACTCGGAAAGTAAAGTTGCGTATGTTGGAGCATAAAAGTACGTTCAGATGTAAGAAAACAACAACCAAATTGACAAGACATTTTGTCGATCAAGCTCATAATGCAGAAGATTTCGTCTGGACAGTACTAGAGAAACCATATATTCCTCCACATATTAGCGATATATCCAATTTTCTATTTCTACGAGAGCAGAAATGGGTATATAAACTTTCGAGTGACACACTGGGCTTGAATGACGCGATACCTTGGGTTTCGCTTCATAGATAAGAGATGTTACCTACAGATGAGAGGCTTATGGGCTTGGTTTGAAGTTAAATCACACAATATACTAGATTACACTAGAGAGAGGTTTCATCATATGCATAATGTTTGGATTAGCCGCACGAGATGAATATAGATCAATCTAATAATTGCGGTCATTAATATTTATTGGGAGTATATTTAGGCATCGACAATCCTAACATCATCAAATTATTGGTCAGATGTTAGAGTTTTGTTATGATAAGAGATCGAAATATAGACTTATACAATATTGATGGGCGTGTCCAGACATTTATTAAGATCTGTGTCGATATTCAAGAAGTAACTACCATTTTCATTGCACCCTTTAGGCTACCTATGTTATTGGTTATTGATTTCTATCTCAGTTGTTATTAGTAGGAGCAGGACTATGAGAGCGAATAGACCATTATATTATCTCTATTTCAGTAGTTTATGTCATGAGCAAGACAATGATAGCTATTAGATCGCTATTTGCTCACGTTGTAAAAAACGGAGAAGAGATACGCGATTTTAATGTGTCGCCGAATTATCTGACGAAAACATTACGGTTCCCATCAGCACTGACGTAAAAGTGTAGCCTTGCACAAAGAACTACAGTTTTCATCAGCATTGACGTACAGTTGTAAATAACGGAGAAGAGATACGCGATTTTATTGTGTCGCCGTATTTAATGAATCAACTGATGAAAATACTACAGTTCCCATCAGCACTGACGTAAAAGTGTAGTCTTACAATAAAGAACTACAGTTCCCATCTGCACTGACGTGAAGTTGTAGTCTTGCATGATGCGATTGAATCGCGACGTATTATTACTAATACATTTCACCTGCAAGACGCGATCACTTTAAAAGAGCCTTGGTTGTCCTGGCCTCGTTACCTCCATCCCAGCTCAGTCGGAGCACGAGGCAACGACGGACAGGTAAGGCGTGATGAAGTAATTTCTCGCTAATACTGAGTTGCAGTACGTGTTGGCAGAAAGTGACTCTTTGTTCTTTAGCCTAGATTTAGTTGAGAAGCTAGAGAGTGGCAAGGTCTATATAGGACAAGTAATTGTTGTCAACTATGCTTTACGACTATTTTTGTCACTATCATTTTTTGCCATAGACATAAGCAGAAACGCTATCCGGTTAGCGGTGGCGTGGTATGAGTCCTAGATATAACCATAAGAGGAATAGTTGTGAGCACTTTGGTGTAAATATGTGTGAGTTAGATTATGAATAGCGACAACTTTCACATTGGTTATATGTAAGTTAGTATCGAGTTAGAAAAAGTCCACCTTAAATGACAGTATGAAGCGCAGTTACAAGCGTGACTGTGCAGGTTGGCTGTTCATCATTAATATGCTTTTTCATGAGCTTGCCATGGATCGATAGTGGTTTTGTTTACCCAATGTGTACATTTAAAAGACACACTCTCTCAGAAACATAGTGTAGAGAGAAAATGTGATCCATGTGATTAACACATGTTGATATATTAAGCATGTTTTAAATAAAAACCTTCCCCCTTCCCTTCCTTCCCCCGTTTTTTCCATGTTGGGCCTTGTGGCTACGCCTGGCAGAGCGGGGTCTCTCGGACTGGAGTTGGTGCCGGGTGAGGTGAGGTTAAGTCCTCGTATTCTACGGGTGAGAATAATTGCAAATCTATTTATTAGATCTATACAATAAGTTTTTTTGATTTAAGAGCTGACTGAGTGATGTGAATCATTTGACTATGTTGTCACTATTAATGTTATCCTTTGTGCTTTGCAGATGTCCTACACATCTGGTAGATTCAGAGGATCAGTACAATATCAGAGGTTGTATCAAATTCAACGAGGATGTATGTATAAATTACATTTTTTCACTTTTGGAATAATGCAGTAGCAGATAAGTTTATGGTGAGGTCCTGACGAAAGCCGTGGACCGGATGTCCAATTGGCTGAAACATGTCGACCGTTCGTAAGCAGTAATTTGTTTGAACTGCTGAAATAATTCTCCCACTCTTTTTCACTGGTTTTAATTAGGATTACCTTAGATATTGGCTGAAGATTAAGTTCTTTTTCTTTTGGCAAATCCTATTTTAATCACGTACTTTATATCTTTTGCACTGCACTTTTTCTATTGGAGATTATTCTCCTATTTTCTATTGTGTCTTTCTTCTTTTCTGGAAGACCTAATAAAGGAGACAATCTATCCAGTATGCCTCAATGATCAAGAGGATAGAAGGAAGATTGTTTAGGAACCCAAATGATGATAAAGGCTCACCCCGGTGTGTGATGGGATTCCTATAATCCTAATGGGTTATTTCATCTTCACTTTTCTAGTGACACTTAGGGTCTTAATTACCAAGCACATAGCTCTATTTCAGTGAATCATACATTGAGATAAACAGTCAGCAGACGAGACCACGGATTACATAGATGTTTGTATGAATAATGGAATAGGGGATTTAATCCGTTTAAGGTCTATAAATTTTCCCTTTGACCCTCCTGTTGTTTTTTTTTTTTTTTTTGTTCTTGCACAGCCTTTTGGCTGCGGGTCCTTTTCACTACAACTATATTGGTGAAATAGTTGCAAAATACACAATTGCCTAATTGGCACTTGGGTTTTGAGTATTCTTTCCATTGTCAGAGATGGCAGAGTTCAGTGGATTAGCATATGATGATGCAGTTTATCAGTCTATACTCGATACAACTCCTAGCATTTTAGATAGTATGAGTACGATGGTTGGTTCTACTGAAGATGATTGGAGCAAAGTACTGTTTTTGAAAAAATCACATTCACGCATACTTATTCATGGCGCTATTATGGCAGAATACCTGAGGGGCAATTGTGCTCCATCAGGGTTAATTGTGACGAATGCCCCACGTCTATTCCTTCAGGATAAAACCTTTTGAAAGATTGGTCCCTGATAGCTTGGCGCTGTACGCGTGATTGGCTGATCTTAATTATAAGTACCGCTAAACGTGTGGCTGATTCGGTGCTTATTGAAATTCAACTCCTTGAGTCTCAGATCAAGACCACCATAACAGCAACACTTTTTAAGAAAAACCAAGATGAGTCTAATAAAACAAATAAAGAATTTAAAGACACTATTTTACTAGCGAAAATTGATAAATTAAAAAAAGACTTGGTTCGTTTCAAACATGATATTGTTTATCCATATACTAGTGAGAATTATTCTCCTCCTGAATTTAATAAGAAAGGGCGACGATATGGCTCTTCATATTCAGGTTCTAGCTCAGATGATAGTTCAAGTGATGCAGAGACCACCACTGAGAATAGACAACAATTTAGAGGGCGAGGCAGGTACACTAGGTCAAATTGGCGACGTGGACAACCTACACCACAATTCCAACAGTGGTGGCCCCCAACACCTTGGGGCTATCCACCTACACAATTTCAGCCCCCTATGCCCCATTTTCAACCATACCAACAAGATTTCCCTAATCATCCTTTTTTAGGGTTGGCCCAGGAAGATCAAGAGGAAAACGGAGAAACGCTCAACCTCAAGTACATTGGAATCAACCAATGCCACCACATATGGGTACTCGGAGCCAAACGAAAAAGAATCTACCTCAACCGGGTACCAGTGTGGAACAAACTTAATTGTTAATCTGAGTAAAAGAGAACTGTCAGACAATGAATCTTTGGTTCTCAATAGAGGTTTAGGTTTTGTGGCAACTAGTCCAGGTGATGCGTTCCAAGTCAATTGTGAATTGGCTCAATTTTTTCGTAAGATACGCCTTTTTTACTTTTTTCGGGACAAGGAGGTTTTACCTTACTCATTAGAAGAAAAGAATACAGGATTAAAGAAACGTTCCACTTTTAATCCTCCAACTATAAGTGTTCCTCCCAAAGTCCTGACTTTTGAAAAAGCTGTTTTGGAAGAGGTGGCAACCATATGTAAAAACAAAAATGAAAAAAAGAGTCGTTTAATAACTTACCTAAAAAAGAACACTTGGCATTGCGTAGCCTAATAGATGATTATACAATTACCATCAAGCCTGCAGACAAAGGCGGTGCAATTGTAATCCAAGATACAGATGTGTACAGAAATGAATGTTTGCGCCAATTGGCAGATAGAAAATTCTATCAACCATTGAAAGAAGATCCAACAGAAAGAGTTAGAGGTAAAATTTGCGATCTGATAGAAGAAGGTAGGAATGCTGGTTGGATTACTCAACAGGAAGCATCCTTTTTACAAACTATTCATCCAGTGATGCCTTACTTCTATTGTTTGCCTAAAATACATAAACCACAACGACCACCACCGGGCAGGCCCATAATATCAGGCATTGGCTCCATTTTGGAGCCTTTATCCACTTTTGTAGATCATTTTTTACGACCAATAGTAAAGAAAATGCCTACTTACTTACAAGACACAAAAGATGTGTTACGTCTATTACGGACAGTTGATTTCGACACGGAGCAGGACTATTTGGTTTCCTTCGATGTCGAATCTTTATACACGTCAATTCCGCAAGATGAAACTTTAGAGACCATCTCGATGATATTAACAGATATAGGTGTAGACTCTATAACACCGATACACTTTATAATGTCATGTGCCCAATTGGCTATGAAAGACAATTTTTTCAAATTTGAAGACACCATCTTTTTGCAGGTCTCAGGGACCAGTATGGGCAGTGTTTTTGCGCCAAGTCTGGCGAACTTATATGTCCACTCATTTGAACAACAGCATGTTCTTTCTTTGACTAATCCTTTTTTGAGTCAATTCGCTTATGGAAGCGATATATTGATGACGTGTTGGTGGTATGGCGAGGTAATCTTGATTCCATAACAGCATTCCAAAATTGGCTAAATACTAGGAATGATTTCCTCAGATTTACAGTGGAAGCAGATAAAAACAAAATAGCTTTTTTGGATCTGCCAATTTTTACAACTCCGACTGGTCTACAGAGTGAACTATATCGGAAACCAATGGCTCGCAATTCTTTGCTACGTTTTGATAGTCAACATCCTAAATCTCTGCGAGAAAATTTGCCATATGGCCAGTTCCTCCGAGTTCGGAGGAACTGTTCCACAATGGATAAATATAAAGAGCATTCAGCAGGCTTAGTTGAACAACTAAAAGAAAAGAAGTATCCAAGGAAACTTATCAAACGAGCACAGAAGCGAGCTTGTAATAACAATCGTGAGGCACTTCTCGAACCTCCAGTGGTCAAACCACCTTTAGGTCGCCTCACGTTTGTCAACACTTTCAGCTCTCTGACAAATGGTATACAAAAATGTGTCAGAAAACACTGGCGAATTCTGAATAGTTGCACAGATAAAATACCCCTGCCACTGTTCTCGCTAAAAAGAGGAACTAACTTGCGAGACAAATTAGTCCATACACGACCAACAGGTCAGAAACAACGTGCGGTTGGCACATTGTGGGATCTTCCCGCAGTACAGGGACATTTTCCTTGTGGATCCTGTGCCATCTGCCCCCAAACGAAGCAATCAAAGTCTATAGATATTGGGACTAATAGACCATGGATTCAAAGAAGTTTCACTAATTGCAATAGTGAAAATTTAATATATTTGATTACCTGTCCATGCAAGTCCCAATATGTGGGAATGACCACTCGGAAAGTAAAGTTGCGTATGTTGGAGCATAAAAGTACATTCAGATGTAAGAAAACAACAACCAAATTGACAAGACATTTTGTCGATCAAGCTCATAATGCAGAAGATTTCGTCTGGACAGTACTAGAGAAACCATATATTCCTCCACATATTAGCGATATATCCAATTTTCTATTTCTACGAGAGCAGAAATGGGTATATAAACTTTCGAGTGACACACTGGGCTTGAATGACGCGATACCTTGGGTTTCGCTTCATAGATAAGAGATGTTACCTACAGATGAGAGGCTTATGGGCTTGGTTTGAAGTTAAATCACACAATATACTAGATTACACTAGAGAGAGGTTTCATCATATGCATAATGTTTGGATTAGCCGCACGAGATGAATATAGATCAATCTAATAATTGCGGTCATTAATATTTATTGGGAGTATATTTAGGCATCGACAATCCTAACATCATCAAATTATTGGTCAGATGTTAGAGTTTTGTTATGATAAGAGATCGAAATATAGACTTATACAATATTGATGGGCGTGTCCAGACATTTATTAAGATCTGTGTCGATATTCAAGAAGTAACTACCATTTTCATTGCACCCTTTAGGCTACCTATGTTATTGGTTATTGATTTCTATCTCAGTTGTTATTAGTAGGAGCAGGACTATGAGAGCGAATAGACCATTATATTATCTCTATTTCAGTAGTTTATGTCATGAGCAAGACAATGATAGCTATTAGATCGCTATTTGCTCACGTTGTAAAAACGGAGAAGAGATACGCGATTTTAATGTGTCGCCGAATTATCTGACGAAAACATTACGGTTCCCATCAGCACTGACGTAAAAGTGTAGCCTTGCACAAAGAACTACAGTTTTCATCAGCATTGACGTACAGTTGTAAATAACGGAGAAGAGATACGCGATTTTATTGTGTCGCCGTATTTAATGAATCAACTGATGAAAATACTACAGTTCCCATCAGCACTGACGTAAAAGTGTAGTCTTACAATAAAGAACTACAGTTCCCATCTGCACTGACGTGAAGTTGTAGTCTTGCATGATGCGATTGAATCACGACGTATTATTACTAATACATTTCACCTGCAAGACGCGATCACTTTAAAAGAGCCTTGGTTGTCCTGGCCTCGTTACCTCCATCCCAGCTCAGTCGGAGCACGAGGCAACGACGGACAGGTAAGGCGTGATGAAGTAATTTCTCGCTAATACTGAGTTGCAGTACGTGTTGGCAGAAAGTGACTCTTTGTTCTTTAGCCTAGATTTAGTTGAGAAGCTAGAGAGTGGCAAGGTCTATATAGGACAAGTAATTGTTGTCAACTATGCTTTACGACTATTTTTGTCACTATCATTTTTTGCCATAGACATAAGCAGAAACGCTATCCGGTTAGCGGTGGCGTGGTATGAGTCCTAGATATAACCATAAGAGGAATAGTTGGGAGCACTTTGGTGTAAATATGTGTGAGTTAGATTATGAATAGCGACAACTTTCACATTGGTTATATGTAAGTTAGTATCGAGTTAGAAAAAGTCCACCTTAAATGACAGTATGAAGCGCAGTTACAAGCGTGACTGTGCAGGTTGGCTGTTCATCATTAATATGCTTTTTTCATGAGCTTGCCATGGATCGATAGTGGTTTTGTTTACCCAATGTGTACATTTAAAAGACACACTCTCTCAGAAACATAGTGTAGAGAGAAAATGTGATCCATGTGATTAACACATGTTGATATATTAAGCATGTTTTAAATAAAAACCTTCCCCCTTCCCTTCCTTCCCCCGTTTTTTCCATGTTGGGCCTTGTGGCTACGCCTGGCAGAGCGGGGTCTCTCGGACTGGAGTTGGTGCCGGGTGAGGTGAGGTTAAGTCCTCGTATTCTACGGGTGAGAATAATTGCAAATCTATTTATTAGATCTATACAATAAGTTTTTTTGATTTAAGAGCTGACTGAGTGATGTGAATCATTTGACTATGTTGTCACTATTAATGTTATCCTTTGTGCTTTGCAGATGTCCTACACATCTGGTAGATTCAGAGGATCAGTACAATATCAGAGGTTGTATCAAATTCAACCAGGATGTATGTATAAATTACATTTTTTCACTTTTGGAATAATGCAGTAGCAGATAAGTTTATGGTGAGGTCCTGACGAAAGCCGTGGACCGGATGTCCAATTGGCTGAAACATGTCGACCGTTCGTAAGCAGTAATTTGTTTGAACTGCTGAAATAATTCTCCCACTCTTTTTCACTGGTTTTAATTAGGATTACCTTAGATATTGGCTGAAGATTAAGTTCTTTTTCTTTTGGCAAATCCTATTTTAATCACGTACTTTATATCTTTTGCACTGCACTTTTTCCATTGGAGATTATTCTCCTATTTTCTATTGTGTCTTTCTTCTTTTCTGGAAGACCTAATAAAGGAGACAATCTATCCAGTATGCCTCAATGATCAAGAGGATAGAAGGAAGATTGTTTAGGAACCCAAATGATGATAAAGGCTCACCCCGGTGTGTGATGGGATTCCTATAATCCTAATGGGTTATTTCATCTTCACTTTTCTAGTGACACTTAGGGTCTTAATTACCAAGCACATAGCTCTATTTCAGTGAATCATACATTGAGATAAACAGTCAGCAGACGAGACCACGGATTACATAGATGTTTGTATGTGTTATATCATGGTCAGAATCAATTGCGTTCAGTAATGCAGTTTGCATGGACTTTGCAACCACTGAAAATGGGTAAAGTTCCTTTTCATTTTTTAAACACGTCTGCATTATTCTTGCCGTTTAATTTAACTACCAAACAGCAATTCATGTCCATGAAAGATGCAACATACACCCTCTTACATATCGAAAAGATAGAACCGTTACCATTCTCTGTGGCGGAGTTGGACTCTGCGGTGTGGCTAGTACAAGGGGTTATCGTTTTGCCTTTTTCTTTATTTGAGTTCAGTTCATGCATGAAGCATTATCCTGTTGGCCGTTTTCAGCCTTTAGGCAGTGCCTTCTTGCATGAACTTTGGTCCCTGCCTTTCATGTACAGGTGCATTTGGGACGGAAAAGAGGTTTTTCTCACAGGAGAGTCTTGCGATTCTGCAGTGGGTCATTCCCTCATTTGTAAAAACATTAAATTGCACGGGCTTGTAATGTTTCGGCTCCTAATCTTGCTTGTATTTTAAAGGGCATTCCTGCTCCTGTTATCTCACCTACTTTCACTGTGCTTGCAAATGGTAGCTATCTCCTTCTGAATAATCAGGACTGCTGTGGCATGCTAGCCGGCATCCCCAATATTGTAACAGTTTCCCACCGGGTTGTGTGCTGCAAAAATGTGCTTTTTCCTCCCCTGCACGACATAATAGATAGTTCCATTTGGCCTTCCATTCCAACTTTGAAGGCGGATTTCAATAAATTGAGCAGAATAAAGGCACTATTATTGAACCAGGAGGTTATGCTCACGTCCGCACGGGAGGCCTTCATCCTTCAGGTGGCTAGTACCCACAGTGAGATACAGGCCCTTTTGAACACGAACCTCCCACAACATTTCGGTGAGCTGATTCACCGTGTTTTCAATGCGTCTAGCACCGAAGGTCTTGTGCACTTTTTTAAAGTTGTGGGCTCTGGCCTTGTTACCTCCTTTCAAACTATATTTGGTGTAATACCGGCTTTTATTCATTCTATTTTTTCCAGCGTCTTTGGCGGCTTTCCGTTGATCCTCGCCTTAGCGGCTGGTATATTGCTTTTGGTCTGTTTGCTACGCAATGGCTGCACTTCCTGGGGGCCTCCTCGACCAAGGTCGACTCCGGATGCTCCGTGAACGCATGCTCATCGGCTTTGGCGTCCTACCATTAGCGTCACTCAGTGTGTCCTATAGACTTTCATTTCGCTTTGCGTATTTCACTTGCGTGCAACCTGTGATGTCTTGCTTACGATGTCCTTTCTTTTGGTCCTTGGATATTTGCCTCTCCAATACGTCTCAGTCGGACCCGGATTTTAGCCAGTTGATGGGCCCCTTAGTGGCCCATGAACGGGAATGTTCCGGCACTGGATTGATGGCGCATGCGGCTGCACTTGGAGTTTTGGCGCAATGGGATATCTGGGCGGCTGCTCAGAATCTCCTACAACAAAGTTATATTGAGTATCACGCAAGTTGTCCCGCAATGCTGATCTCTGCTCCCTATTATGAGGAACATGAATGCAGTTTTGATCTGTTGAACTGGATGGCATCTCTTTTTTCAGACGATACCAATGATGTACTCTTGGAAAGTGTGGCAGTTTTCTGCACCTACACTCTATTGGATTAGGGGCCTTCGCTTTCTGCGAACTGCATTTCTGGATTTTTTTTGTCCTGAAATTTTTTTTCATTCGCTGTCCTTCATGGGAACTTTTGGCAAATAGACGTTTACATTCTGCTCCATCTATTTGAACTCTGTTTTCGTCCTATGTTTTGACCTATGGACTGACCAGGGGAGGGTGTAGTGTGGTTTGTGACCTCATTGCCTACATTGCTAAGTTAGCTTAGGCCTGTTTGCCATGATGCCTTTTTGCACACGTTACTTTGTTTTTCCAGCCTCTGCTTGTGCCTGGCTATATTAGAACTGTCTGCCTTTTTGCCTTTCACCTTTCCTCCTGTTCCCTGTGGGTTTCGTCTGTACATCATGTACAAGGTCGAAAAACAACGTCCCTTGTTATTGCTGATCTGGTCAGCCCCTCACACCTAGACATAACACACAGTACAGTTGCACTGGAGATATTCGTGTGCTTTTAATATAGTGATCTCGCTGTTTGTGGCACTTGGAGAAAGACCTTTCCAGGGAGAAGAGCTGTGCTTGTCTGATGATGTAAACCTTGCATCTAGATATTGAGGTATGGGGGTCCGCCTGACAAAGCCCAGAGGTCTTCTATTTTTATAATAAACTAGTTAATAGCACGGGGAGGGTGGTAAGGCCATTTAGCCCTATATCCACTGTCTTTATAAAATGCTGTCCCTGTTTGTATTCTATGGAATAGTAACTATGCTTCTTATTTTATCGTTATGCTGATCGTACTGGCACGTGTACTGTATCTTAGAGCACGATAGTTGAAATAAACATTTTAAACTACACAGTGTCTCTTATTACGCACGTTGTGGACAAGTATGAGTGAGTTATGAAAGAGTGTTCTTGCTCCCGCGAGTCCTGAGAGAGACAGTGTTCTGGGTTGTCTAATCATTGGTAGCTGCGCTGCGAATGAGATGCTAAAGCTAGTCGGATTGGGATTGTGGGTACTAAGGGGCATGGTTGGCTCACCACTATACTCTGAGGTCCTATTATCCTGTGCATAGCTCTGTGTATGTGCAGAATCCCTACAACAGTTTCTGGCCAAGGGCTCCTTAAAATCATTTTCTTTTTCTTTCAGAAGCTCTGGTAGCTAGCAACACCGAAACCTGGTAGAAAGGCAGGGTTCTACTAAGGAACCAACCAAGTCCAGGGTATGTTGGTGGACGTGGACCGCTTCCCCAACCACATCATTTGATAGGAGCAGACCCGTGGCTGGTGTTTTTCAATCAAAAAACGAATACAATTGCTGCATTTTTTTTTACACACAATGCACTTCATTATTTCCTACTGTAGGAAACACAAATTATGTACATTGATCTTTTCAAAGTAAGTTACACAGGAATTTATTTTTCAGGTATGAACTGTTCATGTTCAGTAGGCGTTCCTCGGTACCGTAGGTCTTCGGCAGTGTTTTCAAACAAAAAATAGGATTAACACAGTGAAGCGGGCATTGAAAATGCACTTCTGAATATTTTTTTAAATGACTTCTGTACAGTTAGAAAGGTTAGAATGTAATTTTTATAAAGGTCGCCGCAATATGCCACCACCTCATTAGACATACATTGCTTTGCCAATTACAGCTTTGTTTTCGCTGCCTTCTTTCCCTAGGATGATGTGACGGCTTCTTGGAAAGTTAACTAGACAGGTTCACAATAGCGGTGATAATAAATATATCCAACATAATATTTTACAACTCTGCTTCATCTCAGCCATTTCCCTATTATGTTCTGGTAGGGAGCTGAGGAGCACCATTGCCAAGTCAATACTGCCATCTAGAGCACAGAAGTGTAAGACAGGTAAATGCTCCGATCCAGAAAACATTTAGCAGGTTTAAGGAACCATGTTAAACAAGCACGGCCACGCGGCCGCGAAAGGAATGCGAGGTATGCAGCTGGCACCCGGCCACGCTGCTGCTCGCGCACAAGAGAGGAAAGCCAGATGGCGCCTGTGTGAGAGGAAAGCCAGATGGCGGCTGCGCGCGTGCCCGCGCGCGTAACTGCAAGCTTTAGGCCACAAGCAAAAGCTTGTGGTCGGATTTCTAAAGCCCACTCACTAAATGTCTCGCCAGACCAGCGCATGCGCTGGCTCAGGCGAGACCTAAAAATGAGAGACTAATAGAAATGGAGAATGACAAAATCAATGCGTACATTGGCAGATGCGAGATGGGATGAACAATAAATGAGATGGAGAGTAGATATGATTGAGGGAGCGAGATTGTACTCTGCATTGGTGACTGATGGAGGTGATATGGGGAAAGAGAAGTGGAAAAAACAGAAAGGGAGAAGGGCATGAAGACAGCGATACTAGTGATAGCTTGTTGGATGGATTGTTGGCAGAACGTCCACCTCCATGTAGCCAGTCATACCCCGGAAGTGGGAGAAGTCCAGATGCTACCAGTAATACTGGAAATGCTTCGGCACCAATGGCCCCTGGCCCTGGTGTTGTGGGGGTTATATCGACAGGGGATGTCCAAACTAGAGTGAGGGAGCATATGAAAACATGTGCCCCCGAAGCCTCACAGCATTGCAATCCTAGTTCTGTCTCAAAGATTCAGAATGCTCTTACGGTACCGGTCACCATTGGTCCCATTGTTCCCATCTATGATCCAAATTTAGCTGGGAATGAAACTCAGAGAACATCCGTAGCTATAGAGAGAGGGACAGCACTGGAAAGAACAAAGAGTCCTAAGATGAGATTTGTTCCATTAACTCCGATGAATGCAAGTACCCCTTATGCAGTGACCGCAGTTCCTTCTGTAGTCCAGACTGGGTTAGGACTCATAAGGTCTTTTCCTGGATTGGCAGGTATAGATTTTCCTGTGTGGGAAACACTTACTAGAGTGCGTAACAGTACACTGTCGAGAAACTGCTCCTATGCAGAAGACACCTGAGAGTCACCATATATTTGATGTTTTAGATTTAGAGACGTGGTTGAAAGAACGTGGCAATGCTAATGCGAGTCAGAGCACTGAACCGAGTCAGGGAACTATAAAGTCAGCTGTAAAGGTAGACTTGATTGATATGGTCAAATTGAAAACAGATTGGATGAAATGATAAGTGGGAGTTTGGATTTAAATCAAATTGATACCTATCAATCAAGAGAACTGGTGTTCATGGCCAAAGTTGTTACCAGGAGAGTGAGACAAACTCATGAGAAATTACATGAACTAGCTCAAAAATATGATGTTGATCCTAGACGGACTAAGTCTTTGCAGAAGATCCATAGGTTCGCTTTCAATGACCGGGATATTGAAGATTTGAGGTCACCTGGACTGAAAACTCAAATTAGGGAACTAATTGCAGGCATTTGAGCTTAGAGTACATTAGATAAGTGGGAAGACAAATGGTCTAGGATAAAGGGTTCTAAGAGAGCAGCAGGAAAACCATCTCCCTAGGGGAAAGAGTTACAGGAGTTGGAGCTTATCCGCTATGAGAAGTGCCTAGTGGGGGTTATGTACATGTACCTTGGAGTAGAGGTGATCTTGCTGCATTTACAAATGAATTCCCGAGGTTGAGAGAGAGAAGCCTGTAGAATGGTACAAACAGGTTGATCGCTTTGTGAAAATCTCAAAAGTGCTATGGGTCGACAAACACGCTGTTTGAAATTGTGGTTCCTAGTGATTTGTGATCTGCATGTAAAACATCCACAGAATGGCCTGAGGGTGAACTAGAGAGAGACCCATTGACGCATGGTCTGTCACCGATAGTGATGAAGAAATATGACCAGGTGATTACGTGGTTAAAGACTAAGGTGGCTCCACAGGATATTGACTGGGTTAAGATTGATAGAACTACCCAAGAACCTAAAGAGACAATTCATGCGTATTAAGAAAGGTTGTTACAGGCTATCAAAAGGAACAGTGGAATGGATACGCTTGAACTCAGGGACATGGGAGAGTTTGTATCTAGATTTGTAACTGGGTTGCAACCTGAAATTAGCATGATGATTCAACAACATTTGATTTGTTGGCGGAATAAATCTGTTGATGCAATTCAGCGTTACGTTAAGTATTGCAGCAATGGGGGACGTGGCCAAGCCGGCGACGAAAATGGCCACCTGGCTCTGAAGCTCCGTGTAGCTTCCCAGCCCACTTGCATATTCCCTCAATGAAAACCGTCCAGAAGCCCCGAAATTCGGCATAGAAGGCAGCGGAGGATGTGCTGACCCCGCCGGTCCAACAACAGATCCGATCGGAGCCCGCAATTGTGATCGGCGGCGACGGGCGGATACAGCGGCACGCCCCGGCCCAGCACGAGCTCCGCGCCCGGCCTCCTTCCTGGCGGGCGGGGTCGACGAGAACGGGAGGACGAGGATTGCGGTGCGGCCGGCGGACTGGTCTGGCCGCGAAGAACCGGTGAGACGCGCTGCGCCCCCGCCCCAGGCCACTAATACTCCCCCGACTTGTGGCGGACTGCGGGTGGGGGCTTGATATCTCCGCACTGACGCGGCCGGGCCCGGGTCTCGGCGGCCGCCTTCCATTGCGCAACACAGCGGGCCTGCCCAGCGGAGGGCCTGGCTGAAGCACGCTGTGCCTCTCTGCCCACTACCACGCTGTGGAGTTACCCACGCTACTCACCGCCATCGCCACCTCAATCTGTTGCTGTCTGCTGGGGGGTGCCTGCAGCACACTGTGCCTCCCCGTTCAGGGCTAAATGTGAGAAGTACCTACGCCACCAGCCGTTATTACAGCGTCCATGAGCGCAATTATCTCCAGCACCTTCTTCTACACCAGTGCGCTGTGGCTGCAATCTTGCCTGCATCCTGATCTTGCGGTGCCCAACAGTTGCTGGCGCTCGTCGCACCTGAGTCCCCGTGTTCTTTGGGAGCTCCCCTCTCACCCGGTCAGTGCCCTCCAGATTGCTACCCGCAACCTCTGCTGCACTCACGCATGCTTGGGCGAACCTCCCGACTGAACCCGGGCACCATCTGCGCCACACCCTAACCAACAAGAATACGATCCTTGCACAACGGACATTGCCATTTCGAGTTCCTCTTCGTACATCGCCAGTGAGGGGGTTGATAGTGCAGGGAACACCCGCTGGGGCCTGGAGGGTCACAGCAAAGCAGTTTTGACACGGCATGGGCCGCAAGGACCCGAAACAAAGGACTTTGCCATTTGAAAAAATAATTGACACCGCTCCACAGCAGGACCCAGCCATGGCGGAATCTGCGCACCAAGCAGGGCAAGAGGACACCCCCTCAGACACAACGACATCCCTACTCCGGGAGATGAGAGCGGGTTTTAAGGCATTGGACAACCGCTTTGATCTGCTCGACAAAAACATCTCGAGTCTGAGCGCCAAAATCCAAGTGCACGACAGACGGCTCGATGTAGCTGAAGCACGCATCTCCGACATTGAGGACGGGACTGCGCAATCCGCTAAACGTCTGGAAAGGGTCGAGCACATTTTAAAGGAGGTGGCCCTCAAAAATGAAGACCTCGAAGCGCGCAGCCGCCGCAACAATCTCCGCATTCTTGGCGTTCCGGAGACAACCCACACTGGCCGAATGGACCTATTTGTTGAGACTTTGTTAATCGGATTATTCGGCAAAGACTCCTTTACTGCTGGCTTTGTAATCGGGAGGGCACACAGATCTCTAGGACCTTGCCCCAACCCCGGTCTTCCCCCCAGACCCATAGAGGCGTGCGTCATGAACTTCCGGGACCGAGACGCAGCACTTCGCTTGGCAAGAGAGAGAGGTGACATTGACTGGCAGGGCGCAAAACTATCCTTTTACCCAGATTTTACGCCCATGGTGCAGGTCGCACGGCGTAAATTCAACGGGGTCAAAGCTACCCTGAGGAACTTAGGGTTGAGATATGGTATGCTATACCCTGCCAGGTTAAAGGTCGACGTGGACGGCAGGGCTCAAATCTTTGAAAATCCAACAGAAGCGCAGGAGTTTTGCCGAGTCTACAAACAGAACAATCTTCCTTCTAACAGGGCGGGGTCAGGCCCTTCCCCTCCGCACAGTGGATCTGACGCAAGTGCCGAACTGTTTTCCAGTGCTGGCACGGGGTGATTCAGCACCTTGACTCACGTAACTTGTTTCAATGTAAATCTTGGGAATATGTTTTTTGACATCCTTGCATTGGCATTGCATTTAGCTGGAAGCTTGCCGGGCGTGGCCGCCCTCATGGTGTATCCTTTGAGAATGGTTTGGTTTAATCTGGGGTACTGTTTTTGGGATCTTCATTTCAATGTAAAACAATTTGGTACTTCACGTTCTTTATTACGTTGGGAATGGCCCTTCCCCGGTTGGGGTTTGGCTGGGTGGGAGGCGGAGGGGGGTTGCTCAAATGTGAAAATTGTGTCTCACGGGACATGTCAAGTCGTTCACTGTTGCTCATAGTTGTTTGCTGTCGCCACAAATCAGTGTTGAAATTGCCATCTCGGATAAATGGCCAGGTTTGGTAACATAGAGGGTCCCTCAGACCTCTCCCTAATGTCTTGGAATGTACGGGCCTTAATGATACTAGGAAACGTAGACAGGTGCTCCATTACCTGATACGACACAATGTCGATATCGCTTATTTACAAGAGACACACCTCCCCAAAACAGACACGGCGCACTTTGGAACTAGCTGGGGTGCACATAGGTATTTTGCTAATTACAGTAACTACGTGAGGGGTACTGCCAATTTAATACATAAGAGAGTTCCCTTCCGCTTTAGCTCCATGATTCAGGATGACGAGGGAAGATACCTCGCGGTCTCTGGGACCCTGCTGGGTAGGAATGTCACATTGCTTTGCGTTTATGCCCCTAACACTGATGCCTCTGATTTTTTTCATTCCCTTCACACACGACTCATGCGGCTGCAGTCACAGACGTTAATTATAGGTGGGGACTTCAACCTACTACTCGACCCTGAAAGGGATGGCACCTCTAAGTCTTCGGACGTTAAACCGCGGGCCCGTCGAGCACTTCGAGAGCTCTGTGACCGGTTCACGTTGTTAGATGTCTGGCGCAAACGTAATCCAAACACCACAGAGTATACCCACTATTCAGGCCAGCACAACACCTGGACGAGGATTGATTATTGGTTGCTCTCCCCCGACATTTATGGTTGGTGCACATCAGTTGGGACCCTTCCTGGGACTTACTCAGATCACTCCCCGGTGACGCTACACCTTAAGGTCCCCCGTCCAGAGGGCTTTGAACGTCAGTGGCGCTTCCCCAGCCGCACTTTGCATGATGAAGTGTTCAAGGAAGAGATACGGGAAGCCATAGAGGAATACTTTTCCATCAACACAGGCTCGGTGGACACGTGGGCGGTTCTGTGGGAGGGTTTTAAGGCTGTTATCAGGGGTACGTGCATAGCTAAACACGCAGGAGTCCTCAGAGACCTACGTAACACACTGGCGCGTCTAGAACGCGACCTCCAGGCATTGATGAGGCTACCACAAGTCACACGCAATCCACTTACGAGGGCAGAAGGTTGGTGATACTGGAGGAATATTTATTTATTTATTTATTTATTTTCATTTGTATCGCGCGACAAATCATCCCCACAGTGATCTCTCGGCGCTTTTGGCTACACAGTGCTGAAGGCTAGGACAAAATTGCGGATTTAGAACAGCCAGGTTTTTAACTGCTTCTTAAACTGCCCCAAGCTTGTGCACGCGCGTAGCTCATCCGGCAAGCGGTTCCAATGGAGCGGGGCTAGATGTGAGAAAGCGCGCCCTCCCATTTTGACTTTCCTGATTTTACAGGGACGTAGTAAATTACGATTGCTAGATCTCAATAAACGGGCAGGTATATAGGGAACTAACTTCTTCCTTAGGTAGACCGGGCCAATGCCCTGCTGTGCTTTAAACACCAACGTCAAGAGCTTAAACACTGCTCTCTTCCTCATGGGCAGCCAGTGTAGTTGTTGCAAAAGAGGTCGGGAGGGGGTACGTACTGGTTTGTTGAGGACCAGTCGGGCCGCCGTATTTTGCACTACCTGTAGCCTAGATGCAAGGTCCTCCCTAATTCCTACTAGTAGTGCGTTCCCATAGTCCAGTCTACTAACTAGTAGTGCCTGTACTAGGGTCTTTCTGGCCTCCAAAGGGATCCAAGGAAAAATCTTCCTCAGCATCCGCATGATGCCAAAGCATGCGCCCGATACTGACTTCACGTGTTCCTCCATCGAGAGCTTATTATCAAACAGGATACCCAAATTCCGTGCCTGAGTGGTTGGATTGGGTGCCTCCCCCAATTCTTCCGGCCACCAGTCCGACGACCATAATTCCGTCGCCTTTCCAAACAGCAGGATCTCCGTCTTATTGGAGTTGAGCTGCAGAAAATTCTCGCTCATCCAAGCAGCAATTTTCAGCATGCAGGATTTAAACTTTGCTCTGGCTTTCGCTGGGTCCGTCTCGATGGAGATTATCACCTGCGTGTCATCCGCATACGAGATTGTCTCAAAACCGCAAGATCTTATGATGGTGGCCAGCGGTGCCACATAGATGTTGAATAATGTGGGGCTTAAGATGGAGCCCTGCGGGACCCCCTTGTCTACTGCGGTGGTCTGAGAGACGAATGTGTCTAATTGGACACATTGTGCTCTATTGTTAAGAAAGCTCTGCAGCCACGCCCATGCCAAGCCTTCGACACCAATCTCCCGCAACCTGTCCAACAGGACACGATGAGAGATGGTGTCAAAGGCTGCCGATAGATCAAGGAGCACTAGCATGGTGGGCGTCCCTCTGTCCAGTGACATCCTGATCGTATCCATGACCTCCACCAGTGCCGCCTCCGTGCTATGGGCTGCACGGAAACCTGATTGCGAGGGGTCCAATAACCCATACTGCTCCAGATATCCTGTAAGTTGTTTGTTTACCAATGTCTCCATGACCTTCGAGCTGCAAGGGAGGAGGGAGATTGGTCTATAATTTTGAAGATCCGCCGGGTCTGCCAGAGCCTTCTTCAGCAAAGGTTTTATATGCGCTTTTTTCCATTTCCTGGGAAATACGGCCGTAGCCAGGGAGATGTTACAAACCTCAGCTAGCGACGGAGCTAAAATTGGGGCAAGTTCAGCCATTATAAATGGCACCGCCGGGTCTGAGGGGGCACCTGATTTCGTTTGTGCCAACACTGCTACCACTTGCTCTGTGGTAATAGCTGTGAAAGCATCGAGTCTAGGTAGTGTGGGGTCTCTCTTCGGAGGGGCCAACCCCTTCGGTGCTGCTCCTGCCGCTAGAGAGCTGTAGATCTTGTCTACCTTATCCCTAAAATGATTTGCTATGTTATCACATAGTGTTTGTGTCGGGGTATAGAGGGACTGTTAGCTTTAGGGTTTGTGAACTCTTTGAGTATTTTAAAGAGCTCCTTAGAAGAGTTCTTTGCCTCCCGTATTCTCGAGCCTAGGTGGTCTCTTCTTGCTGAGTTACAGTTTGTTAAATAGGCTTTGTGTGCTACTGAAAAGGCCAGTTTATCCTCTGGCCGCTTGGTTTTCCTCCATTTTCTTTCTCTGCCTCTACACCTGGCCATTTCCTTCTTAAGACTTTCAGAGTACCAGGGGCTGAGACAGCCCTTTCCTGCGTTCGTACTACTCCTGCACGGCGCGATGATATTTAGCGTGTCTCCAATTGAGGCCTCCCATTTTTCTAAGGCATTATCACTTCCCTCTCCTTTGTCGAAGGAGGGGGTCTAAAGACCTGACTAAATGCCATAGGGGTGACTTTCCTCCAAGCTCTACAGGGAAACAGCTGACCGGGAGATCTTATTCTTAGGGAAGTATCAGACAGACGATACGGCGAGGGTGAGAGACCTGGCAGAGTTCTGGCCCAACTCCTACGCCCCCCATATCACAAGACTTATATCACTGAAATACATTCCCCAGATGCACACATATACACCTCCACGGCGGACATTCAGAACAAATTCTTGGAATATTATTCTACTCTATACTCCACCACCATAGGGAGCGATCATGAAGCGCAAGAGGGTTATTTAGACGAGATAGCCTTGGTGTATCTCGAGAAATACATGCAAGATTTTTTGGCAGAACCCATCTCGGTTGCAGATGTGATATTAGCCATTGAGACTATTCGTGGCTCATCCGCACCAGGGTTGGACGGATTCACCGGAGACGTCTATAAAGAATACAAGGAGTTATTAGCTCCAAAACTCATTGAGGTATATGCTGAGGCATTGGAGACACATATACTGCCCCCCACTTTTAGAGAGGCAGTCATAATTCTCCTTCCCAAACCTGGCAAGGACCCCACGCAATGTGGTTCGTATCGGCCACTATCCCTCCTAAATTTAGATTATAAAATCTTGGCCAAAGTCATTTCTAATCGGTTGTCCCAATTAATGGAGTTCATCATTTCACCGGCTCAATCTGGTTTTGTGCCGCATCGCTCCACTTCCCTCAATCTCCGAACACTTTTTTCGGTCATTCATAGGATAAACCCAGACACGCCGGCCGCAGCCACTCTTCTAGACACGGAGAAAGCCTTTGATTCTTTAGTATGGCCCTTCTTTCTCTCTGTTATGAGGTGCATGGGCATGCCCATGGGTTTCATCGCCACGACAACATTATTGTATAATAAACCAACTGCTCGGTTGCGTTTAAACTGTACGCTCTCCGATCCCTTTCAGTTATCCCGTGGAACCAGACAGGGCTGTCCACTGTCCCCGCTACTATTCATCCTGGCCATGGACCCCTTGATACGTCATTTTCAGGAACGACATTTACACAGGGGCCTACAGCTTAACACCGGCCCCCTCTTGGTTTCCCTATACGCAGACGACACGATCCTCTATGTCCGACACCCTCATGATAATTTGCATGAATTGATCAGGGAAATTATTCGATTTGGTCGCTTCTCGGGATTGGGCATAAATTGGCACAAATCAGTTATATTCCCGCTGACAGCCAGCACAAAACAATGGGACTGCGAATTCCCTTTAGAATGGTGCACAGATTCAGTTAAATACCTAGGAATCCATATCCACTTAGACACCGCCCAAATATTAAGTCTTAATTATGGGCGAGCAGTCGACACACTCACAACTCAAATAGAGAAATGGCTAAGGCTACCCTTATCACTTGCAGGCCGTGTATCGATTCTAAAAATGGTAGTACTCCCTAAATTCTTATATCTTTTTAATAACATACCTATTCCTCTTACCAATAATTTTTTTCAAACACTTCGTACTCTTTTGACCTGCTTGATTTGGGGTGGGAAGCAGGCGCGAGTCCGATGGGCAATCCTCACGTTACCGTATGAGAGAGGGGGATATAATGTTCCGGATCTTCAGTTATATTATTTAGTGGCCCAATGTAGCTATGCTTATTCGTGGTATCACCCTGACGCCCGGATTCCATATCTACGACCGGAGGCTGACCTCATTCTTCCTGGACAGCTCGCGGCAATCCTGCCTACGGGCTTCCCCAGAGACCCACTGGATATCCAAACCGTTTCCTCCACAAGCTGGGCATGGAAGAAACTGTGCCGGATTACAGGTACAGAAGCTCTTTATTCTTCGGCTCTGCCCATCGTAAACCCCCGTTTGATACCAATCACGGGAGAGCGATTGGTGCAGCGCACTCTCACGAAATTTGAACTTTCGCGGATAGGCGACCTATACCCAGATGGCCACATTTTTTCCTTAACGGAGGACGCCCGGTTCCAAACAGGTACCATTATGGACAGGTTTGTCATGGGCCGCATCTGCTCCGCCCTACGCTCCACCTACCCATCCTTTCCGGTTGAGCCAACCTCCTTCCCTCCTCTCACTATGGTTATTGAGAACGCAGATAACATACATCTCATTTCAAAACTTTATAAGGCATGTACGGCACTGAAACCCATAGACGACAGCAAAGTCCGTAGGGCTTGGGAAGTTGATTTGGGAACGACAATTACAGATGAGCAATGGGCCAAATGCTGCTCGGTTACACAGGACGTCTCGCTGAACAGTAGACACAAGCTCTTACACTTCAAATTTTACCCGCCGCATATATTTCACCCCAGCATTGGCGCACAAGATAGACCCTTCCAAGCCACACAACTGTCGTAAATGCTCCGCTCCTCAAGCCGATTTTGCACATCTCACCTGGACGTGTCAGAAACTGCAACACTACTGGGAATACATACATTATACACTAGGGAAAATGACCAATCTCTCTCTGACTCCTACCCCTGAGGTGGCCCTGCTGGGGTATACAGTGAACTTCCCTAAAAAGGTCAGACGGTTTGCAGCATTGGGTCTGCTGCTGGCAAAACGAGAGGTGGCCATCCATTGGGGGCGCAAATCTGTTCCGACCGTCCAGAACTGGCTGCATAGTCTAGCGTATTGTAATGTTAACAGTGAAATATACGCAAGTGTGATACCTAGCTTGTCCCGTCCCAAGGACATATGGGCCCCTTACCGGTCATACATTAAGACATTACGTCAAGACTCAGATCGGCAATTGGAGCAGGGCATAGTACCAGAGGGAGTGGGGTAATCGTGTCTCTGCAGATGTTATTGCCCTATTGTACCATCAGTGCTGAAAGTAATTCATATATATGTCAATTCCACACACGCAAAGCACGACTATTGAAGTTTTTCACTGGGCGAGGTGCATCAGCAGGGATCCCTCTCTTTATTTTTTACACGCCATACTGTGAATGCAACAGCCTTAAATTATCTTGTAGTTATCTTGAGGACTGCTAACTGTAAGAATCATTGATATAGATATGTCGTGACAATGTATAATGACGCAATGGTGAACTAATACATATGTACAATGTTTTTTGATTGAAGAAAAGGAAAATAAAGTTAAAAACAAAAAAAAGTATTGCAGCAATGACATTGAGATGAGACCGAAAAGGATGAAGGAAAAACTGATGTTGGTGCAGATGAAGGCTGCTCAGAGAGGAGGCCAGGTTCAGCCCTATGTAGGGAATCTCGCCCCAGTGTCAGGGACATACCAAACAGGAGTTCAGGTGCAACAAGGTGGAGGAGAAGATGACTACTCAATGTCACTGAACAATGCCCCAAACCATGTCTTGACATTACTGACGAGCCATTACCTGAGTCTTCCCAAATACTGTTTGTGGATGGCTCGTGTTTGAGGGATCATGAGGGAAACAGGAGGGCTGCCTATGCTATCTGCACTGTTTTGGGGATGGTGGAAGGTGCTTGGTTTCAAGGAGTATTCTCCGCACGAGTGGCTGAATTGATTGCCCTAACACGTGCATGCTGTGTTTCAGACCAGCTGAGAGTGGCCATATTAACTGATAGCCAATATGGGTTCGGTGTGGTGCATGATTTCGGATAGTTATGGTCTCCGAGGGGTGTCATGACCTCAATGGGGTCCCCAATCCGCAATGGAGAAGCTGTGAGAAAACTATTGAAAGCTTTACTGATGCCTCGAGAAATTGCTGTCGTTAAGTGTCATGCCCACTGTAAAGGAAATTACTTTGTCATAGTTGGGAACCGTTACTCTGATGAAGTTGCACGTTACTGTACACTGAATGCTTGCACTTTCAACAGGGAATACATAAACAAAAGAACAGATGAGAACAATTGCAACCTGTTGATGACAGTTGCTGATACCTGGGATGAGGTGAAGAGATTGAAAGAGGAAGTGTCTGAGAAAGAGCAATTGGGTTGGACCAAACCAGGATGTGTGAAAAGAGATGAAAACATTTGGTTTCAGGCGATGGAAGACCAGTGTTGCCTAATAGTATGTTGTACCTGATGGCAAGACATATTCATGGGCCTACGCATGTAGGAAGGGATGCGATGGTGAGGGTGTTCAGGCAAACATGGTTTAAATCAAAGTTCCGAGTGATGGCTGAGGCATTGTGTCATAGGTGTGTGACCTGTCAGCAAATGAATGCGGGAAAGAGAACTGCCAAATTGGGAGGTCAGGAGGACCTTTTCACAGGATGCAGTTGGACTTTGTCGAGATGCATGTGTGTAATGGATTGAGATGCATTTTGGTGGTGTGTGCATATTTTCTCGTTGGGTGGAAGCTTATCAAACTAGAAGGTGTGACAGTCTCACTGTAGCTAAGTTACTGCTGAAGGAACTCATTCCGAGGTTCGGATTTCCAACTACTTTGGAGTCAGACCGAGAGTCTCATTTTAATAATGAGATCTTGAGATTATGTGCAGCATTACAGGTGGAGCAAAGCTTGCATTGCAGTTATCGGCCGGAGGCTGCAGGTATTGTAGAATAGATAAATGGCACTTTGAAATCCAGGTTGGCTAAAGTATGTGTTTCGACATCTTTGAAATTGCCCAATGTGCTGATATGACTCCGCAGTATCCCAGACAGAGAACAGGACTATCACCACATGAGATCATTATGGAGTGAGCTATGAGATTACCTGCTGTGCCTGTCAACATGCTTGTGAACATATCAAATGATTTGGTGCTCGACTACTGTAAGGGGTTATCTGAGGTAGTTCATTCGGTGTCTCACCAGGTTGAAGCAGCAACAGCACCGCCAGATCAGGAGCAATGTCACGACCTCAACCCCGGAGACTGGGTCGTTGCTAAGAAACGTGAGGAAGAACTGCCTTGAGCTTCGGTGGCATGGTCCGTTTCAAGTGATCCTGGTTACAGCGACAGCTGTGAAGTGTGGTGGTCTTCCGAACTAGGTGCATGCGGAGCACACTCGGTGCCCTCTGTGGTGCCTTCAGGACACGGAGCCCGCGGCTGTGTCGGTGATGGTGTCGACTGCTTTTCCCCCCTCTGTGGCAACTGAAACCCACGGTTCCAGAGGCGGTACCCAGAGGTAAGTGAAGTCTTTGCTGTCCCTGAGACTTCGTGAACAGGAGGCAAGCTCTATTTCAAGCCCTTGGAGATACTCAGCAATAAGTGAAGAAAGTTCAGTCCAGTCCTTTCACTGCCCAAGGCAGAAGCAGCAACTGCAGGCCAACCCAGCAAAGCAACAATGTAGTGTTGAGGTCCGCAGCCGAGAAGTAGTTTTATGTAGATTTATTGAGTTAAGTTACAAGTAGTTGAGTTGTAGAGATACAGCCCACCAGGAGCAGTGTGCCTGCTGCTCAGCCCATACTCCAACTGTCACACTCAAGCATCCAGGCACCCAAACATTCCATTCAAGACCATCACACCAACATTCCATGCATCACATTCACACTGGCTGAGCAGCTAGGGAGAAAGTAACCAGATAAATAAAATATAAGTTACAACTTACCTTCCCATCTTCCACAAAACAAAAATAGAAACCACAAAGAAGAAAAAAGTTCAAACAAGGAGAACCCCAAGAAATAGAAATATGGAAATGTAGAGAAAAAGCAAGAGGAAAGTGAAACCAAACGTGAAAGGATCATAGCAAAGATACCAAGAAAATCAAGCTTGAGCAAGGAAGAAAATGCACCGGAGATATGCAAGAGTAAGTACAAGAGAAAAAGAAATATCCAAGAGAGAAGTACAAGAAGTACATGTAAGAAGAATAGCAATGTAGAGGAGATGCATAGACAAATATACATAATATATATATCACCCACCCATCATCCTCCTATAATTGTTTAAGAAACATTAGAAATGGGTCACGGACACCTGAAATGACTTACCCCTAAAGGCACATATGGGACTAAAACCCATTAGAACCCCTATGTGGAGGTTAGAGTGTGAACGAAATAATTTAATACATGGGACTCGTACCCATTAGAACCTCTGTGTGGAGGTCAAAAACGTGCACAGAAAATAAAACACATGGGACTTGTACCCATTAGAACCCCAGTGTGGAGGTCAAAAACGTGCACAGAAAATAGAACACATGGGACTTGTACCCATTTGAACCCCTATATGGAGACTAGAAACGTGCATAGAAAAATGGAACACATGGGACTCGTACCCATTGGAACCCCTGTGTGGAGGCTAGAAACGTGAAGCACAGAACAATAGAATACATGGGACTCGTACCCATTGGAACACCTATGTGGAGGCTAGAAACGTGCACAGAACAATAGAACACATGGGCACATGGGATTTGTACCCATTGGAACCCCTTGTGTGGAGGCTAGAAACGTGCACATGTAAAAAAAATAAAAGTGTAACTAAGACACAGACAAATGGGAAACCACCCACCAAAAGACTAGAACCTCCCTTATGTAAAAGTACCCAGGCAACCTGTCGCAACGTACCTGACCGGGAAGAGGAGGAGACCGATGACCTACTTCCCCCTTATGTCTCTCCTGTATTTTATTTACAGTCTCCATGGGAACGTTATTCGGCGGACGAACACGTCTCCTTTAATCTCCCATGCTTCCGGGAGTCCAGTCCGACCCATGTGACGCTGTCACATGATCCAATGACAGTCGAGGAAGACGAGAGGGCGGCCCTTATAGCCGCGGATGCGGAAGACGGAAGGAGAGACCTGGAGGTCCACGAGAACGCGAGACCAAGGACCGAGGCCAGGAGAGACACAGCTCCCAAGACTACGGCGGTACTTCTTCAGTAGACACCGGATGCGCCGTGACGTCTACCGTGCCGGAACGACGATCACAGGAGATCCAGAGGAGGGAGCCGGACCCTATCCGGTACCACGCAGATACCAGCCACGCTCTCGGAGGAGCTTGGCTACCTGAGGTACGGGCTCGTATCCAGGGTCGGTTTGCCAAAGGGCGTTCAGCGGCAAGAGAGCCGTTAGCCAGGGCCGGGGAGGGTTAGAATGTAGAGCAAGCGTCTGTTCGCAGCGTAGCTGTTCCAGCGCTAGCGACACACTTGGTGGTGGTATAGGTGCTCCTCCCTCACTCCTCTCCCTACTACGTTGTACATAAGCCGGCATACATGCACTAAAACAGTGTTCTTTTCCCTTGTTTCCATGCCTCCCCTGTCCGCCTACTACTGGGACGAAGACAAGGTCCTTCAATGAACCCTTCCTCTGACGTCAAGACGGGAGGGAAACCAAGCCGAGTCCTGACTTGTCATTGCCCATTCCACACAACCAAAGTAAATGGCAACCATAAGCCATGAATATGTGCCCCAAAACACCAAACTATAACTTGTAGCCCTAAAGTGGACTAGGTGCAAAACTAGGTTGCGTGGACACACTGCGGGGAAAAACTAGCACGCTAAAAAAAAATGCAGAACATTCTTTTAGCTGAAAAACAATAAACAGACACTGTATTTTATGTGCTAGAAGAACCTTGAAACTATCAATAGCGATGTGTCGTGACATGCTGAACACAGGCAAGAGCCTGATGCAACACAATGAGCCTAAGGAAATGCTCAAATGTCACCGCTTCAAAGAGGAAGAACATACGAAACTGCCACATACAATCAGCCATAAATTCAGTACCAATGCGGAAAGTGGAATGCTGTGGGCTAAAATGAAGTCATAAGAACATAACTACAGACATTACAGGCAGTAGACTATGTTACTTGCCACAACTGCTTGAAACTGATCAGTTTAAATAGAAAATAACCTCCAGAGTCAAACGTTGAGAAAAATGACCAAACACTGTAAAATTATCACATTGTTCCTTTTTTGTCCAGAATACAGTGCGGAGCAGCAGTATACCGAGAAACCTCGAAGTGTCCAGCTTGCAAAAACGTCTTGTCTTTCATACACACGGTGCTTGCGGTTGACCGAAAATTATCCGGCCCAGGAAGACCATTACGGGATAGTACGCAGCCCCTCTGCTTGTGTAGTGCCACAGATTCCAACATGGCGGCACGCCTTATAGACGCAGTACCGGATGGCTCACGGCACGTTACTGCTTGAAGGCATCCCTAAGCAGCTGGGGTGCTGCACAGCAACAAAGGCGTAGATGAAAAAGCTCTGCGCGATGAAGCTGAAGGTAAGATTGCGCATGCAATTAACGACTCGTGCCACATTTTGAAAATGCCCTGCAGCGGTTGAACTGGCAGCGTTGCCACACTTCACGTGCCACCAGTAACATGGTAGTTTTACCATAGTTTCTCCAGGCCTCAGAAATAGACACCAGCAAAATGTTCTCTGCGAAAATGATGAAACTTCTCTTTTTATAATTCTACCCATTTGCGTTGACTGGATCGTGGAGCCAAATACCATATGACTCTCGAATGTGCCTAAGGTCACGCATTTTGTGGCTGGAAACACTCATAAGAAAGTCAAATAAAATCACCAGCTGTATTTCCACCAATTCCAGAGCCAATAAAGAAAATGTAACAGTAATGTTCTCACCGCAATAAAAATACTTGCTCTCGCCACAGGCACAACGCTCAGGTTCCATCCTAAGTACTGTGTGTACCCCAGCAGTGAAAACACCCGCATAAGAGAGTGCATAGTTGAACATGCCACTATACTTTCCAGAAGACATCATGTAGGAGCGTAACACATTCCACAGATACCACGCTGTCATGCGCAGTGCAGGAATCTCCCATCCCATCTCCCGCTGACAAGTGCTGAGGATCACACAAGTTGTCATAGTGGCAGGAACTGCCAATCTGTGTAGCCAATGAAGTACGCACAGGCTGGGGCTGTCCGGTGAAAGGGACACTGGTGGGGCTGGCACGCCTTGTACTTCAAAGTAGGCTTTATCGTGGTTGTGAAGGTTTCCTTTAGAGATTTCTTGTTTCTGAGTTCAGGCATACTAAACTCAATTTCTCTATCTTGTCCCAGTGGGAAGTTATACTTGTAAGATGTTACAAAGTATCTCCCATTCAATCCTGTAGGACAGATAGCCTTTCAATAGTGAGAAACGAAATACACAGTATTTCACTATGAGGGCATGTCACACACACCAGTACATGTCCTACTTTTCACATACACTGCACCCTGCCTACAGGGGGACCTTGGGCCTACCATAGGGGTGTCTTACATGTAAGAAAAGGGAAGGTTAGGGCCTGGCAAGTGGGTGCACTTGCCAGGTTGGCATGGCAGTCACAACTGCGCACAGACACTGCAGTGGCAGGTCTGAGAACCCTTTGAAGGGCTGCTTGTGTGGGTGGCACAATCAGTGCTGCAGGCCCACTAGCAGCATTTGATTTACAGGCCCTGGGCACACACAGTCCACTATACTAGGGACTTAGTAGAAAATCAAATAAGCCAAACATGGAAACACTAATTCATTTACATAATTTACCTGGAGAGCATTTGCACTTTAGCACTGAATAGCAGTGGTAAAGTGCCCAGAGTTTTAAAACCAACAAAAACAGGGTCAAAAACAGGAGCTCAAAAAGCAAAACGTCTAGGGGTAAACCCGCTGAAAAATCCAAGTCTAACACAACCCCCTCCCAGCCTAAATCCAGGGTAGACTAATCAATCCCTTGATGGACTTCCCTGCTTGGGGCGATAGAACATAGACCTGGCCCACAACAGCGGGGGCACGTTCTGGTTCTACGCCTTGCTGAACCCAGTTGGATCCCTCTGTCCATACTCTCAGGGCCCACTAAGTTAACCCAAGGGGAACCCTTCTCCTCACCTGTAGACACCATCTGTGCAGCACCTAACCTTAGCCTGCTCACAGGTGTGTCCCAGCAGGCAGACAGTACCCACATGGCCAGCACTGTGATGTGGTCCAGTCCACCCCTGGGGTGTGACTCCGGTCCTCTCCCCAGGGACACCTCTGTCCACCAGAACAGCAAGCCACAGAGGCCACTGACAGCTGTCAGTGCCGAGAGCCAGGCCTCATGCCTCTCAGGGCTCTCTAACCTCGGTGGCGTTAGAGAGTGGGGTGCGGTAGCCCCAGGTACGTGACACCCTTTGTCCACTCTCCCTCCTGCCAAATCAGGGATGGCATCCTGACACTGGCCCACCAGTCCTGGGTCTGTATCCTGCAACTGGCCAGGACACCGGGCTGGGCTCTCATGACCCTGTCCTCCCCGCTGGGGTCCTGTACCCTCCACTGTGGGGAGGTACCCTACCAGCCATATGCCCTAATTCCTTGTTCCTTTCATTTAAATCATCCACTTTCTTCATGGTTGAGCTAACCTCTAGACCTAGTCCTACCCCCACATCTAATTCTGGAAATTTCTTCCCCTGTCAATGCGCCAAACTGTCTAGCGGTACCAAAAGGCAGGGCAGGCCTGGCCTTTGTGTCTGCTGGAGGCAAAGCCCTTTGAAATGCGATTGGGGCTGGGTACAGCCTCACCCTAGTCATCTTGCCAGGATGGCCAGGCCTGTCCACACCGAAGCCCCCTTTGTGTTACTGTCTGAAAGCAAGAATCAAACCCCAACAGCAGAGCCATTCACAGTCATGTTACCCGGGACACTGACAGAAGGCACAAATATTTGGGAAAAGCAAGTGCCAACTTTCTAAAAGTGGCATTTTCAAAATTCTAACTTAAAATCCAACTTTAGCATTTTTTTTTTTAGAGTTTTATATAGCGCGAACTAGACCCGAAGATATCAGGTATCAGAGCGCTTTATATGAGCACCAGGATGTTGAGCGTTGTTGCTGAGACTCGAACCTGGTTCCCCAGCTTCGAGGTCGACCGCTCTAGCCGTAAGGCTACATCCTCTCCCCAAGAAGAAGGTTTTAGCATTAAAGAAGGTTTTAAATTACAATTCATTTGAGTATAAACAGCATATCTCTATCTGCTCCCAATCAAAATTTAGCACATATTAAATGTAATGAGGTAACTGACCATTAGTCAATGGGAGAGACAGGCCTTACAACAATGAAAAACGACTTTGGGAGTTTTTCACTACCAGGGCATGTAAAACTTAAGTACTCATGTCCTACTTTTTAACTACAATGCACCCTGCCCTATGAGCCTTTAGGGCCTACCTTAGGGGTAAATTATGTGTATTAAAAAGGAGGGTTTAGGCCTGGCAAAAGGTTTATTTTGCAAACACAAGGAGATAATGAACGGAGTGCTGAAACTTTTCAGACACTCACCCCCAGTCACAGATCTGGGTTGAATCCATCATCGTTCTTTAGCTCACTTTGCCACCTCAGTTCAGACCCAGCCATATGCAAATCAGTCTTGACCCTGTGCCTCATGGGAACAGTCCAGCCCGAACTGCCAAACCAGGTCTTCCCTCAACTGGAAACAAGCATCCTGGGACTGGTTTCAGGGTAACACCCCTCATCAGCCAGGCTTGCTTGAATCCAATGGCAAAGTGAGCAAGGGACCCACGTCTGGGCATACCCTGCCAACTTAGGGCAAACAAAGCAAACACAAGGAGATAATGGACGGAGTGCTGAAACTTTTCAGACACTCACCCCCAGTCACAGATCTGGGTTGAATCCATCATTGTTCTTTAGCTCACTTTGCCACCTCAGTTCAGACCCAGCCATATGCAAATCAGTCTTGACCCTGTGCCTCATGGGAACAGTCCAGCTCGAACTGCCAAGCCAGGTCTTCCCTGAACTGGAAACAAGCATCCTGGGACCGGTTTCAGGGTAACACCCCTCATCAGCCAGGCTAACTTGAATCCAGTGGCAAAGTGAGCAAGGGACCCACGTCTGGGCATACCCTGCCAACTTAGGGCGAACCAGTTTTTTGGTGATCCCCCCCATGTCCCTTCTAGGACACTCTAATGCTGATTCAAATGTCTGCCTCCCTTGCAAGCTCTCTGGGTGAAGTGAGCTTACTATCAATCAAGTGTTGGCGTTACTCTCTAAAGCAAGTATTGAGCATGTGCTCCCTCAAGATCAGGTTAAATCACCCATCAACATCACTCACATTGTTGCCCTTCACCCAACCATTCAGTGCCTACTACTGGAGTAATCCACAAAACCAAACCAAGACTGGTTAGACAGTTTGTGACTTTTCCTGAACCTTAGTCTTTACTTCTCTGGGGTAAGAGCACACCTGGTGAAAAGGGTGGCTTTCATAGGGGCATTGACACCTACCTCAGCTACCTCTAGGGTCAGTAAGGTATCCCTTTCAAACAAGGGCATGTACTTCTATAGGCTAGCCCCCCAAATCCTCCTAGGAGACCCTATGCAAACGGAGGGCTACTTCAAAGGCTGCCAGCCTCTTATCAATATCATCCCCTACCCCATAATTATGGCATCAGGTCTTTGGGGATGTGGACCTTTCTGTCTCCATTGGACACTGTGCTGTCTCTGCCACCATTGTTGGACTCTGAGAGCTGTTTGGTTTTGGTTTTGAGGTCCAGATCCTTTTGACTCATTTCTTAGGCCAGTAGAATTTTCTTTTCCTACAGAGTAAATATCTTTTCCTCCAGGGCCCTCTTTGCAGCAGCTTCCTCTTTGGCTGCTTCCAATTTTAGCTTTCCCAGCTGCAGTTGAAACTCCTTCTCAACTCTTCTGTCCTCCAGTTTCTTCCAGGGACAGATTGCGGGAGGAGATGCTGCCTGCCTGCTCTGGCTCAAGCAGGTGGCCTCACTCCTGTGGGCCCTCCTCTCTCTCCTCTGAAGTCATGGTCAGAAGATTTTCATCTCCCTCCTCTATTACTTTCTCCTCCTGCTTCTCCACATCCTCATCCTCCTCTTGCTCCTGAGCTGTAAACACCTGGTGGGCCTCCTCGTAGGATCCAGCGCTTCCAATAAAAATAATTTCTCCTATTATGCTTTTGGTCATCCAGGTGCAATAATTTCTCTAACACACACACACTATATCCATATGACGGTGGGGCCCATAACACCGCATATTCATTCACTTACTCATTTGTTCCCTGGATTTTCCTCCGTCATGAAACCTAGGAGAAAAACGATTCGCTGGAAGGAGACGGGATACCTCTTTTATAATGACACAATAATTCTCATTTGCTTTTAAGGTATTCCGCTCATTGGTCGATGGACCAACTAGTAGGAATCAGTTGATGGTGATTAAGACCAGCTCAATCACAATGAACTCTTTACCATTTCATTATTAGTCATTATACTAAAGAAAAATCACTGAGTCATTTGTTTAAAGAATAATAAAGTTTATATAAAGTTTTGAATGCAGGAAATTTGAGATTAATCTTATTATTCAGATCATTTCATTTATCATCAATATAAGAATAGTTGAAATTGCATGGCACTTTTATTAGACGGAAAATGAGGTTATCATACTAAGAACTCTATAGATCAACCTATCTATCTCTCTGGGAAATCCTAATAATTCTAATAAAAATCTATCAAATAAGAGTTCTCCTAAAGCAGCATCTTATACTCAACTGGAAAAGGAAAATAACAGCAGCAGCATCAGCTCGTCAGCATCAGCAACCGCAAACTCTCCCATCTACAGCATCTAACTTCTTCAGCATCTCCCGCAGCATCCCGCAGCATTCTACTCCAGCATTCTAACCCTCCCACCAAGAGTAGGTCTTCTTATACCCTAATTCTAGCTTACAGCATAAAATGTTTCTTCTTACATGGCGCGATTCATTCTCATTGGTCAAAAACTCAGGTCCCTATACATTTTAATCAAACTTCCTGGTCTTAACCAGTTCCGTGTGGAATGTCCATGCAAGCATCGTTTCCCACAGTTCATGCACTTGCTCATCCGTTTCGATCAGTCCAAATTGTATCTTTTTCTGCTACATTTTGTATTACACAGTTCCTTCTATTGATTCAACCAGGCTTCTCACGCTTCTTGCTGATCATCTTGGCACACATCTGCTCAGAAGGGTCACAGCAGCCTTGACCATACTTTCATCTTAGCCTCTCGGCATCAGCACGTGATCATCCCTTTTCCACAGCCTCTCTCCTCTATCACATGGTCGCATCCGTTCATGCGCACTCTAGTAACTCGCGGCCATTTTATATTGCTGCTCGGCAGGCCTAAGCGCACTATTTTTAAAGAAAACAAAATGTTATTAAAACAAAGAAAATATAAACCCATTCGTTTCCCTCCCGTCTTTCTACGTACCCCAATTAGGTATTACCTAGCAGAAGCAACATATAAAGCTATCCCTTACTTACCATCACTTTATTTTGCAACCACACGTTTTATTTAAAAGCACAAATCATGCATTTTATTATTATTTTAGTACGCAAAATATTATGTTATGTTAGAAACGTAAACAATTATTAGTCCATTACTTTGCACACTGAATTGCGTGTTACCATTAACCCTTTACATACATTGTTGGTTATTTACTTGAACGAACATGTTTATTAATATTGTACGAAAATATTAGGAGGTTAAAACTTTTATATTTACCCTGCTCCATCAACTCTCCCCTTTGGTGATTTTTAATATCACCACAAAAACCCAAGTTATACAATTTTCTCAGACAGCATATATCTTTTATCCATTTGCTTTTGTTAGTTTATACTTCTGTATCCCTTTCAACTTGTTTCTTCGTTTTCTTGTACATGTTCTCTTTTATTTCTTCTAACTCTATTTCACCTATTTCTCTCTCTCTTTCCTTGTTTATCATGTTTTCTTTTTCTATCTTATTCTGCTTTCTTCTTCTCTTTATACATGTTACTGCAAGCTTCAGTACTAATATTATTATTATTATCATGGTTGCTATTATTATAACTTTCCCTATTATTAATCCACTCATTCTTGTTAACCAATTTGTTACAGAAGAAAAACCTTTACCAAGTTTTCCCCACACACTTTCAACCTCCAGTGGAACAAGTTCTTTGTGCAAATTTGTAATATTTGTTATATACTTCTGTATATTTTCGCTTTTATCTGGAATGTAAGTGCAACAATGTTGGACTTTCAGCATTCCACAGACTCCGCCCTCTTTTGCCAAAAGAATGTCAAGGGCAAGACGATTTTGCATCACCATAGCTCTCATGGCAACCATCTCGGTATTTACCATTAAGAACCCTCCAGCAGTATCCGTAGATAAACGATCTACCACTGTGGATAATTTCCGAATTCTAAATGCATTCAAAGATATTCCCACTGCTGGTATCAATGCACCAAAAATATCACCTACTATTTCTGAAAAACTTTCCCTTTTTCTACGTGTAAAGGTATTTATCATTTTGTGTGTTCCTTTTTCTTTTCTATCTACATGAAAAATCTTTGGAAAGACCAGGCCTAAGTAACATGACCCATACCAATGGTCCGGCAACCTATAATAAGCCCTATTCCCACAAACGTAATAAATCCCTGGAAATATTGGATCTTTTCCCCCTTTGAATCCCCATCCACCTAGAATTTGGTAATTGTCATAGCAATTGCTGGAACCCACAAACTAATTGTCATATCTTGTCTTATTTCTTCTAATGCACAACCTTCCCTGTTGGGGCCAATCCAGAGTCATAGCTGCATTTGTCTTTTTCTTGTCATGATGTTCTTCCTCAAACGCCCAAAGAGGTGTTTTTGTCTCTTCTATCACTTTTCTTTCAAATTTCACTCTTCTCTCTTCAACCATTTCTAGAAATACCTTTTCTTCCTTCTTTAACTCACAGGTAAGGTTGTACCTAAATATATTATCTGATGTTAAAATCTTATCTTCTAAGAAATATTCACCCAACGTCTTTCCCTCTTTTATTTTGTTAAGCTCGGGAACTACAGAAACTTTGGCAAAAATCTTATCTATATCAGTGTAATAATATTCTAATCTACCTGTTTTATAAAATAAGCTTGCTAAAACACTACATGTTATTCCATATGTCAAAGGGAGGTGATGATAAGTCACACCCTCTGCTACAGATGCAGGCAACTGCATACAAACATAACAATCTCTTACATCCATTGTTTCTACGTACTCATACAGTAATTTAGTAAAAACATTTTTTGAAAAATCTGTTATTGATTTATCCTTATGTAATTCTGCACTACTTTTTAAAATAACTGGCTCTTGAGTGTTAGCTCCTTTTTCTTTCTCAGTGTTATTAGACTTTTCCACTACCGCTAAACTAATTGGAATAGTTATTGCTAAAACCACCCATACTGTTATTAATAAACCTGTACAAAAACAGCACATCTTGCACCATCTACTTAAAAATTCACATCTACACTTTCTATCTCTAGTATTCTCCATTTTGTCTTTTAACCTTATTTACTTGTTTTCTAGAAAATTGTGTCACTACACCTCAGAAATGACTTGCTTGCCACTCTGTACTTCCAATATTTTGTCTTTGCTTGGTACTTTCTTTTAATTCTTTCTCAGAATTCTTTCTTTGTCACATCCGGTAAATTCGTCAGTTCAGTGTTTTGTCAAATCCGGTAAACTATCTAAACTTCTTCAGTTTTGTTGCTTCAGGTTTGTTGCACTTCACTTTCTCCCATCAGGTTTCTTTGTTCTGGGTTTTCGTGAGTGTTCAATTCTTCTTTGTGACTAGTCAAAGCACGATACAACCATTCAGGCGATCTGTACTTTTGATTTACTTTCTTTATTCTTTTCGTTTTCTGCAAGTGTTTTCCACCTTGTTTTCCTTGCTCTTTTTGACTTGTTATTTCATTCACTTGTTCAGCACTTTTCCCATCCAATTTTATTATTCTGTATCTTAATTTTCTTACTTGGTTGGGCCAATTGTCTCCTTTTCTTGGCCTTTTTGCTTCACTTCCTTTTTCCTCTCTTTCTGTTTTCCAATTTCTCTTTCTTGTCTCTATTTTTTCATTTCTTTCTTCTCCACTTTCTTCTGATTCTGTTTCAATCTTTTCGTTATTTCCTCTTATTTTGAAGCTTATGATTTCGCTTTCATCTACTTGTGGTTCTTTTCTTATCTTCCTTCGTTCACCTATTTCTGTCCCTCCTCGAGGTTCTTCCGATTTTGTGTCAGTTTCTCTATCTGCTTCTAAATTTCCCTGTTCTTGTGTTTGACTATCTGTCCCTACTGCTCCTCGGGGTTTTTCCGATTTTTCTAACTTTTGGTTTGAAACTCTCCCTTCTTCATCTATTAATATTATCTTCGAAGGAATTTTACCACAACTTGTACTTGGTTGTTCACTGTCACTGTCTTCTGGCTCAGTTTCTTCTCTTATGCTTTCAAAATTCCACTTTCTTTTTGTAATTTCTTCTCCTTCTGAATGTTCTGTATCAGATTCTGAACTGGTATCAGATATTTCCAGATGTCGACTTACAGGTCGATCTTCAAATTCTGGAACTTCAGCTATTTCTTCTATTTCCTCTTCTTCTTCTATCGTTTCACTTGTAGTTGGGTCTTCCAGATGTCGACTTACAGGTCGATCTTCAGGTTCTGGCACCCTGTTTGTCTCCTCTTCTCTTTCTGATGCTGAACTGTTATCTGATATTTCCAGATGCCGACTCACATGTCGATCTTTAGGTTCTGGAACTCTGATGGTGTGGCTGGCATGTACCCAGTGTTTCACTCCTGCACACTTGACTGCGGTGGTCGTCACTAGGATCACTTGTCGTGGTTCGTCCCAGCGAGGAACCAAACAGTTTCTTCTCCGGTGGACTTTTATTCGAACCCAATCTCCTGGATTCAAGTCGTGAGCTGGTTTTCTTTCAAGAGTGGTCGCATCCGGTCCAACCTGATGAAACACAGAATGCACCACATCAGCCAATCCTTTGCAATAATCCAGTACTAGATCATCAGTTATAGTCAGTAGCTTGTTGACAGGTACTTGTGCTTGTCTCATTGCTCGTCCCATGATTATCTCATGTGGACTGAGTCCAGTCTTCCTTTCCGGAATACTTCTGATTGTCATCAGAACTAATGGCAGAGCATCTGGCCATTTGAGTCCTGTAGCTTGACACATTTTTCCTAACCTGTTCTTGATCGTTCCATTTACTTGCTCTACTATTCCAGAAGCCTCTGGTCTGTATGCACAATGCAGTTTCTGTTTAATACTAAGTGCTTCACAAATCAGTTTAACTAATTCGTTCTGGAAATGTGTTCCTCTATCTGTTTCAATCGTGACTGGAAAACCATACCTTGGAATGAATTCTCGCAGCAAAAGTTTTGCTACTGTTATACTGTCATTCCTTCTTGTTGGATATGCCTCCACCCAACGAGAAAACAAACAGACGACCACTAGAACATACCTCAATCTGCTGCAAGGTGGCATTTCAATAAAATCCATTTGCATTCTGGTGAAAGGACCCCCTTCTCGTCCTATTCTTCCTAGACTCACTACTGTCTTCCTTCCTGGATTTAACTGTTGACAAATAAGACATCTCTGACAAAGACTCTCAGCTATGGCTCTGAATTTTGGATTGTACCATGTTTGTCTAAAAAGTCTGATCATTGAATCTCTCCCAATATGGGCTTGTCCATGGTACATCCGTGCCATGTCAGAAATCATGCTATCAGGCATAACTGGTCTCTCATCCCTGTAAACCCATACATCAGTTTCTTCATGTTTTCTACATCCTGCTTTTAGCCAAGTATCTTTCTCTTCGTCTTCTGCAGCTTCTTGTAACTGTCTCACCTCATCCCATGTTTCAATTGAGTTAGTAAAAAGCAAAGGACAAGAAATATGCTCTCTTTCACGACATTTATTCAAAGAAACCACATTCTTTGCACAGTACTGTGCCATTTCGTCAGCATATTTGTTGCCAACAGTAATGTAGTCTTCCCCATTTTTATGTGCATTGCACTTCACGACAGCGATCTGTTTAGGCAGCTGTATCGCCTCAAGCAACTTTTTCACAAAATCTCCATTTCTGATGGGCGTCCCTGCAGACGTCAAGAAACCCCTTTGTGACCAAATCTGACCAAAATCATGCACGACCCCAAAGCCGTACTGGCTGTCAGTCATAATCGTAACCCGTACATTTCTTCCCAACTTACATGCTTGAATCAGAGCTACTAATTCTGCAACTTGGGCAGACCGTACACCTTTCAGACAAGATGCTTCCAATACAGTTGCTACTGTGCAAACTGCATATGCTGCACTTAGAACTCCATCACTCGTTCTTAAACATGAGCCATCCACGAACAGAATATAATCTGATTCTTTCAAAGGCTCATCTCGTATATCAGCTCTTGGTTTTGTACAGTATTCGAGCACATTCAGACAATCGTGATCTACTTCATCCATTTCAATCACATTCTCTTCATCTGGCAATGATGTTGAAGGATTCACATTCATACATCTGTCAATGGTCACATTATCTGCACTCAAAATTACCTTTTCATACCTAGTCAGCCGACTATGTGTCATGTATTGGGTTTTCGTTCTTGTCAAAAGAATTTCCACAGAATGGGGAACATACACTCTCAATGGATACCCCATCACTATGCCTTCACTCTGTTCCAGACTCACACAAGTAGCAGCAACTGCTTTCAAACATCCAGGCAACGCTTTCGCTACGGGGTCTAAAACAGCTGAAAAATATGCAATTGGTCTTTTCATAGTTCCATGTCTCTGCACCAAAACTGAAAATGCACATCCATCTCTTTCACTGCAATACAGTTCAAAATCTTTCTCATAATCAGGCATTCCCAATGCTGGAGCCTCACACAATTTCTTTTTCAGCTCTCTGAATGCTTTCATTTCTTCATCATTCATTTCAAAAGGATCTTTAACATCCTTCTTTGTCAGTTTCTGCAATGGTTTAGCAATTAGTGAAAAACCGCTTATCCATTGTCGACAATATCCAACCATTCCCAAAAACATTCTTACCTCTCTTTGTGTCATTGGAGCTCTCATTCCTTGAATCATTTTTATTCTCTCTGTCGTTACCTTTCGTACTCCTTTCTCAATTTTATGCCCTAAATACTGGACTTCTTGTTGACAAAACTGCAATTTTGAAGGGGACACTTTATGTCCTCTTTTTGCTAAATGATTCAGCAAAGCAATTGTATCATTGACACATGCTTCTTTCGTTTTTGATGCCACCAGTAGGTCATCAATATACTGAACCATTACTGACTTTTCTGGCATTCTTAAATCTTCCAATGATTTCTTTAGGATCTGATTAAAGATTGAGGGACTTTCTGTGTACCCTTGAGGAATTCGGCACCATGCCAAAATACGCTCTCCAAACCTAAACGCAAATATTGGCTGGCTATCTGGATGCAATGGAATAGAGAAAAATGCATGACATAAATCAATTACAGTGTACCATTCTGCTTCGCGTGGAATCTGGTATAGAATCACAGCAGGGTTCGGTACTATTGGGCAACAAGGCACAACAATTTTGTTTACCTTTCTTAAATCCTGTACGATTCTATATGTTCCATTTGGCTTTTTCAGTCCCATTATTGGCGAATTACATGGACTGCTCATGATTTCTTTTAGAATTCCTTGTTCAATCATTTTATTTATTACTGGCGTTATTCCTTCAATTATTTCTGGAGTCAATTTATACTGGGGCGTATTTGGGTAACTCGTTCCTTCTTTTACTGTAATTTTAACGGGATCTACTCCTTTCATTAATCCTACATCTTCTCCTGTCAAGTCCCATACTTCTTCTTTCACTGTCCTTTTCAACTCATTTGGGATTTTCTCTGCATCAAATACAGGAAACAAGCCATTTACTTCTGGTTCTAAATTTACCATTGTCATTTTATACAACACATCCTCATCTGGAGTCTGAAATACAATTCCGTCCGGAGTACAATAAATTGTGCAATTCATTTTGCACAACAAATCGCGTCCTAAAAGGTTCACGGGACTACAATCACACACCACAAATCGGTGCATTTCACTAAATGGACCAATTCTTACCTTTACTAATCTAGTAAGAGGCGTTTCAATTTGCTGATTGGAAACTCCAACCACTTGTATATGTTCACCTGAGAGAGGAAGATTTGGAATTTCCACTGACCTAACAGTAGAACGGGTAGCTCCAGTGTCAACAAGGAATGTTACATTTGCACCATTCACTTCTCCATCCACAAATGGACCTGACTGATCTACCTCTAGAGTTGCGCCAAGCACGCACTCTTCCCTCTCTTTTAGACACCGTCATGAACTTTCATACGACTCATCTTCATTCTGTCGTAACCAATATTGTGAAATTTCAGCTGCACGTGACAACTGTTTTACCTGTTCTCCTCCGTAGAATCCTGTTTCTGCACTGTATTTCTGTTGGTTAGCACTCTTGGGAAGTGGTGGTTGTGGCACCTGACCTTGTTGAGTAACTACCTCACTCTGCACCTGTGAATTTAATGATTGATTTTCCACATTAGGTTTTGGAGGAAATTTACACTTGTTTCTCCAATGCCCTAGCTTTCCGCAGTTGTGGCATGGCCACTTTTTCTTCGCCTCATCTATGCTCATTTGTCCTTTTCCTTTACCTATATTAGGTCGGGATTTAAACTGTCCTGTTTCACTGCTAGTATTATTCAATTGAGCTTCTTGCTTCTCTGCAACTTTCACCTGTGCCCACATGGCTTTCTCTTTCAATTTACGCTGTTTACTCTCAATTTCATCACTGCAATACTTAGCATATCTCAAAACTTCATCTACTGTGCTATTCTGCCATCCTATCAGGTGCTGCTTAATCCTTTCACTTATCTCTGGTGTTAATCCATACACAAACCTATATACAAAGTGACTCATGTCCTTCTCACTTAGCGTCTCATAACCACTATACTGTTTGAAAACCAACAACAATCTCTCATAGTACGCGTGCACTGATTCTTTGCTTTCCTGTGTTGTTCTGTCTATTTTCACCCAATCTGTTTCTTTTGGTGGAATTTTATTCTTCAAAAAGGTAACTACTTGATCATACTTCCTCATCACTTCTGGACCTGGCGCTCCTGTTTTGGCATCCCTTGGATATTCTACAGTTGGCCAATCAATTGTAATCTTACATTCTGTCCATAAATCAGCAGGCACTACTATGTCAAACAATCCATCTAGATCTATCCACAGCACTTTTGACACCTTAACAAATCTCTCCACTTGTCTGTACCATTCTACTGGTTTCTCTCTCAATTTTGGGAAGTCATTTGTAAATGACAGTATATCCTGTCTGGTCCACGGAACATGCACATAACTACCACCTGGTGTTTCTCTCATCGGGTATTCCCTAGCAACTGGTTCCCTATCTGTCACTGCAAAAGCCAAAGATGCTTTATCTGTTGTTTTCTCATTCCTCTTTGTCCATCTATTTCTCCATCTATCCACATCACCCCATTTTCTCAATAAAACAATCAGCTCTTTTATCTGGGTCAGTCTTCCTGATGTGTTCAAATTTTCTATGTCTTTCTCACAAAAATCTACTCTGTACGGTTTCTGCAACGTCCTCACTTTCACAAATTCCACTCCTAGTTCACCTGCAATCTCTTCCAATTTGTCATGTAAATTTCTAGCTCTCCAAGTAAGACTCTTGCACAGAAACATAATCTCGTCATCCTGATAATTTTTTAGTTTTTCTGTTCCAATTGTTCCTAAAATCAACTCTTCCATGTCTATTTTCAACCTTATTACATCTAATGGTTTTTCTTCTGGTTCTTTTGCTTTTAGCGCTTTCATCCATTCATTTAACTCTTCTGGAGTCGGACCCACAGGCGTACTATTTAATTCTATCCAATCATTGCTTCTTTCTGGTGTTCCTGATGCGGACTCTGTCACCATAGGCATTCTCCTAATCTCACTCTCATTTATCGTCAAATTTGTAGGTGGACTTGGTCTACACGTACTAGCCGAATTGTGTGCACCTTCATTATTCAGTTCCATCCCTTCTCTTTTTCTTTGCAAATGTGAATTCATGGGAATCACCAAAGAATGTTCATTTATTTTCTGATTCTCAAAAATTGGCATTACTGGACCTATCGTTACTGGTACAGTTACAGCTTCCATATTCTTTGTCAATTCTCTTATTTTCTCAGTCAATTCTTTTGTCGTTTTTGCTAGTTCAGTTGCATTGTCACTTTCTGTCTCTTCATTTTGTGAAATTTTAAATGTTTCTTGTGACCTATTTATTTCATTTCTTCGTTCGGGTTTTTTATTCCTCCCAGTTTCCATTTGTGGTGCATTAGGTGTCACCACCACAGAAGTCTGTTGGTATGGAGGTGGGTTTCTGTTTAAAATATCTTCCAGCAATTCGTCATCTGTTTCACTACCACCATACACATACTTTTCTACCACTACATGTTTCTTTTTCTCGGTACACTTTCTCTTTGCTTCTTCCTCAACCGCAAAAGCTGGAAACAAACCTCCTGCCATGTTAGCGTATCTCCAACGCTTTACTCTGTCCTCATGATTTATTCCCCACAACCTTCCGGGTATAAACTCATGATTCTTCAATCCTCTGGATCTCTCTCGCTCATACATCTCATCTTCCCATTCCGCTAAAGCTTCAAACTGTGTCGGTCTAGGTCTAGGTTCTAACATTACCATCTTTTCTCTCAAGTTCCGTAATACAGCTACATTAAATGAACCATTCTCAGGAAAAGCCAATGCTCCATCGTTCTTGGTGTATTTTGTCCAATTTTCTAACCATATGCATGTATGATATCCATATTTCAGCATCATATGTGAAGCTGGTGATTTCGGCGGAGGAATTATTTGTCCCTCTCTAGTCACTACCTTTTTGTCCTTCTTAAAGAAGTTCTTAACTTTCGACATCCAAGACGTTTTCTCTTTTCCATACTCATAGGACGACATGATTCACAACCTTTTTCTCCTTCAACAATCCGCAATTCAACACTGTTCCCTATGCGTTATTTCAACCAATGCTAGCGCGACTCACACCAACACTCCAATCACAGCGATTTCTGTCTACGGCGCACTGTCCAATCCCAGCACGGCTTTTGTCTACGTCACTTCTACTCTTGACCCCTCCTTTACAAAATTTATCGGCAATTTCTTTTTCAACAATTCTTGTTAGTTACAACATTTTATCCACATTTCCATTGTCTGATTCGCTAAACCGAAAAGATAGCTTTGACCATTCACACAAGAATTCTGTATTTTCCAGTAGGCAGCGCTTACCTCTACCCTACCACAGAACTTTCAGTTTCGTCGATAAAGTAGCACTTCCCTCTACCTTACCCTTCTTTCAAGCAAGCGGTAAACCCGTTTCTCTGGGGATAAAACACATGTGGAGACTATACTGCTCCTGAGAATTAAGGCCAGAGTTTCACAAGAAAACCGATCACTATTTCACTTACACACCTTTTATACGCAAAATGTCCCTAATTAACACAACCTGTGTTATTACCAAAATGAACTCAGACAGTGTAAAATTCCATGCGACTTCTCTTGCCACACGTGTTCCACTTCCTACTTCCCGGAAGCGTGAAAACTTACATATAACATAACGCGACTCAACAAAAAGTGTTAGACATAAACTTATCAATAATCTATAATCAAAAATCAATAATCACCAAACTAATCTATAGTAACCATAACTCTGCTACCAAGAAATCTGATCCAGCGCTTACAATAAAAATAATTTCTCCTATTATGCTTTTGGTCATCCAGGTGCAATTATTTCTCTAACACACACACACTATATCCATATGACGGTGGGGCCCATAACACCGCATATACATTCACTTACTCATTTGTTCCCTGGATTTTCCTCCGTCATGAAACCTAGGAGAAAAACGATTCGCTGGAAGGAGACGGGATACCTCTTTTATAATGACACAATAATTCTCATTTGCTTTTAAGGTATTCCGCTCATTGGTCGATGGACCAACTAGTAGGAATCAGTTGATGGTGATTAAGACCAGCTCAATCACAATGAACTCTTTACCATTTCATTATTAGTCATTATACTAAAGAAAAATCACTGAGTCATTTGTTTAAAGAATAATAAAGTTTATATAAAGTTTTGAATGCAGGAAATTTGAGATTAATCTTATTATTCAGATCATTTCATTTATCATCAATATAAGAATAGTTGAAATTGCATGGCACTTTTATTAGACGGAAAATGAGGTTATCATACTAAGAACTCTATAGATCAACCTATCTATCTCTCTGGGAAATCCTAATAATTCTAATAAAAATCTATCAAATAAGAGTTCTCCTAAAGCAGCATCTTATACTCAACTGGAAAAGGAAAATAACAGCAGCAGCATCAGCTCGTCAGCATCAGCAACCGCAAACTCTCCCATCTACAGCATCTAACTTCTTCAGCATCTCCCGCAGCATCCCGCAGCATTCTACTCCAGCATTCTAACCCCTCCCACCAAGAGTAGGTCTTCTTATACCCTAATTCTAGCTTACAGCATAAAATGTTTCTTCTTACATGGCGCGATTCATTCTCATTGGTCAAAAACTCAGGTCCCTATACATTTTAATCAAACTTCCTGGTCTTAACCAGTTCCGTGTGGAATGTCCATGCAAGCATCGTTTCCCACAGTTCATGCACTTGCTCATCCGTTTCGATCAGTCCAAATTGTATCTTTTTCTGCTACATTTTGTATAACACAGTTCCTTCTATTGATTCAACCAGGCTTCTCACGCTTCTTGCTGATCATCTTGGCACACATCTGCTCAGAAGGGTCACAGCAGCCTTGACCATACTTTCATCTTAGCCTCTCGGCATCAGCACGTGATCATCCCTTTTCCACAGCCTCTCTCCTCTATCACATGGTCGCATCCGCTCATGCGCACTCTAGTAACTCGCGGCCATTTTATATTGCTGCTCGGCAGGCCTAAGCGCACTATTTTTAAAGAAAACAAAATGTTATTAAAACAAAGAAAATATAAACCCATTCGTTTCCCTCCCGTCTTTCTACGTACCCCAATTAGGTATTACCTAGCAGAAGCAACATATAAAGCTATCCCTTACTTACCATCACTTTATTTTGCAACCACACGTTTTATTTAAAAGCACAAATCATGCATTTTATTATTATTTTAGTACGCAAAATATTATGTTATGTTAGAAACGTAAACAATTATTAGTCCATTACTTTGCACACTGAATTGCGTGTTACCATTAACCCTTTACATACATTGTTGGTTATTTACTTGAACGAACATGTTTATTAATATTGTACGAAAATATTAGGAGGTTAAAATTTTTATATTTACCCTGCTCCATCAACTCCCCCTTTGGTGATTTTTAATATCACCACAAAAACCCAAGTTATACAATTTTCTCAGACAGCATATATCTTTTATCCATTTGCTTTTGTTAGTTTATACTTCTGTATCCCTTTCAACTTGTTTCTTCGTTTTCTTGTACATGTTCTCTTTTATTTCTTCTAACTCTATTTCACCTATTTCTCTCTCTCTTTCCTTGTTTATCATGTTTTCTTTTTCTATCTTATTCTGCTTTCTTCTTCTCTTTATACATGTTACTGCAAGCTTCAGTACTAATATTATTATTATTATCATGGTTGCTATTATTATAACTTTCCCTATTATTAATCCACTCATTCTTGTTAACCAATTTGTTACAGAAGAAAAACCTTTACCAAGTTTTCCCCACACACTTTCAACCTCCAGTGGAACAAGTTCTTTGTGCAAATTTGTAATATTTGTTATATACTTCTGTATATTTTCGCTTTTATCTGGAATGTAAGTGCAACAATGTTGGACTTTCAGCATTCCACAGACTCCGCCCTCTTTTGCCAAAAGAATGTCAAGGGCAAGACGATTTTGCATCACCATAGCTCTCATGGCAACCATCTCGGTATTTACCATTAAGAACCCTCCAGCAGTATCCGTAGATAAACGATCTACCACTGTGGATAATTTCCGAATTCTAAATGCATTCAAAGATATTCCCACTGCTGGTATCAATGCACCAAAAATATCACCTACTATTTCTGAAAAACTTTCCCTTTTTCTACGTGTAAAGGTATTTATCATTTTGTGTGTTCCTTTTTCTTTTCTATCTACATGAAAAATCTTTGGAAAGACCAGGCCTAAGTAACATGACCCATACCAATGGTCCGGCAACCTATAATAAGCCCTATTCCCACAAACGTAATAAATCCCTGGAAATATTGGATCTTTTCCCCCTTTGAATCCCCATCCACCTAGAAGTTGGTAATTGTCATAGCAATTGCTGGAACCCACAAAATAATTGTCATATCTTGTCTTATTTCTTCTAATGCACAACCTTCCCTGTTGGGGCCAATCCAGAGTCATAGCTGCATTTGTCTTTTTCTTGTCATGATGTTCTTCCTCAAACGCCCAAAGAGGTGTTTTTGTCTCTTCTATCACTTTTCTTTCAAATTTCACTCTTCTCTCTTCAACCATTTCTAGAAATACCTTTTCTTCCTTCTTTAACTCACAGGTAAGGTTGTACCTAAATATATTATCTGATGTTAAAATCTTATCTTCTAAGAAATATTCACCAAACGTCTTTCCCTCTTTTATTTTGTTAAGCTCGGGAACTACAGAAACTTTTGCAAAAATCTTATCTATATCAGTGTAATAATATTCTAATCTACCTGTTTTATAAAATAAGCTTGCTAAAACACTACATGTTATTCCATATGTCAAAGGGAGGTGATGATAAGTCACACCCTCTGCTACAGATGCAGGCAACTGCATACAAACATAACAATCTCTTACATCCATTGTTTCTACGTACTCATACAGTAATTTAGTAAAAACATTTTTTGAAAAATCTGTTATTGATTTATCCTTATGTAATTCTGCACTACTTTTTAAAATAACTGGCTCTTGAGTGTTAGCTCCTTTTCCTTTCTCAGTGTTATTAGACTTTTCCACTACCGCTAAACTAATTGGAATAGTTATTGCTAAAACCACCCATATTGTTATTAATAAACCTGTACAAAAACAGCACATCTTGCACCATCTACTTAAAAACTCACATCTACACTTTCTATCTCTAGTATTCTCCATTTTGTCTTTTAACCTTATTTACTTGTTTTCTAGAAAATTGTGTCACTACACCTCAGAAATGACTTGCTTGCCACTCTGTACTTCCAATATTTTGTCTTTGCTTGGTACTTTCTTTTAATTCTTTCTCAGAATTCTTTCTTTGTCACATCCGGTAAATTCGTCAGTTCAGTGTTTTGTCAAATCCGGTAAACTATCTAAACTTCTTCAGTTTTGTTGCTTCAGGTTTGTTGCACTTCACTTTCTCCCATCAGGTTTCTTTGTTCTGGGTTTTCGTGAGTGTTCAATTCTTCTTTGTGACTAGTCAAAGCACGATACAACCATTCAGGCGATCTGTACTTTTGATTTACTTTCTTTATTCTTTTCGTTTTCTGCAAGTGTTTTCCACCTTGTTTTCCTTGCTCTTTTGACTTGTTATTTCATTCACTTGTTCAGCACTTTTCCCATCCAATTTTATTATTCTGTATCTTAATTTTCTTACTTGGTTGGGCCAATTGTCTCCTTTTCTTGGCCTTTTTGCTTCACTTCCTTTTTCCTCTCTTTCAGTTTTCCAATTTCTCTTTCTTGTCTCTATTTTTTCATTTCTTTCTTCTCCACTTTCTTCTGATTCTGTTTCAATCTTTTCGTTACTTCCTCTTATTTTGAAGCTTATGATTTCGCTTTCATCTACTTGTGGTTCTTTTCTTATCTTCCTTCGTTCACCTATTTCTGTCCCTCCTCGAGGTTCTTCCGATTTTGTGTCAGTTTCTCTATCTGCTTCTAAATTTCCCTGTTCTTGTGTTTGACTATCTGTCCCTACTGCTCCTCGGGGTTTTTCCGATTTTTCTAACTTTTGGTTTGAAACTCTCCCTTCTTCATCTATTAATATTATCTTCGAAGGAATTTTACCACAACTTGTACTTGGTTGTTCACTGTCACTGTCTTCTGGCTCAGTTTCTTCTCTTATGCTTTCAAAATTCCACTTTCTTTTGTAATTTCTTCTCCTTCTGAATGTTCTGTATCAGATTCTGAACTGGTATCAGATATTTCCAGATGTCGACTTACAGGTCGATCTTCAAATTCTGGAACTTCAGCTATTTCTTCTATTTCCTCTTCTTCTTCTATCGTTTCACTTGTAGTTGGGTCTTCCAGATGTCGACTTACAGGTCGATCTTCAGGTTCTGGCACCCTGTTTGTCTCCTCTTCTCTTTCTGATGCTGAACTGTTATCTGATATTTCCAGATGCCGACTCACATGTCGATCTTTAGGTTCTGGAACTCTGATGGTGTGGCTGGCATGTACCCAGTGTTTCACTCCTGCACACTTGACTGCGGTGGTCGTCACTAGGATCACTTGTCGTGGTTCGTCCCAGCGAGGAACCAAACAGTTTCTTCTCCGGTGGACTTTTATTCGAACCCAATCTCCTGGATTCAAGTCGTGAGCTGGTTTTCTTTCAAGAGTGGTCGCATCCGGTCCAACCTGATGAAACACAGAACGCACCACATCAGCCAATCCTTTGCAATAATCCAGTACTAGATCATCAGTTATAGTCAGTAGCTTGTTGACAGGTACTTGTGCTTGTCTCATTGCTCGTCCCATGATTATCTCATGTGGACTGAGTCCAGTCTTCCTTTCCGGAATACTTCTGATTGTCATCAGAACTAATGGCAGAGCATCTGGCCATTTGAGTCCTGTAGCTTGACACATTTTTCCTAACCTGTTCTTGATCGTTCCATTTACTTGCTCTACTATTCCAGAAGCCTCTGGTCTGTATGCACAATGCAGTTTCTGTTTAATACTAAGTGCTTCACAAATCAGTTTAACTAATTCGTTCTGGAAATGTGTTCCTCTATCTGTTTCAATCGTGACTGGAAAACCATACCTTGGAATGAATTCTCGCAGCAAAAGTTTTGCTACTGTTATACTGTCATTCCTTCTTGTTGGATATGCCTCCACCCAACGAGAAAACAAACAGACGACCACTAGAACATACCTCAATCTGCTGCAAGGTGGCATTTCAATAAAATCCATTTGCATTCTGGTGAAAGGACCCCCTTCTCGTCCTATTCTTCCTAGACTCACTACTGTCTTCCTTCCTGGATTTAACTGTTGACAAATAAGACATCTCTGACAAAGACTCTCAGCTATGGCTCTGAATTTTGGATTGTACCATGTTTGTCTAAAAAGTCTGATCATTGAATCTCTCCCAATATGGGCTTGTCCATGGTACATCCGTGCCATGTCAGAAATCATGCTATCAGGCATAACTGGTCTCTCATCCCTGTAAACCCATACATCAGTTTCTTCATGTTTTCTACATCCTGCTTTTAGCCAAGTATCTTTCTCTTCGTCTTCTGCAGCTTCTTGTAACTGTCTCACCTCATCCCATGTTTCAATTGAGTTAGTAAAAAGCAAAGGACAAGAAATATGCTCTCTTTCACGACATTTATTCAAAGAAACCACATTCTTTGCACAGTACTGTGCCATTTCGTCAGCATATTTGTTGCCAACAGTAATGTAGTCTTCCCCATTTTTATGTGCATTGCACTTCACGACAGCGATCTGTTTAGGCAGCTGTATCGCCTCAAGCAACTTTTTCACAAAATCTCCATTTCTGATGGGCGTCCCTGCAGACGTCAAGAAACCCCTTTGTGACCAAATCTGACCAAAATCATGCACGACCCCAAAGCCGTACTGGCTGTCAGTCATAATCGTAACCCGTACATTTCTTCCCAACTTACATGCTTGAATCAGAGCTACTAATTCTGCAACTTGGGCAGACCGTACACCTTTCAGACAAGATGCTTCCAATACAGTTGCTACTGTGCAAACTGCATATGCTGCACTTAGAACTCCATCACTCGTTCTTAAACATGAGCCATCCACGAACAGAATATAATCTGATTCTTTCAAAGGCTCATCTCGTATATCAGCTCTTGGTTTTGTACAGTATTCGAGCACATTCAGACAATCGTGATCTACTTCATCCATTTCAATCACATTCTCTTCATCTGGCAATGATGTTGAAGGATTCACATTCATACATCTGTCAATGGTCACATTATCTGCACTCAAAATTACCTTTTCATACCTAGTCAGCCGACTATGTGTCATGTATTGGGTTTTCGTTCTTGTCAAAAGAATTTCCACAGAATGGGGAACATACACTCTCAATGGATACCCCATCACTATGCCTTCACTCTGTTCCAGACTCACACAAGTAGCAGCAACTGCTTTCAAACATCCAGGCAACGCTTTCGCTACGGGGTCTAAAACAGCTGAAAAATATGCAATTGGTCTTTTCATAGTTCCATGTCTCTGCACCAAAACTGAAAATGCACATCCATCTCTTTCACTGCAATACAGTTCAAAATCTTTCTCATAATCAGGCATTCCCAATGCTGGAGCCTCACACAATTTCTTTTTCAGCTCTCTGAATGCTTTCATTTCTTCATCATTCATTTCAAAAGGATCTTTAACATCCTTCTTTGTCAGTTTCTGCAATGGTTTAGCAATTAGTGAAAAACCGCTTATCCATTGTCGACAATATCCAACCATTCCCAAAAACATTCTTACCTCTCTTTGTGTCATTGGAGCTCTCATTCCTTGAATCATTTTTATTCTCTCTGTCGTTACCTTTCGTACTCCTTTCTCAATTTTATGCCCTAAATACTGGACTTCTTGTTGACAAAACTGCAATTTTGAAGGGGACACTTTATGTCCTCTTTTTGCTAAATGATTCAGCAAAGCAATTGTATCATTGACACATGCTTCTTTCGTTTTTGATGCCACCAGTAGGTCATCAATATACTGAACCATTACTGACTTTTCTGGCATTCTTAAATCTTCCAATGATTTCTTTAGGATCTGATTAAAGATTGAGGGACTTTCTGTGTACCCTTGAGGAATTCGGCACCATGCCAAAATACGCTCTCCAAACCTAAACGCAAATATTGGCTGGCTATCTGGATGCAATGGAATAGAGAAAAATGCATGACATAAATCAATTACAGTGTACCATTCTGCTTCGCGTGGAATCTGGTATAGAATCACAGCAGGGTTCGGTACTATTGGGCAACAAGGCACAACAATTTTGTTTACCTTTCTTAAATCCTGTACGATTCTATATGTTCCATTTGGCTTTTTCAGTCCCATTATTGGCGAATTACATGGACTGCTCATGATTTCTTTTAGAATTCCTTGTTCAATCATTTTATTTATTACTGGCGTTATTCCTTCAATTATTTCTGGAGTCAATTTATACTGGGGCGTATTTGGGTAACTCGTTCCTTCTTTTACTGTAATTTTAACGGGATCTACTCCTTTCATTAATCCTACATCTTCTCCTGTCAAGTCCCATACTTCTTCTTTCACTGTCCTTTTCAACTCATTTGGGATTTTCTCTGCATCAAATACAGGAAACAAGCCATTTACTTCAGGTTCTAAATTTACCATTGTCATTTTATACAACACATCCTCATCTGGAGTCTGAAATGCAATTCTGTCCGGAGTACAATAAATTGTGCAATTCATTTTGCACAACAAATCCCGTCCTAAAAGGTTCACGGGACTACAATCACACACCACAAATCGGTGCATTTCACTAAATGGACCAATTCTTACCTTTACTAATCTAGTAAGAGGCGTTTCAATTTGCTGATTGGAAACTCCAACCACTTGTATATGTTCACCTGAGAGAGGAAGATTTGGAATTTCCACTGACCTAACAGTAGAACAGGTAGCTCCAGTGTCAACAAGGAATGTTACATTTGCACCATTCACTTCTCCATCCACAAATGGACCTGACTGATCTACCTCTAGAGTTGCGCCAAGCACGCACTCTTCCCTCTCTTTTAGACACCGTCATGAACTTTCATACGACTCATCTTCATTCTGTCGTAACCAATATTGTGAAATTTCAGCTGCACGTGACAACTGTTTTACCTGTTCTCCTCCGTAGAATCCTGTTTCTGCACTGTATTTCTGTTGGTTAGCACTCTTGGGAAGTGGTGGTTGTGGCACCTGACCTTGTTGAGTAACTACCTCACTCTGCACCTGTGAATTTAATGATTGATTTTCCACATTAGGTTTTGGAGGAAATTTACACTCGTTTCTCCAATGCCCTAGCTTTCCGCAGTTGTGGCATGGCCACTTTTTCTTCGCCTCATCTATGCTCATTTGTCCTTTTCCTTTACCTATATTAGGTCGGGATTTAAACTGTCCTGTTTCACTGCTAGTATTATTCAATTGAGCTTCTTGCTTCTCTGCAACTTTCACCTGTGCCCACATGGCTTTCTCTTTCAATTTACGCTGTTTACTCTCAATTTCATCACTGCAATACTTAGCATATCTCAAAACTTCATCTACTGTGCTATTCTGCCATCCTATCAGGTGCTGCTTAATCCTTTCACTTATCTCTGGTGTTAATCCATACACAAACCTATATACAAAGTGACTCATGTCCTTCTCACTTAGCGTCTCATAACCACTATACTGTTTGAAAACCAACAACAATCTCTCATAGTACGCGTGCACTGATTCTTTGCTTTCCTGTGTTGTTCTGTCTATTTTCACCCAATCTGTTTCTTTTGGTGGAATTTTATTCTTCAAAAAGGTAACTACTTGATCATACTTCCTCATCACTTCTGGACCTGGCGCTCCTGTTTTGGCATCCCTTGGATATTCTACAGTTGGCCAATCAATTGTAATCTTACATTCTGTCCACAAATCAGCAGGCACTACTATGTCAAACAATCCATCTAGATCTATCCACAGCACTTTTGACACCTTAACAAATCTCTACACTTGTCTGTACCATTCTACTGGTTTCTCTCTCAATTTTGGGAAGTCATTTGTAAATGACAGTATATCCTGTCTGGTCCACGGAACATGCACATAACTACCACCTGGTGTTTCTCTCATCGGGTATTCCCTAGCAACTGGTTCCCTATCTGTCACTGCAAAAGCCAAAGATGCTTTATCTGTTGTTTTCTCATTCCTCTTTGTCCATCTATTTCTCCATCTATCCACATCACCCCATTTTCTCAATAAAACAATCAGCTCTTTTATCTGGGTCAGTCTTCCTGATGTGTTCAAATTTTCTATGTCTTTCTCACAAAAATCTACTCTGTACGGTTTCTGCAACGTCCTCACTTTCACGAATTCCACTCCTAGTTCACCTGCAATCTCTTCCAATTTGTCATGTAAATTTCTAGCTCTCCAAGTAAGACTCTTGCACAGAAACATAATCTCGTCATCCTGATAATTTTTTAGTTTTTCTGTTCCAATTGTTCCTAAAATCAACTCTTCCATGTCTATTTTCAACCTTATTACATCTAATGGTTTTTCTTCTGGTTCTTTTGCTTTTAGCGCTTTCATCCATTCATTTAACTCTTCTGGAGTCGGACCTACAGGCGTACTATTTAATTCTATCCAATCATTGCTTCTTTCTGGTGTTCCTGATGCGGACTCTGTCACCATAGGCATTCTCCTAATCTCACTCTCATTTATCGTCAAATTTGTAGGTGGACTTGGTCTACACGTACTAGCCGAATTGTGTGCACCTTCATTATTCAGTTCCATCCCTTCTCTTTTTCTTTGCAAATGTGAATTCATGGTAATCACCAAAGAATGTTCATTTATTTTCTGATTCTCAAAAATTGGCATTACTGGACCTATCGTTACTGGTACAGTTACAGCTTCCATATTCTTTGTCAATTCTCTTATTTTCTCAGTCAATTCTTTTGTCGTTTTTGCTAGTTCAGTTGCATTGTCACTTTCTGTTTCTTAATTTTGTGAAATTTTAAATGTTTCTTGTGACCTATTTATTTCATTTCTTCGTTCGGGTTTTTTATTCCTCCCAGTTTCCATTTGTGGTGCATTAGGTGTCACCACCACAGAAGTCTGTTGGTATGGAGGTGGGTTTCTGTTTAAAATATCTTCCAGCAATTCATCATCTGTTTCACTACCACCATACACATACTTTTCTACCACTACATCTTTCTTTTTCTCGGTACACTTTCTCTTTGCTTCTTCCTCAACCGCAAAAGCTGGAAACAAACCTCCTGCCATGTTAGCGTATCTCCAACGCTTTACTCTGTCCTCATGATTTATTCCCCACAACCTTCCGGGTATAAACTCATGATTCTTCAATCCTCTGGATCTCTCTCGCTCATACATCTCATCTTCCCATTCCGCTAAAGCTTCAAACTGTGTCGGTCTAGGTCTAGGTTCTAACATTACCATCTTTTCTCTCAAGTTCCGTAATACAGCTACATTAAATGAACCATTCTCAGGAAAGGCCAATGCTCCATCGTTCTTGGTGTATTTTGTCCAATTTTCTAACCATATGCATGTATGATATCCATATTTCAGCATCATATGTGAAGCTGGTGATTTCGGCGGAGGAATTATTTGTCCCTCTCTAGTCACTACCTTTTTGTCCTTCTTAAAGAAGTTCTTAACTTTCGACATTCAAGACGTTTTCTCTTTTCCATACTCATAGTACGACATGATTCACAACCTTTTTCTCCTTCAACAATCCGCAATTCAACACTGTTCCCTATGCGTTATTTCAACCAATGCTAGCGCGACTCACACCAACACTCCAATCACAGCGATTTCTGTCTACGGCGCACTGTCCAATCCCAGCGCGGCATTTGTCTACGTCACTTTGCTCCTGTTCTCATGTGACTGGCGCACTGTCCAATCCCAGTGCGGCTTTTGTCTACGTCACTTCTACTCTTGACCCCTCCTTTACAAAATTTATCGGCAATTTCTTTATCAACAATTCTTGTTAGTTACAACACTTTATCCACATTTCCATTGTCTGATTCGCTAAACCGAAAAGATAGCTTTGACCATTCACACAAGAATTCTGTATTTTCCAGTAGGCAGCGCTTACCTCTACCCTACCACAGAACTTTCAGTTTCGTCGATAAAGTAGCACTTCCCTCTACCTTACCCTTCTTTCAAGCAAGCGGTAAACCCGTTTCTCTGGGGATAAAACACATGTGGAGACTATACTGCTCCTGAGAATTAAGGCCAGAGTTTCACAAGAAAGCCGATCACTATTTCACTTACACACCTTTTATACGCAAAATGTCCCTAATTAACACAACCTGTGTTATTACCAAAATGAACTCAGACAGTGTAAAATTCCATGCGACTTCTCTTGCCACACGTGTTCCACTTCCTACTTCCCGGAAGCGTGAAAACTTACATATAACATAACGCGACTCAACAAAAAGTGTTAGACATAAACTTATCAATAATCTATAATCAAAATTCAATAATCACCAAACTAATCTATAGTAACCATAACTCTGCTACCAAGAAATCTGATCCAGCGCTTCCAATAAAAATAATTTCTCCTATTATGCTTTTGGTCATCCAGGTGCAATTATTTCTCTAACACACACACACTATATCCATATGACGGTGGGGCCCATAACACCGCATATACATTCACTTACTCATTTGTTCCCTGGATTTTCCTCCGTCATGAAACCTAGGAGAAAAACGATTCGCTGGAAGGAGACGGGATACCTCTTTTATAATGACACAATAATTCTCATTTGCTTTTAAGGTATTCCGCTCATTGGTCGATGGACCAACTAGTAGGAATCAGTTGATGGTGATTAAGACCAGCTCAATCACAATGAACTCTTTACCATTTCATTATTAGTCATTATACTAAAGAAAAATCACTGAGTCATTTGTTTAAAGAATAATAAAGTTTATATAAAGTTTTGAATGCAGGAAATTTGAGATTAATCTTATTATTCAGATCATTTCATTTATCCAATATAAGAATAGTTGAAATTGCATGGCACTTTTATTAAACGGAAAATGAGGTTATCATACTAAGAACTCTATAGATCAACCTATCTATCTCTCTGTGAAATCCTAATAATTCTAATAAAAATCTATCAAATAAGAGTTCTCCTAAAGCAGCATCTTATACTCAACTGGAAAAGGAAAATAACAGCAGCAGCATCAGCTCGTCAGCATCAGCAACCGCAAACTCTCCCATCTACAGCATCTAACTTCTTCAGCATCTCCCGCAGCATCCCGCAGCATTCTACTCCAGCATTCTAACCCCTCCCACCAAGAGTAGGTCTTCTTATACCCTAATTCTAGCTTACAACATAAAATGTTTCTTCTTACATGGCGCGATTCATTCTCATTGGTCAAAAACTCAGGTCCCTATACATTTTAATCAAACTTCCTGGTCTTAACCAGTTCCGTGTGGAATGTCCATGCAAGCATCGTTTCCCACAGTTCATGCACTTGCTCATCCGTTTCGATCAGTCCAAATTGTATCTTTTTCTGCTACATTTTGTATAACACAGTTCCTTCTATTGATTCAACCAGGCTTCTCACGCTTCTTGCTGATCATCTTGGCACACATCTGCTCAGAAGGGTCACAGCAGCCTTGACCATACTTTCATCTTAGCCTCTCGGCATCAGCACGTGATCATCCCTTTTCCACAGCCTCTCTCCTCTATCACATGGTCGCATCCGCTCATGCGCACTCTAGTAACTCGCGGCCATTTTATATTGCTGCTCGGCAGGCCTAAGCGCACTATTTTTAAAGAAAACAAAATGTTATTAAAACAAAGAAAATATAAACCCATTCGTTTCCCTCCCGTCTTTCTACGTACCCCAATTAGGTATTACCTAGCAGAAGCAACATATAAAGCTATCCCTTACTTACCATCACTTTATTTTGCAACCACACGTTTTATTTTAAAGCACAAATCATGCATTTTATTATTATTTTAGTACGCAAAATATTATGTTATGTTAGAAACGTAAACAATTATTAGTCCATTACTTTGCACACTGAATTGCGTGTTACCATTAACCCTTTACATACATTGTTGGTTATTTACTTGAACGAACATGTTTATTAATATTGTACGAAAATATTAGGAGGTTAAAATTTTTATATTTACCCTGCTCCATCAGTAGGCTCTGAAGGTTTTCCAAAGGCTTTCTTTGAGCTCCTGTTTACTGGTAGCCCCCTCTCCCTTCAAAATCTTTTCAGCTCGGCCACAGTGTAGATACAGGGACTAGGTTAGTTCCATTGAAAGAGTTACCTTCTAAGTCTTGCACAAAGAGTTTCATTCACGGTGTAGGAGGCTGTGAGGAGGAGACTGACCTGATGTTGCTGTAGCGGAAAGTGCAGGTCTCCCATTGCTGGTCATCGCTGGCGGTCGCTTGTGGCGCAAAGAGCAGGTCTCAGTGGAACTTATTGTTACCGGTTGTCAATGGCCACAGAGTCTTGGCGCGTACATGGCCTGTTTGCGGTTGCGACAAGCCCAAACTTCAGGATTTTCACCAGATTCCAGCCAAGGGTTCAGGACCTGGGGAGGCACCTCTTGGGGATCAGGAATCACTCCAGCAGAGGCCAGCAGGGCTCAGGCAGGTCAAGGTGCAGCAGGCCAGATATTTTATTTATTTATTTATTAAACTTGTAAGGCGCAGCAGCTACCCAAAAAGGGTTTCCCGGCGCCGAAGCGAGACAGAAGAACAAAAGGCAGCTAAATAATTACTGGTTGAAGAGCCAAGTCTTCAAAGATTTCCGAAACTGGATGTATGCCGTTTCGTTTTGGATGGCTTTAGGAAGTGAGTTCCATAACAAGGGGCCGAGGTAGGAAAAAGACCTTCCTCCCATCCGGGATAACTTTATTCTAGGCACAGTAAAGTTCCCTTGAGTCGATGAGCGGAGGCACCTAGAGGGCACGTAAGGGTTGACCATGGCTTGAAGATATTTGGGGGCAACACCAGTTTTAATTTTGAACATGTAGCTCAGGGCTTTGAACTTAATACGGTTCTCCACCCTGAGCCAGTGCAGGTCTCTCAAGTGGCCAGAGACCGAGGTCGTTCTAGGTACCCTGAAAAAGTAGTCGTGCGGCAGAGTTCTGGACCAGCTGAAGCCTGCGCGTCACCGCCTTGTTGGAACCGAGGTAGAGGACATTACAGTAGTCCAGTCTCGAGGTGATTAGGGCCTGGACTACTGTTTTCTGCGTGTACTCTGGCAGCATCCAGATGATCTTTCTTAGCCACTTCAAGATGGTAAAGCAGGTGGCTGCTACCTTGACTGTCTGATGGTGCATAGAGAGTTGGTCGTCAATGATGATGCCTAGGTTGCAGACTTTACTAGAGGGGCGGGGAAGAGCACCCATCACACTAGGCCAATGTTGTGGGCCCCAAAGATCTTTGTTTTTGCCCAAGACCAGAACCTCCGTTTTCTCTCCATTTAATTTGAGGTAATTGGTCTGCATCCAGGATGCAATTTTTCCCAGGCCCAGCTGAAGCTGGGATGGCCCGGCTGCTTTGTTCGTGGAGAGAGAAAAGATAATTTGGGAGTCGTCAGCATAGGTGAACAGGGACAGCCCTGCTGCATCCGCGACGTTGGCCAAAGGTCTAACATATAAATTAAAAAGTAGGGGGCTGAGGATGGAGCCCTGGGGCACCCCATGAGGTAAAGAATGAGAGTCAGAGCTGGCAATGGAGGAAAAGATTTGAAACGTGCGGTTGGAGAGAAAAGAGATGAGCCAATTCAGGGCCGAGCCGCCAATGCCAAGAGAGCTGAGCGTATTTACTATTGTGATGTGGCATACCGTGTCAAATGCCGCGCTAAGGTCAAGCAGGATGAGGGCGACCGTGTCGCCAGCATCCAAATGGTGTCGTAGCCTTTCCGTTACTCCTAGTAAGGTGGTCTCGGTAGAGAAACCGGCTCTAAAACCGGATTGGGAATGGTGGAGAAGCTTTTGGTCTTCAACAAATTTAGTGAGTTGGGAATGTATGTGTTTCTCCAAAATTTTGGAAAAGGCCGGCAGCAAAGAGATAGGTCGATAGTTGGATGATAAATCAGGGTCAGCGTTGGCCTTTTTAAGAAGTGGGACCACCATGGTATGCTTCCAATCATGTGGAACTATAGCCTCTTTTAAGGAGGCATTTAGAAGATCCATGATGGCAAGCAGGGATGGTGGCTCTAGCTGCTTGAGCACTGAAATAGGCAAGGGGTCCTTAGGTGATCCTGATTTAATACTTCCAAGGATCTTTTTAAAAGAAGTTGAAGTAAGAGGGGACCATATCTCCAGGTTGTAAGAGGGGGTATATTGCGTCGTATCCAGGTCAGGACAAGCAGAGTCCATTGTGCGCAGTGTGAAAACAAATTGGGAGGAATACGCAGGTTGCGAGGAAAGTGGGTTGTCACGCCCATTACACCTTATATCAGAGTGAATTTTCTCGACTTTTTGGACGAAGAAAGAGGCGAGTTCCTCGCATTTTCGTTTATTTAGTGGAGGGGGGCTATCTAGAGTGGCAGAGCCAGCCAGCTCCTTCACTGTGTTAAATAGTGTTTTGGAGCGGTTTAATGCAGCAGAAATAGTGGCTGAAACAAATTCAGCGCGAGCTAGTTTACAGAGATTATGGTAGTTTTTTTTTTGCCATTTTATAAGTTAATTTTGATTCAGGGGCATAGTCTCTACGCCATCTGCGTTCCAATACTTTACATTTAGATTTTTCCACTTTCAGGGTGTCAGTAAACCATGGCGCAGGCGGGCGATGGTTGTTGGCCTTTTTTTTGGAGAGAGGGAGACATGTGTCTATGGCATCGAGAAGCCATTTTTGAACAGTGTCAGAAAGCATAGTTACCCTTTGTTGGGAGATGGGTGTGGTAGTGCATAGAATATTGTTCAGGGCAATTATATCCAATTTTTTCCAATCTCTTGTTAATGTCTTAAGGATAGGAGGGGTGGTGACAGCATTGTCAGAAGAAGTCAGACTAAACCTGACAATAAAGTGGTCAGACCAGCAGAGGGGAGTGCTGGAGGCAATAGATACTGGGTAAATTGGACAAAATGGGGTCCAAAAGATGGCCAGCCTTATGTGTAGGGCCTGAATTGTGCAGATGAATGTTCATTGCTGCCAAGTCGGAGATGAAATTAGTACTGCTTTTACATGTAGGGTCATCCAGATGAAGATTCAAGTCACCCAGAATGGAGAAATTGGCAGTGCTCATGATTATTGAATTTATTAGACTGGGAAAGGAAGCAGCCCAGGAGGCCGAAGGCCCGGGGACGATACACCAGTATGCCAGAGAGGGTAAATTTCGAAGTAAGGGCTAATTTAAAAGTGGCCGCCTCACAGTCCATAGAGGTCAAAGGCTCACATTTACACTGATAAAACTTTTAAATATAATGGCTATGCCTCCCCCAGTTTTTTGGCCCCTGTCTTTCCTGACTATCGCATAGGTGGGGGCAGGGCTGCAGCGACGTCAGGGCCGGAGCTTCGTGCAGCCATGTTTCTGTGAGGAACAGAGCGTCCGGTTTGTCATTCGACAACAGATCAAAGATATCGGCATTGCGTTTTGCAAGAGAGCGGCAGTTTATGCTGAGGAAAGAAAATTTGTTTATAGTGAGTGGGGATAGTTTGTTTAATGTGGTAGCTTCGCCTCTTAGAGGTTGGTAAAAGGGGATGGTAGTCCCTGAGAAACCGCAGCCCAGGCAAATTTCCTCCCTATTTTCCATTAGTAACAGGGTGCAGCTTTTGTGAGTTAGAGGTCGGTAATTCAGTAATTGGTTGGAGGAGTAGCTAATACGATGTGTCGCATTTTGACCAGGGGTCATGGTCCCTGGGCCCGGTCGTGCGCGGACGGGCGCAGACGGGCTTGCCTTTGGCGCGCCGCTGGCGCGCCCGCTGCGCTCGTCCGCTGCGCGTCGGCGCCATCAGTGCCTAAAATAGGCAGGCTATTTAAGGATCCCCGGGCGACTAGAGCGTCACCCGACCCAAGATGGCGGCAGGAAGTAAGGAAAAAGCCCACAGACCGACCAATCCCCCTCCACTCAATCAGCACAACAGCTGCGGTGGACCGAGGGGCGCCGGATTAGGCAGAAGTAAGTGAAAACATACCATACACTTTAAAAATCAGGAGAGAGTTAAAAGTGAAACAAAGTAAAAAACGAGTGTAAGTGGTGAGACGCTTGACTCACAGACGCACTTGCAGGTTAAAAAACAATTCCCCACATATGCCCAAGAAATAACTGCCCCTGTCCTAATTCGCCAGTAAAAGGACGTGGTAGTAACTCAGATCAAGTAGCAGTAGGCAGTTGCAGGGTGGCCTTTGAAGCTTGTTAGGTCCCAGTAGCTCACACAGGAGGTCAGCCAACTGACCCTTGGATTCATTCTGGTTAGCCTGTGATGAAGGTAAACAGGTCCAGTTTTCCTTCTGAGACAGCAAGACAGTCCTTCAAGCAGATTGCAGTTTACTGGTAGTAGGACAGCTCTTCTTCTGTAATTTCCATAGGTCCAGGAGTGTTCTGATGAGTGGCTCTGGAACTCCAATATTTATTCCTAGTGCCAACCTTTTTTGTGGGTAGACTCCCTGTCCTACCTCCTCAGCCTTTCCCCAGTCATCCTGCCAAGAGGGCTCATCCTGTCCGCACCTAAGTCTCCTTTTGTTACTGTCTGAAAGCAATACACAAACTCCAACAGTAGAGCCTTTCACAGTCATGTGACCCACGACACTGGTAGAAGGCTCAAGAATGTGTCAACTTTCTAAAAATGGCATTTCCAGAATTATAACTTAAAATCCGACTTTACCATTAAAGAGGATTTTCAATTTCAATTCATTTGAGTGTAAACAGCATATCCGTATCTGCTCCCAATCTAAAGTCAGCACTTTTCTTCTTTCCTATAAAATTACTGTACAATTCATTTCTCTTTTCCAGACACAGCAGGACATATAAAGTTATGAAGTTAGTACTTATTAATTGTAATAAGGTAACCCAGTTAGAGAGTAAGAGAGATAGGCCTTGCAACAGTAAAAAACAACTTTAGGAGCTTTTCACTTCCAGGACATGTAAAACGTAAGTACACAGTCCTACTTTTTAAAAATAAAATGCACCCTGCCATATAAGCCTAAAGGGCCTTACTTAGGGGTGACTTATAAGTATTAAAAAGGAAGGTTTAGGCATTTAATTTGCCAGATCGAAATGGCAGTTTAAAAATGCACTGCAGGCACGTCTGAGACACGTTTTAAAGTGTTACTTTAGTGGGTGGCACGAGTGCTGCAGGCCCACTAGTAGCATTTAAATTGCAAGCCATGGTACTAGGAACATACAAGTAAATTAAATGTTCCAATCAGGTGTAGGCCAATTTTCCCATGTTTTAGGGAGACAGCACAAGCCCTGTAGCACTGGTGAACAGTGGTAAAGTGCACAGTGTCCTAAAGCCAAAAAACACTAATTCAGCAAAACAGGAGGGGTGAAGGCGATAAGGTTGGGGAATATCATACCACGGTTGTTAGGTCTAATACTGACCCATGCCTGGGAGTATACCGCTGACTTGATGAGTTTGTCACGCCCTGGCCTCGCTCAAAATCCATAAGGCTCCCTAACAGCCTCGGACGACATGGCCCAATTATTCAAACCTGACTAAAGAGTCACAGGACGCCAAAACAGGTGAGCAGCACTCACACAGGCCCCGCAGCCATTGGGGAGTATGGTCAAATTTGACCCAACTTCACTGCCCTGTGCCCTGCCCGGAAAACAACCAATCAATGAGCCTAATGGTCCCCGGAGTTCACAACCCGCACGAAAACCCTGGAGAGAGAATTAATTAGCTTTTCTCCCCATGGTCCCTGTAGGGAGCTGGCTCTCTATATAGTGCACTGAAAAGAAGTACACGTGTAGAGAGTCCAGTGGGTCCCCAATTGGCTTACAGAGGCTAAAGTAGATAATACTAATGATCTCTTTTGTGGTAGTGTGGGCGAGCAGTTAGGCTTATCAGAGGGTAGTGCTAAGCATTTGTTGTACTCACTGAGGCAATAAATGAGACACACACTTAAAGAATAAATCCGAGACCAAATTAGAAAAATAGCAGTTCTTTTTATATAAACCAAGAACTTTGTTCAAAAGCAAGTACTGTTTTTGTTAGAAATTTTCACAGGTAAGTAAAATGTTCAAACCTGTGCGCTTTTACGCACAATGCAATCCTATGGGAGGAAAGGTAAGAGATGCATAAAGGTAGGTGCTGTCGGTTTCAAGGGTTCACCTTCAGGGTTTGGAGTTGTAGTGGACCAAGGTCCAAAGTACTACCAGCAATTCTTTGGGATCTTCCCGGGTTTTACTGGGAGCAGGGTGTTGGGGAGGTTGTAGCTGGGCGGGCTACGGTGAAGCGTGGGCCACCTGGGAATAGGTTCCACAGGGGGACTTGGGGAAAAGTCTGAGAGCTCCCAAACGGGGATTCAGGTTGCAAGGGGTCTCGGAGCAAGGGGGCAGAACCAGTTCTTCGGTACCCCGGCGGTGCGGCTCGGGTGCAAAGTGGTTAGGGTGACTGGGCTGGTGCGCAAAGACGCCCCTTGCGGTTCAAAACAAACAGCTGGCAGGGGCAAAATCAGGACCGCTAGGCCACTCACAAAGTGGGTCTCAGTGATGCCGACGTTCCTTGATGGCTGCTTGGTTGTGGTGCTGTGGGAATCTGGACTGAACTCTCACTGTTGGTGTTTGGTGCAGGGCGTCGGGTACCCCAGAGGTTGGTGCTGCACGGCTCCAGTTGGTCCTCGTGTCTTCAAACTCTCCTGGTCATCTGCAGTGTCGGTCGGGCCAGGGAGCTGCAAGGTGATGGACTGGACCCTGCTTGTCGGTGCCTGCGGACTTCAGGGGAGTATTTCCTCTACTCCAAGGGACACTGTAGGCAATTTTCAAAGTACTGGCAGCCTACCCAAGGCTTTGGTAGTTCTTCAGCTTGCAGGATGAGCCACTCTGTCATGATTGTCGAGAGAGTTGCGAGCAGGGAGAGTTTCACGCCAAACGTTCTCAGCTCTTCTGCCGTTCTTGCCAGGCAGTGAGTCTTCTTCATCCTTCTTCTCTTGATCCGTCTAATCGGAGTTCTTGAGTTCAGGGGTGCCACCTAAATACTCAATTTAGGAGGGTTATAGGGGAGTTACAGGTAGTAGCCAATGGGCTACCTACCTTTAAGGTGTCTACACTCTCTATATGACCACTGCCTGTGAGAAGTGGGCATAACCCTGACCCCAGAATACTAATCCCGCTCAAATCAAGATGGGGGAGTCTGAAGAGTGGGGTCCACATCAGCTGGTCCACCTTAGGGGTGGTGCCAACTGAAGGGGGGCACACCTCCTCATCTTACTAATTTTCCTGCCTGTCTTGCCGCCAAAAAGTGGGGTCAGGACAGGGAGGTTGGCATCTCCACTATCTGGAGAGTCCTGGGTCGCATAACAAAGGCGGCAGCTCCTTTGAAGCTTCCTGCCCTGGAAAGGCTCATCCTGCAGGGAGGAGGGGTAAACACCTCAGCCCAAAGCAGGCTTTGTTCTTGGCCTCTGAGAGTGCAGGCTCTCACCTCAGGAGGTGAAAAACGTGTCTAGAGTGGCTGGCTGATCGAGACCAGTCAGTGAACACACTAGCAGTTTGTAGGTTTTCAATATAAATCCAACACTGGCATCAGTGTGGGTTTATTAAGATGGGATGTTTGGTACCAAACATCTGGGGGTACAGTGAAACCATCATGTTGCTGGTGAACTCATAATCACGGGTGTCCAGACCATTGACTTGGTATGGCTTCCCTGTGCACTTGTGGTATCCAAGTGTGAACTTAGATATCACAGGGACACATCCACTCATGCAGATATGGCCACACATGGGTATAGTGCACCCTGCCTTGGGGCTGTTAGACCTGTTGTAGGGGTGACTTACCTATACCACATGCAGTGCTGGGTAGACATGGCACACAGGGATGCGTTCCATGCCCACTCTTCGTTTTTCTCTGCACCAAGACACTCAGGCTGCAATAGCAGTTTGCATAGGCTTGGTGAAGGGTCCCTTAGGGTGGCACAATTCGTGCTGCAGGCTTTAGGAACCATCTTTAGTTTAAATGCCCTAGGTACCAGGGGCACCACTTACTAGGAACTTAATGGAGCCTAAAGTAGTGCCAATTTTGGAAAACCGTTGCAGTTTTAAGGAAAGAACACTGGTGCTGGGGACCTGGTTAGCAGGAACCCAGCATACTTTCGTTCAAAGTTGCATCAGATACCAGGCAATAAGTGGGGGGTACCCATGTCAAAAGGAGCACTTTCCTACAGTACCCATTCTAGTCAAACAAGGTTTCCTCAGCTCACACTCGGTCTTCTCTACTTCCTGCCCCTATGGATCACACACTGCTCCTGTTATGTTATGTTATATATATTTGTATCACGCTCAGCTACTCGGCAGAGTGTCCCGGCGCGTGCAGAGGTAAAGGAAAAAATGTAGCAGGAAGACAACTAAAAGAGGAAAGTTTTTAACTTTTTCTTAAAGATCACGTGATCCTGAATGCACCGCAGCGCCAAGGGCAGAGCATTCCAAGCCAGACTAGCTTTCCTGACAAGTGAACAGCCACCAGCCTTTGGCGGTTGAATCTAGGGGTCTGCATCAGAAGTTGAGAAGAGGAACACAACTGTCTCACTGGATTATAGAAGGCAAATCTCTTCTGAAGGTAGGTGGGGCCCCTGCCATAGAGAGCCCTATGGGCAATAGCCAGCATTTTTAATTGGATTCGGGACTCCACTGGGAGCCAATGCAGGGAGCGCAAATGAACATGCACACTGCACCTGTTTGACAAGCCTAACAGGAGTCTGGCAGCGGAGTTTTGGACTACCTGCAGTTTCTTTAGGAGGTAGCCAGGAGTGCCCACATAAAGTGCATTAGCGTAATCCAGGCGAGATAAAATCAAGGCACGGACCACAGTTTCTTTAGCAGGCCCTGGGAGAAAGGGAAGAAACTTTCTCAGCGCTTTCAAGGTGCCGAAACAGGTCCCAACGAGCTTCTTGACTTGAGTGGAAAAGTTCAGGTTCTCAGAGAACCAGACTCCTAGATTTTTTGCAGCATTATTCCCAACTCCTCTGCTCCATGGTTCCCATGATCACACACCCCCTCCTCTATACACATACTGCCCCTTCTTTTCACATTGGCCTCTTCTCCCTACCCCCTGCGCTCCCACTGATGTCTCTGCTCCCTGCCCTTTCTGCTCACACACTGCTCTCTGTCCCTTCTGCTCACACACTGTTCACACACAACCCCTTTTGCTCCCTGTCCCCTGATGGCATTGCTGCTTCCTGTCCTTTCTGTTCACACACTACACCTCTCCTTCCTCTGAACACTCAGGGCCTCATTTATGAGGAAGTCACGCAGTGCAGCACAGCAAGTCACATTGCTATGCGGCACAGAGTGACGGTGAAAGGCAAGAATGCACCATATTTAAGGCAATATGGCGCATTTCTGGCTTTACCTTGTGCTGGCGCCCTTTTGGCAGCCTAGCTCCAACTCAGGCACCCTTGCACCATGGTGCAAGGGTGCTTTTGTTGCATTCAGATTTTTTTTGAGCAGAAGGTGCACCTTCCTGCACAAAACCAATCCTGCGAGGTATTTTCCTCTTTGTATGTGTGCTGCAGAATGCACACATAGAAAGAGGAAGAATCAAGGAGAAATTTAGATATTTCTCCTTGTTACGCCTCCCCTGGGAAGGTGTAAATAATTGGTGCGTCCCCAGGTTTACAAGTTTTTGTAAATCTGGAGATGCGTCAAAATCCATGGGTGTTGCTTGGGAATACCCATGCAACACCCATGGAACGCCTACCCAGGGCAGAGTAACGCATCGATTTGTGCTGTGTTGCATTACTCCAGATTTATGAAACCACTCAGAGGCACGCAAAGTTGCTTTGTGTGGCTTCAAAAATCTGACTTAGAGGTTTGCGTCAGTCATGTACCATGTTCCATGGTGCAAACGTGACGCAACCCTCTCATAAATGAGGCCCTCACTGCCTTTCCTTCAAAGCACACCTCCAAAACATTTTGCACATCTAAGTGGTATTTAGGTGTGCAATAGTAGTATTTTTTTTAATCATAAATACCACATCACAATACAGAGAATCAGGATTTGTGTAATTTTCTGAAAGGTGAATTGCAATCCCTTTAGTTGGAAATTCAGAAGGATGACAGATTTTCCAATGTCATGAATTTAGGCTATGGTAAAGATTTGGGGAATTTGAGCATGTGCTTCCTGTAGCTGTAGGTTAATACGCACAAATGTGGGGGCCTGGCCAGGGCAGGGACCTGCAAAGATGCAATTCCACTAGGTTCTGGGTGTTGGGCTCCTGCTAAACCCCATGAAGGCAAGTACTGTAGGCTATTTTCATTTGGCTTAAACACAGATCTACCCTAGAAGATGGTAGCAGTGTGCTGTGTTCAGCAGGCAAGAAATGCAGTGAGTTTGGCACCCAGGACAAGGGGCAATCGAGGAACGAACACAACAGTTTCCAAGATTGCCGCCACAGAATTCGTAATGCAGAGGCAGCCACTGTGCGCAGCTGGTTGAATAAGAGCAGTGACGGTGTTACACTCACCCGAGAAGGAGAAAGCACTCTTCACAGCACACACACAGGCCTCGGTGAGGTACAGCCTCGATGGCCCTTCCTGCTTTCAGTTCACGGCCTGGCGGTTGGCTAGGAGGAGAGGCACAGAAATTCACAACAAATGTAGCGGATGCTGATGACGCTGCCACCGCCTCCGCTGCACTTTTGGAATCTGTCAATCGGAGAAGCCAGAGAGGGGAAAATTCTCACATCTGAGTTAATTTTGGCACCTTGATGAGTGAGCCTGGCATTCATAGGCCAAGATGTAATATTCTCAGCCGAGAAAGGGCGTGAAAGGCAGCGCCCAAATCTTAATGGAATGATGATAAAGAATAATAACTAAGAATCTGAACTGGATCTGTTAGACACATGGCGCCTAACATACAGCCAGGTGGAGGTATAATCAGGGGCGTAGCTTCAGGGGGGGGAGTTAGGGGTGTTACACCCCCATAATAAATGTATTTTCTGAAAAATAGTTGTGTAAAGGTGCTTTCAGTCGGGTATTGTGAGATGTGATGGCCAAAGTCAATTTTATTGTACGATTATTTACAACCATTACAAGCAAGCAAACAGTCGCGGCCAGCATGACTCGCGGGTGGGGGGTCACGCGGGGACAGGGTCGCAGGGGGGTGGGGTTTAATTCAAAATAATAATTAAAAAAGTTAACTTACCTTCGCCGGCCCGTTCCTGCGTTGTCTCTGCTCCTCTCCTGCTCTCCTGCCTCCGGCAGGAACAGGAAGCAAACAGCCTCCCTCCCCTCCCCTAAGCCAATTACAACGCTGCAATGGCAGCGTTGTGATTGGTTGGGACGCTGACCAGCCAGGCGGCTGTGGGGAGGCCATTTTCTCCATGTAGGCTGCATGCAGCCTACATGGAGAAAAGGCAGAGTGCGCATTACTGGTTTGGTCGGCCCCAGAGGGCCGACCAAACAGTCAGCGCCCTCAGCAGTGGGCAAGACACTCCTCCCCTGCCCTACTGCAGCCCCGCCCACCCACCCGCCCCCAACCAAACACTTCTGCTTTCTCGCAGTGCGAGAAGCAGAAACATAAAATGGCAGTTTTGCCATTTTATGTTTCTGCTTCTCGCACTGTGAGAAAGCAGTGGGGCGATGCTCCTCTGCCCTAGTGGAGGAGCCGCCCCTGCAAGCAAAGCAATTGAGAGTATTCAGCATACAGAGTTTAAAAAACACATTATAAGAACAAACATAGCTAAGTTGAGGACAGAAAAGATTCAGCTGAGCCATATTTTAAGATAAAACAGGTAAAAAAGCAACGTGAAGAACGTCTCTCTCTTTTTTTTCCGATCAATGCCACGTAAAACAGGACAAACATTTGACACAATTTAAGGAACAATGTGCAAAATGCACAGAGCACCATCCCATTGCTGCAATCAGCACTAGGAAGAGACAAGTCACAGAATTATCTTGCTCTCAGACTGACCCAATACAGGACCAAGCAGTGCAATTTAGAAAGTACCAGTGCAAAGAGTGGTTGTGAACGATGGCATACTGTAAAAACACTAGACAACGCCCAGTGCAAAAAAAATGGAGCAGCAGATTTGGTCATTTAAGACAATGTGCAAAAACGCAATTATGGCAATAGGAAACCAGGTAGTAAGCATGATGAATAGTTGCTAAAGTGCAATGTGCAAAATGTGCTGGAAGCATGACTAAACCCAGCCGTTTGCAGCGAACTGTGCTGACAGTGATGTAATTAATCTTAGAGCTGTAGCGTAAGGGGCGTGACATTTTTGGCAGGCTCAGTTCGACCTGATATTGTACATGCAATGATAAATAGCAAAGATAAGCAGAAAGTTTCAACGGCTGACTTATGGCTCTGCACCTCACGCAAGTTTCCTCAGTAAGTAGTCCTGTGCACTAATACACCAGCACCAGCCGTTGTGTGGTACCTCTGTGTTCCAGATCCTGAAAAAGCAGTACAAGCGTACAAAGAGACCCAAATCAAAACACAAACAATAATCAAAAATTAAATACATTACAAAATGGCACAGAAAAACCACAATAATCTACTTATAACACTTCAAAAAACAGTCAAAAACATTTATATTAAGACATGTAAATACATGAAAAAATGAAAAGACACCACTTAGTCGACAACACCACATCAAAAGAGATGGAACCATAATTATATAATTTCTTAAGGTGTAAAATTACCCAAACCTCATAACAAAGACCAGACTAATGGCATGTGTAGCCACAACACAGTTGGCTAATGCAGATGTCACACATAGACATATACAACTAGAGAGTTTAGGCATTAGTAGAATGAGAAAGGGTATGTAAGTGTTCAGAGAGAGCAAGAGGACGTTCCACCCTATTTAAAACGGTGGGTGGACAAAATATCGAAAGCACAAATATCGTCGGACACAATATTGTGTCAAAAATATCGAGGACAAGAATATCGGGAAGGTCATTGCTTATGGGTAAGTAAAGTTTTACTATATATAACTCCACATATATGTACTTTGACGATATATATCTTCAAGGTACGTAGATCTGGAGTTAAGAATAGTAAATTTATACCTATCTATTTGCACTTACCTACTCGATATTCTTGTCCTCGATATTTTGGACACAATATTCTGTCCACACAATATTTTGTGTTCGATATTCTGTCAGTGAACCATTTAAAACAACATGCATATCCTTAAAAAGCCTTTAAAAGAGACCTAGCAAGAAAGTTGCTCACCACCCCGAATTGTCAATGGTCGTGATAAAAGATGGGCACAGTGTGTGAACCAGAAAAGTAGAACAGTCAACAACCAAGTAAAAATGCCTGTTATTGACCCAAGAGGAAAATAAGGAACAAATATATATTGGGACTGCGATCTCACCTTAATAACACGAAAGCTCAGAACACTGTGTGGTGAAAGTCCAAAGTAAACGCTCCAGTGTATTGCGCTGGATGCAAAGGGAATTCCCAAGGCTAAGTCATGCCCAACAACGAAAATCTGTATGTACATAAAAGCCTATGTTTAGTGGCTGTATATGAAATACATAGAGTGAATACAAATTCCATAAAACCAGTCTCAGCCCGTGTCATGAATGATGTCTCCTCCATATAATGGTAAATTACCCATCCAACAAGAGCATTAAATATGCAAAAAAAATCTGGGGAGGGTCAATCTGTATGAACTCTCCATGGTACTCCAAGGTATAGATACATGCAAAGCCTCATAAGCGGCCATACTAAAAAACGCCTCAACCAAGGGCCCTATGAGCAGTCATCCAAGTAACTGAAAGTGAATCCTAAGTATAATCCGTTGAAGATGAAACGGGTCCAAAAGCAGTAAGAGAGAAAAGAAGGAGTCCTCACATTAGCGTTAACCATGAATATGAATCAGCACTAATAAATGCTAACACGAGTGAGGGAGACTGGACTGACGCGGTCGGAGATCACTGTACAATCTCCACCGGTCCCCGCTCTTACTAGAAGTGATCATATTAAATATTGAGGCAGTCTGTGGCTAGGGAATAGAGTTCCAGGATAAACACCCAATATATTAAGGTCCCCATGACATCGTGCCCAAGAATGATAGCATGCACACACACTCCAGTAATATATGGAGGTGTATAGAGCCTCAAGGTAGTGCTAGTGCGCATCTTTGACCCAGCATGTATATTAATAAGCTATGGGCATAAACCAAAGTCGCATAAGTCCCTCCCAACCCCCATGGGCAAGAAGACTATGGAGAAGACCCAATAAGAAAACAGACAACACCCCCATCTCTCTCCTTACCCGTATCGCCAGAAAAGTGGTCCGCGTCCAAGTAAGCGGCGATGTGCGTGACACAGGCCCTATTTGAAGTAACGAGGTGCCTCCCCCTCGTACGGGGTGGCCAATCACAGGATTGTATAAGCGCAAGTTGTAAAAACCATTCCCCGGAAAAGGACAAAGCTGGGCCGAAATAAGCAGTAGTGAGAGTGGGGCCGCCATGTCAGAAAAGTAAAGTGATGGCGTGGGGAAACAAATAAAGTTAAAAAACCACGTTAGTCTTAGGTAAGTAATCATGCCTTAAGCTCAAAAAACATAAAACTGGCTAGGTGTAATAGCTGGCGAACGCAAAGCCACCGATAAAAAGACATATTAAACCAAATTGCAATAAAGCGCTAATACCCAGCTGGCTGTCACCGCTGGGAATAGTGATGGCAGGCAAAAGTGGAGCCGCCATAATGGAGTGTTTCTGCGTGGGGGAGCCAATAAAAAATTAAGGATAAGCATCCATGCTAGCCTCAAATGGAGCCACCATGATGAAGTGTGCCAGCATGGGGAAACCAGTAAAAATGGAGGCTGTTCATCCATGCTAGCCTCAAACTTGGGCACCGTAAATATATCATGCAAGCAATCAATGACCTTGCTGGGATTAAATATTAAAAGCGGTGAAAACACCGTGATGCGTCAGCAGTGATCATAAAGAAGACAATTCTATCCAGTCGGCTAGTACCACGTAAAAATGCGATGATAGGCAATAGGCCCGTCATCCAAATATGGCACGAAGAGTGTAAATAGGGCTCTGTTGTCAAAAGTTTGCGGGTGCTGGTTACCCCGTGAATAAAGACAAGAGAAAGAAGGCAGTCCCAAAACCCGTTTATCATAACAAATATAAAAATTAAAAACTAGAAAGAAAAATTAACAGTCCAAAAAGGTTCCTCATAAGGTGGGTATGTGATGTGCCCATCCCCAGCAGTGCTAAGGATGAAAGAGAAATGGAAAAATAAGAAATAAAGCAGGGAAAAAAATTCCAGGCCCTGTTCCATAGATGAACAAAACGGTCAGGCAATTGGCATAAAAATGAAAAGTTTGGCAATACTTATCCGTGATGGTGTATTAGAAGAGAAAGGATAGACAGGAAGTTGAGCATATTAGAACAAATAGTATGCAAATAAAGTGCAAATTGAATATACAACGAGATGCATATACATCAACTGGAAATATCATTACAATAGACATCATGTGTTGGAGTTAAATGGTTATGTGTCTGTGGCTGCTGCAGCGTGTGATGATTAAGGCAGAGTTCTCTAGTCATGCACTTATCTCTGATCATGTAGCTCCGCCTATTGCCACCTTAACACGTACGTGAACCTGAGAAAGTAGGGAAGCTGCTTAGTGACATTCAATAGGGCATAGGCAAACCCCAGAGACGACTGACAATTAGTGTAGCTCTTAACTATTAGTTACATGAATCTAAGGCCATGAGGGAGCAGGTTAGTAACATTCTCAGAGATCGATTCGGCCTCAATGGGACGACACATAAATGGTTCGTCTCCTATCTCCAACACCGAACACAGCAAATCAAAATTCACAACTGCCTATCAAACCCCACTCTGGTCTCCCTAGGAGTTCCCAAGGGATCTATTCTCTCTCCCTCTCTCTTTAACCTCTTCATGGAACCCCTCACCCTCATTCTTAAACAAGCTGGAATCAACTACCACCTCTATGCCGATGATACTCAACTCTACTATAAGATCAAAACCCACGCGGACATCCTACACCTTAACAACACCCTCACCAAGATTCAATCCTGGTTCCAATTAAATCATCTCAAACTTAACCCCCAAAAAACTGAAATCATTCTCTTCTCCCCTAAGAACAACCATCTCCCCATTCAAACCTGGATCTCCGACCTCAATGCCGTCAACTGCTCCCTCTCCTTGTCCAACTCAGTTAAATCCCTTGGTATCTCCATCGATAATAGCATAACTCTCAATGTACACATCAAAAACTCAGCAAAAGGAGCCCTCTTCACTCTCCGTCATCTAAAGAAAATGAAGCCCTTTATCCCTACTGATGACTTTAAATTAGTAGTCCAATCTCTGGTCCTTTCGCGTATTGATTACGGCAACGCTATCCTCACCGAAATCCCTAAGGTCCACCTTGCTCCGCTCAAATCTGTGCTCAACCTTGCAGCAAGGCTCATCACCGATTGCAAACGCTTCGACCACATCTCCCCAGCCCTCAAAACCCTTAAATGGCTCCCCATCGAAGGTAGGTCAGCCTACAAAACTGCCTGCATTATACACAAAATCCTCCATCAAAATACACCGCCATACCTCGCCAACAAAATCTGCAAAGCGGGCAGCACACGACCCATGAGAAGCACCAACGCTCTCCTCCTAGTCCCACCCCTGCAAAAAAAGAAATCCACTCAATCCCGCTCCTTCTCCGGCAATGCCCCAAACATCTGGAATGCCCTCCCCAAAGACCTACGATGCAACCCTTCCTACACCAGCTTCAAAAAAGACCTCAAAATGCACCTCCTCAATAAGTATTGCGGGTCTTAAGCAGCGCCCTGAACTCCCCCTTTCCCCTTTCCCCTTCCACTTTTCTGTTCCCCCCCTCTTTCCTACTGTCTCTCGCCTCCCCCCCTCCCCTTCCTCTACTAAGCTCAACTTTTTCCCTACCCACTGCTGTCATCCGCTCCCTCTCATAGTCATCCCCACCCCCCTCCCACTACCCCCCTCCTACCAACCTTCCCCTCTGCTTCCCTCCTCCCTTTCTCACGTCTAACCTCCTACTCCCTGCTGTCCTTCATGCCTTTCTCCTTCCCTTACCACTATATAAAATCTGATCCCCCACTTCCATGTCTTACTTGTGTATATAGCCCCCACTCTTTCTATCTGTTTATTTGATTTATGTAAACTCTAGCAGTTTCTAGTTTGTTAACTTGTTGGCTTTCCATGCTGTTGAATTATTGTTTTATACCATGACCACCTTCTTTCCCATGTAAAGCGCTCTGATACCTCTGGGTCCAGCCAGCGCTATATAAAACCTCTAAAATAAATAAAATAAATAAATAAATTCCAATGGGCATAGGCAAACCACGGAGATGACAGACAAATCGGGCAGTTCCTAACTAATGGTTCTCATTAAGGAAGAAATGCATCTCGTTATCTGTATTGTGCCCCTGATTTATCGTGCGTAGTTTGCATATCCATTTTGAGTCGCACTGTCTCAGACGTAGCTCCCTATTGCCTCCCCTTTGTCCCGCTTCAACTTGATCAATGCCATGGAACCAGAAAGTGTGGTCCCCAGGGTGTGTTTTAACATAATGCTCAGCCATGGGGTATCTCATATCACCATTTAAGATTGCCCTCCGGTGTTCCTGAATGCGGAGCTTAAGATTCCTCTTCGTGCTCCCCACATAAATCTTATTACAGGAACATCCATTCACATACACCACGAAAGTCGTATTACAGTTAATGAACTGTCTGATCGTGTGTCTGGTTGAGCCATTGTACTCAAAATCTTTGATCTTGTTCACCCCAAACTTGCAAATATTGCAGGAGCTACAGACTAGAATCCCTTTGGTTTCTCTGGCAGCCAAGTGGCCCCCTTCTTTGTGGTTGTTACATAGTTTGGACAAAGTTCACTTCTAGGTGTCATGCCCCTCCTGTATGTAATCGAAGGGTTCCTTCTAAGTGCGCCCTGTAGGCTTGGGATCTCCTCCAAGAGGTACCAGCTTCTTTTAAACAGCCTGAAAATCTCATCACTGAATGTGGTGTACTGTGTGATAAACCGAACTTCCGTGTTGCTTCCCTTATCCCTTTTATTCTTGCTCACATCTGCCAACGTTGTTTCCCTTTTCAGTGTCTGCACCCTTTTCACTGCTGTTTCCAGAACCCTTCTGTCATGTCCTCTCGCACCAAATCTCATCTTTACATCTTGGATGTTTTTCTCAAAAGTCCCTTCCTCGCTGCAATTGCGCCTGATCCGTACCATCTCCCCATACGGAATATTTTTAATTACAGAGCCGGCATGTGCGCTACTGGCATGCAGCACACCATTACAAGCCATTTCCTTATGATAAAGTGTGCTCTGCACCGTACCATCCTTTAAGTAGAAGTGGAGGTCAAGATAATTAATTTTCTCTCAATGGAATTCCATAGTCAGGCTGACATTGTAAGGGTTTTCATTGAGATAATGGAAATAATCCCTAAGGGAGTCCTCTGATCCTGACCAAAGACAAATAATGTTGTCAATGTACCTCCCCCAAAAGACTATGTGTTCAGTCCAGGGGGAGGCACGTCTGCCCCAGGCATGCTCCCTCTCATACCACCCCATGAAGAGGCATGCATAAGAGGGAGCAAACCTTGAACGCATAGCAGTCCCCCGTGTCTGGTGATACCAGGTGCCATCATGGAGGAAATAGTTCCTGGAAAGGATCAGCTCCATCATTTCCATGACCGTGCTGTTATGTTCGTAATAGTCAGCCCCCTCCCTATCCAGAAAGGACCTGGCTGCCAAAAGGCCAAATTTGCGTTCAATGCATGTGTATAGACTAACTACGTCTAGGGTCACAAATAACAAGTCATCGGACCAGGTGAAGTCCTTGAGTTTAGTCAGTATATCCTTGCTATCCCTTATGTATGAGGGCAAGTTTTGGACATGTTTTTGTAGTTTGAGATCCACAAATTCCGATATTCTCTCTGTGGGGGACCCCATCCCTGATATGATAGGCCTCCCCGGTGGGAAATCCCCCTTCTTGTGTACCTTGGGGAGTATGTAAATACAGGGGCATCGAGGGTTATCCACCTTCAGGTACCTATACTCATTATCATTCAACAAACATATGTCCCTCCATTCAGATAACTTCAAATTGATGACCAACGTAAGTTCCCCCATGGGGTTGACCCCGACCCTCTCATAACATTTGACATCACCAAGCTGGCGGTTGATTTCACCCACACAGTCCAATATATTCATAACAACAACAATACCGCCCTTGTCCGCCTCTCTTATCACAATGTTGCCATCCTCCCGTAACCTGATGAGTGCTTTCCTTTCCCCAGCGGTCAGATTTTGTCGAGGCCTCCCTCTAGGTTTGTTTGAGGTCTCCATTTTATACAGACCCTCACTGATTTTTTCTGAGAATAAGTCAATGTTGCGATGGTAAGAGGTGGAGGGAGGGAATTTGGAGTTAGGCCTAAGGCCACTATCCATTGCAAGATTCTCGGTTATATTCATTTCCTCAAGGAGGGATTGCATGTCTGCCCCTTCATCCTCCCCCAACGAAAGAAGACACTGCACATTCTTAACATCAGCAATAGTATGTGTTATAGGCATAGGTACATTACCGGACACAATTAATGGCGGCACTTTGTCATGGAAGAAGTCGTTTAATTTGAGAGATCTAACAAACTTAAACAGGTCCACATGTACATTTACTAAATCCCCCTCCTGGGTTGGACAGAAATTAAGACCCTTACAGAGTAAATTCTTTTTATCAGTATCAAGCAATCTGTTAGACAAGTTGATGATTTTCAGGTCGTTGGTCCCCATTGCATCTGCCTGTAATGCATTCCCATCCATATTAGTGATTATCTCTGTTTCTTTTTGGACCGTGTGGACATTCTTAAGTTGTTCTCGGTACCCTCTTCTGTCCCCCCTTTTAGACCTGCACCGACCTCTTCTGGTTTTTTTGGGTCCTTTTTTAGGTCTCGCCTGAGCCAGCGCATGCGCTTCTCTGGCGAGAGTTTTAGTAAGCGGGTTTTGGAAGTGCAAACAGCAGTGGCTTTTGCTGGCGACCAGCTTGCGTTCACGATAGCGTGCACGCGCGCAACCGCCAGCTTTCAGCGCCCGATCAGGCGCCATCTGTTTCTCTCACTTGATTGCTTTCACGCTCCTCCCCTCCCCCGCCGCGTCGCGCTGCTTCCACTTTCGCGCGCGGCCAATGCTTGTTCTCCTCGCCATTCATGATTTAGGGACTCCATGGAAGTGCATGTTCTGCTCTTGTGCTCTTTTCCAGGCTCCCCGACCCACTCTCTCTCTTTCCCCACCCTCAGCTGCCTCCTGCGACAATCACTGCTGCAGGTTAGAGTGTGGGCGCTCTAACCTCCTCCACCTGCTCTCCCCTTTCTTTAATTTAGCTCTCCACCCCAGCCCCTCTTTTGGCACTCGCCACTATCGGTTTTGCATCCAAATTACGTCTGTCTGCAGTTTGGCAATGGGCTGTCACCCCTCCTCCACCTCTCTCCCATGCCTTGCATTTATCTCTCCACCCCGACCCACTCTCTCTCTTTCCCCACCCTCAGCTGCCTCCTGCGACAATCACTGCTGCAGGTTAGAGTGTGGGCGCTCTAACCTCCTCCACCTGCACTCCCCTTTCTTTAATTTAGCTCTCCACCCCAGCCCCTCTTTCGGCACTCGCCACTATTGGTTTTGCATCCAAATTACGTCTGACTGCAGTTTGGCAATGGGCTCTCACCCCTCCTCCACCTCTCTCCCATGCCTTGCATTTATCTCTCCACCCCAGCCCCTCTCCCGCCGTTCGCGACTTTTCGCTTTGCCAGTGCTGGATACTTTTGAAAGTGTGATTGGCAAGGGCAACAGCTGTGTCTGGGTATCTTGGAATTGTATTTGCTATACGTCTAAGATGGCTGTCATGTTGCGTCTACAGGCAACGTCGCAGCTATTTTGTGAGTACAGCAAATGCATTTCCAGGCTGGCATGAAACCTTTATTGACAAATTAAATAGCAGTAAGCCAACAGCATTGGAATGCAAGACTACTGTCAGGTTTTAACTGCTGTCCCTTTGCACAGCCCAAGGAATTTGCACACGGGGTAAGCAGCACATGTGCACTTAGAAGCTGGGCATATAACCTTCTAATTTTGCTCAAGATAATGTAATTTTCACCAAGGATATGATCAAGGCATCTACTTACTCATTTTCTTACTAACTGAGGATTTAAAACAAGTTGCCCATAAAAAATTAGGTGCTACTGCTAACGTTCATATATAGGAAGGAGCATCAAAGAAATGACGTAAACAAAATGCCAAGACGACGGATAACACAAGTCCTGAGTCAGAGTACGGCCTCCAGACATCAGGTTTTCAGATGTACAGGGGCCACAAACCGAGGCTTTAACAGAAACGTGATGAGGGTTAGAAGCAATGCTATTTTCCGGATTTGAATGCAGGCCTAAACATGTCAGAATTTATATTCTCAGATTAGGAAATTAAAAGCTGTGTGGCAAAATGTCTAGTGGGTGACTGTTTGTTAGCCAGAGAAGGTGGATAAAACTGCCAAACAGGACAAACTAAAGTACATTTTGAATGCAAAGATTGGTGCACGTGGCAAATAATGATGCAAGAGCTTGTTCATCCTAATATCTTTATTTCGGCCAAAATGCCATAAAATGTACAACTTGCACATAACAATCAAGACTTCTACAAACCATTCCTTTTAAATTCATCCACAAGAAAATAAACTGAGTTTAATATAAAATTACACGTTATCTGGGTCTGCTTGAAAATGACCTCCTACTGGAAGGGATTACTCGAATTTTGGGGGGGCGTTTGTGGATTCCGTCCCAAAAGCAAGATGGTGAGTTGAGCAGCGCTGCCTACAGGAAGCAGGATGTGGGGGCAGGACACGGGGCACATGGTACATGTAGCAGCACGTCCTTGTGTAATGTGACTGGCGCTCATGTAAAGCGCTCCAATACCTTCGGGTCGAGTTTGCGCTATTAAAAACTGCACAAACAAGCATTGGCATAGCCAATAGGTCTCGCCTTTGGGACCTTATAAGTGTTTAGCCATGCAGCACTTGATGTTGTTGCACCAAGGATATTGTGCTGGATAACTAAACACTTATAAGGTCCCAAAGGCGAGACCTATTGGCTATGCCAATGCTTGTTCTCTGTTTCCCACTTATTCTTAACTTCGCTAGCTCCCTTTGGAATGATGTTGTCCCCTCCCCTAAAGGGTGATCACTTGCGGCACTGCTTGAAGCAGCACTGCTCACTGAGGAGATCGAGATGCTGTTCACTGTCCTTGCCTCGTCACTCTCCTCCCTAAGTCTCTTTCTATCCTCCAAACCCGTTATCTGGTCGAACTTTTTCGCGAAGGTATAGATATGCCCTTCTTTGTAGTCCCTATCATCGCGTTTGATTTTACGCATTTTCTTATCATTCAAATAGTTCTGGTGCCCCTCAATCACCTTTTTGAGTATCTCCTAATTCTTCTCAATTAAGTCCTTGCTGTCTATTGTCTCAATTTCCCTCTCTACCACTTCAATCTCAGAAAGCAGTTTAGCCCCCTTCTCAATTGCGTGTCGTATTAGGATCTGCATCATAACCAGTGATGCCCCCTCCAGATTGCTCTCCCATTCTTTAAGAAGGTCATCACTGAGATCCTCGAATGTGGGGAAAATCAAAATGCGCAGACCGCTTGGAATTTTCTTGTTGTCTATATATTGTTGCAGGGTAACCCCATCCCACCAGCGGGCTAGCTCCTGTTTTTTTAGGCGCTCAAGCTTAAGGAACAATGCGCGTGGACTCATGTTATTCTGCGCACCCTGTCCTGGTGGTGGCATGGTCACATTTTTGCCAAATAAATCCTGCGCCATTTCTTCTCTCCCGTAATTAAAACGTGACATATTTCCTTAATAGTAATGAAAAGCTGTGAGTGCAATAAAGTCCAAATTACAAATCTAAGAAGAAAGTTTCAACGGCGGACTTATGACTCTGCACCTCAAGCAAGTTTCCTAAGTAAGTAGTCCTGTGCACTAATACCCCAGCACCAGCCGTTGTGTGGTGCCTCGGTGTTCCAGATCCTGAAAAAGCAGCTACAAGAGGGGGTGCGCCAGGCAATGAAGTCCAAAACACTTTTATGGTATCAAACGTCTTTATTTCAACTTAATTGTTTCCTTAAGTTAATAGCACATACAGCTCAACCAACGCGTTTCGTTCCCACAAGGAGAGCTTCATCAGGGCTGAAAATGACATACAAAGAGACCCAAATCAAAACACAAACAATAATCAAAAATTAAATACATTACAAAACGGCACAGGAATTTAACAGAAAAATCACAATAATCTACTTATAACACTTCAAAAAACAGTCAAAAACATTTATATTAAGATATGTAAATACATGAAAAAATGAAAAGACACCACTTAGTCGACAACACCACATCTAAAGAGATGGAACCATAATGATATCATTTCTTAAGGTGTAAAATTACCCAAACCTCATAACACAGACCAGACTAATGGCATGTGTAGTAGCCACAACACAGTTAGTTAATGCAGATGTCACACATAGACATATACAACTAGAGAGTTTAGGCATTAGTAGAATAAGAAGGGGTATGTAAGTGTTCAGAGAGAGCAAGAGGACGTTCCACCCTATTTAAAACAACATGCATACACTAAAAAGCCTTTAAAAGAGACCTAGCAAGAAAGTTGCTCACCACCCCGAATTGTCAATGGTCGTGATAAAAGATGGGCACAGTGTGTGAACCAGAAAAGTAGAACAGTCAACAACCAAGTAAAAATGCCTGCTATTGACCCAAGAGGAAAATAAGGAACAAATATATATTGGGACTGCGATCTCACCTTAATAACACGAAAGCTCAGAACACTGTGTGGTGAAAGTCCAAAGTAAACACTCCAGTGTATTGCGCTGGATGCAAAGGGAATTCCCAGGGCTAAGTCATGCCCTAAAACGAAAATTTGTATGTACATAAAAGCCTATGTTTAGTGGCTGTATATGAAATACATAGAGTGAATAAAAGTTCCATAAAACCAGTCTCAGCCCGTGTCATGAATGATGTCTCCTCCATATAACGGTAAATTACCCATCCAACAAGAGCATAAAATATGCAAAGAAAATCTGGGGAGGCTCAATCTGTATGAACTCTCCATGGTACTCCAAGGTATAGATACATGTAAAGCCTCATAAGCGGCCATACTCAAAAATGCCTCAACCAAGTGCCCTATGAGCAGTCATCCCAGTAACTGACAGTAAATCCTAAGTATAATCTGTTGAAGATAAAACGGTCCAAAAGCAGTAAGAGAGAAAAGAAGGAGTCCGCGCATTAGCGTTAAGCATGAATATGAATCAGCACTAAAAAATGCTAACACGAGTGAGGGAGACCGGACTGACGCGGTCGGAGATCACTGTACATTCTCCACCGGTCCCCACTCTTACTAGAAGTGATCACTTTAAATATTGAGGCAGTCTGCGGCTAGGGAATAGAGTTCCAGGATAAACACCCAATATATTAAGGTCCCCATGACATCGTGCCCAAGAATGATAGCATGCACACGCACTCCAGTAATATACGGAGGTGTATAGAGCCTCAAGGTAGTACTAGTGCACATCTTTGACCCAGCACGTATATTAATAAGCTACGGGCATAAACCAAAGTCGCATAAGTTCCTCCCAGCCCCCCATGGGCAAGAAGACTATGGAGAAGACCCGATAAGATAAACAGACAACACCCCCATCTCTCTCCTTACCCGTATCACCAGAAAAGAGGTCCGCATCCAAGTAAGCGGCGATGTGCGCGCCACGGGCCCTATTTGAAGTAACGAGGTGCCTCCCCCTCGTACGGGGTAGCCAATCACAGGATTGTATAAGCGCAAGTTGTAACAAGCATTGGCATAGCCAATAGGTCTCGCCTTTGGGACCTTATAAGTGTTTAGTTATCCAGCACAATATCCTTGGTGCAACAACATCAACTGTTGCATAGCTAAACACTTATAAGGTCCCAAAGGCGAGACCTATTGGCTATGCCAATGCTTGGTTGTTTTAGGCGGTGTCAGCAGGATCAATTGTTGTTAGGGGGCTTATGCGATGGAGGAGCAGAGCCTGTGAGGTGGGCTATTGTCAGGTAGCAGGTGGATGGACTAGACGAAGGTAACAGTAGAGCGAGTGGTAATGTCAGTGGGGAATGAGTAGTTGGCCAGGCGTGGGTATGTGAAGAGAAGGTTATAAGGAGGGGACACTTGGAATTTTATTAGGGGGTTGGGCACTGCCTGCACTCTCCAATGGTCTATGGCACCTGCCATGGGTTCTCGGATGCCTCTTGTCCCTGAACAGATTTAGATTTCGTTCCTCTGTGCATCTTTCTGAATAAATGGGTAGCTCAATCTCATCTATACTCTGATAGTAGGAAGGAAAAAGTTTTGCTTATACAGAGCTATCAAATGAAGTTGGGTAACCATCTCTTCGTGGGGGCGTAGGCCCTTGCCTGTTTAGGACTAAACGTCTGTCTCACAAACTCTGCAACACTTAGGTCACTGCTTCACCTTCATCTGTCCCTTCACTAATGTTGACAGAATGATCAGATTCGAAAAGAAATTTTTTATGATGCTGCATAAAAACTTTTAGGAGTAATGGATCAGTTTTACTTTTCCTTCAAGACCCCTAAATTGCAAGGGGCTACATTCTAAAATGCACTCCCCTGTATAAATATCAATGCCTTATTTTACTGCCGATAGTGTGTTACACATAAAGCACTGGAAGCCTCACGTAGAAGGGGTCCAAAACTGTAGGCAAACTCCAGAAAATTACTTTTTATCTTTACGCCCACTGCTGTCAGTAGGAACAAGTATTTAGGGCAAAACAACCCAGGTGTTGTATAATATTTGGTATCCCCACGGGATCGTGTATCCCCTGCCCTTCGGCAGACTCCGGACGTCCTGCTTATTGGACACCTCGGACGAGCCCAAAAGCAGCCCCGCCCACCTCAGAAAAGGCAGCTTCGGCTTTAGCAGGCAGAAGCAGCAGCGCACCGAGCCGAGCAGCTGCCAGTAACGCACACATCTATCAGCTTTAAGGGCTGACTGGAGATGCAGCTGGTGCGAAAACTGTGGAAGGAGTAACCATCATCCCAGGTCTCACAGGGGTGAGACACCCGAGTACTCGCGAGTATTAAAATACAAAGGCGCCTTTGTGTGGATTTTCCATCCGGAATTTTTTTTAAGTACAAGCTTTCCCCTGCTGGTTGCAAAATCACAACAGCCTGATACATCTCACATTTTTTCACGCACGAGGGATCGTTTTCACATGAAATAATGGTATTTCAATACTGTGAGTTAGCTTCCCGTTGCACACCCAACCAAGCATTTTACTTACTCGTTGTAATTTGCCATATGGAGAAGCTGTATGTTTTAATGTTAACAGGTTGCTAACGCTGGTTTCATTTGTCATTCAACCTATCCAATGTGAACTATAATAGGGCAGATCCCTTGCACTTTAAGTAGCTTCCAGAGTGCTCCATATAGCTAACGAGATCCAGTATTATCCTGATTGCTCGCAGCATCATCTGTGGTACTCAGCCTTGTCTTCTGCACATCATATGCTTGATGTGCAGCAGTACTGCACCTGTCATCTCGCCAGTGGGTGTATGTGTACGTGGCTGGCTTCCCTCAAAGCTGTTTGCATTCTCTTCATGTGTATTGCCAGGGCGGAAGCGACGTCAATGTGCGGCCATTGGCACCCTTCATCTCATCTTGCTGACCCTCACGCACCCATGGGAGAGAATTGTTCCTGTGTTAAATGGATTCTTTAGCGGTTAAAGTAGCGTAGCTAATCTTAAAATCAGCTCTCCCTGTGGGAGGTAGAGCTGCATCACCTCACTTTCCAGACTGCCTTTTCTACCCAAAAATAACAAATTCGGATGTTGCTTTTCTGTTCTTTGTATGTCACCACAGCCATATCAAGCCTCCTGCATCTGAGGAGAAGGGCACGCTGGAGAAAATACGTTTTTTTAAGTGACAAAAGATAGCATTACCCCCAGGTCCCTTATGTCCTCGTCCCATTCATCGACAAAGTGGAGATAACCATCTCCCGACAGAAAAAAAGACCAGAGGAATGCTGGGACCCTAATACTGCCCCTCCCACCGGGAGTACATAAGCAGTACTTACCCAGCATCCCGCCTGTTCTTTTTTTCTGTCCGTCGACAGAATGGACTTGGATTTGCTGGTGCTGCTCCTGCTGGACTGGAGTGGCGGTCTTCTCTCCTCCCCTCGCCCGGCTGCCTGGCTGTGCGGGCGCGGGGATTCCTGGGCTGTCTCCCGGCCTGCTGGGCTTGCTGGGAGTCAGTCTCTGTTCCTGCCGGAATCCTGCCTGGCCGCCCGGCCCTTTGCGGATGGGGCGTGGGTTCACGTTTCCTTCCGGGTCGCGGGCGCGTCTTCCCGAGCCTGGCCGGGTGAGACGTGCCTCGCTTGCGGTGTTCCTGCCGTTTCCCCTGGATTCCTGCTGGCAGTCGCGGGGGTGGGGGCCTTGGTGCTGGTGTTGGCCCCCTCCCCGGGGTGAGTCCCGCTTGGCGGCTTCTATTCTTTTTACGCGCGATTTCGCGCTGCTGTACCTCGCGCTCTGCTGCCTGTAGTCGCGGGGGTGGGGCCTTGGTGCTGGTGTTGGCCCCCCACCCCGGGGTCCGTTACGCTTGGCGGCTTTTGTTCTTTTTTTCCTGCAATATAGCGCTCCTGTGCCACGCGCTCTGCTGCCTGAAGTCGCGGGGTGGGGGCCTTGGTGCTGGTGTTGGCCCCCGCTCCGGGGTGAGTTTCGCTTGACGCCTGCTCCTCGGCGGTTGGGCCAGCCCTGGTTCCGCCGTTGTGGTGGTGCGGGACGTTGCTGTTTCTGGCTGTGTTCTCCTGGACCCGAAGGTTTTGGAGCGCTTTCCATGAGCTCCGGTTGCGTTACACATTCAGGCACGTTTGGAGCTGGGGAACCGGGTCCCGGCCTCAGCGTCGGCTCCACATACGGTGATTCTGGACTACTCACTTCTTCTACAAATAGGCGGCTGCTGCCGAGTCTGCCGTCGTGTTGGGCATTTTTCGCTCCTGTTGCCTTTTTGGGTTTGCAGGTGTCTTGCCTTGGCGTTGTGGACATCGCTGCAGTTGCTCTATTTTTTCCTTTCCAGGGTCCTGCTCACGCCCCCCCCCCTGCGCCTGTGCCCGGGTGGTGCCCTGGCGGCGGTCCTCCACTGCTGTTCCCTGGCTGTTTCCTGCCCGGTGCTGGCACCCCGTCCCTGGGTGGTTGTGCCTTTGCTGGCTCGGGGCTGGTGCGGGCGGTGCAGCGCTGCGGCGTTTGTCGGGGTCCTCATGGTCCCCCGTGCCCGTCTCGCTTCCTTCCTGGCCTTGTTCTCTCTGTCGTTGTGCTGGGTGCCTGGTGGAGTGTTTTTGTCCGGTCCTGGTTCCTGGCAGCGTGGCGCCTCTTTGCTATTGTGGTGCATCCTGGCACTGGCCCTGCCGCCCCTGTCTCGGTGGCGGTTCTTTCTTGTTTTCCCAGCCCTTCGGGTGTTCCGGGGTGCTCGGCTGGCGTGCTGGGTGGTGCTGTGTTCCTGCCTCTCTTTTTGGCGCGGGGGCCGTGGCGCTTGTCGTCCCGGGGTTCCCTCCGTGGTCCTCCTGGGCCTGCATGGCCGCCGTGCTCCTCGCACTTTGGCTGGTGTGGGCGGTTGTTCTGCGGCTGTTTTTTGTTTTTCTCCCCCTCGCTGGTGCTTGCCCTCTCCTGAGCTTCTGCTGCCGGGGTCTAAAGCCCCGCTCTTTCTGTCGTGCCTGCGCAGTCCTGCTCCTCGTGGTGTTGCTGGTGCAGGTACTGTGGTCTGGCCTTGGGTGGCTGGGTCCGCGGTGTGGTACGGTGTCTGGTTCCTCTCGGGTCTTCCGGGTGTCGTGCCTGGTGCTCTGTCCGGCGCTCTCACCCCGCTGTCTTCGGTTTGGTGTGGGGCTCTTTTCCTGCCTTCGTCCCGTTCTGTGGGCTGGCCTCCCTGTGTTTCAGGGTTTGCCTTTGCTTAGCTGCGTCTTTCCCTGGTGCTGCCTCCTTGCGGGCTGCCGGTGTTTGTCCCGGGGCCTTCTGTGTGCTGGGGTTGCTTCTTGGGGGCTGGCTGGCTGACTGGCGCTCTCCACTGTTGCTGGCTTCTGGGGTTTCCTTGGCGTTGTCCTCGTGTTCCCCTGCCTTTGCTGCGCTCCTGCTCTGTTTCCTGGGCGTGTCTTTCGCTGGCTTCGGTGGGTCCTGGCCGCCACTCCTGGTTCGGCCGCCGATGCTGCTCTAGCTGGTTTGGGTGTCTGTCGGGCCTGAGGGGTGCTGTGCCTCTGGCCTTGCCGTCCTGTCGGCGCTTGTTCTCCTTTACTCTCTGGGGTTCGCCTTGGCGGTCCTGGTTGGTTCCTGGTTGGGGTCCGCCTGGGGGTGCCTGGTGCTGTGGGCTCCTCCGGCTGGTGTGGTTGGGCTCCTGCTCTTCCTTTCCTTCGCTTCCCTCCCGGGGTGTGTTCCCTATGGCGGTTCGCCTGTTTGGTCCCTGGGGTTCGTGCCGCTGCTGTTTGGGCCTGGCTGTCTTTCGCTGCTGCCGTGTCCTAGACGTTGGCTCCTGTTTTCCCCTCTTCTGTGCTGCGGTTCTTCCAGTTGCTCCCTGGGGGTCGTGGTCTCGTCTGGTCCCCTTCGTGGGTGCCTGGCTGGGGTCCTCCAGGGCTTTCGGGCTCCTGCGGGTTTTTGGCGCCTTTTGGTCGCTTTCTTCGGGCCTGCGTCCTTGCCTGTGCGCTCTCTGGGTGGCCTGTCCTGTCGCTCCGCTAGATTCGGGGCGTCATGGTGTGTCCTCCTGGGCCTGCTCCTGCCGGATGTTCTCTTCCCGGGCTTGCTTCACCGGTGTTGGGGTGTCCGTGTTTCTGCCTGCTCCCGGTGTCTCCGTGGTGGGCTGTTGGAGTTGCCCCGGTGCTCCTTCTTTGTTGGCCCTCTTCCTGCTGCCTTTTTCGGGCCTGTGTGGGTCCTGGTGTTCGGTGCTTATGGGTTGGCGTGTCCAGGGTTGCTTCCTGTTGCTCCTGGCCTGCTGGCTTCCTGCTGGTTTGGCGTGGCCTCTGGCTGTGCGTCTTTGGTTTTGCTGGCTGTGCTGTTGCTTCTCGGCCGGCTGTGGGAGTGTTTGCCGGGCGTTCCCGGTTCTTTCCTGGTTCCGGTTTCCTGGCTCGCCCCTGTCTTTCCCTTGCTTCCCCGGGATCTGCTCCCGGTGTGTCTGTTTCGGGTGCCCCCCCTTCTCTTGTTGGGGTGCGGTTCTGTGGTGTTCGTCGTTGCCTCTGTGGAGTCCGCCCTCCTGGCTGCGGGTTGTCCGGGGTCTGCTGCTGGTTGGCCCTGTGGCTTCTCTGCTTCCTCCGGTTTCCGCTTGGCGGTTTCCTCTGTTTGTTTCTTCTGGCCTTCTGTGTGGTCCGGCGGTGGTGTGCTGGGGGAATCTGTCGGCCTCCCTGCCCTTGGCTTCGGCCTTTGTGCTGCGTGGGTTCCTTCCGCTCTCTCCGGCGTTGGCTGGGGTCGAGCCTGGTGGGTTTCGGGCCGCGGTGCTGTGCGCCCTGGGCCCTTTTCCGCTGCTTCTGCCCTGGCTGCCTGCTGGGCCTGGTGCGGTCTTTTGGCTTCTACCCGGCTTTGGTTCCTCTCTGGTCCTCCGCCCTCTTGGTACCTGTTCTTGTCTGCCCTCTGTGGTTCAGCGGGTTGTGCCTGGTTGGTTCCTGGTTTGGGGTCTGCCGCTTTCCGGGTTGCCCTGGGCTTGAACCCTGCCCTGTTTTTCCCTCCCTTTGGGGTTGGGGGTTTGGGGTTGTGGCTGTTGGCCCTGTCCCCGCCTCTTCGGTTCCGGGTTGTTGGTGTCCTGTCTTTGCTGGCCTCTCTGTGTTTGGTCGGCTGTTTGTTGGGTCTTTCTGGGGTCGTCTCTGGCCTGTGGTCTTTGGGGTTGGCCTTCTCTGCCCCTGCTGCTCTGGTGTTTGGGGTCCGGTCCTGGTTCGCTGCTCCTGGACTCTCGCTGGGGCTCCTCCCTCTGGGCTGTGTGCTTGGTAGTTGTCCTTTGGCGGCCCTGGTGGTCCTGGCTTTCTTTCCTGGGGCCTGGCCTCCTCTGCGAGGTTTGGTTGGCTTTGTCCTCTGGGCTCTCTGGGGGCCGGGTCGTTCGGTTTCCTGGGCAGGTGCCGGGCCTGTGTTTCCCTCCTTTCTTGTTGGTCTGGGTGCTTGTGCCTGCACCCTGTGGGCCGGTCTTGGTTTCTTCTTTGGCCTTCTCCGGGGTGGTCGGGGTTTGCTAGGTGTCTGTGCGGCTGCCGAGTCCGGTGTGCCTTCCTGGTTGTTCTGGGCTGGTCGGCCTTGTCCGGTGGTTCCCTTGGCCGTCTCCTTTTGGGTTTTTGGGCCTCGATGCTCTGTCTCCGGTTTTCTCTGGCTGGCGGGCTCCTTGTTGTGGCTCTGGCCTTCTGTTTTGTTCTAAGTTGTTTCCGGTCCTTGTTGGTGTCCCTGATCTCCTGTTCTGGGTTGCTGGCCGGTTGCTTCCTGCGGCGCTCCCTCCTTTCTGTGCTCCCTTGGGTTGCTGCGTTTGGTGTGGTTTCCTGGGTGCGCTGGTGGGTTTGGAAGGCCGGTTTTTCTGCTTTGGTATTCTCCACTTTGTCGATGAATGGGACGAGGACATAAGGGACCTGGGGGTAATGCTCTATTACTTACCGGTAATCTTCATTACTCCGGGTCCCGTTGTCCTCGTCCCATTCATACGCCCCTCCCTCCCTCCCGGGCGGCCGGCCTTCCTGTGTGGGCTTGGTTGTACAGGCGGGATGCTGGGTAAGTACTGCTTATGTACTCCCGGTGGGAGGGGCAGTATTAGGGTCCCAGCATTCCTCTGGTCTTTTTTCTGTCGGGAGATGGTTATCTCCACTTTGTCGATGAATGGGACGAGGACAACGGGACCCGGAGTAATGAAGATTACCGGTAAGTAATAGAGCATTTCTACACTTCATTTAAAAATCTGGACATTTCTTAAACGGGCATATTTCTTACATTTCTACAAAATCAGCAAACGTAGTGCTACGAAAACAGTCATAGACGCCTTTTTGGTAGTACATTCCTTACATGTAGAATTGTCTTAAGGCAGTCGCATGTTCCACATGTTTCGAAAGGGAACGCTAGTGAACACCCAGCAGTCATAACTTAACAAGAGACGTGGTGTAACTTAGGAGAATCGTAAGTTATACATGTTTTCATAAGTCAGCCTAAAGTGCTCAACAGTAATGGTAGTCCCAGGGTACTCTGGCCTCCGCTGAATAGTTATTTGTGGATGGTCCTACCTCTCCCTTACTTGTGTCCCTGTCATGACCATTCCAGAATGCTTCCCAGTTACGTGTGTGTCATAGCAATACAAACGCACGTGAACTGTACATTTGCATTCACAGTCACTCTGAACGAGAGAGGGAAGTTGTCCTCTAATATTATAGCTCCAGATACACGAGCTTGGTAAGGGGCCTCCTTGGGACCCCACATACCCTCTGCTGGGGTCAGAAAGACCACGTGGCCTTTACAGTAACATGAAATGAACGGCCTATATGGCTCTGGCTCCCCCTCGCTTCTGCTCGCACTTGCAGCAGCGCTCAAGCGAAATACCTCCCATTTCTTCTGACACACCTGGGATCTTCAGCAGTTTAATTTCCCCTCAGCACCAGCTTACTGGCATTGGACATAGCCTCTTTTGTGGTCTTAGGATTTATGAATCCTTGTCAATAAGCGTCTTTTAAATAAATAACCCAATAATCTAGCATCTCACCACCAGCAACATGAGCGTGACCACTAGCAGCATCCGTGGCAGGCACTTGAACCAGGGGCAGATGGTCCAAGCCAAGGAGGTAGCCTTAATACCAGTACCCATAGGATGCATCTAGTCTGGACTTTGGAACTAGGTTTGAGCAAAATAGCAACAAAAAAGGAAAAGTTGCACACTATTGCAAAAATGTATGTTAAATTTGGGGAAACTAAGTTAGTCGTATCTCTCATCAACAAGCATTGGTAATGCATTAGTTTCACCTATGTGATGAACAATAAGCTGTTTTTTGTTGTAAGTTGTAGCTTGGTGAGCAGTTGTGCAATACTAAGCTACAACTTACAACAAAAACAGCTTATTATTAATCACATAGGCGAAACCGATGTATTACCAATGCTTGTTAGGATAGGGATGCACACTTGTTTTTGATAAATTGATCGTTTGTCACACTAATTTATTTGCTGCACACACGTAGTTGGCTCATTCGTCACGATGTCAAACACCAGATGTGAATGGTTATGAGTATAATTTCTTGCAGGACTGAGAGGGGGCACTGCCAGTCACATTACTAATAAAAGTGTGTGAAAAGAAAAAGGAAACTAATGTGAGAGGTCTTGCAAGGTTGGCACGCACACTCCATCCATCCTGCAGTGTCCTTAGTTCCCTGGTGCTTTGCTGCAGTTTTAAGATCTTTTTAGAGTTTCTCGTTGCTCAAATGAGTGTAATTTCTGATATTTATATGTTTGTCTCGTCTTCATTGCTTGATTTGGATCTTGAGAAAGTGTCACTCATAGTCGTTGAATGTCACTCATAATTACACTGAAATTATGGAAATGTCACACATAAGCAATCTGAAACCTTGGCAGCTATGGGGACACTCAAAAAGGGTGTCAATAAATAACTTAATTCTTTCATTTGTTTACTCTGCCGTGACTTCTGACTATTTGAAGGGACAGCCCCGAGATATTAACTACATGTAAAACAATAGAGAAAAATAAAGGGTTTTCTCAAATACAAAACGAAACGAAAACATTAAGGAAATGGAATGAAATCACCACGAGTTAAACATAATTAAAAGGGAGGTCAAAATATCACAGTAATGGAAAAAGCTAGGAAATAATGCAAATATTAAAGAGGGAACAATGAATAATTTCAGGATTGAAAAAGAACGAGAGAGAATGCATGACAGGAAAATGGAGAAAGAAAACATTTAGGCTTTTTAATAAAAAAAACATATTCAAAGCCTTACTACATGGATATACATGGAGAGAAACAGCAAAAGCCTTCCTTATTTGCGTGTAGACATGTGCCTGGTGGTGATATCTCATAAGACACCTCTCTGACTCCAGGGTCGGATTGGGATCACAATTCGGCCCAAGCACTCCCTAAAAAAGTGGCCCACATTCCCGGATCGTCCATTTCATGGATCACCTTCTGGTTAGTCTCATTAGACTACTTTTTTTGAGAAATATTTGCTAAATTAAATATTTTAAAGCTTCTAGAGGCACACTGGTTCAGGAACCCCTTTCTATGGCTGCATAACATCTTTTCTGTCTGACAGCATAGGAGCCTCTGATAATTAGATCTACGAAGCTTGTCTTTTTGCTCACGGTTTACAGGTGACGTAACGACGTTCAGTTCATGATATAATACTCTGCTTAATTCAGCTTTACTCAGTTACCTCCAATCAGGGGCCCATCTGGTTTTACTACATGAGTGCACTTACTTTAGGCCTCGTTGACATCTTCCAGCACTGTATTGTTCGTTTAAGTCTTGTTGTAAATGCTCGTTTACAGCACTGACATTGTTCCACTCAGTGCTTTCTGTGCTTTTGTAGGCACAGTTTTGTACAGCGCTTCAGCATTGACCTTAATGCCATATCCAATAATTTAAGCCCCACACTCCAAACAAGGACTATAAGACACTGGGGCAGGGGTGACAACACCTGGCCGTTTCTCTTACCCCCTCCCAGCCCACCATAGCCTGAGGTGAGAATGCCACAAAGGCCACAAAATCACCTCCTCCCTCTGCCCCCCATGGAGGCCCCTGCATATTCACACCCTCCCGTAATGGAGGCCCCTGCATATTCACACCCTCCCATAACCTGAAGATCATGGCCCAGCAGGGGATGACACTGCTTCTGGCCAGGCAGGCCCATGAGGCAGGGGGTCGAGGCGAGAATGCCCAAAAGGCCAGAGCAACACCAGGCCCCCAGCCTTAATTTACAGCAGGTCAGGAGAGTGCACATGATGCTGGTGCCACATTACAGAGGCCTGGCGGGGTCTGGGGAAGACAGTAATTCTGTTGGGCCAGTTTACAGAGGCACAAAAAACACGGCCCACAGGTGCCCCTGAAGCACTGGCCCATCGGCCAATGCCCGACTGCCCGCCTTCCCAATCCTACCCTGTCTGACTCTCTATTCAACCCAGAGGTGATTATACAACCAATTAACATGGACAGCCAAGCCAAGGGTCAGCCTTGGCTCTTAGAGCCCGTGCACGAGCTGGACCTCGAAAATGTTTGCATTAAAATTTGGAAGCTTAGATATTAATAGGTCTCATGACAGCGCTGCACTTAAAAGTACTTATTAAAAGTGATAGTTTCTTAAACATGGATTTAGAACCATTTCTCCCCCGCCCCTACACTGGTGGCAGTGCCATTAGTAAAATAAGGGGGAGGACAGTTTTTATATGAACCCTGTCTGCATCCCAGATCACCATCAAGCAACATTATGGTCTATTAAATCAAACACACTAGGCTTTTGTGCAGCTGGTATTCTGAATTCACGTATTTGAAAGTACTTGCGAAATAAAATATATGCCTAAGATCACAAAATTTAAGGAGGGAAGCCGTGATTTATCCAGGCTTTCTGGTTTCACTTCGTGAAAATCAGTCACTAAATGGGTATGATTGTGTCTCCTTATTATGTTATGGTTTAGTTTTTACCTCTTTGTGCATTTTTCTGCAATTTTTATATAACGCAAACTCAACGCTAAGGCATTGGGGTGGTTTATATCAGCAATATTTACATTAAACATGGTCACATTTCTTTTGGCATGGGGAGGTTAAGTGATTTGCCCAGAATCCCAGAATGTTGAACAGATGTTGAGACTTGAACCTGGATACCCAGTTCCAATGCCGACAGCTCTGGCCATAAATGTCAGGGTAGAGCAGAGACGAGCAGAAGGGTAGAGCATTTGGTGCCTGCTGCCTGTGTCCTGGGTCATACATAGCTGCCAAGCTTTCAGATTGCTTATGTGTGGCATTTTCATACTTTCAGTGTAATTATGAGTGACATTCGACGACTATGAGTGACACATTTTTTGCGAGCAAAATGAAACAATGAAGACGAGGGAAACATATATAAATATCAGGAAATTACACCCATTTGAGCAACAAGAAGCTCTAAAAAGATTTTAAAACTGCTTTAAAGTACCAAAAATGGGGGCGTGGCCAAGATGGCGGACGGATAGGACGTCCCGATCCCGTCTCTCCGTCCCCGCTGCCGATCTGTCCGCCTACTAGCACATAATCAGCCCAACGGTACCTGGAAATCGCTCCGGAGGTGCCGGAGACCCCGGTTCTGGTCCCGGAAAGGGGAAACGGCCATCCGGTGAAATCCCGGGGGAGCATGTAGCAGCGACGCGGAGGGGCCTGCGCTTGGCCAACTCGAGGCCCGGCGGAGGCCGATCGCGGAGACCCTTCCCTGCCACCCGAGGGAGTAACCAGCATGAGAAGAGGGACCGGCCGGACCCCCTGAGGGACTGCCTGTGACCAGAGGCTGGGGCCCCAGCACGCATGACGCTGGAATCAACGGACGGGAACCAGCCGTGACTGACCCCCGGTTACCACTGCAGCGCGGCCCTGACTGTTGCAGTGTCTCCTGGCGCTGCCCCGGGGGAGAGCGGGGTCGACGAAGAATGCACTCGACGGAGAAGCCCGGCCCAGCCCTCATTGCCGAGTTGTGATCTACAGAAGTGTAGACAGAAAGGGTCAGCCCAGCATCAGCGATATTCCTAAAGGGAACGGAGATCGAATCACCGGAGCGAGGCACGCCTACCTGAAGAAGATTCCAGTAGCAGTCCGGAACGGACAGCACCAGATTCCCGAGGTGAGAGGTGGGGTGCTGACTCTGCGTGAGCGGAGAGCGGCGAGCGAGGCCCATCCCCTGGCAACTGCCGGCAGCAATTCAGAGTGTGACCCCACCAAGCTGCAAACTACCTAGCTGAGATCCTGTGGGCGGAAGGAGAGCAGACCCCACTGAACTGACTAAAACAGAGAAACGGAAATAGTGGGGAGAGGTCAGGACTGGCCCTACAGGCTCTGAAACGCAGCAACCAATAAGTAATAAGGCCCACATCACACCACTCTGGAATGGGTGGACCCCTTGAAAGGAGGGGCTCCCTTCTCTGATAACGCCAAGTGGACCCACTCGCGGAGGCGGTACCCTGTACCAGTTTCAGGGAATAACTTTGTCTGCGGCAGACAGAGCCACAGGTAGAACTGACCCATACACACTCCTTAAGTACCCACTAGCTTTTAAAGGCAGACTGTGACTCAAAGACAGGCAGAACCGGATCAGCTGGAAATCACGAGCAGAGGAAATCATCATAAAATAGATGAAACTAAGAGTCGAACTACAAACAAAATAAACAACAGGTAGCACAGCAGAAGTGTTCCAAAGTCTCTTATTGTTACCAGGTCTCACCAAACGACAACAAAAATGGTGTCTGCCCGCGTCAAAAAAGACCGCACAATTAAAGACATGCTGGCGGGCCAGCGGGGTCAGCCACTGGGGACCGGGGCACCCCTTCAGAACAGCCGCGACCACGAGATGAAGCTGTATCCGATGAGCCAGTAACTCGATCTTTCATGGAATCTTTGTTCTCCTCCCTTAGAGACGATCTGCAAGAACTTAAGCAAGAACTTTATTTTTTTTATGGAGTTTTATATAGCGCGAACTTGACCCGAAGGTATCGGGTATCAGAGCGCTTTACACGAGCACCAGTTGCGTTACATGAGGACACATTCATTTTTGTTAGGCACGGGGAGATTAGGTGATTTGCTCAGAATCACAGGATGTTGTGCGTCCTTGCAGAGACCCTAACTCGGTTCCCCAGATTTGAGGCCGACTGCCCTTGCCGTTAGGCCAACTCAACTTACGCAAGATCTGCAAGACGTCCGAAAAGACGTAGACGCACTAGGGGATCGTGTTGCGACATTAGAAGAATGGGCAGACAGGCATGAGGAGGAAACGAATATGCTTCAGCAGGAGGTCATTCGACTTCAGGAGCAACACCTTGAGTTGCAAGCACACACTGAAGACCTCGAGAACAGGTCCAGACGTAATAACATAAGAATACAAGGAGTGGCTTCAAAATCCGAGGGAAACGATATGTTTACTTATGTAGGAGACCTCTTTCGTCATATTTTAGGATCCCCACCTGAGACCGTGTTTAAAATAGAACGTGCTCACCGAGTCGGGAGGCCGCGACCAGAGGGGGTGCCTCCAGCAGATATACTGGACTGCCTACACGATTTTCCCATAAAGGAGAACATACTCCGTGCAGCTCGTGAGAAGAAACCACTTAGCTTTCGTGGACAGTCACCAGTATTGTTCCAAGACCTATTACCCTACAAAGACGGCACGAATTCCGGCCTGTCGCGCAGCACCTGTGGGACAAAGGGATAGCTTACTCCTGGGGCCACCCCTTCCGTATTATGTTTCGATTAGAGGACCGGCTCCATCAGTTATGCTCTCTGTCTGAGACCTGGCAGATCCTAGGAATAGACACAGAGAAAAGAAAACAGACTTCGGACTCCTCATGGGCACAATGTCTAGAGACCGTAAAAATCGAGGGAGGCATTGAGGAGGGAAGAAGAGCCTGACGTGCCCGGACCCGGTCAAGATAGCTGAGGGGCAACAGGCGGCCCTTTAATGCATCCCGGAGGTTTTGGCCAAAACAGATGATCCACCTGGTTCCGGTTGAGCTGAGCATCAAAGAAGCACGCAGTTTTGTTGGGGCTGGGGGGGAGGGACGGGACTATTGGCCACACTATGGACCCCTTACTTCGAAATCCAGGCCTGGGAGGCCAGGGTCTGACTCAGGAACTTAAGTTTCAACTGTTTTCTATCTTAATATGTATAATTTTGGGCTTTGGGGCTTGGGGTTTATTTTTGGGTTCACCATAAGACATGCATCACATTTCACAACACACTTTTCAACTGAGGGTCAGATTGGGCCACAGTACTTTACAATCACATCAATAGCTCGCTCCCCTCCATTCCTTTAAATTCTGATGTCTGACACGACACTCAAAATATTAACCCTGAAAGTTATGAGCCTTAATAGTCCAGTCAAACGAAAGGCAGTTCTAACCTACCTGGAGAACTCAGGAGCTGACATATGCTTGATTCAGGAAACACACCTCCTACCCGGGGATTGTTGCCTACTCCGATCACAAGCATTCCCGCATCAGTTCTTCTCCTCTGCCACTTCTTAAAAGGCTGGGGTGGCTATACTGGTGGCACGATCCTTTAAGGGGACAATTGGACATAGGGAAACGGAGTTAAGAGGTAGATTACTTGTGTACCAGCTCACCTTAGGAAACAAGACATTCATTGTGGTATATCTATACGCACCAAACGAAGGTCAAGAAACCTTCCTACGGAAAGCACTAGCAGAGACACTCTCCACAACAGATACAGAGGTTCCAATAGGGGGAGACGTTAATTTAATTTTCAATACAGGTCTAGCTAGATTGACACAAAGACATGGGCAGACCGGAGCATTATCGAAAGGAGGTCATAAATGGTTCAGAGTTCTGGGACTTAGTGACATATGGAGAGAGACTCACCCAAAGACACGAGAATATACTTACTTCTCACACCCGCATAAAACATATGCGAGATTAGATCACTTCCTTGGTACTAGAGAGATTCATAACTCCACTACAGAGATTGAAATCCTCCCAAGGACCCTCTCGGACCATTCAGCAGTGATTCTTTCACTGTGTCTACCTCCAACGCAGCCTCCCCGTCGGACATGGCGCTTACATGAAATGATGCTGCTGCGTCCCGCAGTAATATTTCAGATTCAAACAGCAATCCAAAATTACCTCACACTTAATGATACTCTCGAGGTGTCTATAGCGACACTATGGGAAGCATTGAAGGCTGTGATCAGGGGGGAGTTCCTTTCCATCGCAGCTGCCGACAACAAACGGGAGAAAAGGGATAGTCTCTCGTCACAGGTTAAGGAATTAGAACGCATCCACCAGCGCACAGGGGCCCCAAGGGTGTGGCATCAGTTAACAGCACTACGAGCACAGCTGGCAGGACTAGACCTTGATCGAGCTGAGTATGGAGCACTCTGCCTACGACACTCATTCTATACAGGAGGGGACAAACGTGGCCCAATCTTAGCTAACAAATTGCGTATGAAACGCCAGGAGATGGGAATTCCATTAATACAGTCCCAGAGAGAAGGCCTTATTACTAGAAACAAAGCTATAGCAGAAGAATTCAAGGAATTCTATTCAAAGCTATACACGGAACAAGACCTAGACCCCCTAGCTACCGCCATCTACCTCCAAGGAGCAAACACAACCCGCATTACCCTGGAGCAAGCAAAGAGATTACAGCAGGAAATAAGGACGGAGGAAATAATTTCAGCTATCTTCAATCTAAAACTCTCTAAGTCACCAGGCCCGACGGATTCCCCCCTATTTTCTATAAGACATTCTGCAACGCTTTAGTCCCCATACTAACAAGGCTCATCGGCTCCTTCACCCAACCAGGTGCAATTCCTGCATCAATGCTAGCTGTCTCCATTGCGGTGGTGCCCAAGCCGGGGAAAGATAGACAGCAGTGTAGCTCCTACAGGCCTATCTCTCTACTAAACGTAGATCTTAAACTATTCACCTGCATTCTAGCACACAGACTAAGTCCGCTCTTACCCACTATCATAGACCCAGATCAAGCGGGATTCATACCACACAAACAAACCAGTGACAATACCAAGGGCGTTTTACATATAATTGAAAAAGCTGCAAGGTCCCCAGAGGAGACGATGCTGCTAGCCATCGATCCCGAAAAGGCATTCGATAGGGTGCACTGGCCCTATCCAGAACAAGTAATAACGTATTTCTGCCTAGGTGATAAATTCAAAACGCAAATTATGAACTGTTACCATTCCCCTATGGCGACAGTGAGGGTAAATGGCACACCTCAGAATCCTTTCAAGTAAGCAGAGGCACGAGACAGGGTTGTCCGTTATCCCCTCTCTTATTTGCTCTATGTATGGAGCCTCTCTCCCAAAGAGTAAGAGAGTCCCTAAATATTCGGTGCTACCTTTGGGGGGAACAGCATAAGCTGAGTTTATACGCAGACGATATACTTTTCACGTTGGGTTGTCCTGCCTCCACACTGCCGACACTCCTGGAAGAACTGGAAGCATTTGGACGGACATCAGGGTTTAAGGTTAACGTAGAGAAATCACAAGCACTAAACCTATCAATACCCCAGGAATTGGTGACAAGTTTACAAACACTATACCCATTCAGTGGCAGTCAGTTGCACTCCCTTATCTGGGGGTTAAATTAGCGCCCACCCTCCAACAAATCTCCTCAATAAACTACCACACTTTATTAAGACAAATCAGGAAAGAGACAACTAGCTGGAAACATCATCAGATTTCGTGGCTGGGTCGTATCGCAGCAGTTAAGATGACTATTCTTCCCAAGATCCTCTATTTATTTCAGACACTACCCCTAGAGCCACCTAAAGGGATGATTGGAACCTTACAAGCTGAAATCTCCCAGTACATCTGGTCCAGGAAAAAGCCACGCATGAGGAGAGAGCTGTGCTGTTTGTCATCTAAAAATGGTGGCTTGGGTATCCTGGATCTACACATGTACTTTCAAGCGGCACAGCTACGGCACCTAGTAGAATGGTACCAGTCCGAGTCAGAGAAACATTGGCTCTTTCAAGATAAAGCGGTAGCGGGTAAGTCTTTGTGGAAGATCCCCTTTCTCAAGAAAGCCCACAGACCCAGGAACCTATATCTTTCCCCCATCACTCAAGAGGCAATGAACGCATGGGTTCAGGCAAACATCAAATGTGGTCTGACTTCTTTCCCTTTTCCTCTGACGCCACTATTCGAGAACCCTGACTTTACTCCAGGGCTCGATCCCGGGCATTCACAGAGTGGAAACGCTCTGAGTGTCGCTCCATGGGGCACATGATAGACGAAGAAGGGGTGATTCCCTTTCAGCAATTGAGCGGGGACTTTTCCCTTCCTGAAACAGAAAGACTACACTACTTACAGCCCCGTCACTGGTTAACACATCCCAGTAATAATCTGCCATACAGAGGCCCCTCACAGCCTACGAATACTGACTAGTCACCCATACCACAGGTAGGCGGCTAAATTCAGAGATATATGCATTTTTGACCCAACGTAATAAACACACGTACAAAGCCAATCAACATAGATGGGAGCTTGAACTGGGGAGACAGCTAACGGAGAAGGAATGGGGTGAGATATATTTCAGAGCAAGGCACACTGCCACAAACACTTCCCTCACGAAACCTTCGTCAGAATTACCACGTATTGATACCTCACTCCATCCAGATTACACAAAATGTATTCGACTCCAGTCATACTGGACTCAAATATTAGACGAGATTGCAAAACATTTAGAAACGCAAATACCTAGATTTCCGGCTTACATCTTACTAGGGCTACCAAACCCCTTAACATATCCACTGAAATCTAGACGGGGCAGATAGATAGGGTTAGCGCTGGGTGCAGCTACACAGAATGTTTTAGCACACTGGGGCAGGTCCCAACTGCCAACTCATACAGGATGGGTACCTAAGTTATGGAATATACTGGGCATGGAAAGGATATCTTTGACACCTACAAACCAAGGAGAGGCCTTTGAGAAATTGTGGTGCCCTTATATATCTCTCCTATCTCAAGACTTTAGAGAACTGACGTGCCCTAAATAACTAAGACTTTTGCGGCTCTCAGAAGTGAATACCAAAGTATAAACAGGTGCAACTAGTTATGATGTGATCTATTCCGTCTTAATTATGGAAAGTACAGTGAACCAAACTTAGTGGGTGGGGTGGGCTAGGGAAGGGAATATTTCTTTTCCTGTTTTCCTTTATATGTAGTACTGTTCTCTCTCTGCTTTTCTCCTTATCCTCTTCTTTTAATGAATGTCGAGGGCTTTAGCATTGATGTCCAATGCACCACGGGTAATAATGTATACTTCATATGCCTGGCATTTCTTTAAAAAATAAAAAGATTTAAACCATAAAGTACCAGAAATGGAAGGGCATTAGTGACCTTGCAACTTCATTGTAGTTAATCAAGTGTATAACCATGATATTAACAGACTGCAGTATTGGTGATGTGAGCACAAGCAGAAGGAAAAAATATCTTCTAAAAAATGCAAATATGAACTGCAGCATAAAGTACAAACAAAAGCTGCATTGCTGATTTAGAATACGTTCGGGAGCCGGGTGCACACATGTGAAGGGCAGGGAGTTAGACCTGAGCTGATGGCTAAAGAGCAACATTAAGTTGTGCCAAGGGAGGTAAACTACTTTCCAAAAGTAGCCTCATAATGTGTTACATTTTCAGCCATTCATGACATTTCTTATCCATTATAAAGTTGCATTCTGGGACATATAGTTTAACTTTTCTTTGTACTTTTGACTAAAAAGCCAGACCTTACTGAAGATGTTTGATACAACAGATTATGCAATGATAAATAAAAGTTGATTTAAAGACAAGAAGACATGTAATGTATTCCGTTATTTGAAACATGAGGCTCCACATGTTGTCTACTCATGAGAGAGCCTATTTGTACATGTTGCTGACACCGTGCATTGTAGCTAACTTGTTGGCTCTTTAAAGCATCCGTATCCCTTATTCTGAGAAAGAATTCACCCAGCATGTTCTTATTGCTCGTGCATGGACCCTTATTACCGAATTATCTCCCGCTAGGTCTCTGTGTTATTAATTGGAGTACACCGTTCTCCCTTCCTGCACAAATAACATCACAGACAGGTCACTGCCCTTATACATAGGTGCTACTGCTTGCAACCCTTGCTACATCTGTGGCATATCTCACCTTTCTAGGGGTTGCAGAGGGATTCTGCTGTTGGGTGGCTACACATGTGTACGGACTGGCTCAGAGTTCTGCTGACAGCTTCGGTCAGGTGGAGCCAGGCCACGGGGGATTCAGTCCTCCACAGTGGAGGTTCTCGCCTCTCAGAGGTGAGCAAGGGTTCCTCTAGACCATCGAATGACATCGGACTAGGTTACAGGATCATGCACTCTACCCCCGCAGCACCTACTCCGACAAAATGAGGGGGTGCTACATTACACCGATGATTTGGAAGCAGAGGCTGCACGCACTGCGTCCCCTCACAAGGATCACCTGTCACTGGCTCCTTCTTCTTCTGGGCTCACCACAAGGGCTCCGCAGTGTATTGGGGCACCACAGTGACCAGAATCACATCAGAAAGCCTTGCCCAAAGGAATAGGTAGCTTTATGAAAGACACAGGACCTTGTACCTTGATATCAGAGGAAAAGATGTGAATTACAAAAGGAATTACTTTACAGAAAGCTGCCAGGCTCTGAAGCTGTGAAACTCACGTACCTGGGGGCCAGGATGCAGTGCTAAGGCACCAGACCACCACTCCGGCGGCGGCCGCGAGTAAGCTGGGAGTCCGTACGGGAAATCCTTACCCTGCTAGGTCCCATCCGGCTTTAGAGGTACAATGCGGTGGGAGTTGCAGCACTGGCAGCAGGCTCCCAGCTGCTCTGACAGGCTTCCAAAGTTAAGCTATGCTGCGCCTGCGGCCTACAGGTGTGGGTCTCACAAAGTGTGCCCTGCAAGGCTTTCTCAGCAGTAGCGATTGGGCAATGGCGCTCATGACGTCCTGAGTTAATCAGAGGTGCTGCGCCAGAGTGTCGGGTGAATATCATGTTATACTTTGTAGGCAGCTGAGTGAGTTGTCTCAGGCCCCAAGCCTGCCACAGGCGGTGCATATGCGCTGCTGCCAGCTAACAGGCTTTACTCTGTTAGTGTGGTTTAATTTGCAGTGCTCAGCTCCGGCTTGCTAAGGAGGCACTATAAATGCATAACAATGCATTTCAGTGCGGAGATGCGGACCACCACACTGAAATGTCTAATGCCTGATGTGTGGTACTTGGCTGGCTGGTCACATGACTTCGATTTACTTAGCTGTTGGTCTTTGTGTATTCCTCCTAGTGAGACAAAAGGGGATTAGGTGTTGGCAGACTTGGCCACCCTGCCAGGATGGCTGGGGGCAGAGCTGTTCCCTGCCCACCTACAGTTCAAAGGGCTGTCTCCAGAACACACACCAAGGAACCTTGCACTGGCCTTTTTTCACCCCAGACTTCTTGGAGCCTTGGTAGGTTAAGGGAAGAACATTCCAGAACCAGATGTGGGGGTTGCATGGGAAATTCCCCCACTTCAAAGGCTGGCCCAAGGTATAAATGTTGCACCCCATAACACCTCTTCAGTAAATTTCTGAACTTGTGGAAGACTTCAGAATGACTTCCTGGACCCCTAGAGGACCAGCCTGCTGTTTGAGGCCTGCCTTGGTTCCCGGAGGTCTGCACTGCTGCATCCAAAGGACTGCTCTGCTGCTTGAGGAATGCCTTGCTTCCCAGAGGACTTCCCTGCTGCTAGAGGCCTGCCTTGATGCTTGAAGGAGAACTGGACCATCTTCATGAACACAGGACCACCAGACATGAGTCCAAGGGATAGTTGGCTGGCCTTCTGTGTGAGCTACAGGGGCATAACAAGCTCCAGAGACCTTGAAATCTACACCTCATCTTTGCTGGAGTGAGTGTTAATCCCTCCCACCCCCACCGAATGGTGCCTCCCAGGTCTTGCACTCTTGGAAGTGGTGTTAAAGGTCCTGCTCCTGCCTAGCCCTAAAATGTGGGACTTCGAAAAAGTTTAACCGAAAGTACTAGAAGAACTGACAGAAGACAAGGAGCTACCTGACAGTTGATCTGCCCAAGGAGAATTGCCAGTTGGTCTGACTTTGCAGTAGCTCCTGCTACATTATTCCACTCAGGAGCAAATCCTGTTCACCAGGACCTCTCAGTGACAGTGTCTGGCCTCATGGAGCCCTCTTCTGCTACAGATTGTAGCTCTGTCACACTGGAGGTTTCTGGCTTCCAAAACCTTGTCTAAGTCCGAAGGTAAAAACTTTCACCGTGCTTGATGGTGACCAGCTCTCCATTGATGACGACAAACTCCTCAGCCTGAACATCCTGCTTCTTCTACTCAGAGCTTTTCCTGCCATTGTCAATGGCTTCACCGAGACTTCGTCCAGCGCTCCCTGGCAATGACGACTCCTCTTTGAATGCATCCTGCTTCCTTGCCCTGGTGAACTCTACCATCTCCTGGAATTTTTCTTCAAAATTTAATCTCAGCCCGAAGTTCAGCCAAGACCAGGCCCAATCCACCTTGTGTATCTGACTTGTGCTCCATCGTTGTCAATCTTAACTTTTGACTTTGTCCCAGTCTCACTGAAACAGATATGCGTGGTTGGCATTTTGATCTTTTAGTGCTAGATTTCACTGAAAACTTAAAAAGAATCTGGTTGTACTGATAGGATTTCATTTTGTTTTGGTGTTATTTTATTTATTAAAATGTATCTTATTTTTCAAAATTGAGTTGGGATTTTTCTTGTGTTGTGTTTTCACTTTATTACTGTTTGCTGCATAAAAACTTTACACAGTGACTCTAAGTTAAGCCTGAAAGCTTTTGCGCAAAGCTACCAGACGGCTAAGCACAGGTTAATTCAGTGACTGTTGTGGTTCATGCTGACAAGGATGCTGGTTGTTGCTTGAGTAGCATTTCATCCCACTCAAACAATAACCCTATTTCTTACAGTATAGTAATTCAGTATTTTAAAAAGACATTCTACTGCTGCTTCTAAAGAAGCAGGGCAATGACCAATCCATATTCTTACACTAAAATATTTTCTTCATTGCAGCTTGAAGCCAACATGCTTCTTCCATACTATTAGAAATGGGGTTTCTGGATGGCAGAGGTATGCACCCTGTCCAAGCAGGAACCACAGTCCCAGTCAGGGTAAGGGTAGTACACACTTAAAGTTTACCCGTGCTCACCCTCTGGTAGCTTGGCACAGAGCAGTCAGGCTAAACTAAAGAGGCAATGTGTAAATTATTTGTGCACACACACAGTAACACAGCTAAAACATCGCAAAAGTACTCTACACCAGTTTAGATGAATAGCCAATATTTTGCTGAGTAAAACAAGACCAAAACAACAAACATCCAACAATCACAAGTCAAGATATGAATTTATCAAGATTAATTCAAAATGCAGTGCTTAGAAGTCATTACCTCCTCATAAGTCTTCCTCGCCACCTGAGTTACACAGTGAGCTTCAGCTCCACAACAGAACCCTCCAAGCAATTTTAAGCATCAGTCCTCCCATCCCTCCCCAACATGGCCGCCCACCTTCACCGTTGACCCAGTACAGGAGGAGGCACGACCCACCCCACTTCCTGTTTTTTTCGTTCTGCGCTGCAGACTCTCCGAGCGCAATTTGCAGGTAAGTGGGGTGAGGTTGTGCCTTACGCCCAGGGTGGAGGCCCTGCCAAGCGTGCTCTTGGGGCTTTTCGGCAAGGCAAGGCAGAGCGAGCTCATCGTGTAGGTTGGAAGTCCTGCTTCAGTGGGCTCATTCTGGGGTGTGGGGGCCGTGCATCATTGGTGCCCCCCACTGCCCCTACACCTGCCCCTTTTTTTCACGGAAAGTCCCGACTATCCGTGGGGCCTTGCGAGTCAGCCCCCTGTGGGGGGGGTTGATTGTTGACTTTCGTGGAGACTTGGTAAAGGTCGGTCTCCGACCAATGTGTCCTGCGAATTGCCAGGGAGGGTTACTCAATTGTCTTCGACTCTCCACCCCCAGAATTTTTTGTCCACACTCCCTCGCCATCAGCTGCGCCAAAGAGGGAGGTGCTCTTAGCGGGTGTTCAGAATCTTCTGGAGAAAGGGGCCATTCGTCCTGTTCCAACCTGTCAAAGGGGTCAAGGACTCTACTCCATTCTTTTTCTGGTAATGAAGGTTTCCGGGGACTTTAGTCCTGTGCTGGATTTGAAAAGGGGGAACTCGTTTGTCCCTCATGTTAAGTTTAAAATGCTGTCTTTGCAGGAAATCCTTCTCTTACTGGTTCAGGGGGATGTGGTAGCTTCCTTGGATCTGCTCGATGCCTACCTCCACGTGCCCATTCACCCTGCGTCCCAGCGGTTCCTCAGGTTTTGAATGGGACCCAAGCATTTGCAATTCCAGGTACTGCCATTTGGTTTGTCTTCTGCCCTGAGGGTCTTCACTAAGGTCCTGGCTCCCTTGGTTGGGCTCATCCATAGGGAGGGAATTTGGGTATTCCCGTACCTTGATGACTGGCTGATTTCTGCCTCTTCTTTTTCAAAGGGGACTCTTCATGCCCAGAGGGTCTGTGAGATTCTGGAGAGGCACAGCTTCCTGATCAACCACAAAGAGTTGCATCTGGTTCCCACCCAGGAGTTAGTGTTTTTGCTGGCCGTGAGGAGGGTAACCTTGAGGAGGGACCTGGGTTGTCTGCTGGCCTTGGATTCTGCCCCAGCGCATCAGTGGTTGAGGTTGCAGGGTTTGATGTCTGCGGCGATAAATGTACTGCCGTGGGCTCGTTTGCATCTGTACCCATTGGTAAACCATCTCCTGTCCCATTGGTCCCCTTGTTCCGCTGCTGACGATCTGCCAGTGGTAGTGTCCCCTGAGATTCGGATCACGCTGGGTTGGTGGTTGGTGGAGTCCAATCTGACCAGGGGTCTTCCTTTTCAGGTGTCCCCTTCCCAGGTGGTGATGACAGATGCCAGCCGGTTGGGCTGGGGGCGACGTTGGATTCCTGGTCTGTGCAGAGTCCCTGGGATCGCCTGCAGGCTGGTTTCTCGTCCAACTTCCGGGAGCTGAAGACGGTTCAGATGGCTTGTCTGGAGTTTGCATCGGCCCTTCGGGGGCATCATGTTCTGGTCCGGACGGACAATCAGGTGGTGATGGGTTACCTCAATCCCCAGGGGGGCTGCAGAGTTCTGTCCCTGTAGCTCCTGGCTCTGGAGATTCTGACTTGGGTGGAAGCCACTGTGTTGTATCTGTGGGTGGTGTATCTCCCAGGGAGAGAGAGAATTGTGGGGCAGATCAACTGAGCAGGGTTTTTCTCCCAAGTCTTCGATTTCACTGTCGGGGGAGGTGTTCCATGTGTTGCAAATGAGGTTTGAGTGCCCGTCAGTAGACTTGTTGCGGCCAAGGACAAAGCTCAGCTGCCCCTCTTCTGCATGATTATTCCCTGTCCAGAGGCATGGCGGGTGGATGCGATGTCATTCAGGTGGCCGGACACTGCTTTACCATTTCCTCCGATCCCTTTAATTGCCCTGGTTCTGTGCAGGATTTGCCTGGACAAGGCATTTGTTCTGTTGATTGTGCTGGGCTGGGCTCACCGCCCGTAGTATCCTCTTCTGAGGGAGCTGGCCGTTCAGGAGTGTTGGGCGATTCCTGATCTTCCTTATCCGCTGATGGATTCGCGTCTTCCTGTGGGGGTTCTGTGTCAGCTCCATCTTCAGGCCTGGCTCTTGAGAGGGTGAGCCTCTTGTCCCGTTGCTACTCCGAGGAAGTGGTTGACTTGCTTCAGGGTTCCCAAAGACTGGCGACTCTTCAGTCTTATTTCCAACATTGGGGGTCCTTTTCTAGATGGTGTGTTTCTAAAGGCCTGGCGTCTGTTTCAGTGGACCCGATCAGGGTGCCGGATTTTCTGTCGCATGGTTTTGCGTTGGACCTGGAGTGATTTTCCTGCCCCAGCCTGGGATCTCCTGTTGGTGTTACAGGCCCTTCAGGTGGCTCCTTTTGAGCCCTTGGGGTCTATGGACACTAAATTCTTGACCACGAAGGTGGTGTTTCTGGTGGCCATTGTGTCCACTGGTTGGATTGGAGAGTTGGGGTCGTTTTTGGGTTCTCTTCCTTTTTTACGTGTCTTGCCGGATCGTGTTGTCCTTTGCCCCGATCCTAAGTTCTTGGCCAAGGTCCCCTTAGTTGCCAACCGTGCCTGGCCCAATGAGATCGGGTCAAAAGCCTTCTCTTTCCACCCAGAGTAGGTGGATTAAGCAGATGATCCTTCTGGCCTATGGTTCCCAGGGATTGGAGGTGTCGGCCCGGATCCAGGGTCGGTCTACCCAGGGTATGTCTGTCTCCTGGGCCTCTTTCAAGGGGGTCTTGATTGAGGATATATGGAGGGCCTCTACGTGGGCCTCTCCACACATGTTCATGGACCACTATTGTGTGGTGTTTGGTGGTCCTGCTGCTGGGGGTTTTGCTCTGTACTTGATTTGAGCTCCTTCTGTTGGGTGTCTGTTTGTCTTTTTTTCCTCTGTTTTGTTGTTTGGATTAAAAACTTGTTGGTTGCCTCAACCTTTGGTATGTGATTTCTTGTTGGTGACCATGAAGCCGCTTGGCTTTGGTATATGCTCACTGTGTAACTCAGGTGGCGAGGAAGACTTACAAGGAGGTAATGCCACAGTTACTTACCAGTAATCTTCATTACTCCGAGTATAGTCTTCCTCACCACATGAGTTCCCATCCCTCCCTCCCTGTTTGACTATCGGCTTCATGTGGTTGCTTGCTAAGCATGGTAGTTGCACAGGAAGTGGGGTGGGTCGTGCCTCCTCTTGTACTGGGTCAAGGGTGATGATGGTCGTCCATGTTGGGGAGGGACGGGAGGATTGGAGCGTAAAATTGCTTGGAGGGTTCTGTTGTGGAGCTGAAGCTCACTGTGTAACTCATGTGGCGAGGAAGACTATACTCATAGTAATGAAGATTACCGGTAAGTAACCGGGGCAACAACTCCAACTGGGGCTATCAAGTCGCGCTTGACTGGTACAAATCCAAAAGTTCTCTCCGACCATGATGGAGCGCGGGCCGGAGACAGGAGTCATGCAGACCCGCTGACAGTACCTTGGATACATCAATGCTTGGGGACGATGCGATGTGCAATGGAAGATGATGCATCGTGGGTGCAGGTGATGTGACGGTTCCGAGGGAAGTGCAAGGTCGTTGAGGTGTTGGCACTCGGGGGCGGAGCATTGCGCAAAGTAGGTGATGTGCCAGTTCCGGGTGCGAGGCTTTGGTTTCCGAAGGCGGTGCAGCGTCAGTAATGTGTCAATGGCAAGAGCGCTGTGAGTCAATTTCATGGTGTCGCAGTCGAACCGCTGGGCTGAAAGCGATGCGTCAGTCGACAGCCACGCAGGGCCGGGAATGCATTGGAGTCGGGGCGGTGCACCACGGATGTCGGTGATGCGGTGTCCGAGACTCAGGCAAGCAGTTCTTTCGGAGGTGCTGCGCAAAGTCGGGGCTTCGTTGAAAGTCAAGGTCAAGGTCGTTGCATTGTGCATTCGGTGAGCATTGTCCATGGCTTTGGTGCAGGCAGCGGTGATGCGTCAGTTTTGCAGGCATGTGCAGGTTCCAAAATGATGCTTCTGAGTCGTAGCCACGGATGGGGGGGGTGAGCAGGGCCCAGCCAGGCCATGATGTGCCCTGGCCCCCCAACTGAAAGCCCCAATCTTTCAGTTTCTGTTATTTGATAAAAATATAGTTAAGTTTGACATTTGTGAAAGTGCATGTGATATGCATGTGATATGCGGCCTCAACTCTGCCTGCATTACCAATACTGAAACTGAAAGAACCGTTGCTGTCTCCAGAGTAAGAGAGTGAGGCAAGGAGACAGACAGATGCAAGGGGGGGCTGGGCTAAGGCTGTCATGCACACCCTGGTGCACTGAATGATAGTAATATGACTTATGAACATTCAGAACTGACTCTCCTGGAGCCTCACTACCAATGGTGAGGGCACTGCATGCAGGCAGCAGGATGACATGCAGGGTGAACACACTGCTTCTGGGCCTCTCTTATCTGTCCAGCAAAGACCAGGATGGTTGAGGATACAATCATGTTTTAAAGCATAATCAAAATGGGCAATTGCCCAGAGCCCACACAGGGTGGCCACCTGATATGTGGTCGGGACAGACCCACATCATCAGTTTTCTATGTAACAGCTGTATTTTTTTAAATAGCAGATCTAAAACAAAACAGATAAAATAAAATACTGTCTCTGACCCTCTGCTGTAAAGCCATTGTAAGGGTTGACATGTTGGGCTGCATATGTGCACTAGGTTTCTACTAAAGGTGCAAGACGTGCACATTGCGTTTCAGTCTGTAGACAGGCTCATTAAAGAGCCATAACTACAAGGCAACGATGCAAGAACAGTATACATGTACACGGGCCTTATGAAACCTTCACTCACTCCGCTGATCTCACATAAATAGTATACTTCACCCAGCTCTGCCATAAAACAGTCAGGCAGACATTTTTGACAGCAGTAGCAGTACGATCCCAGTCAGGCTGGTGGGTTGGGGTCTGGGCCTCAGCTCAATATGTTATACCAGCTTGAGCAAGAGCTACGCTTGACATCTTTTAATTTTACTTTCCTATCTCGCATGGGACCTCTGTACAACTTTCCCTAGAGACACCAGATTTAGACATCTACACAAAGGAAAATATGGACAACCATGAACACAGACATAAAGCCACCTGTATGGACAGAACCACAAACTTAAAGGTATCCGTGCACACAGACCAGCATGCGGTGTATATATAGTCACAAATACCACCCATGCAGACAGACTAACCGATACAGGCCCTATGCACACCTGCCAACAGCCTGATCAATGTATGCCCATGTGACTGTATGTAGACTGCCTCTGGTAGCATTTTCTTGTGGAACTAGAAGTGGTATTTAAAAACCTTCAATAGTCATTGTTTCTAAAGGATGGAGCCGTTGTTTTGAAAGAATGCATACTGGTAAAGGGGAGTGTTGGTTTAAAGTTAGAGGTCCCTCTGTCCATCTATGGATTTCTATATTACAAACACCTAGAGCTAAAATCTCTTCTCTGTTAAAATCTAATAAATGTCATGGATGGGGGGGTGCAGTCTTTCCTGTCAATGAGAGAAGGTATTTATGCTTGCTGCTGATCAACAAATATACAGACACTCATGCACGCAAGCGTTCAGACACACAGGCTCCATATGCACAGACCAACACCCATATATACTATTTTGTTCTCCAGAAGGCTCTGATATCATCATGTGCACATCTACCAATGGACATTAAGCATGTGCACATCAGCCTGTGCTCACTGCTCCACATCACACTATGTCCTCCAATGTATACAAGTCTGTGCCCCTTACTGTCAATCACCGTGTCCTCCTAAATTCACAGCATTCATTGCTCCCAATGTACATCGGCTTGCACTTCCCTGGGCTGAAGCACGCTATCCTGCACTTCCATCTTGCAGAATACCAGTCATTACTTTGCTGCATATCATCTTTAAGCCTTTGTTGCACACCCCACTTCACTCCCCCAATAAACATAGCTTTTACCCCTTGCTCTTGGGTGCACTCATGTTCTTCCATATCATTATGTGAGAAATTGCACCAGTTCTGAACTTTCTTGGATTTCTGGTGCTTGTTGCAGGGTAATTTTAAGGCATGGGCAAATTGGCCGATTGCCCAAGACCTCCAGCATCCAAAGGGCCCCCTGGTAAAATGATCAAGATAGCCAGAAGAACAGATTTTTGTTTGTCTGATGGGCATGCACACTTCAGAGAATCTTAAACCACATACCCACCTACCCCACCTTAACTCTCATGCTCCCAGGTATTTTGTGGTAATTAAGTTAAAGAATAAACGTTCTGTCTTATGTCTCTCTTTCAATCATCATATCACCTCTTCTATCTTATCACTCTCTCTTTGTCCCTCTACCGAACCCTATATTATGTACCTCTATACTAACTCATTGTCTCACTGAATCAAAGAACACCCTTGTTGGGCCTAGCTCTCCTTTCCCAAGTGTGTCCTACCTAGCTCACAGAAATGCAGCAATACACAAATCTGTCTGGGAAGATTCCTCTACCACCTCATGTCTTTACCACACAAATGTAAGTAAGTAAGTCCGTTTTTATATAGCGCAGCTACTCACCCTTACGGGTCTCAAGGCGCTGGGGGCCGTAGTGGAAATTAAGTGAGCTATTGCCCAGAGTCACATGGTGCTGAGCTGAGCTGCCGCCGGAGCCGGGGATCGAACCGTGAACCCTGGGCTCCGAAGACAGCTGCCCTGGCCGCTGCACCACACCTCTCCACTCCACACATGCCTGGGTCTTCCAAAAGGGAACCTAAGGACCTCCATTACAGACAAACAAGCACTCAGTGCACATACACAGCCACAGCACACACACTGTCCAACATTGTTACCTCTATGTATTGTGCCTCCACAGGGACCCATACACCCAGCACACACATTCACCATGTACACACTGCACATCACCATTTCGTTCATGTACTGTACTTCTTGTGGGTACACAGATACCCAGTACATGCATTCACCATGCATGCACTGCACAGCACTATATCCTTCATGTTCTGTTCTCCTTGCAGGTACACACACACCCACACATACACACTTCATGAAGCACTACTCAGCGCTGCCCTATCCCTGTATTATACCCTTCCCAGAGCCGAGTCACAACTCTTGCGCTGTGTAGCACTTCCACATCTACCTGATGTAGGGTAAGGGTGAGTTAAGCACACAGCTGTGGAACTTTTAAAAAGGTGAGTGAACCTGTAGGCCTCAATCCAGTGACAGGGTAAAAAGTACCTGTTAACTACTGCTGATCACTACACGGTATACTGCCACCACCGCATAGGGCTGCTTTACTCCTGGTGAAGGTGGTAGCCTTTCACCACTATGAGGGTACAGCTTTGGGAACCCCAAGTTCAACAAGACCACAATCCGTGAGACAGGCCTATGTCATGGCATGCACGTGTGATCCGTGTCTGCTTATGACAGCAAAAATCAGCAGTAGGGATCCAGACAACAGTACAGTTGGGCACTCAGGGTAGGGGTACAAGTCCATTACCATGCAGAGGACTTTTCTGCCCCAACAATTTTCCTTTCAGAAATTATGCAAAATGCTGATCTGGCATTTTGTGCTATTTTTAGCATGAAATTCTTCCTTACATTCATTTTCAGGGCCCATATGACACTAAAGAAAGTGAACACTTGCATGTGATGTGAACAGTCACTCATGTTCGATTCATTCACATTGTTCCCGTGCTCCCACAATCACATTTTTAAATAAATGAAAGCTGAACATTCAACATGGTGTAATACTTTAATCATGGGCATTTTGTGGAATTAGTCTGACGTGAAATGCAGGAAAGTTTGTGAGATTATGCCACTGTAAACTACATTTTTCACCTGCCTACTTTTTACCCAAATCAATAAAATGAGCACCCCTGAGTTAATTAACAGTACACATTGCCATCAGTAGCAAGAGATCACTCTGGGAGTCATTGTGCACTTTACAAAGCATATATATCCATACTCACCTTGTTGAGATACTCCAGCCAAAGCTCTGAAACAGAGATGGCTCACTTCATCGGGGTTCATAAAGTGAATCATTAGCCTTGTTCCAGTTTTACTCTAATAGTCTAAAGTTGTACAGAACTGCTTTAGCACCACAGTACCCGACCCTCATTGTGACATGAAAAAATCATACTGCCTGTTTGAACGATTGGAAGGCTATGCTCAGCATTTCACACATGCACTATTTGTGTTGTATAGATCGGTGACACGCTTGCACTCTGTTAGTGATCAGTGGTCTGTAAATATAGCCTGCAGCTCGCTGTATGCCAGCGATTGAAAGCAAATTATAGGCCCTGCTTACAATGTGATTACACAACCAATCACCATGCAGCTCAAGCCACATAGTGTTTTACTGTTTCATATGCCCTGGCACTGTCAATCACTCCGTAAGTGAAACAGGGCCTCCCACATGGCTGGAACAGAAACCCAGGGATATATTTGCAAGGGGATATTACCACCAGAGCGACACTTTCAGCAATGTTCTTGTGGCGATATACCCTTTTCAATATTTACAACGCAGCGTTAAGCCACTTTTTGTGGCTTAACGCCGCGTTGTAAATAAGGCCCCTTTACACGCATCACTTAGCGTGAAAGGGGTATGCAATGGATGTTGCTGTGGGCGTTCAACCACAACACCCATTGCTTTTGACGCTGCCCCAGATTTGCAAGGAGGTGTAAATCTGAGGCAGCGGGAAAAACTAACGCCATCCAAGAGCAGGCGTTAGAATGACAAAACGAGGAGAAATACTTTTATTTCTCCTGGCTTCTTCTTTTTCTATGTGTGATGCGGAATGCAACACACATAGAAAGAGTGAAATGATTGTTTATGTGTAGGAAGGTGTCACTTCATGCACATAAACAATCATTAAATAATGACGATATATGAATAATGACGATTTGCTACTTCTATGTGTGCTGGATTCTGCAGCACACATAAAAGTAACACATTGCTATTAGTGATTGTTTATGTACAGGAAGGGACTCCTTCCTACACATAAACAATCATTCCCTGCAATGCAGGCATGCTTGCACTATGGTGCATGGGTGCCTGCATTGGCATTAGGCAGCTAAGTTTATTGCTTCGCCAGGGAAAACACAGGGGTGCGCTGTATTTTTGTGAATACGGCACAGCCCTGCTCTGTGAAAATGTCAGAGCGCTGCGCTGCCAAATTTGGTGCATCTCTGCACTCCGACATTTTCTCGTAAATATGCCCCCATGTGAGAACCAATAGGCAACTAGAGCAGGACTCTCAACACGGTAAGTGTACATATATATATATATATATATATATATATATATATATGCGCAAAAAAATGAACAAATAATTGTCCGGAATTCAGACAAGGGAGGGAACATCGTTATCTGGTCTCGCCATGAATATATGAAAGAAGCAACATTACAATTGGATGACACTAACTGTTACAAGAGATGCAACATGCAGACAGTTAGAATGTCTTGGAATGACTTTTATTCAAAACTAAATGTATGGCGCAGTGCGGGGTTGTTAAGTATGCAGGAATTAAAATTCTTGAAAAATGATCATCCTATAATGCCAGTCTTATATTTGATCCCCAAATTGCATAAAAACATGTTAACACCACCTGGTAGACCAATAATTTCTGCAAGAGGAGGTCTGTTAGAAAACACCTCGAAATATATAGACTTCTTCTTGCAGGAATACCTTAGAAAATTGCCTTCTTTTGTACAAGATTCGGGAGATTTCCTGAGAATATTGAGTACATTCAAATGGGACTCGAGTTACCTTTAAATGTGTTTGGATGTAACATCTTTGTATACATGTATTCATCACAAAGATGGAATCAGAGCCATAGAACACTACTTAAGTTCAAGACCACTACATCTGTGTCATCATAACAGAATGTTAATCACAATGCTAACATATTGTCTTAACAACAATTATTTTCTGTTTTCAAATCAGGTTTTCAGCAAATAAGAGGAGTGGCTATGGGGGCCTGGTTTTACCCTAGCTACTCCTGCCTCCTTATGGGTTGGTGGGAGGAACTGATTTTAAACAGAGAACATAAGGCAATCGTAGATGGTCATGTAAAACTATGGCTACGTTACATCGACGATTTATTTGTTGTATGGCAAGGTACAGAGCAGTCGGCCCATGAATTTGTAAATATGATCAATCGAAACAGCATTAACCTTCATTTCACTGCCAACATTAGTAACATCAATGTATATTTTTTGGATGTAGAGGTGTACATCAACAATGAAAAAATAGAGACAAAGCTGTATCGTAAACCAACTGCCGGCAATAGCTTATTGCATGCAACAAGTCATCATCCTCGGCATCTAATCCAAAGTATTCCGTATGGAGAGATGCTGAGGATCAGGCGTGCATGTAGCAATGCATGTGACCTTGCAGAAGCCCAACATTCGAGTAAAATCAGATTTCTGGAACGTGGCTATGATGAAAAGACAATTGACATAGCCATAAAAAAGCCAATGGCCTGGATAGACACAATTTATTAAAAAACTATTCAAGAGAACAAAGTAAAACTGACGCTATAGAGTCTGAGACTAGGTTTATTCTCACTTGTAGTCGTCAACATAACTCTCTACGAAAGATTGTTAACAAAAATTGGCCTGTTGTCAAAAGTGATCCAGTGTTGGGCAGAGTGTTACCAAAACATCCCTGCATCACATTTAGAAAATCCAAATCGATGCAGGATTCACTGGTCAAGAGTAGCCCAGAATTACCAACATCAGCAAATTGGCTCACCGCCCGTAAAGTATTTATCAAATGCAATAATTGTCGGGCATGTAAATTTGCAGTAAACACAACCTCATATAAAACACCTTTTTCTGAGGAAGATGTTAAGATTACCAAATTTCTTACTTGTCGTACGGAGTTTGTTGTCTACGTGTTGATTTGCTCTTGTGGGTTGCAGTATGTGGGCAGTACCAAGTTACAGGCCCACAAGCGCATACTGCAACACATGAGAGCAATCACCAATAACGATCCTACATACCCAATAGCCCGCCACTTTAAGGATAAGCATAACAGCGACCTGAAACATCTTACATATTTCCTGATTGATTCCATTCCAACATCTAGACGTGGGGGTAACAGAGAGGCGAAATTGAGACGTCTAGAAACACAATACATTGTTGAACTTGATACAAAGACCCCCAATGGACATAATTCAAGTGAAGATTTTTATACATGGTTATAAGTAATTTTCAACGATAACCATAATGTCCAAATTTGGTGAATATATCATTCAGGCTGTTTTTCCAATAAAAATATAAATACAAAATAACAATAAAAATAAAATAAAAATACCATGGGCCATATGTATCAAGCCCATTTCCCGTTCGCAAACGGGCCGATTCTCAGAATCGGCCCGTTTGCGAACGGAATAGCTCTTTGGGATGTATCATCCCAAAAGGCATTCGCAAAATAGAGAATCGCAAAAATTGCGATTCTCTATTTTGCGAATGTATTTAAGGAATCGCAAATTGCGATTCCTTAAATGAAATGTATGAAGCACCTAAGTTGTGCGATTATGGCTTAAGGAATCGCAAATTACCACCAACTACAGGTTGGTGGTAACTTACGATTTCTTTGAGAAATGCATTTTTGCATTTTTCAAAGTGGCATGTGGCGCACATACATGCCCTTAGGGCATGTATGTGCGCCACATGTGCACCCATGCTCATTTCAGGGGTGCAACAGGGTGTCCTTTGGACACCCTTGCAACCTTGAAATTGCATTCTCAATTTGCGATTCTCTAATTGCTAATCGCAAATTGAGAATGTCCTCCCATTCATTCCTATGGGCCTCTAGGCCCATAGGAATGAATGTGGAGGGTTTCCTTAACTGCGATTCGCAATTTGCGAATCGCAATTAAGGAATATGTAGAATTCGCAATTTTTCTTGCGAATCCTACATACATCTCGTTTGCGATTCTCAAATAGCGATTCTTAAAAATTCGCTATTTGAGAATCGCAAACACAGACTTTGATACATATGGCCCCATGTCTTCTATATTGATAGACTTATATGTTCAAATTCCTCAGTACACTGCTATAAGCATTTTTAGCTTTTTTTAAAACAGATTTTTAGATAAAAATATCTTAAAAATTCTGTTTTATATGCCATTTGAATTTTAGTTTCTATTTTTCTACCAGGCACAGGGATGTTCTTAGGGTGCACTTTTTTCTTTTTTCAATTTTACACTTCAACTAGCACAATAGACTGACATGGAAAATTGTTACACAGGAATTGGGCCACAATGGTATTATACCATATGGGTTGAGTATACGCTACTGCCATATGATGGTTGGGTTTAAGTTCTGTGATTTACAATGTATTATACAGACATTTTATGAATTGCGGTTACCCAGTCCTCTTTTTAACATATGAATTTTCCAACAATATGTTTTTAAATATTGTGATTCATTTGGAGATGCAATGTGGATATTTATTTATATATGTCATTTTTATGTATTTTATATGAAATGTGTTTTATATATTTAAACATGCACTTTTTGATGGATTTAACCAAATATTGTACATATATATATATATATATTTTTTTACAAATGTTATTTATAATATATATATTTATGGCAGGTTTTGCACAACTCTAAAAGCTATTTTTGCACAAAAATAAGCGTAAAGAAACTCAAATATGTGTATTTCTTCCATGTCTATGCAGTGGCTATCACGTGTAGGGTACTTGCACTTTAAATGTAGCATTTTGGCTTCAGTAACGCGTCATGTGATCAAGGCCGTGTCAGGCCGAAACGCGTCAGGGCGATTGTTGTGTTGTGAGCAATAAACACTTCAAGCACAAAGATTTGGGTTCGTGTTCCATCCTTTTCCATGAGAAGGAAATCTACGAAGAACGGCGTTTGCTATATATATATATATATATATATATATATATATATATATATATATATATATATATAATCCATATTATGCAGCATTGTGCTGCATATGTTTAAGTATCATTTGAACCCATTTTAGCTACAAAAACGCTGTGGCAAATATGGTTACTCTATTATTATGCAGTATATGCGGCACAAACAGAATAGCATAATTCCCCTTGCTCTGACCATTCAGCATTCTGCTTATTCAAGAAAACCTAAACATTCTAATTCAAATCAGTGACCATTGATAGCTGCACCATAAGAGAACAACGTCTATCCCTTCAATATACAGAAAGTTTGCCACATAATCCTAGTACTCCTGACAATGTTAAAACTCTGCAGAGTGCTTTGGGGCTATTGCTATGATGCTAAAAAACATATATATAGAGGGAACTGTATAATATTTCCCATAGGTATATGTGCATGAGTGTGCACAAGTATGTGTAAGGGTGATTGTGTGATGTGTGTGATGTGAATTTTATCCCTGGCATAATATTGTTTATTTTTTATATTATGTGCAGCCATGTCATGACATGATGATTAGTGAACACTCAAGTTATAATATATCCATATGTGGCACTAGTACATGCGAGAACTTGATCAAAATGACAAACCGGTGTTGAGACACCAAACATACATTTGCTAAAAATGACTCTTACTTTGGGATGAAAAGTTTGTTTTTCATAACACTGATAAGCTTTTGTTTTGGGGTATATTTTCCTAGAATGAAAAGCATGTATTCAATAGTACAACTGTGCATATTTATTTATACACTCTAAAACTAAGGTTTGGGGACAAAATGTTTGCATTTTCTAAAATCTATTTAATCTAATATTTAAATGACAATCACTGCTGCAGTCTGAGAATATAGGCTAAATGATTGGTGTAACTTTTATGTATGTATATGATATTTCTAGAGTGCGGACCTAGCCAAAAGGCAGCAGAATGCGGTCCGTTACAGGAGAGTTAGATGGGTTGTGGAAGGATAATGCTTTGTGGTGCAGTGTTCTTAAAGAATGAGGGGCCGCTTACGATGTCGGTCAGAGTTGCCTCCAACCAACATCGCTGCGGTCTCGGGACCGACCAACCTCAGGTCAGTGGTCCCGACACCGCAATTACGATGCGACCGCAGGGTGCGCTTGCAAGCTCCCATTTCTCTATGGGAGCTTGTGCTGCAGTTGGAAACTGGCCGCAGCACAAGCTCCCATAGAGAAATGGGAGTTTCTCTTAATCCCTGCACCGCACGGTGCCTGCCACACTTTGCAGGGATTAACAGGGGGTGCCCCCCAGGCCATCAACCCGGAGGCCTCTGAGACATGGGGGCCCTGCATGAAAGCCCAACATGAAAAGCCTATCAGAAACCAACATCATATTCCCCACGGCGTAAACGCTATACATAGGGAATTATGAGCGTCCTCCGACTGGCTGATGGGCTCCTTGAGCCTGTCGGAAGCCAGTCGGTCCGACCTGCCGGTTTCAAATCCGACAGTCTTCATTGTAATAAGGCAGTCAGAGCTGAAACCTACGATGTAAGTCGGAAAGCCTCCGACCTGATGTCGGAGGCTTTCCGACTTACAACTTTAATAGGCCCCTGAGTCTTCAACTCTTTCCTAAACTGGGCCAGTATTGGGGCAGTCCTGATGGATAAATGGATCCTGGGTGCATAGATGGAAAAGGCCTACTGCTTTGTTTTTCTTTTTTATACTTCTTACTCTGCAGTCTGATGCTGTCCTTGCTGCGGGTGTGCGAGAACCACCGAAAATGGTGTGCTGACCTGCAAGATTAGACGGTGTGTTGGTCGAGATGACTTTGTAAATGATGCAGCTAGATTTAAAAATGACACGTGCCGACAAATGGAGCCAAGGTGTTCCCTCTTGTTGGAGGTTATGGATGAGAATGAGACGTGCCATAGCATATAGGATGCACTTCAGGAGTGCCAGTGTGGAGACTGGGAGGCCAAGGAGCAGAGCATTACAACCATCCAGATGCAAGAGCACAAGGGCTTGAACAGCAATTATGAAGTTGATTTCTAGAAGAAACAGTTTCACTTTCTTTAGACGTGAGTGCTAGTACCAGCCCGTCTTTTTTTTCCAGACATTGTTTTATCCAGACCTGTAAGAGTTCTGTAAAGTAATAGCACTGTGTGTGAGCCTGTAAAACATGTGGCTCTGATGTATATGTTATGTATGAAGAAGATTGTGAGATGCCTGACATTTTTGTTTCGCACTCTTCAGAGAAATTATCTGGCATAACCCCTCAACCCTCCAAATAATCTGGAGGAATTGAGATTTGCAAACTTTGTTTGCTTGCTAAATGCAATCCTCAGCACCTTAAAAGATCACCAGACACATCTGCTCTGACATTCTGGGTTTAAACAGTTCCTGTTTTTACTGCCCTCACACATTTCTGGCTCCGTCTGTTCTATCTCACGTCATCCTACATGGATGTTTGTTACGTTTGTTATATTAATTTTGAGCGCTGAGGGCCTTTTTGCTGTCCATCAAACCTGCAAGGGCATTGGGTGGCTAAAATTAAGAACACAGTGCCCTGAAGGAATATAAATATTCGGGCTGCAATTGTCCCCATTTCAGTACAGGCTTTGCATCTGTGTGTGTGTGTGTGTGCGTGTGTGTGTGTGTGTGTGGTGGGTGTGTGTGTGTGGTGGGTGTGTGTATGCAGTGATAAGCTGACACTAAAATACATCAGTTAAAAAAGATTTTGTTAAGTTCAATTGTTTTATTGTATTAACATTAAAATACAATTACAGTGCACTGATGCTTTTGGCCAGACATGCTTTACAATATACTAGGTTACACATATTTTAGCCTATCATTGCTTAGTGGACCAACAGCAAACATACCTATGAAGTTATCTTTAATTAAATCCTTCAATTAAATAATATTGAACCATATGCCATTTGCCATAATTTTTGCTCAAACATTAATAGACCCCAAAACCACTGTAAAGCCATATTTAAATTATATCCTATTATGATTGCTCCAATATGTTTTATTACATGATGGTCAGTTTTGATTAGTATGTTTTAAATGATCAATTTGATAATACATTAGCCCAAATATACAAAAAGAACTGCCTGTTTTCAAATATCACCTAAATTAAAGACTTCTTTCAAACAGATTCTGTGGATAGAAACCATTACATCCCACCCAGAACCACCTACAATCCTTATGTGGGGCCATACACCCCAAAACGTATACTTCTGGCTATGGGCCTGCCAGTGGAGGTGATGCGTCGATTCCTTGCTGCCAGAGAAGGTGATGAGCCTATTCCATACTGTAGCGCAGGGGAGTTGATGCGTTGATTCCTTTCTGCCAGGGGAGGTGATTCGTTGTTTCCTTACTGTGAAGGAGGGGATGCGTCAATCTTTGGACACGTTGCCTTGATTCCTTACTGCAGGGCCACGTTAATGAGAACTTGGCTCACAGGGACGATGCGCCAAAAATCCGGATGCACTGGGTCGATGAGGCAGTGGGGGAACAGGCGATACGTCGATTTCCCAACTGCAAAGCAGCTAATGCGTAGTTTTCTTCAGCCGCACAGCAGGGCCCACGTCGGAGTTGGAGCGTGCACCGCGGTTTTCTGTAAAATGGTGCTTGGGACTTGGGACTCGGGTTGTGGTGATGTTTCAGCCGCACGGCAGGCACTGCGTCGATTCTGCGGCCACACACAGGAATGCATTGGTCGGGAAAAACAGGCGCTGAGAGTCGATGCATGAATTTTCTTGGTTCTTTGCAGCAAAACCACCTCCAAGGGCCCAGAACTGGAGTTGTCTTCACTTGGCAGGTTCAGAACTCCCAGCAGAGTAGGTCAGGGGCTGCAGATGAAGTCTTTGATGGCCCTGAGACTTCTTAACAGGAGTCAAGCACACACAAGCCCTTGGAAAACCTTGGCAAGCAGAATGTAGAAAGCAAAGTCCAGTCCTTTCATTGCCCAAGATAGAAGCAGCAGGCTGCAGGCCAAAACACAAAAGCACACAGCAAAGTGGTAGTCCGCCCTGAAAGGTTCTCCAGCTCTTTTTCTTGGCATAATGTCCTCTTAGTCCAGAAGTGTTGTGAAGTTATGGTGTCACAGCTCCAGTACTTATACCAGTTTCTCCCTTTGAAGTAGGCAAGCTTCAAATGAAAGCCTTTGTAGTGCAGAAGGCCCTGCCCTTCCCTGACCTGGCTCCAGGCACACTACAAGGGATGGGGGCTGAGGGGTGGAGACAGCTTTGTGTGAGGCCCTGTTCAAGTTTTCAGTGACAACTCTTCCCACCACTCTAGCTCGGGAAGACCGATGAGCCTGGCGATGGGCCATCAGGATATGCAGGGCACACCTCAGCTCCTTTTGTGTGGCTGTCGAAAGTGAATGCACAAACAGCCCAACTGTCATACTCCCTCAGACGTGGATGCCACAGGCAGGCAGAGGCTCAGAATGGTAAAGCAAGAAAATGCCCACTTTCTAAAAGTGGCATTTTCAAACAAGCAATTTAAAAACCAACTTCTCTAAAAGATGTACTTTTAAATTGTGAGTTCAGAGACCTCAAACTTCAAGCCTCTATCTCTTACCAATTGGAAGTTAGAGTTACACTGCAGCTCCAATGATAACTTATGGGTGAGATAGTCCTTGCAATAGTGAAAAATGAATGTAGCAGTATTTCACTACTAGGACATGTAAAACACACCAGTCCATGTCCTACCTTTAAAATACACTGCGCCCTGCCCATGGGGCCACCTTGGGCCTATTTTAGGGGTGCCTTACATGTAGTAAAAGGGAAGGTTTGGGCCTGACAAGTGGGTGCACTTGCTAGGTAAACATGGTGGTTTAAAACTACCCATACAGACACTCTAGTGGCAGGTCTGAGACATGGTTGCAGGGCTACTGATGTGGGTGGCACAATCAGAGCTGCAGGCCCACTCGTAGCATTTTATTTACAGACACTGGGCACACACCAGGCACTTTACTAAGGACTTACCAGTAAAACAAATATGCCAATCATGGATAAACCAGTCACCAATACAATTGAGACAGAGAACATATGCACTTTAGCTTTGGTTAACAGTGATAAAGTGCCCCGAGTCCTAAAAAAAAAAAAACACGTCAGAAAAAATAGGAGGAAGAAGGCAAAAAGTTTGGGGATAATCCTGCGAACAGGGCCCGGTCCAACAGGGATGATTAATAGATGGTAACAAAGTCAAGTCCATCGAAGCTCTACGAGCATAATTTCACATTGGAAAGTGTCAATTTTAGAGGTTCCTCAAATTAAATCACTGCTTGAGTTCAAAACTCTGTTCTCTTACACAACCATTGTTAGATTCTTCCATCGCTACCTCTATGCCTGGAGTGAATTTATGGGGCTCATCTCCAGACTTTACTCCACACATTTGAAAGAGATTCACTCTAAGCCAATGAGGTATACTCTTAAGACAAGGTTGCAAACTGTTTTGGGTTCAGAATATTCCAATGACGCATGGTCATCCCTATTGCACTCCCATGGCCGAGGGATGAGAGAACCCACACTAAAATTTAGCTACAACAAGATTCTGCATGAATGGCACTGGTCTCTCCAAAGGCTTCACCATGCAAATGTATTGAAATCCGCTAATTGCTGGAGGTGCGGAAACTGAGGAGGACATATGGCACATTTATTATGGTCTTGCCATGCTGTTCATATTTTTTGGCATAAGGTAGCTGCGACCATGAACCAACTGGCTCTATCCAATTACGCTTCTCTATGTAGAGTATCCTTTTACATTATGCAGACCATTTATCAGACCTGACCCATCATCTGAAGCATTGGACTTTTTTGGCAGTGGCCAAAATGTGAGGTGGTGGAAACAATCAGCCAAACCTACACATGATGACTGGATCCAATGTCTGTTTTCAGTTGCATCTTATGGGTGCATTATCTATTGTCTGCAGGGCCAGCAATCTATTTTTTAATCTGTATGGCCAGCCCGGCTTTTCCTGTCTCTCCCTAATTTTCCTTTATTTTGACCATATGAACAGGCCTTGGTTGACAGTCACAACCAGAACTTTAGACTTTGAATAATGAATATGATCCAGGTGCTGAGGAGGTAAAGAAGATTTATATTAGATGCATATTAGGGACTTCTGATACTGTTGAGCAATTATGTCTCTCTTAAGTAGGTGGAGGTAGGTGAAATATGTTTAATGGTAATATTTTCCTTTGTTTCTTTTGTACTTTGTGTTTATACATTTCTGATAACCATGCTTTAAAAACATTTAAAAAACCCAATACAAAATTGAAATACTAGGAGCACTTTCTGCACCTGAGGAAGATCCAGATTCTGTTTGTGACCTGAGAGGTGCCCTGAAGGACTGCACCCGCTCCCTCTTGTACCCAGACAAAGAAGTGGACTCAATGGGTCAGTTGGTTGACTTCCTGTGTGGCTCCAGACAGACAACAAGCTGCAAAAGGCCTTTTCCTGGAAGTTCCCAGCTGATCAGTGGCAACTGGATCTGTACTGGACCCTGCTATTCACCTTTAAACATGTCTCAGGTCTGCCATTGCAGAGCCAGTGTGTGCAGTTCTAAAGTGCCATGTCGACCTGGCAAGTTAACCCTCTTGCCAGGCCCAAACCTTCCTTTTTCATATATATAAGACACCACTAAGGTAGGCCCAGGACAGCCCTAAGGGCAGGGTGCACTTTATTTAAAAAGTAGGACATGTCCTGGTAGTGAAAAACTCTTAAATGTGTTTTTCACTAACGCAAGGCCTATCTTTCCTATAGGTTATTATTGTGATTACCTAGTTGCACTTTAAAAGTGTAATTCCCAATTGGGAAAAGATAGACTTTTCGAGTTTGGTGTCTCTCGACTCACATTATAAAATCACAACTTATGGTAAAGTTGGATTTTAAGTTGCAAGTCTGAAAATGCCACTTTTAGAAAGTTGGCGTTGTCTTACTTTAATCATTCTATGTCTTCTGGCTGCCTCTGAATATACGTCTGGGATGGGTAACAGCTGGGTTTTGTGTATTCCCTCTAGACAGCCACACACAATGGGGTCTTAGGTGTGACTTGATGGGCCTTAATGGGCCATTAACTGGCTTGATGGGGACGGAGCTAAGCACAGCCCCACATGCACTCAAATGCCTTGTCTCCACTTAATAGGCCTAACATCCCTGTATAGTCATTCCAGCCAGCTTGGAGCCAGGGAAGGGGAGGAAGAGGACTCCATGCACTTCAAAGCTACTGTCTAGAAGCTTCTCCCACCTTCAAGAACCAGGGCACCAACTTATAAATACTGGACCTCTGACACCAGCACTTCAGTACACTTCTGGATGTCTACACTGAGGACATTCTGCCAGGAGGACTGCTGTGCAACTGAGACTGAGCCTGTCACTTTGTTGGGCTCCTGTTCTTCTGTGCCTGCCCTGCTGCCTGCTGCCCTCATTGCCTGGGAGTGAGAAGTACTGGACCTACATCTCTACATCTTCAAGCCCTTAAGTGACTCTATGGGTTTGCTGGCTGGCCTCCTTTTTAGGTCTCGGCCTGCACCAGCGCTTGCGCTGGTCTGGCCGAGAGTTTTAGTAAGCGGGTTTTGGAAGTGCAAACCCACTGGCTTTCGGCTGGCGACCAGCTTGCGTTCACGATGGCGTGCACGCGCGCAGCTGCCATCTGGGTTTCCTATCTCTTCCTCATTTCCTCGTCATGGCTCATTAACTCTCTGGACTCTGATGTTTCAATCGCAGCAGCAGTTCACATTACCAACTGACGGCCCTGGACTACAGTAACATGAAAAACAACAGCGATTAGCATTGAAATGCAAGCTTTTTTTTGTCTAGTTAGAAATATTGCTTCGGTGGGTTGATTTCACCTTATATCGCTATTTGTTTTATATTGGGAGTCACAGCCTAATTACCAGTATTTTTGTCTCACTCTGTTTTTTTAAAATATTTATTCGCGCAAAGCACAAAGCTATATTTAAGGTTACTTTTTTGGCATCACTTCTTCACTCTATTTAAACTCCACACCCCCCACTCTTATTGTCTCTCTCCTTCTCTCTATTTCCCCTCTCTGATTCTCTCTCTACTTAATTAACTCTCCCCTCTCTATCTTTTTTAGCCTTTCATTCTCTCTCACCCCTTTATCTGTTTCTCTTTCAAACTCCTTCATTCACTCTCTCTCCCCTTCTTTCTCTCTCTCTATCCCGCTCCACTCTTTATTCTATGTACAACCTTTCTCTCTCTTTCTCTCTCACCACCCTCTCTAATTGGGCATTATATCTTCACTCTATCTCTCACTCGGCAACACCACAGCATCACTCAGCATCACCACAACATCACTCAGCGCAACCACAGCATCAATCAGAGCCAGCACAGCATCAATCAGAGCCAGCACAGCATCACTCAGCACCAACACAACATCTCTCAACGCCATCGCAGCATCACTCAACGCCATCACAGCATCACTCAGTGCAACCACAGCATCACTCAGTGCAACCACAGCATTACTCAGCGCAACCACAGCATCACTTAGCGCCACAACAGCATCACTCGGCGCCACCACAGCATCACTCAGCAGCACCACAGCATCACTCCGCGCCACCACAGCATCACTCAGCGCCACCATAGCTTCACTCAGTGACACCACATCATCACTCAGGGCCAACACTGCATCACTCAGCACCACCACAGGATGACTCAGCACCACCACAGGATGACTCAGCACCACCACAGGATGACTCAGCACCACCACAGGATGGCTCAGCACCACCACAGCATCGCTCAGCACCACCACAGCATCGCTCAGCGCCACCACAGCATCGCTCAGCGCCACCACAGCATCGCTCAGCGCCACCACAGCATCACTCAGGGCCACCACAGCATCACTCAGCACCACCACAGCATCATTCAGGGTCACCACAGCATCACTCAGGGCCACCACAGCATCACTCAGGGCCACCACAGCATCACTAGGCGCCACCACAGCATCACTCGGCGCCACCACAGCATCACTCGGCGCCACCACAGCATCACTCGGCGCCACCACAGCATCACTCGGTGCCACCACAGCATCGCTCGGCGCCGCCACAGCATCGCTCGGTGCCGCCACAGCATCGCTCCGTGCCGCAACAGCATCGCTCAGCGCTACCACAGCATCGCTCAGAGCCACCACAGCATCGCTCAGGGCCACCACAGCATCGCTGCAGGCCACCACAGCATCGCTCAGGGCCACCACAGCATCACTCAGGGCCACCACAGCATCACTCAGGGCCACCACAGCATCACTCAGCGCCACCACAGCATCACTCAGCGCCACCACAGCATCACTCAGCACCACCACAGCATCACTCAGAACTACCACAGCATCACCACAGCATCACTCAGTGCCACAACAATATCACTCAGCACCACCGCAGCATCACTCAGCGCCACCACAGCATCACTCAGAACTACCACAGCATCACTCAGCACCACCACAGCATCACTCAGCACCACCACAGCATCACTCAGCGCCACCACATCATCACTCAGCGCCACAACAGCATCACTCAGCACCACAGCATCACTCAGCGCCACCACAGCATCACTCAGCGCCGCCACAGCATCGCTCAGTGCCGCCACAGCATCGCTCAGCGCCGCCACAGCATCGCTCAGCGCCGCCACAGCATCGCTCAGCGCTGCCACAGCATCGCTCAGCGCCGCCACAGCATCGCTCAGCGCCACCACAGCATCGCTCAGCGCCGCCACAGCATCGCTCAGCACCACCACAGCATCGCTCAGCACCACCACAGCATCATTCAGCGCCACCACAGCATCATTCAGCGCCACCACAGCATCATTCAGCGCCACCACAGCATCACTCAGGGCCACCACAGCATCACTCAGGGCTACCACAGCATCACTCAGGGCCACCACAGCATCACTTAGCGCCAAGACAATATCACTCAGCACCACCACAGCATCACTCAGCGCCAAGACAATATCACTCAGCACCACCACAGCATCACTCCGCACCACAGCAGTATCACTCCGCACCACAGCAGTATCACTCCGCACCACAGCAGTATCACTCCGCACCACAGCAGTATCACTCAGCAAGACCTGAGTATCATTCAGCATCACCTCAGCATCGTCTCCGCAACAGTTACCACCACCACCACTACCACCTCAGCATCACTCAGCACCACCTCAGCCTGCTCTCGGAATCTGGCATCTGTTGATTCTCCCCTAGCGTCTGGCCGCTGCTAGTGTTATAATACAGGTACTAGTTCCCAACCTTCACCCTCCGATTGTTTATGCCCCCTCAAAAAAAACAGCTTTAACAAACAACCATTGCAATAGGCAGAAACAAGTTGCCAGCATTGCAACAACAAAAGAAAACTGAGGAAATTTTTTATTGTAAATACTTTTTTTAATATGGTTGTTCAGTTTTACATAATGCCTTCTTGGTCATATATAAAGTAACAAAAATGCTTCTGACACTTTTTTATTATAACTTTTCAGCATGCTGCACAGCAGCCACACTTCTCTACAGCACAGCTTGAAGACATTGGCAAAGTCAATAGCTCTGGCTAAACACTTATAAGGCCCCAAAGGCGAGACCTATTGGCTATGCCAATGCTTGTTTCTGAAGTCTCAGGGACGCAAAAGACTTCCAACTTACCTGCTACAGCATCTGGACTCTGCCATCTGTGAGTCTACCCTGCCAAGGTTGCCACCCCAGTCCTGGACGCTTGGGACTTGGCCTAAGGTGCTCTGCCGTCTGTGGTCCTTCCTGGAACTGACGACGGTAAGCCTTGCAAAGCAATGCACCAGAATTTAAGGTATTGTGTTCTGCAGGTGCATCAGAGTCCCTGTAGCCGGCCCACGCTGACTCTCGGTCGGACTGAACTGGTGGCTTTGTCCAAATCTGGCACGACCAGATAACCCACAGTTGATGCTTTGCGCTTTTAATGTGTTATTTTCACCTAAACGTTTTAAATGTCATATCTCAGGATCTACACATTGGATGTTTGTGGTTGTGGTCGTGTTTTGTGCATTAAACAAAGCTCTATTTTACTAGCCAAGTGTGGTATCTTTTTGTGTGGTATTTGCACTGCTTTACTGTTTGAAGTGTTACACAAATAACAAATACTTTACACATTGCCTCTTAAGTTAAGCCTGACTGCTCTGTGCCAAGCTACCAGAGGGTGAGCACAGGTTAATATAGGGTGTGTATCTGACTTAACCTGACTAGGATTGTGGTGTCTGTTTGGACAGGGTGCATACCTTTGCCAACCCGAAACCTAATTTCTAACAATATGTTTATGGGGTTTATGGGGTTTGGGCACTTGTTGACGATTGGGGTCATTGTGGGAGGAGGGATACTAGCCAGGTTGGAGACAGTTTAATCACTACCAGTGCACAGCAGAGTAAATCTCCAGTTGGCACCAGGAAGGCATGCGATGCGATTGATTTGATGTGATATGAGAGCAATTTATAATGCGCAACAGCTACTCCAAGGAGTGTCCCGGCGAGTGCAATGAGGTCGGAATAAGGAAAAGAAGGCTTAGATTTCCACAAAGAGCCAGGTTTTAAGTTTCTTCTTGAACAGTGCTGTCTCACTCATCATCTGCAGCTCCAGAGGGAACCGATTCCAGGCTGTTGCACCCAGATAAGCTAGGGACCTTCCTCCTGGTCTTACACGATGAATCCTAGGAATCTCGGTCAACCATTTGTATGCGGATCTCAGCTGTTTTGTGGGTTTATGAAAGCCAAATCTGGCTCTGAGATAGGAGGGGTACGATTGATATAGCGCATCACGTACTATCACCAGAGCCTTAAATTTAATCCCTGATGGGCAGCCAGTGGAGTGCTCGCAAATGTGAAAATATCTGTGATCTCTTAGGAACATTTAGCAGGAGACATGCCAAAGCATTCTGGATCATTTGGAGTTTGTCCATTAGGTACGCTTGTAACTCCAAATATAGCGCAAGGATAAACATTTCTGTAGGGACCTCATAATTCCCAAACAAGTGCCTATCAGCAGGCAGGCGCAGCAGGCACGGGTAAGAGCAGGGGGCAGGCGGTGGGGGGAGTCAACAGACGACGGGTAGGTAAAATTAAATTTAAAAAAAACACTTACCATGCTCACGCGGCATCACCGAGTCAGCGATGCTGCGAGAGTAAGGTAAGTGGTTTTATCTTTTTATTTAATTTTACCTACCCAGTCATCAGTCAACTCCCCCCCACCACCCCGCACCACCACCCCTTCACTCTTATCTGTGCCGGCCACCCATGCCTATCAGCAGAATTACTTGAGGCTTAAAAGACAGACGGCTATCAAATTTGAGACCCAGATTTTTTCAAGAGTTTTTCTGGGTCCCCGGAGGGGTGGTGGGGAGAAGCATCATCAGGCCAAAAGGTATGCCAAAAATCTGGTGAAATCTTCCCAAAGAAGAGGATTTCCATTTTCTCTTCGTTGCATTTAGGTTGGGCCATAGCTAACCAATGAAAAACAGAAGTCAGGCAGGCTTTCATCTGATTGCTTTTGAACTCAGCTCCCTTGTCCCAGGAGAAAAGCAGTTGTGTATCATCTGCATAGGAGATCACTTTAGCTTCCAAATCTTTTGCTAGATACAGCAGAGGGGTAAGATATACATTGAGGAGAATCGGGCTCAGGGCAGAGCCCTGCTGAACTCCCACTTGAATATCATAAAGATTGCCAGCTCATCGAGGAATCCAGACTTGTTGGCCCCTCTTAGCCAGAAATGATATTATCCAATAAAAATGTTTGCCCTTTTAATCCAATAGCCCCAAGACGGTCCAACAGCATGGAGTGGGGGACTGTATAGAATGATGCTGATAGGTCAAGCATGATTAATACAGCCACTGCACCAGCATCCAAAGTACCTTTTATATAATCAGATACTTCCAGCAAAGCTGTCTCCATACTATATCTGGCTCTGAAGCCTGACTGGCTAGAATGAAGAAGATTATTTGCTTCCTGGAAGCTAGATAGTTGTTTGTTCACATGTTTCTCTAGAATTTTAGATAGGGCAGGCAATAGGGAGATCGGCCTATAGTTGGCGGGTATAGCTGCGTCTGCTGCAGGCTTTTTTATCAGCAGCAGAATCTTAGCCTCCTTTCACACCCTGGGAACTGTGGCCAACCTTATTGATGTATTTAGAATCATATTGGCCACCAGATTAATAATGTCAGCCCCTGATGCCAATAATTTAGGGGGACACATTTCTGAAGGAGACACAGATTTAACGGCCTTCGATGCCCGCAGAGAGCATCCATTGACATGGGCTCAAAGATACTCAACTTTGTTTTAGAGGGCTGAAGCATCCTGGCTTGAAGATTTATCCAAGGGTCTTCAGCTTGTCTTAAGCCCACCGACAAACTGGCTTGAATACTTAAAATCTTTGTATTAAAAAATGTGCACGCTGTTCACACCATTCTACCGAGACTGAGTGGGATCTAACACATGCAGATGGAGCCATAAAACTCTTCACAATCGAGAAGATCTCTTTCAAACTGTTCCCTGCCTTTGTAATCCTCTCCTCATTATAAGCTTGTTAGCTTTAATTATTGAGGCACGATATTCATTTAATGCTAGCTTATAAGCCTCTTTATCCAGGGAGTTATATTCCTTCGTCCATTTCCATTCCAACAACTTGCAGCATTTTTTGCCTGCTTTAAGAGTGTCAGAGAACCACGGACTAGAAGGCTCCCTTCTATTTGCTCTGCATCGATGATCCGGTGCTAACTTCTCTATTGCATTTCTAATCCAATCATTATACCTTCTAACATCTTCCTCCACCGTGCCTAATAAGGCCAGTATACGCTGTTCAAGAGCCCTCATAAACTCCACAGTTTTTAATTTATTAAAGGCTTTCCCTTTATGGGACAACCCGTCTGGGGCTGAATGTAATTTTATTGGGTTTTGCCAGGTGAATCTAATTAAATAGTGGTCTGACCAAATCAAGGATTGCGGATCCTTCATTCGTATAGCAACGTTGGAGCAGACTTGATCCAGTATATGACGACCCTGGTGGGTTGGTGTTACAACAAATCGATTAGGCCTAAAGAGTCCATAGTTTGTTTGCACTCTGAGGCTTCAATGTCACTCAATTTGTCCAGGTGAAAATTAAAATCGCCTAAGAGCATAAAATGTGAATCAATATATTACATGCAGCGGTATCCCAGGTACAACACCTATGCAATTGGTATGTGTGAAGGTAATGCAATGCATTATGAAAGAATTGTTAAAAATGATAAATTTGAATGTTAGAGGGCTGAACATTCATAGGATCATTATAAAGTGGACATAACTATGATACAAGAAACATGATACAAGAAACACACCTGAGCCCTGGTTCACAATCTGCTTTTCCCTTGAAGTGGGTAAAACACAAATATTATGAGTCCAACACTCTAGTTCCAGGGGAGTTGTTACTTTCATCTTGCAATACCTTAACTTTCATCTATTGACAAACATCCCAGAACAGGATGAGTCATAAGGTGTCATGGCAAGTGGCATAAATAATATTAAAGTAACACTGGTGAATGAATACTGCCTTAACTTTGACACTTTCCTAAATATAAGTATAGGCAATGGAACTTGGCGAGAAGAGTTAAACCAAATGCTGAATTTGAATTTAGATAGATCAACTTGTACGACTAGACCTCTTCCGCAGTCTGCAATGATAGCATAAATTATGAATGCCTGTGACTTTTTGGATGTTTGGTGAGCACAGCATCCAACCACAGTACAATACAATTATCAATCTACTGTGCACAATACAAGCTCAAGAATAGTCTATTGGCTGGTGTCTATGGGCCTGACATATTTAATTGTGCACACTGGCATTCTACGCAGATCCTTATCAGACCACTCCTTAATAGTTCTGGTACAGGACTGTAAGCAAGGCACCTGACACACTGGCATTCTACGCAGATCCTTATCAGACCACTCCCCAATAGTTCTGGTACAGGACTGTAAGCAAGGCACCTAACACACCGGCATTCTACACAGATCCTTATCAGACCACTCCCAATACTTCTGGTACAGGACTGTAAATTCTACACAGATCCTTATCAGACCACTCCCAATAGTTCTGGTACAGGACTGAAAGCAAGGTACCGGACACACTGGCATTCTACGCAGATCCTTCTCAGACCACTCCCCAATAGTTTTGGTACAGGACTGTAAGCAAGGTACCTGACACACCGGCATTCTACGCAGATCCTTATCAGACCACTCCCCAATAGTTCTGGTACAGGACTGTAAGCAAGGTACCTGACACTCCGACATTCTACGCAGATCCTTATCAGACCACTCCCCAATAGTTCTGGTACAGGACTGTAAGCAAGGTACCTGACACACCGGCATTCTATGCAGATCCTTATCAGACCACTTACCTGCTACTCCCACTGCCGCTCCCACTACGTGCCGCCTCGGTGCTCCTCTCTTCCAGAAGTTCCTGGTCCAGCACAGGCTCCCAGACTCCTCCCCCAATCCAGAAGCTGCTCTCATGATGTAAGGGCAGTGCCTGGATTGGTCTGAGCGGCCTGGCAAGGTGCTCACTAGACTGGGAGCCTGTGGCATTTCTCCACCGAGCAGTACAATACAGCTGTGTTGGAGAAATCTAAGTGCGTATGTCTGTTTGGCTGGCCTAAGATGGCCAGCCAAATTGACATATCACATACAAGTGTCCTTCAATCCTTCTCCCAGTTCCCTACGCTATCAAAAAAGGATTGCCTGGTCCCGCCGTAGACTCTGCAGCATTGGCTGTCATTGAAAACTAAAACGATAATAAAATTGTTTCATTATCGTTTTATTTTTTATTCTGCAGTGGGGTGATTCTCCTCTGCTACAGTCCCTAAACAGGAATTTCGAGATGCAGTGGTAATTTAAGAGCCCAGCATTGTTCTTTTCAATATCAAACACAATCACTGCACAAAGAAAAATGCTTTTATGGGATCACTAACAAAATATCTGAAAAAGATATTGTGTGGACAGAATCTCATGTCAAAAATATCAAGGACCAAACTATTGAGAAGGTAAATGCAAATAGGTAAGTATAGATTTATGTTAGAAATGGGGGTCTCTAGTTGGCAGAGGTAGGTACCTTTGTCCAAATAGGGTCCCTTGCTTCTAGTCAGGGTAAGGGGGATACACTTCTAAAATAACCCCTGGTCACCCCCTTGGTAGCTTGGCACAAGCAGACAGGCTTTTCTCAGAGGCAGTGTGTAAAGCATTTGTAAACACATACAGTAATACAGTAAAAACACTACAAATGGACACCACACCAGTTTAGAAAAATAAGTAATCTTTATCTAAACCAAAACAAGACCAAACAACAAAAATCCACAATACAGTTATCAAGATATCCTGAAAAATAGGTTATTCACTCAATTAAAGTTTGTAGCAACAAACAACTCCACCTGGAGTTTTTACGAGGTTGTGACAGATGAAAATCCCAAAGAACGGCGCCGACCTCGAAGTGCGCGGCGTCGGGCGCGGAGTCCAGCAGACCCACAAAGAACAGTACCCTGGAAACGATGAAAGCAAAGACGGTGCATGGCATCGGGAGGTGATGATTCGTTGGCGCCGGACGGCGTTGGTTCCTTACGACCCCAGGAGAGGTGAAGCCTTGGTTCCTTACTACAGTGCAGGGGAGGTGAGACGTCGGTTCCTTACTGTGTTGGGGAGGTGACATCACGGTGGGGGTGAGGCGTCGGTTTCTTACTACGGTGCGGTGTCGATGGATTTGGGAGTCACCCAAGTCAAGTATCGGCTCAGCGTTGAGGAAGCACCGGCGTCAGTGAAGTCGGGGCTGCGGTGCGATTCGGGACGGTGCGTCGTGGACGTCACGAGTGCTGTCTTTGGCTCCGGTGCAGGCAGCGGCCTCAGTGACGGCTTCGGAGTCGATGAGGCACGGCACCACCAGGCGTCGGGCCTACGGTGCAAGTCGGGACGGTGCGTCGTGCTCTTCACAAGCGGTGCCCACGGCTTCGGTGCAGGTTACGGCATCGCTCGTCGGCGTTGCAATTTCTTTCTGTGGCAGCTGACACAGCAGTTCCAGATGCAGAGAGACAGAAGAACTGAAGTCTTTGTGTCCCTGAGACTTCAGAACAGGAGGCAAGCTCAATTTCAAGACCTTGGAGATCTTTTCCACAAGCAGGTGACAAAGCAAAGAGCAAAGTCCTTTTCTCCTTTCCTTGGCAGCAAGTAGCCACTGCAGGTCAACCCCAGACAGCAAACAGCACCGGGGCAGTATTCCTCCTCAGCTTCTCTGGCTTTTCTCCTTGGCAAAGGTTCCTCTTGATTCCCAGAAATGATCTAAAAGTCTAAAGTCTGGGCCCCTCTTTTTATACACAAAAATCCTTTGTTCTCTGAAGGCAGAGAGTGTCTGTACCCAGCCAAAACCAGTTCTGTCTTCACTGGTGCAGCTTCCTGGCAGGAGGTGGAGACAGCATTGTTGAAGGCAGACCAGGCCCATGCAGGTGAAAGAAAATCTCTACACCCTACTCTAAATGCAGCCCAGGTCTATTCAGCCCAGCCCTGACTCATCAGACTTCTGGAGCCACTGACCCTCTCCAGCCCCTGTCATCCAAAAGCCAGACATGCAATACACAAACATAGCAGAGGCACACTGGATGAGTTAGGCAAGAAAATACCTACTTTCTAAAAGTGGTATTTTCAAACACAGAATGTAAAAAGCCCCCTCACTAAAAGATGCATCTTAACATTGTGAGTTCAGGCATACTAAACTGTATTTTCCTACCTTGTTCCCAGGGCCAGTTATGTTTATAAGATGTTATAAACAAACTCCCCATTCTGTCCTATGGGAACAGGTAGCCTTGCAATAGTGAAAATCGACATTGGCAGTAATTCACTATCAGGACATGCCACACACACCAGGGCATATCCTACCTTTCACATACACTGCACCCTGCCCACAGGGGTACCTTGGACCTACCCTAGGGGTGACTGACATGTAAGAAAAGGAAACGTTAGGGCCTGGCATGTGGGTTCACTTGCCAAGTCGACATGGCAGCACTAGACTGCACACAGGCTCTAGAATGGCAGGCCAGAGTCACCTTTTACAGGCTGCTTCTGTGGGTGGCACAATCAATGCTGCAGCCCAGTAGCAGCATTTGATGTACAGGCCCTGGGCACACACAGTGCACTGTACTAGGGTCTGACAAGTAAATCAAATATGCCAATCATGGAATCACTAATACATAACAACAATTTAAACCCTTGGGTGCTCATGACGGCTCCACGCCGTCATGAGTCACGGTAGGCGTGTGCTCATGACGGCGTGGAGCCGTCATGCCGCTGCCGCTCCGCCCACGCGGGACTAATTCCCCGCCTGTGCGGGCGAATTAATTAGTGGGCAGGGTCATGACAGCACCACGCCGTCATGAGCACACGCCGCCCGTGACTCATGACGGCGTGGAGCCGTCATGAGCACCGAAGCGCCACGCCCACCCCCTAGCCCTCCCCGCGCCGCGGTTGAATTCGCGGCGCAGGGAAGGGGTTAAAAAGGTAGCACTTGTACTTTGGCACTGAACAGCAGTGGCAAAGTGCCCAAAGCATCTAGACCAGTAAAACGGAGTCCAACACACAGCAAAACTCAGGAGGCAAAAGCAAAAAATGCAGGGGAGACCTACGCCAATGGTGCCAGGTCTAACAATTTACTATTCTTCACTCCAAGTCTACGTACTTTGATGATATGTGGTATTACCAAGGTACATATATGTGGAGTTATATATAGTCAAACTTTGCTTACCTATAGAAACTTACCTTCATGATATTATTGTCCTCAATATATTGATAGGAAGTTAAATAGAGATGGGCCCTCGAACCAAAGGGACAGGGCTCTGTGTAAGACTAAAAAGTCAAAAGAATCTCCTTTTGGGACCTCAATCAACCACAACTTTGTTTCTACAAACATTTGTTCAAAGATTCACCGCAATGGACTCAGACTTAATTCCTTAAAGACCACAACACTGATCAAGTCAAATACCACAAAAATTGCCGGATAATTCAGATCTTTAATGCCAAATCTTTACACATTACATTTAGGGCAACAAATAAAATGTACAAAAGCTGTACAAAAGTGAACCAAATCACTTGAAATCATCAATTAAAAAACATATATATTACATAAAAAACGATCAAAATTCATACACAATAGACATATTTCTTCAAAAAGAGGGAGTACACACCAGACTAATATATCTGTCTTTGTATCATGCTAATCTGTGTAAATCGAAGAATGGGACACATGATTGTTCAAAAGATCATCATCTATTTTATCCACGTGTTCATCAGATTTAGCATAACCTAAGAGTCAACGTGTTTTGGTGATCAACAAAGACTTTGACCACCTTCTTCAGGACCACAAGATATCTCCCATACATGAAGACATAATATTAAAATACACCAAACAAAAGTGAGAGTTTTTCGTGTTCAATTGGCTCAATTGTCATATGAATCCAATCTCTTGGATTAAGCCCAAATCTTAATGTGAAAGGATCCTTGGCTTCACAAGTGGGCCCAATCGCTTAAGTTCTTGATAGAGCGCCCACCTACTCGAGCTGTAAGGCTGCAGAGATATAAGTTCCTCACTGGGAAATATAGCCCTTCTTCATGCCAATAGGACCTGTTTTTTCAATTCACAGGCTCTAGGGGCCCGATTCACAAAGGTAAAGTTAGACAAAAGTCTAACTTTACGCCTTTCGGTATTCACAAAGGTGCATTGACGAGTAGTAAATGCCCTTTCTGAATACCGAAAGTCTAACTTTACAACTTTCAGTATTCACAAAGGGCATTTACAAGTAGTAAATGCCCTTTGTGAATACCGAAAGTCGTAAAGTTAGACTTTCATCTAACTTTACCTTTGTGAATCGGTGCCAAAGTTCCCAGTGCCTCAGGGATTCCGCGCTGCATGTATAAGTTCGCTTGCCGTAACAGGATTTTCTATCAAGATTCTTGACACAATATTTTGTCCCAATGTATTTTTATTTCCACCATTCTGCCTAAATCCCCTATTATGATTACAAAAGGGTTTATTTCAACAGGTTCAATCTGTTGCCTAGCACATGTAAAATAAGCACACAGAATATTATTACAGTATTTATGCAGCACTTCAAACAGTAATGAAGTGAAAAAAAACACAAGAAGAATCCCACACCAATCTCTAAAAATAGATTAAACTTTAAGAAAAAACAACAAAACTCCAATAAGTAGAACCAGAAATATGCAATTTTAAAAGTTTTGAAGAAAAGTAGCTCTTAGAAGCAAGAAGCACCAATTACGTTTAACCGGTCATGGAGGATGGGGCCCAAGTCACAAAGGCAGACCACAATGGAGCGTGAGTTGGCTACAGGACTGAGTCCAATTCGTGGTTACAAAGTATCTTGTGTCCTGGGTGTTGAGATGACAAGTCCTTGTATTGGCCTGTGTGGTGTGGCTGTCGAGGAGATGTCGACGAGCGCTTGAGATCCTGCATCAAGATATGTTGTGTTCCGTTGTGTCAGTTCTGATGAAGCTGCCAAACATAGCTGTGATGCGGGTAACGATATGCTTTGCATCGAGGTCAATAAAACTGCTAGTGTTGCGAGTACTTACGGCGAGATGCATCATGTGTGTCGAGATGCGTCGAGCTGGGCCAGTTGTTGGCCTCAAGATGTGGTGCGCTTTGTTGGTGCTAGTGAAGACCCTAATCAGAAGCTAGGATGCTCAGTCCATTAGGACTCAAAACCTTGTTTGCATTTGAGATTGTTCTTTATTAAGTACTTTTTGATGGGCCCTATAAACAGGTGAACAGTCTGTTCAATACAAGGCTACTGCTAGACCACCGCTTGAGCAAAGACCGCTGATCAGCTCAGGGGTTGGATCCACAAGGCAATAGCTGGATGCATTTAAAAAAAAATATCAAGCACTTTCGGCTGCACCTGAATGAATCAGTTACTTCAAGATAAAAGCAACACGAGAGAGTATGCAGGATAAGTAATCCAAACATTGAAAAGAAGATTCTCTGAATGCTATAACTGATGTATTCTGATGCTTACCCCTGCAAAGCAAAGTGAGGTCAATTTGAATGCCCCTTGTTTGTAATTGTACAAGATGAGGATGAGGATAGCTTCCCGGAGAGTGGAAGTATATTACCTGCATTCCTATCGCTGGATGGAGAATACCCAGACACTGAGGTGAGGTGGAAGAGATCAGGCTACATTTAAAAATTCAAAGAGGCCTTTTGTTTATCAAGGAGTTACAGAATACTCCTCCAGAGGAAAGTCGCCTGGTGGATGGCTTTGGCAAGGGTTGGGATACCAGCCTCTGCTTTTCTAAAGAGTTATAGCTTCTAGGACAGACCCGTCATCTGCCTGTCCCCAATCACTGCATCAGGAAGATCCCAAACCACATTTTGTCCACAGTGTGGGTGTTGAAGCTCAGAGTCACCTCCACTGTTTCCTATAATGAGAAACATCATCCTACACAGAGGCTACCTCTCCACAGAAGTCTGAGAAAGATACTTGAGATTAAACCTCTATGATATTTTGCTCACAGATGGTGAATTTTTAAGGGTAACCCTTAAAAAGTAGGGAAAGCAAGATATTACTGCAATGCATAGGCCATAATATTTGGTATCCCACTAGAAAAATACAGGAAAACACAAGGGAGGGTACAGTTTGGCAGAAAAGTACTGTGTTCACCCCGTCAACATAAGACCACGTCAAATTGGGTGCAGAGACAGAATGTCAAATCAAAAATATCAATTTACACAAATATCGAGTCAAAAATATCGCGGGTCAGAAATATCAACAGACAAATTCTCATGGTCAAGGATATCTAATTTAGGTAAGTAATATCGATGTTTAAAATCTCGAAATGTAAAATATCGTTTGCAAAAATATAGTTGTTAAAAATATCGATTTTTTTATTAATGTTATGTATTTTAGTATATATTTATATGTATGTGATGTATGTTTTTTTGTATAAGATTTGTTTGTATTTTTAATATATGTGTTAAATTGTTAGTAGTTATTAATCTTTTTTTGTTGATTTGTGCGTCTTTATTTCCGTAGCGGGTTGTGGGTTTATAGGGGAATAGGGTGGGAAGTAATTTATTTATATAAAATTAATTGATTATTTTTAGTAGTTATTAATATTTTTTATTTGAATTTTGCGTTTTTAGTTCCATAGCGGGTTGTGCGTTTATAGGGGAATAGGGTGGGAAGTAATTTAATTATATTACATTTATTGAATATTTTTTATTTATTATTATTTGTTTAATTGACATGTTATAGTGTTAAATGGGTAAAGTAATTTATTATTAATTAATTAATAATTGGTTGTTAAATAATTTTAATTAGTTAATTGGTAATTAATTATGGTAATTGTGTAATTAATTTTAGGTGTGTGTTGTGGTGTTTATAGGACTAAAGAGTGGTAAGTATTTTGTGTTTAATTAATTATTATATGGTTGTTAATTAATGTTAATTATTTGATATTTATTTTGTGTAATTGTTTATTTTTGTGTGTGTTGTTTTTACTTTTAAAGGAGTAAAAGGTGGGTATTAAATACATTTTTAAACATTTAATTATTAGTTGTTAATAGTAATATTTCTTCTTTTAAAAATAATATTTAATTGTGTTTTATTATTTTATAGTTTAATTTAGGTGTGTGTTGTGGATATTATAGTGTTAAAGCATGTGTACTCAATGAATGTTTTTTTTAATGTTTATTAATAAGATTTTTATAATTTATTATTAATTATGGAAATACATTTAATTAAAAATGTTGAAGTGTTTTGTTACTGGTGTGGTGTTATAGGGTGGGAAATAAAATAAATACATTTATGTTTTAAATAATTTTTTGTTTGTTAATATTTCCTAATTTTAAATCATTATTGTTTATAAATGTATTTATTAATTTATTTTATATATTATTTGTAGGTTTTTGTTATATGTAATTAATATTATAATATTTGTTCTTTTTATATGTTTAATATATCTAATTTTATATATTTAAAATATTGTTTTTTATTTTTATGATATTAAAAATTTTGTAATATTTTTAGATTGTTTTCAATTGTTTAAGTGCTATTAGTAATTTTTGTTTCTCTGCTATCCAACACTTTCCCTAATGTTGCAATTACTGGAGTGGGAATAGTAATTTTTAACCCTCCGCTATCCAGCACTTTCCCTACTGTTGCATTCACTGGAATGGAAATAGTAATTTTTACCCCTCCGCTATCCAGCACTTTCCCTACTGTTGCACTCACTGGAGTGGGAATAGTAATTTTTACTCCTCCGCTATCCAACACTTTCCCTACTGTTGCTATCACTGGAGTGGGTATAGTAAATTTAATTCCTCCGCTATCCAACACTTTCCTTACTGTTGCACTTATTGTATTGGGAAATGTCAGTTTATTTTTTTTAATAGTTTAATGTTTTAATTTATTATAGAATGTTTATTTTTATTTTAAACTATGATATATATATTTTTTATTTTTACATAATTTTAAAGTTTAAAAATTAAATAAAGATAATACTTAATAGGGGGGCACTAGAGGGCGCTAAACCAAGATGGCCGCACCCGTGTGAGGCTCTGGTGGCCTGGGGACTAATATCCGACACTATCCTGCTTCTGCATCGAGATATTTGGAGTTTGCACTCAGCATTGTGCTTGGAAGCACTTTCTGCGCCTGAAATTGTGTTTTGCGGCTGCAGAGCCCTGCTGGGAGCGGCGACAACGACGAGCTCAGTCCTGAGGCGGAGACAACGTGGCTGAGTGGCCGGGAGCACCCGCCCTTGGCTGCCGGACTGAGACGCGCGGCTGTGGCGGTGTCACCAACTCTCCACACCGTCACCAATTAGAGGAGAACAGTGACCTGGACGCCGGAGATGGCACTGATTTCTGCGGAGATCGACGGCGGCAGGAGAGCGAGAGAGACCCGCACCCGGACACTGCGAGCCGCGTGAATTACAGCTGTGGACTCCGCGGCACGGGACAGGCTCACATGAGCTGACCCCCAGGTACATGCTGCAAGGGCACTGTGCCGAGCAAGGAAAAGTAGCTGAGCGTGGAGAGACCCTCCTGCAGTGGGGAGCGCGCTGGGATGGGGTCCTCTCTGGGGAGAGGGCCCGAGCCGCGGTAGAGGTGAGCGGCGCAGGCCTAGGCGACTCCACACTGGGTGTCGGGAGGCTAATTGAATCTTGATGGCCTGCACAGCCAGGCAGAAGCACGCACATAGAGACGCACTGAGGAAGCTTGAGGAGCTACCTCCAAATACTTCTGGCCTCCTGGTGATTTGCAGCTGATTTGAATGCAGTGAAACTCGGCTGTGGCAGAGATTGACAGAGATATGGAAACCTGCTTCCCGCCTCCAGACATTGCAGGCCGTGCTAACTATAGCTATTCATTCTGCGGCATGAGGAAGACCAACAGAGGCTGACCCCCAGGCGCAAGCTGTAGGGACATTGCGCCAGAAGGAAAAGAAGTAAGGCGCAGAGAGAGCCTCCTGCAGTGTGACAGACGCAGGGTCGACGACCTCTATGTGGAAACGGACCGAGATGTGACCGAGGAGAGGGGCGCTGGCTTAGCTGATCCCACATCAGGCGTGTGAGGCCTGCTGGCCTGCGACGGCCTGAGCGGCCTGGCGGAGGTATGCACAGAGCACTCTACAGAGGAACCGTGAGAGGGCCCCTCACGCTGTTGAATATAAACTGCAAGCACTTCCAATAATAAGCACTGATGGCTGTGTGAACTGTGGGGAGCCCCCTCCTTCTGAACCCCGCTAGACGCTCTCTCTGGAGGTGTGGGGCCGAGCACTCCTGGAAACAACGGCGCAGGCCCTGCTGGGACTGATTTGCTTGCTGTGACAGACAGAGGGCATGTGGACAGGTAACAGAGGACCAGAGCTACCACAGCACCCCGAAGAGAGGACAGACTGCGGCTGGGTCTCGTTTACCTCGGCAGATCCTGGGCCTGGCACGAGGCTCCTGGCCCTGACAGAGCGCCCTGAACTCCACCCCGCCCCGCCTGCAGCGCCTACCCCAGTGCAGTTACAGAGACGCCCACCTATATCTACCAGACAACTTGGCGCTGCAGACACCTCACTGATCTTGACCCTTGAGAGTACTGCACAGACACAGAACCCTCGTGCCACACCTGCTGACCTCTACGCCCCTAGAGATCTCTACGGAACGAAACAGCCACACCGAACCGGCTTGCAATGGGCAAAACAGACCCGAAGCAGCAGAAAATGCCCTTTGAAGCCCGCAGAACGTCGCGACACCAGAGGGACCCTGAACAACCACCCGCAGGACAAACCGCTGAAACCATGACATCCGCAGATGCTGACATGAAAGCCCTGCTTGGGACCGTGAAACACAGTCTGGCCTCTATTGAAGCCAAAATGGATGGTATGTGCAACCGACTAGACTTCATGGCTCAGAAACTGGAAAAGCACGATTCGCGTATCGAGGAGACGGAGCATAGGATTTCGGACCTAGAGGCGTGGCAACCTCCTCTGGAAAACAGATGACGCAGATGGATAAGTTGCTGAAGGTTATAGCAGCTAAAAATGAAGATCTTGAAGCACGCTCTCGGGGCAACAATATCCGCATTTTGGGAATACCAGAGAGTGCCAACACAGGCAAGATGGAAGACTATGTGGAAAAAATGTTGCGTGGACTCTTCAACCGAGGAAAGTTTTGGGTGCATACTTACCAGTACGACACTTCGCTGTTGCAGAGCCCCAGAATGGCATACGAGTCACACTCACTGATAACACACAGACACTTTCCAGCCCCGCCCGCTGCACACCTAACTGGGAAAAATGTGCTTCTTCTAGTCAGGGGATACGAGACACACTTACTCTCTTAGCTTGGTAGTCCAGGCATGAATCTACAGATACGCTTGTTGACCTGGAATGTTCGGGGATTGGGAGATCCTAGAAAGAGCAGGCAAATAATAGCTTACCTGGACAGACACTCCATTCAAGATGCAATGCTCCAGGAGACCCACTTGGATCCCAAAAAGCCGCAGAGGTTTGCGGCTAGATGGGCAGGCTACAGCTGCTTTGCGTCATACTCTACCTACTCGCACGGCACTGCTATATTAGTACACAAAACCACCCCATATGTCCCCGCAGGGGGGCTATCGGATCCGCAGGGACGGTTCAGCTTGACGTGGGGGGCGCTTGCGTCACACTCAGTGACATTGGTTAGTTGTTATGGCCCCAATACTGACGACCCTATGTTTTTTGCTACACTATGGGGGAAGATTGTAGATATTGGCTCTACACACGTGCTGTGGGGCGGGGATTTTAATGTCACTCTGAATCCAACACTAGATAGACACAACCCGCAATCACATCACTACACTCGATCGCAATGCCAACTGGGGGACATCGTCTCCGACTGGGGGCTGCTGGATGCCTGGAGGCATCTGCATCTAGGTAGGAGGGAGGGCACTTGCTACACTGCCACGCATGAAACCTGGTCGCGATTGGATTACTGGATGATCACTAGAGGACTTGGCACATGGCTGCTGTAAGTGAAACACTTAGCGTGCACCCACTCTGATCACTCCCCTGTACTCATGTGCATCTCGCCACCAATCACACACACTTCATATATTAGCTGGTGCATGAACCCCACCATGCTCTTGGACACGGCGTTTAGGACGGAGCTGGAACAGGAGATACACAACTTTTTCCAGCGGAATCTCAGATCGGTTGCACAAGTAACTGTGTGGGAGGCATTTAAAGTTACGGTCCGAGGACTTAGCATTGCAACGGGAGGAGGGGTGCTTCGAGACTTGAGACAGTCGCTTGCTAGACTAGAGGGCGAACATAGGCGGCTCGAAGAGGACATAGCATACTCACCATCCCCGCAGAAAAACGCAGCGCTACGGGATAAGATAACGGAATATCAGGAGGAAGCCGATAGGGAATGCCGATTTAGGGGAAAATATTTCAAGGCTCGCCGCTATGGGGAGGGAGAGAGGCCGGGGAGGGCACTAGCCGAAACTATACGGAAGCCTAGATTCTCGGGCTATGTTTTAGAGGTACAAACCCCTGAAAGGGGAGTGTTAAAAACACATCTGATATCCTCCAGACCTTTTCCACCTTCTACGCCAAATTGTATACGTCGACCAGACAACTGCCGATCTCTCTGCAGACATACCTAAAACCCATTGCTCTGGGATGGCTACGAGACTCGCAGAGAGAGTTCCTCTCTGCTGCATTACAGCTAGATGAAATCAGAGCTGCTATAATGCAGCTGCGATTGGGAAAGGCTCCTGGGCCTGACGGCCTGCCCGCTGATTTTTATAAGACATACATAGACCACCTAGCCCCCATGCTTAAGCAAGTATACGAAGAGGCCCTAGAATTAGGGGAGCTGCCAGCATTTATGAGGGAGGCCACCATAATTTCCATACTCAAACCTGGCAAACCAGCTGATATATGCGATTCATACCGACCTCTTTCTATGATTAATTGTGATGTCAAAGTATTGGCTAAAATAATCGCAAACCGGCGAGCTACATCTCATAATCTGCAAACTCTCTTCGCGGCCATGCACAATATGGACCCCGCCCTGGAGGCGGCTGCGATCTTCCTTGACGCCACAAAGGCGTTCGACTCGGTGGAGTGGGACTACCTGTTTTGCATCCTGGGGAGAATGGGAATGCCGGCAGGCTTTCAGGCCTGGATAAGACTATTGTATACGAGGCTGCGCGCCAGCGTAGTAATAAATAATGCCAGCTTGCCTTGGATAGAGATTAGGAGCGGCACGCGTCAGGGCTGCCCGCTGTCGCCACTGTTGTTCGCCTTGGCGGTCGAGCCCTTGGCGGCTCGGCTTTGGCAGCTGCACCACGAGTGGGCCCTGGAATACCCCACTCGACATGTATTGGTCTGGCTCTACGTGGACGACATCACGCTATATGTCCGAAACCCTCAGACCAGTCTTAATCCAATTCTGAGAGAGTTCATAGCGTTTGGCGAACTGTCTGGGGTTAAAATAAACTGGGCAAAATCTCAAATGTTTCCTCTTACTGATGCCGTATGCTCCTATACCTTAGATTATCCCATAGAATGGTGCCCCCACGAAGTCCAATATCTCGGTATCACAATAACCAGAGACGGTCCGGGACTCCTGCGTGCAAATTACGGAAGGGTGATAGACCACATCACGGAAGCCGTAGAGAGATGGATAGCGCTACCCTTATCCATGGCGGGCAGGATCTCCCTAATGAAGATGGTGGTCCTGCCCAAGTTATTGTATTTATTTACCAATATCCCTCTCTCTCCGAAGCGATCCTTTTTAGGACTCTTAAAACCCTGATGATACGTCTGGCATGGGGAGGCCGACAACCCAGATTAAAGTGGGAGACGCTAACATTGCCATTTACCCAAGGGGGCTTTGAAGCCCCAGATTTCGAACTATATTATCTTAGTGCACAGGCGCACTACGCGACCTACTGGTTCAACCCCCCCCTTACATGCCCCATCTGGCGGTAGAACAATATTATATGCAGCCTACTGCACTGTCTGGTTTTTAGCAACACATACACAGTTGAGGGAGATATATTCCTCCACGGTGAGGGGCACTGTGACTGCATGGCAGAAAATAGCGAAGCGACTGACTATAGATATGATTAGGCTTTCCTGTTTTCAGTTTCTATTTTTGGTAAATTCTGGTGGTGTTTTTTCAGTGTTTTCCAGTGATTTCAATACCTCAAAAAAACAGTGCTTTTCAGTGGTTACTCATTTTCGCACCATAAAAACAACTGAAACAGTGTTTTACCGGTGTTTATGGAACGCTTTGCTTTTATTATTGCTTGCTCTCTTCATTGATGCATGGTATATAGACAGTGTACGTACAGTGTATATGAGGTCCAAATACATTATTACAAGTCAAACTTATTATAGTACACCATACAATATTTCTTCAGTGAGTCTTTGGTCATTTGTGCTCTCTCTTTCCTTCCATGAAAACTTTTATTTGTGAAAAGGCCCTCTCGACATTGGCACTTGAGACTGGCGTCGCCAAAACAGCCAGTACACAATTTGCCAACTCTGGCCACTGACGTAGCTTTCCATGCCAATACTGATGCACCTGAAGGTTGACATTCTCTGGGACAGGTTCTGCAACATGCGTTGAACTGGGTGCATACTTTAACTTTAGCTTTAAACAAGGATTCAGAAGGGATTAGCAATCAATACGGATTCAGAAGGGACTTAAAGCCCCGCCCCTGTTTCCCATTGACTCGCGTCATCGTTTATGGTAAACGGTGGCGCGTGATTGGAAATCAGGCTTCTTGGTGACGGCCTTGTCCACTTTTAGGACGGCCCATGTGGACAGGCCAACGCCATCTTTGTTTGGCGTGACGTTGCGCGTCAGAGGAGGAGCCCTAAAAGAATTCTCTTTGAAATGCATGTTTCACTTCCTTGACGTTGCACGTCAGAGGAGGAGCCCTAAAAGAATTTACTTTGAAATGCATGTTTCACTTCCTCACTTCTAATTGGGGATGAAAAAGGAAAATACAGAACTTCGCGCAGGGTATACATAATGAACGACTCAACACATGCGGGTACAGATATAGCACGACCCCTGGCTGTCTTGGGCACCGGCACCTTCTGGACGGGCTGTTTTTGGTTTTACTGGTATGGACAAACTTAGCGTGAGGTGGTGCATCCCTTTGTGAATACGTAACTTACTTAAAGGCAACTGTCCGGCCAGCTAAGCGATCTCTAAACCCAGGCAAAGCGTCCACCCTGCACGCACGTTGTACGGAACACGTACAGTGCACGTAGTGAATGTGGAGGCCATAGGGAAGTTGGAGGCCACAATTAGTGTAAAGCACCTAAAAGGCAGAAAAAAATTGGGAAACGGTCAGGTCGTACAACACCTCTACCCATGACTAACACTGACAATGTACGGATGGGTGAAAACAGCTCGTATGTACCGTGCACCTGATTACCGCCTGCTCGCCAGCAGGGATTAGTTGTAAGGCACACCTGCCTCCTGGATTCCTTTTCATTATTCAGGACGGCGCTGCTGCCAGCCTGGACCCCACAAACACAAAGACAGTGTTCATTGCTCTCAGCTTTTGGAACAGTTCCAAGCTCCGAGATCACAGTCAACCAAACACACGGGAATGTCTGCCTCATCTCGCGCATAACAGCCTGTGAAACTCCCTCTCGCGCTGGTGACGGTTACCAATGCGACACTATTTTTAACATTTGCGCCAACTCTCTCACTGACAGATTTGGCTCTGCTTAATATCAACTTGTTTTACGCGGGCTGTTAATAGCACAACTCGCGCTGCGTTAAGACAGGTTAATAGTTTTCAATTTGGCTCCTTTTCACTTTCCTTGCTTTTAATCGCTAGACAGGTAATTAGAATAAGATATCTGCGTGTTGCTAGTAATAATGCATTCGTGTTGTTTGCCTTTGATATTAAAATCATAGCCCATTGACTTTTACACTATACAAATAGCTACAACAAATAAAGCCATGCTACAGTAAATGGGCTACTAATCTGTGAAGTACATAGCTACTTAAGTATCGGGTCTGGGAAAAAGCATGGCTGTTAAAGTTGTAATGAGGGTCTTCTTACTTGGAAAACGATTTTTAGAAACTATTGGCATTGTGAATCCACTGCATGCACTGGATGGCACTCCAAACCCCGAAGAGCACTGCATGGCAAACTGAAAACAAGCATTGGCATAGCCAATAGGTGTAGTTTTTTGACTGCTTGATTTCGGAGTGCCGCGGGCCGCCTTGGCCGCTCTTGTTTTAATGTGCCTTGCTTTTTGTCTATTAAACAAAGGTCTGCTGTTTATAAGTTTGGTGCTTACTTTCCCTCCATGTTAAAGAACAGTAGATGTTTCAGCACCCAGGCTAATGTGCTGCATAGCTAAATACATATAAGGTCCCAAAGGCGAGACCGATTGTATTGCAAATGCTTGTTTTACAGGTTTACGAATGCTACAAATCACCAACACAACATTAGAGCTGCTTTCTTTGTGAACAGATTACACATCAAAATATCCAAAAGTTCCCCGCTGTCTTCCCAAAGACTACGTTCGGCGCTTGAAAGAAGTTGCAGGGCTCAACTGCATAAATCTTACAAGTCATATTTGCCTGTGTTTTTGACTACGTTAAAATCCAAGTTGCCTATGCGACCCCCGCACAAATGTCCCAGGTGTTGCTGAACCCTTCAATTCACCCCCGGAGTGGTAATTTCCTTCTCCTGCAGCCACCTCTTCTGGTAGTCTTCAGTTCAGACCCTTAATGTTGTCAGAGTGCACATCTGTCATGCCACAACTATGTCACTGATCACCACTCTTAGACAAGCTCTTAGCATGTTCCCAGTTTAACCAATTCTTGCAGACTACCCCCACCTTTGTTAACAAACAGCGCACATTTCTCAGTGACCGTGGACTTGCACAAGTTGAGAAGAATTTAAGTAACTCTAAACAGAAAACTGCAGCTATTGGGAGGGCTTTTTATGAAAATTAAAACTAAAACTAAACTCTTACATTTTAAATTCGAGGTGTGTGAAGTTTTGTGAAAATGACAAACTTTGTAATCTCACATATTTGCGAAATTTGTTACCTTTGTAAACTTTGCAAACTTTCAACAGCTGGCGGAAATGTCTGTCCAACAAAAGTTTGTTTAACCCCTTCGGCGCTGCGAAGGGGTTAACCCCTTCTGCTCCATACATTGTTCGCTGTATAATCACAGAACGGATCTGTGATTATACAGCGAACAATGTATGGAGCAGTCTCGCGTTTGCCACTGTATTCGGAACAAAAAAGCACGCACACGTGAATTAGAAAAAATAAATGAATTACCTTTGTTTTTTAGGGAGAGTGCTCGATCTCTAGCTGTTTTCCATTTAAGAGTGTAGCTGCAGGGGCTCTAAGAAGGGGCAAAATGTGTAACCATGGCATTAAACAAGTATTTCAGAGGCAGTATTTTATTAAAGTTCTGTGCACATAACGTAGACACACACCGGGGTTGGACAGGGGCACAGGCTGAGGCAGGAAAACATCAGAGCTGCGCAGCCAGAGCCTCATTGGACACACTGATGTGTTGCCTGCAGGATCGACAGAAAAGTCAATTAACAACCGATTGCCATAGCCAGGCTTTGCCGACTGGGCCCCCATACTCCTCCCTGGCTATTAATGATGCCAGCCAGGGCTTTAAGTGGGAAAAAAAAACTGGGGGTGCTCTAAAAGGGGCGTGGCAAATCTCTTCAAGGGGTGTGGCCTACCCGAGTAGGGGCGTGGTCTAAATCAAGATAACTAGCATTGTGTGCTTAAGAAAATCATGAAGTCGCATCCAGCAAAGGATAATAAAATAGGCAAAAAGCAGTAATCCACTGACCTATTTACATTATGTGCACTTTGTGATCTGCATGGTACATGTTCTTAGCAGTGGGCACATTAACCCTCTGCGCTTCCTTTCCATGAGTCAAAACGTCCACTAGACAAAACACCATCTCTCTCTACTAAAAACATTAATCACTGGAGTTATGACATTTTTATTGTTGCCGAAAATTGTTGGAGGTCAGGAACGAGGCAGCAAGTGCTTTTAAAACCATATTATACTTGCAAACACGACGCCCCCAACTGAAGTTAGCGCCAGCCCCGGTCCGTGCAGGTAACAGTGGTGGGGCCGGGTAAGGGGGGATTTCGAGGGACGATGCTGAGAGAAAATTAATTATTTATTTAATTTTCCCTCGGCATCGTCCCTTGAAATCCCCCCTTACCCACTGCTGTTAGCTGCACGGATCGCGGGTGGTCAGCGCCTGGTGCGGTCGCACTGCCCTAGAGCCCCCCTGCTCAAGGGTCCTTTGACCTCAGTGACAGAGTCACTGTCACTCTATGGTGTGCTGCTTCATAGGCCTGCCTGCAAGACTGGAGGTGAACTTCAGAATAAATTGTGGCGGACAGGCCTCCAAGGTTAACCCACACATGCCACTGCTAGGGTCCACCTGCTGGTGCTAAGACACCAGGGCTTTTAAGATCTTGCGGGGCCTTCTAAGGTCTAGCATGGGAATGTGCTCCCTCAGCGGGAGTGGTCTGGTGGACTGGTCATGAAGGCTGAACCTGGTTCCCCAGTTCCGAATTCAGCAGCTCTGACCATAGTGCCACATCCTCTCCCCCACTGAACACCATATTGCTCCACTGAGAGAAACTTGCACTGCACTGACCCGCTATACACACCTGGATGTGACTCAATTCAAATTACGCACTAGACAAGAGCAATATGCTGCCTAAAAAAAATAATTAACAACATCCTAGAAAAACAAACACTCATAAGAAATGCAAGATTAAGTAAAGCATGTGAAATGTAAGCAGGAACAACATGGTTACTGTTATATTGGACTTGCGTCTATCTTTTCCCTGGCCGTGACTTCTCTGCTGCTCAGCTAGTGTGAGTGTCAGAATGCCTGATGACCTCATGGAATGTTGGAGTGCCTGGCTGGTGTGTGGAGTGGCAGTTGATGGCAGGCAGGCTGAGCGGCAGGGAGGCTGCTCCTGGTGGGGCTTGTCTTTTCTTATCTTCTACTCAACTTGGAACTAAGCGTGAATAAAGCTAACTTGTTTTATACACTTGGCGAATGGACTTTTCAATGTACAACATTTTTGGCGACGATTTAAAACGAACCTACGCTTTGAGGAAGGAAGACGGGAGCAAAGGAACTAAGGACTTAATTAAGGACTGTGAAACTTGTCTACTGAAACTAAAGAAACGCCCTGGTAAGCCCCACCAGTGTCCAATAACACCTAGACAGCCTGCAGCCTGGGCGTTTGGACTTTGAACCTGCATGAGAAGTGTCATGGTCAGACAGCAGGTTTGGTTTTGGCAGTAGAAACTGCTGCTTTGGCAAACAGCTGTCACCTGGAAGACAGCGGGGTTAATACCAACATGCTTGTGAGTGAAGAATGAACCCTGTCAAAGATCGGAGCCTGTGTTTTGCCAGTGAACCCTGTCAAACATCGGAGCCTGTGTTTTGCCAGCGAAGAATGACACCTTGAAATGAGCTGAAAGGGGCGAAGGTGACTTAATGGAAGCTACAGTATTGCCTTTGCGTGAGCAAGCTTTGTTTGGAGTTTTCTGCTCGGGGTGCCTGTGTGTCGGCGCATGCTTGACTCTGAGCAAGAGTGTCCCCGGTGTCGGAGACAAGCAGAGCAAGGTTCCCTCACTCCGTCTGGAGAACAGACAGCATTGATGAAGAAGGAGTCTCCCTCTGTCTTTGAAGGAAAGAGCTTTTGGGGGCTGCCACTGAAAGGAGAAGGAGACACGCGGAACACCCTGCAAGCTGTGAGAAGGGAAAAGCTGACGGCAGAGAGGAAACGCGTGAGTGACTAGGAGCATGGAGTACACTGCATCGTAAAGAGACGAAAGGCGCAGCGGTAAGGAGAGTACGGCGGGGCAGCAAGCAGTGCAGAGAGGAGGCGTAAGAGACAGCGCAGAGTGAGTAGCGCAGAGAGGAGAGTGCTGCGGGCGTGGAAGAGGCGCCGTGAGACTGAGGAGCGCGTAAGGCATGAGAAGGAGTGCTGCGCATATAAAAAAGAAAAACGAAGAGAAAAGCCGTACTGGTAAGGAGAGAATGATTTTTGCCAGCCCAGAGGCACTGCAAGGAACGGCTTGGTGAGAGTGAAACGGCACTGTTGGAGAGCCTATGCACTTCTTTGGAGGGGCGGAGACTGCTGACCGGGTGTTATTCAGTGAGTGTGGCAGTTTGCATATAAAAAAAAACGAAGAGAAAAGCCGTACTGGTAAGGAGAGAATGATTTTTGCCACCCCAGAGGCACTGCAAGGAACGACTTGGTGAGAGTGAAACGGCACTGTTGGAGAGCCTATGCACTTCTTTGGAGGGGCGGAGACTGCTGACCGGGTGTTATTCAGTGAGTGTGGCAGTTTTTATGGATTTACACGTTTTAGGAATCCCAGTGTTGTCGCTGTTGCGCAATGGCAGTTGAGCCGCTGGGAGTCATTCAAACATCTCTCGAGCTGTGCATAGCGCGCGCAGCCTTACCTCTCCTGTGACGCCTCCATTCTTGAACCGGTCACGCGTTTGACTCTACGCATATCAGGACTGGAAAGGGACGTAATGCAGAATGGACGTGCTGTGAGCCATCCGGCGCAGCGTCACTGAGCGTGCCGCCATTTTGTGGTTGGCGGCTACTTTGATTCTATCTGTCTTTTGTTCACCCTGGTTACTCCTGTCAGATTCCCCAACCACGTCCTGTTTTGCAAACCACGCAACTTTGCATGAGCGATGTGCAGGGAAAGGTCGAAACGCTGTGTCTTGGCTGAAAGAGGAGACACACAGAACACCCTGTAGGCTGTGGGAGGAAGAGAAAAGGTGCTGGAGGAGTCGTACAGTGAGGCAACGCCTGATTGACATGGAGCGGGTGTCGGAGCTGAAGGGAAAATGAGACGTGCTTTCAACACAGAGGGGAGCCGTAGTGGTAAGGAGAGTACTGCGGGGAGCAAGCGGTGGAAAGTAGAGGTGTTAAGGACGGCGCAGCAGGCAGTGAGCTGTTGTTGAAAGAAGCGCTGTGAGGAGAGCACTGCGGGGGTAGGAGATGCCATGGGGAACTGGGAGCTCTTAACTCAAGCCAAGCGTCGAGAGTCGTAAGAGGACCTAACAGGCAAGGCATGCGCTGTTAAAGGCAGATTAGTCAAGCACTTTACCGTGTGAGGAGCGCACCATGCGAACATGTCGCATGTTCCATTTGAAAATTGGTATGGGAAACATTTTGAACTGAATCGCGGGACACGCTACATTGTCGTTTACTATTCACACTCCATGGGGGACGATAACCAAGAGGATGTCACTACGCCACCGTGGATCGGGTGGCAACATCAACATGGAACTATCACGATAAGAGAACACCTTTGATGCGGACTTCGGGTGGAAGATCGTCCACCGGAGAATAACACTTTCCTTGTGTTTGTTTCCATTGCTATTTATTGTAATGCTTGATTTCTTGTGTATTGGTGTGTGGGTTTGTTGCAAAATGGTTGCAGAGTCTATTACAATGAGGTTGGGTGATCTGTGCCCCAGTTCAGCCTTCTAGTATGGCTAGTACTCTTTATGGTGTTGTAGGTGTTTGGTGCCACTGCGCTTCATAGGGATGTGTGTTCCCTGTTGCGTGGAGGTTGTGGGGTGGTGAAGTTGAGTGCCCCAGAATGTTTTGGGGTGGTGTGTGAAGTTGTGGGCGTTGAGTGCCCCAGTCCAGTTTCTTGGGACGGAAGGTGCCCCAGTTATGTGCTACAGGGTGGTGTGTGTGCCCTGTCATGGGTAGGTTGTGGGGTGGGTGGTTAGTACCCTATTACGATGAGGTTGTGTGGTGGTGAGTGTCCCAGTTCTGGCTTTCAAGGGTGGTGAGTACCCTGTTGTGTTGAGGTTGTGGGGTGGTTAGTGCCCCAGTTCTATTGTTTGCCATTGTCTTGGGTGGTTAGTACCCTATTACGGAATTTAGGTGGGTGGTTAGTGCCCAATGCTCTAAATGTTTTTCCTTTCTTCACTTCAGAGTGGAGTAGAGCGGAGCAGAGTCGACAGCGTTTCTTAGAGCTGTCTCTGGTGTATGTGTGGAGACTACGAGGAATTTGGGAGCACTGAAGGTCTGAGAGAGAGGATTTCATGAGCACAATCCGAAGGAGCCCACAAGAACATGGGAGGAGTTGTTTTGCCCAGCTGTGTGTGCCCCGTTATGGGTAGGTTGTGGGGTGGGTGGTTAGTACCCTATTACGTTGAGGTTGTGTGGTGGTGAGTGTCCCAGTTCTGGCTTTCAAGGGTGGTGAGTACCCTGTGGTGTTGAGGTTGTGGGGTGGTTGGTGCCCCAGTTGTATTGATTGCCATTGTCTTGGGTGGTTAGTACCCTATTACGGAATTTAGGTGGGTGGTTAGTGCCCAATGCTCTAAATGTTTTTCCTTTCTTCACTTCAGAGTGGAACCGAGTCTAAAGCCTTTCCTAGAGCTGTCCCTGGTGCATGTGTGGAGAATACGAGAAATTTGGGAGCACATGTAAACGTTTTCCTTTCCTTCACTTCAGAGTGGAGCAGAGTGGAGCAGAGTCGACAGCGTTTCTTAGAGCTGTCTCTGGTGTATGTGTGGCGACTACGAGGAATTTGGGAGCACTGAAGGTCTGAGAAAGAGGATTTTATGAGCACAATCCGAAGGAGCCCACAAGAACATGGGAGGAGTTGTTTTGCCCAGCTGTCCCTGCCACAGGCCCTGCTGGTTTGGTTTGGCAGTGCTGAGTGGTGCGCGAGAGGTGCCAGAAGCTAGCTGTTCAGGGACAGATGATGGACACCCCTGGTGAGATGTTTTGGCAGTGTGAGGAGAGCCTACACACCGTGCTGATTGATAGAGTAGAGGCTGGGGATGTCTCCTAAGCCGCAGCCTGTGTGAGGTTGGAGATGTACCATGATTGAGGTGTTGGGTGATTTGGAGCATACCTTCTCCGTCTACTGAGGTACTGTGTGGTGAATTTAGTGTGAGAATAATTTTTATGTTACCACTTTATTTTTCGCAGCGCTGCAAGTTGCGCGAGACGGGTAATGCATGTATTGCTTACCTGCTTCGTGGTTGCGAGGAGCACCACAGCGGCCTGTGTATATGTTTTTAAAAATAAGAGCAATGGAATGTGGCATTCTTCTGTTTGAGAGGCAGGAGGACATCGAACCTTGCCTGCAGTTGGGGGTCTGCTTAACAACATAGCACATCATTTTTTTTGAACTGCGCCACAGCGATAGCTACATGGAGCTAATGGACAAGTGCTTCACTTTGTGTGAGGATCTTGGGTGAGAGACAGCACCGGAGCTCAAGATTTTATAGCGAGATCTTCACTCTGCTATGTGGACAGGGCTCTTAATGCTTAAAATGTGTTTTGTTTTTGTTTTTTCATTTCATAACTGCGTTATTGTTTGGTGGAGGTGGTTGCAGAGTGGTGAAGTATAGTGCCCCAGTTAGATCTCACAGGGTGGTGTGTACCCTGTTATGAGAGGTCGTGGGGTGGTGAGTACCCCAGTTATGTTCCACAGGGTGGTGTGTACCCTGTTATGTGTAGGTTGAGGGGCGGTATGTGCTCTAGTTATGTTTCACAGGGTGGTGTGTACCCTGATACGACAGGTCGTGGGGTGGTGAGTACTGGGGGTGGTGAGTACCCCAGTTATGTTCCACAAGATGGTGTGTACCCTGTTAAGACAGGTCGTAGGGTGGTGAGTACCCCAGTTATGTTCCACAGGGTTGTGTGTACCCTGTTATGTGTAGGGTGAGGGGCGGTATGTACACCAGTTATGTGTCAAGGGTGGTGAGTACCCTGTTGGGTTGTGCTTGTGGGGCTGTGGGTGTCCCAGTTCTGGATTTCAAGGGTGGTGAGTACCCTGTTGTGTTGAGGTTGTGGGCTGGTCAGTACCCTATTACGGTATGTCGTTGGGTGGTTAGTGCCCAATGCTCTTAGTTTTGAGCCTTGCCCTTGCAATGCTCGTTTTTCTATATTTTCCCCAAGGGAGGGGGATGGGGTTAATCTCTGTCTTTATTTGGGGTCAATCTCAATGTCTTTAAAAATGCAATGTAAACGTTTTCCTTTCCTTCACTTCAGTTTTGTTTCCCTAAGGAAGGGGGATATGTTATATTGGACTTGCGTCTATCTTTTCCCTGGCCGTGACTTCTCTGCTGCTCAGCCAGTGTGAGTGTCAGAATGCCTGATGACCTCATGGAATGTTGGAGTGCCTGGCTGGTGTGTGGAGTGGCAGTTGATGGCAGGCAGGCTGAGCGGCAGGGAGGCTGCTCCTGGTGGGGCTTGTCTTTTCTTATCTTCTACTCAACTTGGAACTAAGTGTGAATAAAGCTAACTTGTTTTATACACTTGGCGAAAGGACTTTTCAATGTACAACAGTTACCTTTTTCTTTTTACACTCATTATTCAGAAATTAGTGAGTGCTTTTGCCTGAAAAGTTAAGGCCATGACTCAAAGAGAGACGAGAAAACAAAAGTAGCGCTTCACTGGCAAACACTGTAAAGTGGCGCTAATGTGTTTAGGTGTGAATAAATCAATCTGGCCACCTTGTAACCACTCTGTCTTGCTTTAGCTAGTTACTTTTCATATTTTGAATGTTTTAGTTCTCTCCCCCCCCCAGGCTGCACTTAGAATTTGAAAAAAAGTCAGAAAAAGAGGACGTTTCCAGCAAAAGTGTTTTTTGTTTTTGGATCCATTTCACAGGGGAGCAAATAAACGAAAGGAGGAAAGAGAAGGTAATACCTGTTTCTAAAAGTCTCGGTTTTCACTAAATGAGGAGGAGCGAGACAGAAAGAGAGGGAAGAGGGGGAACAAAGAGGGCAGCACTTACCTATCAAGATACGGCTCCACAGGTGAGAAATGCTGAAACCAATTTCCCCGACCCCTCCAATTCAAAACACGGCGTCCAATTCATCCAATTCAAGCAACAAATAAATAAAAATAAAAATACATGTGAAGAATGCTAGAACTGTGTAAACTATTCTTAAATTGTTTTGAAAGCAAACCGAGGATGTGATGTGACAGCGTAAGCAACAATAGGTACCTTTTGGGGTTGCAAAGTCAGCGGCCTTGAGGAACTGCTTTCCCACCAGCACGTACTATGAGTATTTCTCAATCGGGAGAGAGAACACTACTAACTTCCACTGCAAACGAGAGTAATTAAAACATTAAAAATTCGGATTATTGCCTGTAAGAGAAATGGAAAACCAAAACGAGTTGTCGGAGCTAAATGTGTGCCTCGGGCCGGGTAGCGTCTGGGTTCTTGACTTTAAACTATATTTTTTGAGCACAGAGCTGGGCGACGCTTACCATTTTGAGCCTTCCGGGTCCTGGCTGTATTTGGATGTAGAAGAGAGGGGAGGGGGGTGGCACTTACTGATCCCAGCAGGGCTTTAACGGCCGCTCCCACTCACCGTATAGTCTGACGTCACAGCCACAGAGAGGAAGCATTTCCATGACAAACGTTCCGGCAATTGTGCATCAGGTAGTCACAACAATGTTTTGTATGATGTATTGCATTGTATTGTAATTGCATTTGTATAGCGCTTACTACCCCTGACGAGGCGTCAAAGCGCTTTTTCGGCGAGTAGTGTTGAATTAGTATAGTGAAACAGCCGCGAAAATAGAGCCCGATAGAGACCCGTTTCGAGGGCCCCCAAAAAAAACTGCCGGTGCTCAGACCCGGACGGACCCGGCCCACTTAAAGCCCTGATGCCAGCGCAGTTGCAGACCACCACAGTGTGGACTCCAGGGCCTCTCTGTCCCACGTGGGACCCGGCCCTAACAGGATGCGAGGCCCGAACAACATTCTCATCTCATCTCAGTCGCCTAGTAGTGTCACCGGGCAGGCAGGCAGAAAAACAAATTGATTTTGCTCACTGGGCCCCCTGGATCCCCTCTAGGAGTCAATCAAATCCAATAGGTCTCGTCTTTGAGGCCTATTGGCTCTACCAAAGTCGGGGGGGAAACGCTTTTTTAAAGTATAAAATTAAAAACAAAATTAAAAAACATAGGACTCAGAGGTGGGGGCAATGGAGGTGCAGTTGTGGGCGGGATGGGACGGGGAGGGGAAATAAAAAGCAGCCGACAAGGGAGAGGAATACTGTGGGATCGGGAGGAGCATACAAACGAATGAGAGCAACACGGAGCATAGGAGAGGAAGAGAAGTACTCAGGTGAGAGAGCAACACAGAGCTGCTCCCATGCTATAGATGATTTGTGTGCACAAGGATTATCAGTGCACACTGCAAAATTGTGATACTTCTGTGCGCCTACTGCTCAAACACACCTGTTCTATTTGCAAGGAAGCTTGAATGGCACATAAACATGTTCCACCTCTTCAATTTGAAACACACTTTTCAACTTTTCCAATTCCATGCATGTGTGCATAGCTCACCCAGTTGTTTTGCTTTTTAGTTCTTCTAGTTGTGAATTTACCAGGAAAAATATAGAACTACAATACAAAGCATGGAAAGAAAAAAGCATTGGCGATGTGAGGCCCCACCACCACGGAACTCGTAATGTTAATTACACACTGCAGCTGAGAAGACAGAGAGCCTTCTCAGCTGCAAAATTACGAGTCAACACAGTCAGCTGACTTGAGGCATGTCCGCGGTCGGGAAGTGGGGAAGGCTGAGGCACACACAGTGACATAGGTGGGTCACAGCTGAGCTGGCAGCCAGGGCCGGGCGCTGTAGTGTACTTATTTCAAAAACTATATTACTCTCAGGCCAAGTGAAACCATTACTCTGAAGGGGTCACGATCGGCGCGCCGCTACCTGCCCAGCCCCGGTATTGATTAGGCAAGCCTCAAGCTGAGGCACTACAGCAGGTGCTGTAATTGTTATTTCAGAAAGCGTTGGGCGGCTCATCGCGTAACTCCACAGCCGAGTCCTGTCCAGTGTCTGTTACTGACTTCAGTTTACTTCAGCTGTGTGCCACAGCAGGGCAAGCTGAGGTAGGCAACGTAGAATGGAGACTCACAGAAAAAATCGATGTGTGGTATGAAGTAGCAGATAAAAGAGAAGGTATTATTTCAGGGACTCCAATGTCAAACTCCAATTGCCTTTATTGTTAGTCTGTAAACTGAATGGCCTATTTCTTGGCAGTCACTTTACACGAACTAACATCGGAAGTCGTCGCAGCTGCATGATTGCGCGCTGCCATTTGCATGTGTGTTATATTAACATATAGGCTGGTACTTACTTGGGCCGCGGACGAGAGTCCGGAGGACGGTCACGCACCAATAACTGCAGGATATTCACACTCCTCAGTGTGCAAGGCTGGCTGCACGCTGGCTCAGGCCGTGAGCCGCCGTGGCAATTCGAGTTTGCCGCCCGGCCTGCATCCAGTGATATTGGGAGGGAGGGGTGGGGGGGGAGCAGACCACAAACTCAGGAACTGTGTGTAAAAGGCCGCTTTATTGAAACAGGTGTTTCCTATAACCCTATAAATTCAACGCATTCGTTAAACAACCTCCCCTGCCTGCTCCTTACAACTGTCAATCACCCAACCTGTGTGTCCTAACTACAAATTAACCTGCATACCCTTTCCCTGTCGATACCCCAAACTTCAACAATGATCAACAAACCTCTGCCAACCCTGGCAAACTTCCACTAAACCCCGCCACCCAGAAAGCCGGGGGGGGAGGCAACTACCCCCCCTTTCTGCCCCCCCACCGGTAGGCCGACTGTTCACAGTCTATGCGAAATGCATCTGGACGTTCAAGCATCTAGCCAACACTTCCCTAATCTCCAGTAAATAAAGGTCCATCCCAAGCCTGGATAAGTGCACTCCATCGTCCCTGAAAAATTCCACTGCCTCAAAGCGTATCTCCTTGTGCGCCACTCTTCCAAAGCCCAAACTCCGACAAAATCTGGAAATCTCAGTGTTCACCTTCCTACGCGCTCTGTCAATGGCCCTGGGATTCACCGCACCCCTCCAAACCCTGCGCGGAACCAGCTCCGTCCACAAAACGTGGCACCCAGACCAAAGTTCCCTTAATAGAGACAAATCCTTCTTCATTGCCCTCAACAGGACCACACCTTTCACCCCGCAAAGATCGTTCTCTCCCAAATGAATTAACAAAACATCCGGGCACTGGCCCCTTACCATCCACTTATTCAAGGCAGGTATCAATTCCTTCCAAGGCATCCCACCCTTGCCCTTCCAAACAACCTTAAACAGACGCTCATTGAAACCCAACATTGCTCCAAAATAACTCCGGCATGCCTGGACCTGGGCCCATTTGATGAACGAATGCCCCACTATCCAGATGGTTAGTTCCTTCACTTGGGGCCCAGCCACTGAACCTGTAATGAGAGAAAATAGAATCAGATTCACAACACGGAGGGTGAAGCCAGCGCCTCCTCCGCATTCCTAGGCACAAAGCGTCGAAAACAGTCTGACGACCATCGCCCCAGTCGCATTATGTCCCCCTGAGACCATCCCCTGTTGTGCGCTTCTGTTGCTGCCCCAATCCTGAAAGAATGCGTCCCATACAGAGTACCATCCATCCCAATATTTTGCAAAGCCTTCCGCAGCACCATGCGCAACTGGTAATCCGTCACCCTGGACCCGTTGTAATGCCGAAAAACCAAATCATCCCCAGATCCTCCTGACAAAGTCCCCCAGCGGCGGGCCCAATGCAGAGGGCAAGTAGAGACCGGTGCAGCTGCCTCTAACCAAACTCCCTTCCCTAGACGTCTCTGGTCCATTTTAGAACTGGCCAGCCATACATGTACCCCCCTCTCCTCAACAAACACATCTTGCCAACGAACGCCTCTCCTGGCCCGGTTACCTAAAAGTTCGGAGACTCTGAACGCCCCAAAAAACATCCACACCATAAGGGTGGAGAACAAACATGCCTCAAAATCGACCCTACAAACCGCCGGAAGCGCCCCCATTAGCCGGGCCAGCGTCTGCCAAGAAAGGGGGCTACGGGATAAACGCTCCCCTCCCCGCTCCCTAGCTCAGCCTTCCAGCATTCTTCTCCCCACTTCCCCTGCGGACGGGGTGTAACCCCAAAGGAGTTTCCCCATGAAGGCGATGCCCGCCAATTTCCCTGCGATGGAAACCCGCGAAAGGCCTTTCTCAATGAGGTCTAGAATAAACTGGATCACATCCTCTGACCTCCTACAGGCTCCAGATGCTAAAAAATCCCTCCAAGCCACCTGATATGCTGCCCATGTAGCCGCTGACAAAGAACCTACCACCAGTTGTAGCACCCTACATTGCCTACATACCAAAGATGCTCCGGCATTGGTGTCGGTGTCCTGTCCGTCTCCTCGGCCAGCCCACGGAATCTCCGCCACTGTGAACGAGACAAAGCATCGGCTATGTTATTGTCCACTCCAGGTATGTGCAAGGCCCTGAAAGCAATGTCATGTCTGAGGCAGCCTAGCATAAAGACCCGCCGCAACTTCAGAATCTGCTCATCCCTTGCGGACTGTCTATTGATGATCTCGACCACTGCCATGTTATCCACTCGAAACAAGACTCTCTTATGTGCCAACTCCTCACCCCATAGTGTCAAAGCTACCAATAAAGGGAAGAGCTCCAAAAAGGCTATGCTCCTCCCCCCATCCGTCCATTGTGGAGGCCACTTCTCCGCACACCACCTGCCCTGCCAGTAAAGGCCAAAGCCGTCGCTGCCTGCCGCATCAAAAAAAATTTGTACGTCCCACTGGACATCCTCCTCCCTGGCTAACGGCACTCCATTGAAGTCCTGTAGAAAAACTGATCACATACGCAGATCCTCCTTCACCCCTGCCGAGAGGCGGACATGGTGGTGGGGCCAATGATGTCCTGCTGCCCGCCCCAACCGCCTACAAAATGTCCTCCCTACCCTGACCACCCTGCAGGCAAAGTTAAGATGACCCAGTAACACCTGAATGTCCTTTACTGTCACTTTCTGCTTTGACAGCATTCTGTCCAACAGTTCCCACATTTTCACTTTTTTGTCCGCTGGCAAGCGAGCCCGCATTGCCACAGAATCAATTTCGATCCCTAAAAAAGTCAGAGCCGTACAGGGTCCCATTGTCTTCTCAGGTGCCAGTGGCACCCCCAGTTCCTCCATGAGCTCATGGAAGTTGTCCAGAGCTATCTGGCATTCCGTGGAGCCCAGGGAACCGACAAAGAAGAAGTCGTCCAAGTAGTGCGTCACCCATGTGTGGCCAGTGCGTTGCGTGAAATACCACTGCAAGAAAGTGCTAAAACGTTCAAATAAAGCACACGACATAGAGCAACCCATCGGTAATGCTTTGTCCACGTACCATTTACTCTCGAAATGGATACCCAGAAGATCCCAATCGTCTGGATGGACTGGAAGCAACCGAAATGCCAACTCTGTCACATTTTGCCATCTCTGCAGTTGCGCCCGCGGTCACCACTAGTGACATGGCCACGTCAACTGAAGAATATGAAACTGATGCTGCCTCCTCATCAATAAAATCATTTACTGAAGACCCCTCTGGCCAGGAGAGATGCTGAATCAATCTGTATTGTCCTTCTTCCTTTTTAGGAACCACCCCCATCGGTGAGATAATGAGGTTCTCTGTTGGCCAATCATCAAAGGGGCCCGCCATTCTCCCCTCACGCACCTCTTTGTTCAATTTTCCTGCACTACCAACCTGTGTTCTGCAGCTGATTTCAAGTTATCCGCCCACCGTCTCTGACGTGGCCCCTGGTAACCCAAACGAAACCCCCACTGGAACCCCTCCATAAGCACCTGTTTTGCCCCCGGATCACCATACCCCTGCAGGCCGTCCACCAGCTTCGCCAACCTAACTGGCGTAGGAGCCTTTGGGCCCAGTACCCTGAGATCCCTTACCCCCTCTACTGCTCTGGAATTGCTGGGATGTGCCCGAGGTGCTGGCACCTCCCTGCTGCCATTGTTGTCCCCCCTGTGGTTTGACGCCCCAACAGTTAACAAGGGGATGGCGCTTTCCACACTTTGAGCACTCGTGCCGAAACTTGCAGTACTCCCTTGTGCATAGCCCTGTATTGAAGTCCCAGCACGCTCCTTTCCCAATTTGTGTCGTGGCTGCGCTTCCCACCCCTCCCCGGGTGGGTCGCCCCTGAAAAGGCCGGTACACCAAAGGCAGACCGCTGGCTGTAAAAATGGTCTTCCCCCCGATGGCGCCCCCATCGTATGCTGCCATAAATCAGTGTCCAACTCTCCCCACTTCGCCTCGGGGACCCAGGCCATACGGGCCCGGAACTCCTCGTCATATTGAGCCCATGCATAACCACCCCCCGTGATCTGCGCCTTTCGAATTACATCCATGTACTTAAAGATGGCCACACAGCGCTCAGGAAATTTCTTGCAATAAACGCTGGCGTAAATTAAAAACGCTGCCGTCCAATTCTCTATGGTTAACGGCACCTTAGGCCGCTTGTCCAACTCATATTCCTCCTCCTTAGAGCCCTCCTTAGACCTTACTTCCCTGTGTAGAAGCTTCAGCATTTCAACGTATTCTTCTTTCCAAATACGCTCCTTGGTTGCCAGCATTAGATGAGCACCCAACGGCTTTGTCACTCCCATATACGGCAGCTTCTTAATTTTCAACTCTTTACTCTGCAAAGGCTCCTTACCCCCCCCTGCTGCCTCTGTATGAGTCCCGCTCTCTACTTTGGTGCCCTGCGCTACTCCCCGCCTCCCGTTCCAACCCCAGTATCCTTAATATATTTTCCCTTGTGTAGTCTCCCTTCCATCACCTCCCCCTCCCCCTCCCCCCGTCCCCACAGACACCATTTTAGGTTTGGCCTGTGGTCTATTAGTCTCACCTGGCTCTAGGAAGGGTGCCCTGGCGGACGCCGACCGCCGTGCCACTGGCTCTGTAGTATCCATTGTCCGAGGAGCCCTCACCAAGGGGCCGCGCTCTCTCCTGGACTCCGGTGCTGATGCCCTTCTGTGCGGCGCCGCAGCCGTTGCCTGTAAAATACTAGGAGACACATGAGAGGCCCCCCCCTCCTCATTATCCCGCAATTCCCCTTCCTCGGGGCTATCCTCATCATAATCCAACACAATAGGCTCCTCCACCTGGAGCACCTCATTAGTAAAAGCCACACCACGGGCCTTACCGGGCCCCGCATGCCCTACCATGGCCCCAGCGGCCCCAGCAAGCGCTCCTTGCGGGGGAGCCGACTGTACGCGCCGCTACTCCCCCATGCGTTGACCTCTCTGAGATTCCACCTTCGCTGGCATGTCAGACCACCTTGATCTACTTGCCGGGGCAGCGAGGTCGCTCCGGACCTTCGTGTGCTGGCCGCGCCGGGATCCCCCGCCGGTACGGAATGCGCCGCGTAAGGCTCCACCCTCCCTTCACCTCGGTGCAACTGGGCCGCTCCCTGCCCTACCGAGTCGACTGCGCTGCGACGCTCTGTGCCCTGTAAAGAAAATGTTTGGACTGATGTGCTGAGGCCCTCACACCTGCCCCTTACCACTGCTCCCCGCAAGCCCGGAGAAAACTCCCTGGCCCGCCACTCTTTACCTTGCCCTGGCCTAAATGCCCCCACCGGGGGGGGGAATCCCCTCCTTCTTCCTCCCCAATCCAACATCGCCTGAACCGCCGCCAAAGCTGGGCCCCGGGCCCCACACCCCAAGCCGCCGGTACCCCCGAGCAGCCCCCCTGTCCGACTCCCCCGCCCCTAGCCCGCCCTGTGCGGATCCTCCCCACGCCCGAGGGACCACTGAATATCCCGCTGTTCGCCCTCGCCGCGGCACCGCACCCCCTCTGACCACGAAGGAAAAATGTCCAATCCCTCCCAAGCCGGGCCCCCCCCCAGCCGGGTCCAAATTTACCTGCCTCTCACACTCCGGCTCCAATCCACTTCCCCCATCCCCCGCTCCCCACCATATCCCACTCACCAAAAGTGGAAGCCCCAGGCCCTTCCCACCGTAAAAGGGGGGCCGCCTGCCAGCCACTGAAAGCGGGCTGAAGAAAGCCCTCTGGTGACTTCCCCACCCCCCCCCCACCTGGGTCCACTCGCCATCTCCCACAGAGCTCCCCCCCACAGAAACATTCTCCCCCCTCCTGAAATATGGAGGCGAGAAAAGCAAAGGGCCGGAAACAGTCCCTCCAACAACCGAGTTCCCTTCCCCCCCTGGGAAAGGCCCTGCAGCGCTACCCCGCAAAGGGGAAAAAACACCGGCTGAATCCAACACGCCGGGAGGAGGCGCTAATGGCATGAAATCGCCCCCACCTGAGACGTTGACATCGTGCCCCGATAATGGTGGCGCACGCACGGAAAGCTCCTGCACACCTCTACCCGCCTCCCAGCTGATCATTCCCGAACCCTCCTCCGCCCGAGAAAAACGTGGAGCCCCAACCCGCCCGACCTCCCCTGCTGACACAGAAACCGGCACCAGAGAAAGAGATGCCAAACGCCGCTTGCCGCCCCGCCCTCCCAAGCGCATACCTCTCCCAGCGGGAGCTGATTCAGCCCTCACTCCACTTCCCGAGGCCGCTAACGGCCCCCTGGGGTCAGCCAAAAACTCACCCCGCTCCACAGAAGATTTCCCGTCCCCGCGAAAAAATTACCAAAGCTCAAGCTCCCAGCCACCAGGTCACCAAAACTAAAATGGTGGCTGGGAGCAGGAGCCCAAAGGATTTATCCTTGTGCCCCAATTGGGCTATATACCAAAAGAAGCCCAAACCACAAAATGGCTGGCTTGCAGTCAGCCCCCACCCCCCGCCCCTCCCAAACTGCCCGGGGGGAGACCTCCCTGCGGTCGGCTACCCCCCCAAGCCCCCCGTCGTGGCTATCCAGGGAGAATCAATCCCAAGCAGGGCCGTCCAGTGACAGAGTGTCCTGGAGGCCGCTGACTCCTCTCCGTCTACGGTCTCCCTCAGCTGCGACAATAATAATTTAATTCGGTGGGGGCAATTAACACAGCCTTGATTGAAATTGCGGCGCTGCCCGCAAACCAGTAGCCACAAGCCGCCTTCTTCCAGAACAAACTAAACCCCCACTCCAGCAGCAGGATGTGACGTCCCTGCGGCGCTGGCATGGACACAACTTGACTGGGCCCTCCATGACGTCAGGCGCCACGCAGCGAGGAATCACAAGAACGATACGAAAAGAACAACAAAGCCCCGTTAAGTAAATGGTCTTTTTAAAGACCTGTGAAGTACTCGGGTGCGGCCGCAGTAAGACAGACGGCAGAGCACAACAGTTCCTCTTTCCCCCTCCCCCCCACGTGAGCCAGGCAGGGGGCCTGGTGTTGCTCTGGCCCTCGGGCCATTCACACCTCGGCTCCCCATGTGCAGAAGCAGTGTTTCCCCCTGACACCTCCGCGCCATGCCACCACAGGCAGGCCAATGGTTTCTGATGCTTTGGCTCCATCAAGTGGCCAAGTGGCGCAACAACTATGAAAATCAGAGACACTCGGTTTAAACCGGGTCAGCTGATTTTCATCCAGTAGGGTACTGTCGGGCAGAGTCAGTTTTAACCGATTTCCGGACAGCCTAGATATGATGTACTCCCCTTTGCTCCCAGCGATTGGTCACCCTACCCTAGAGGTAACACGCGAGGCATTTGTCACCCCGAGTGGGACGGGTATGCCCAGACGTGGGTCCCGTGCTCTCCATGCCACTGGAATCAAGCTATCCTGGCTGAAGAGGGGTGAAACCCCGAAACCGGCCCTAGGATGCTTGTTTCCAGTCCAGAGAGGACCTGGCTTGGCAGTTCGGGCTGGACTGTTCCCATGAGGCACAGGGTCAAGACTGATTTGCATATGGCTGGGTTCAAACTGGAATGGCATGGTGAGCAAAAAAACAATGGATTTAGGCCCAGATCTCTGTACTGGGGTGAATGTATGACATTGTTCTGCATTCTGTCCATCAACTGTTGTTTTTGCATTTGTCACCCCGAGTGGGACGGGTATGCCCAGACGTGGGTCCCGTGCTCTCCATGCCACTGGAATCAAGCTATCCTGGCTGAAGAGGGGTGAAACCCCGAAACCGGTCCTAGGATGTTTGTTTCCAGTCCAGAGAGGACCTGGCTTGGCAGTTCGGGCTGGACTGTTCCCATGAGGCACAGGGTCAAGACTGATTTGCATATGGCTGGGTTCAAACTGGAATGGCATGGTGAGCAAAAAAACGATGGATTTAGGCCCAGATCTCTGTACTGGGGTGAATGTATGACATTGTTCTGCATTCTGTCCATCAACTATTGTTTTTGCATTTGTCACCCCGAGTGGGACGGGTATGCCCAGACGTGGGTCCCGTGCTCTCCATGCCACTGGAATCAAGCTATCCTGGCTGAAGAGGGGTGAAACCCCGAAACCGGTCCTAGGATGCTTGTTTCCAATCCAGAGAGGACCTGGCTTGGCAGTTCGGGCTGGACTGTTCCCATGAGGCACAGGGTCAAGACTGATTTGCATATGGCTGGGTTCAAACTGGAATGGCATGGTGAGCAAAAAAACGATGGATTTAGGCCCAGATCTCTGTACTAGGGTGAATGTATGACATTGTTCTGCATTCTGTCCATCAACTGTTGTTTTTGCATTTGCCAACTTCTCACCAGCATGAACAGAGTCACATGGGGCGATCTATACAAAAACGCACGTTTCTAACTAAAGACCAGTTTTTTGCCAATAAGGATTCTTCACCGATGGACTTGTTTATGTATATACAGCTGCGGCAGAGTGTGAGGGCTGAAACTCCTGCCTACCCTGCTGAGCAACCTACGATGGGCCCGCTGCATTGGCTTCTCCAAAACACGAACTCAGCCCATGTGGTGTCCCAGATCTACCACGCTACGCAGGCAGAGGCCAGCCCACATACGGGGACAGCCAGGGTGAATTGGAAGCAAGAACTAGGTGAGCCCCTAGACGACAAGTCGTGGCAGTACTGCTGTGAGTAGACGGGCAAAATCTCGGCCAATAGCCGACTGAGAATGATTCATTATAAATACCTTCAGAGATTATACTACACCCCTGCGAAGCTGTTTTGGTTCAAATTACGAGACAGCGATGCCTGTGATAGATGCAGACAGGGAAACACAGGCTTCCTGCATCTGGCGTGGGAATGCGCGGCGATCAGATTATACTGGGAGGAGGTTTTAGAGGCGCTAGCGCGCATGACCATGATCACAATCTCACAGACTCCAGTAGTCGCTCTTCTGGGATACACGGCAGATATACCCCCGGCACATCGGAAATTCATAGCCCTTAGCCTCCTACTAGCTAAACGGAGAGTGGCTTGTAAATGGGGCAGGGGAAGGGCACCTAAATTTAAGGACTGTATGAGAGACCTGCTTTTATGGCAAGAACAGACACTGATATATGCAGAGCTGCTACCCACAGCTTCAAAACCCAAAGACATTTGGGACCCCTTACGTACATATCTACTCACACTCCCGGAAGCGGCTGGCACCACCGGGGAGCCCCAAACCACCGGCGAAGAGGTCAGGTGATATTGGAGGTGCCATCTTAGGTACAGACTTCCTCATAATCCTGGCCTATCTTCTCCCCTATTCCCCTACACATGCACAAGCCAATCACACTGAAATGCGCGGGCCCTGAGACTTGCAGCCAGCAGCCACGGAGAACAGACCCCTCTGGATTTAGCCCCGATTAAAGCGGGTGCTAGCCCCTCCCCCGTTACTTCACACGTGCAGAATGCACTCTGCCCCAAACAGGGAGACTCACCAACTCAGTGGGAGTGGGGGGTGGGGTGGCAATGTGTACCACTGTTCCTGGAGCTCTTTGTAATGTGACTATAATGCAATGATTATGTATGCTGTACTGGAAATGTTAATAAAAAATAAACTTTAAAAAAAAAGATAATACTTAATAAATTATTTTTAAGTAAATATATGTATATGTATACATTTTTATGTTTGTGTGTTTATATTTTTTAAGTTAAGTTTATTTGTTATATTTAGTTAAAATGTATATTAAATGTAATTTATTTTGTTAAAAATAATATTAATATTATATTTATTTACTATATATTATGTTATTTTATATATATTTTTAAATCGATATTTTTACATCTATATTGTTTACCTCGATATTTTTGATTCGATATTTTTGTACTTACCTGTTAAAGTATTGGAGTAGATATTTTTGCAGTCGATATTTTTTTTTTGATATTTAGAACATTGATGTTTGTTACATCGATATTCTATCAGTGAACCGTCAAATTGTACCCTGGTAAGTTTTAAACCTCGAAACATAGTGGATACCAAATATTACAGCCAATATAGGCCATGATATTTGGTATCCCTTAAAGGAACTGGAAATGAAAGCTTGCGGAATGGTATAAAAAGTGCTAAAGCACATTGTAATATGCTGTCAAATAAAAGGCAATTTCAATTTGTCAATGGTTAAAACGTCTGCCTTGAAACGCAAGGGGATACCAGATATAACACCAATGCATGATCCATAATATTTGGTATCCTCGTAAAAAGAGACAGTGGAAAACACAAGGAAGGTGTGATTTGTCACAAAAACACTCTGTTCATCCCGCCAGCATTAGACTATATAAAATTGTATCCTGCTAAATTTTAATCCAAAAACATAGGGGATACCAAATATTACAGCTCCTTGGTGCCAATATATTTGGTATCCCCTAAAGAAACTGGATGTGAAAGCTTGTGGAATGATATTAAAAGTGCTAAACGATAATGTAATCTGATGTCAATTTATCTATTTTTTTAAAAGTTTTATATAGCGCAAACTTGACCCAAAGGTATCAGAGCGCTTTACATGAGCAACAGTTGCGTTACAGACGGACACATTCATTTTTGTTGGGGCCAGAGAGATTAAGTGATTTTCCCAGAATCACAGGATGTTGAGCGTCCCAGCTGAGACTCAAACCCGGTTCCCCAGCTTCGAGGTCAACCGCTCTAGCCGTAAGAACACATCCATCTGAAAGCTTGTGTAAAGAAATAAAAAGTGTGAAAAATACTGTAATCTGCTATAAAAATGCAACTTGAATTGGTTAGCAACTAAAAGGTAACCCTTGAAAAGTAGGATATACCAGACATTACAGCAAAGCAGGAGCCTTAATATGTGGTATCTCCATAGTAAAAGATGCTGGAAAACACAGGGCATGGTGCTATTTGGCAGGAAAAATACTGTGTTCACCCAGCCAAAAGAAGGCCATGTCAAATTGAATCCTGGTAAGCTCTAACCCGAGAAAGATAGGGGATACCAAATAGTATAGCCCTTATGAGGCATTATATTGGGTGTCCCCTAAAGCACGGGTACTCATAGTACGGCCCGCGGGCTGCCAGCGGCCCGGCAAGCCTTCCTTGGCGGCCCGCGGACCTTGCAGACATCGTACCTGTGTTTGCAGCGCGGACTCACTCTGCTCAATGGGGGCCGGGCGATTCCAGGATCGTCAGAGTGGAGATGCAGGGGCTAAGAAGAGGCGAAATACAACAAAGCCTCCATTAACAAGTAAATGGTCTTTTAAAGACCTGTGAAGTACTGGGGTGCGGCTGTGTGTGCCCGGGAAGCTGTCTCAGCCCGGGCTGACACACACGAGGGGGGGGAGGCTGAAGCTGAAAGTGGTCTTTTCCAGGAGAAAACGAGCTGGCTTTTACATTACACAGGGAGAGGGGAGAGTAGGGGGGCTGGTGACGGGGACGTGTAGACACAGTACGTGCGCACTGCCCGAGACAGATCGAGATAGAAACAGATAGAGATAGAGACAGAGATAGACAGACAGCGATAGAGACAGCGAGAGAGACAGCGAGAGAGACAGGCAGAGACAGATAGAGGCAGAGACAGAGGCAGAGACAGATAGAGGCAGAGACAGACCCAGACAGACAGACCCAGACAGACAGACCCAGAGAGAGACAGACAGACAGACAGAGACAGAGAGAGACAGACAGAGACAGACAGAGACAGACAGCGATAGAGAGAGAGATAGAGGCAGGGACAGATAGAGGCAGAGACAGATAGAGGCAGAGACAGACAGAGACAGACAGCGATAGAGACCAAGAGAGAGACAGAGGCAGGGACAGATAGAGGCAGGGACAGATAGAGGCAGGGACAGATAGAGGCAGGGACAGATAGAGGCATGGACAGATAGAGGCAGAGACAGATAGAGGCAGAGACAGGGACAGACTGACAGACCCAGACAGACCCAGACAGACACAGACAGACACAGACACAGACAGACACAGAGACAGACAGAGACAGAGACAGACAGACAGAGACAGACACAGACACAGACAGACAGCGATAGAGACAGCAATAGAGACAGCGATAGAGACAGACAGAGACAGCGATAGAGACAGAGGCAGGGACAGACAGAGGCAGGGACAGACAGAGGCAGGGACAGACAGAGGCAGGGACAGAGAGGCAGGGACAGACAGAGGCAGGGACAGACAGACAGATAGAGGCAGACACAGGGACAGGGGCAGACAGATAGAGGCAGAGACAGACAGAGACGGAGAGGGAGACAGACAGAGACAGGGAGACAGACAGGGACAGACAGAGACAGAGACAGGGACAGACAGAGACAGGGAGACAGACAGGGACAGACAGAGACAGGGAGACAGACAGGGACAGACAGGGACAGACAGGGACAGACAGAGACAGGGACAGACAGAGACAGATAGAGGCAGAGACAAGGACAGGGACAGACAGACAGATAGAGGCAGAGACAGAGGGAGGGAGACGGAGGGAGGGAGATGGAGGGAGACAGGGAGAGGGAGACAGGGAGGGAGAGGGAGAGGGAGACGGAGAGAGGGAGACGGAGAGAGGGAGGGAGACGGAGAGAGGGAGACGGAGAGAGGGAGGGAGACGGAGAGAGGGAGACAGAGAGAGGGAGACAGAGAGAGGGAGACGGAGGGAGGGAGACAGAGGGAGGGAGACAGAGGGAGGGAGACAGAGGGAGGGAGACAGAGGGAGGGAGACAGAGGGAGGGAGACGGAGGGAGACAGACAGAGAGGGAGACAGACAGAGAGGGAGACAGACAGAGGGAGGAGGGCGACAGACAGGGAGACAGAGGGAGGGAGACAGAGGGAGGGAGACAGAGAGAGGGAGACAGAGAGAGGGAGACAGAGAGAGGGAGGGAGACAGAGGGAGACAGAGAGGGAGGGAGACAGAGAGGGAGGGAGACAGAGGGAGGGAGACAGAGGGAGGGAGACAGACGGAGAGGTAGACAGACGGAGAGGGAGACAGACAGAGGGAGGAGGGTGACAGACAGGGAGACAGAGGGAGGGAGACAGAGGGAGGGAGACAGAGAGAGGGAGACAGAGGGAGGGAGACAGAGAGAGGGAGACAGAGAGAGGGAGACAGAGAGAGGGAGGGAGACAGAGGGAGGGAGACAGAGGGAGGGAGACAGAGGGAGGGAGACAGAGGGAGGGAGAGAGGGAGAGAAGGAGGGAGATAGAGGGCGACAGACAGAGAGAGGGCGACAGACAGAGGGAGGGCGACAGACAGAGGGAGGGAGACAGACAGACGGAGGGAGACAGACAGAGAGAGGAAGACAGACAGAGAGAGGGAGACAGACAGAGAGGGAGACAGACAGAGAGGGAGACAGACAGAGAGGGAGACAGACAGAGAGGGAGACAGACAGAGGGAGGGAGACAGACAGAGGGAGACAGACAGACAGAGGTAGACAGACAGAGGGAGACAGACAGACAGAGGGAGACAGACAGAGGGAGGAGGGCGACAGAGGGAGACAGAGGGCGACAGAGGGAGGAGGACAGACAGAGGGAGGAGGGCGACAGACAGAGGGAGGAGGGCGACAGACAGAGGGAGGAGGGCGACAGACAGAGGGAGACAGAGGGAGGAGGGCGACAGACAGAGGGAGACAGGGAGGGAGACAGACAGAGGGAGGAGGGCGACAGAGGGAGACAGAGGGAGGGAGACAGAGGGAGGGAGACAGAGGGAGGGAGACAGAGGGAGGGAGACAGAGGGAGGGAGACAGAGGGAGGGAGACAGAGAGAGGGAGACAGAGAGGGAGGGAGACAGAGAGGGAGGGAGACAGAGGGAGGGAGACAGAGGGAGGGAGACAGAGGGAAGGAGACAGAGGGAGGGAGACAGACGGAGAGGGAGACAGACGGAGAGGGAGACAGACGGAGAGGGAGACAGACGGAGAGGGAGACAGACAGAGGGAGGAGGGCGACAGACAGGGAGACAGAGGGAGGGAGACAGAGGGAGGGAGACAGAGGGAGGGAGAGAGGGAGAGAAGGAGGGAGATAGAGGGCGACAGACAGAGAGAGGGCGACAGACAGAGGGAGGGCGACAGACAGAGGGAGGGCGACAGACAGAGGGAGGGAGACAGACAGAGGGAGGGAGACAGACAGAGGGAGGGAGACAGGCAGAGGGAGACAGACAGAGAGGGAGACAGACAGAGAGGGAGACAGACAGAGAGGGAGACAGACAGAGGGAGGGAGACAGACAGAGGGAGACAGACAGACAGAGGGAGACAGAGGGAGGAAGACAGACAGAGGGAGGAGGGCAACAGACAGAGGGAGACAGAGGGAGGGAGACAGACAGAGGGAGGAGGGCGACAGACAGAGGGAGACAGAGGGAGGAGGGCGACAGACAGAGGGAGACAGAGGGAGGGAGACAGACAGAGGGAGGAGGGCGATAGAGGGAGACAGAGGGAGGGAGACAGAGGGAGGGAGACAGAGGGAGGGAGACAGAGGGAGGGAGAGGGAGGGAGAGGGAGACAGAGAGGGAGACAGAGAGGGAGAGGGAGACAGAGAGAGGGAGGGAGACAGAGGAGACAGAGAGAGGGAGGGAGACAGAGGAGACAGAGAGGGAGAGGGAGAGGGAGACAGAGAGAGGGAGGGAAACAGAGGGAGGGAGACAGGGAGAGGGAGAAAGAGGGAGAGAGAGGGAGAAAGAGGGAGAGAGAGGGAGAAAGAGGGAGAAAGTGGGAGAGAGAGGGAGACAGAGAAAGAGGGAGAGAGAGGGAGAAAGAGGGAGAGAGAGGGAGACAGAGAAAGAGAGAGAGGGAGACAGAGGGGGAGGGAGAGGGAGACAGAGGGGGAGGGAGACAGAGAGAGAGCGGGAGGCAGAGAGAGAGAGTGAGGGAGACAGACGGAGGGAGACAGACGGAGGGAGACAGACGGAGGGAGACAGACGGAGGGAGACAGACAGTGAGTGAGACAGAGGGAGACAGACAGAGAGAAAGAGGGAGACAGACACAGAGAGAGAGAGGGAGACAGACACAGAGAGAGAGACAGAGGGAGACAGACAGAGTGAGAGATAGAGGGAGACAGAGAGAGATAGAGGGAGGGAGACAGAGAGAGAGGGAGAGAGATAGAGGGAGGGAGACAGAGAGAGGGAGGGAGACAGAGAGGGAGAGAGAGAGAGAGAGATGTGTGTATGCAGGGTCTTGTGGCTCAGTGGACGAAGGCATCCGCTGCAGGGGCCTTTGTTCAACCTCATGGTCCCAGTTTTTTTTGTTGCTCTAGCCCCGCCCCCTCGCCCACTGACCCCGCCCCCACCGGTGCGGCCCTCGGCCACAAACCACACTGTAAATTTGGCCCCCGGGAGAAAGTTTGTGAGTACCCATGCCCTAAAGGAACCAGATGTGAAAGCTTGCGGAATTTAATCGCAAATGTGAAAATGTACTATAGTCTGCTATCAAATAAAAGGCAACTTCAATTGGTTAATGGCTAAATGGTAACCGATGAAACGTGGGGGATACAAGATATTACCGCAATGCTTGAAATGTAATACTTGGTATCCCCATAGTAAACGATGTTGGAAATCTAAAGGAAGGGTGCTATTTGGCATAGAAATATTGTGCTCACCCATCCAACATAACACCATGTCAAATTAAATCCTGGTAGGTTCTACTCTGAGAAACACAGGGGATACCAAATATTATAGGCGGTAAAGGCCTTTTTATTTGGTATCCCATAAGGGAACCAGTTGTAAAATCTTGTGGAATGATGTATAAAATGTGAAAAGCTACTTTAGTCTGCTAACAAAAGGGTAGCCCATGAAACATAGGGGATACGAGATATTACAGTAATACGTGAGCCATAATATTTGGTATACCCATTGTAAGCGATGTTGAAAAGCAAAAGGAAGGGTGCTATTTGCCTTAGAAATACTTTGCTTACCCATCCAACATAAGAACATTTCAAATTGAATTCTGGTAAGTTCTAACCCAAGAAACACAGGGGATACCAAATATTGTAGGCGGTATAGGCCATTATATTTGGTATCCCCTAAGGGAACCGGATGTAAAATCTTGTGGAATGATGTAAAAAATGTGAAAAGACCCTGTAGTCTGCTATCAAATAAAAGACAACGTCAAGTGGTCAATGGCTAAAGGGTAACCCATGAAACGTAGGGGATACAAGATATTACGGCAAAGCCTGAGCCATAATATTTGGTATCCCTATAATAAACGATGTTGGAAAGCAAAAGGAAGGGTGTTAGTTGGCATAGAAATACTGTGCTCACCCATCGAACATAAGGCGATGTCAAATAGAATCCAGGTAAGTTCTAACCCTTAAACACAGGGGATACCAAATATTATAGGCGGCAAAGGCCATTTTATTTCGTATCCCCTAAGAAAACCGGTTGTAAAATCTTGTGGAATGATGTATAAAATGTGAAAAGCTACTGTAGTCTGCTAACAAATAAAAGGCAACTTCAACTGGTGAATGTCTAACGGGTAGCCCATGAAACATAGGGGATACAAGATATTACAGTAATACGTGAGCCATAATATTTGGTATCCCCATTGTAAACGATGTTGAAAAGCAAAAGGAAGGGTGCTATTTACCAAAGAAATACTTTGCTCACCCATCCAAATTAGAAACATGTCAAATTGAATCCTGTTAAGTTCTAACCCAAGGAACACAGGGGATACCAAATAAAAATAGCGGTTTAGGCCATTATATTTGGTATCCCCAAGGGAACCGGATGAGAAATCTTGTGGAATGATGTAAAAAATGTGAAAAGACCCTGTAGTCTGCTATCAAATAAAAGACAACTTCAAGTGGTCAATGGCTAAAGGGTAACCCATGAAACGTAGGGGATACAAGATATTACGGCAATGCGTGAGCCATAATATTTGGTATCCCCATAATAAACGATGTTGGAAAGCAAAAGGAAGGGTGGTAGTTGGCATTGAAGTACTGTGCTCACCCGTTGAACATAAGACTATATCAAATTGAATCCTGGTAAGTTCTAACCCGAGAAACACAGGGGATACCAAATATTATAGATGGTAAAGGCCATTATATTTGGTACTCCCCTAAGAAAACCGGTTGTAAAATCTTGTGGAATGATGTAAAAAATGTGAAAATCTACTGTAGTCTGCTAACAAATAAAAGGCAACGTCAACTGGTGAATGTCTAAAGGGTAACCCATGAAACATAGGGGATACAAGATATTACAGTAATACATGAGCCATAATATTTGGTATCCCCATTGTAAAATATGTTGAAAAGCAAAAGGAAGGGTGCTATTTGCCAAAGAAATACTTTGCTCACCCATCCAACATAGGAGCATGTCAAATTGAATCCTGTTGAGTTCTAACCCAAGAAACACAGGGGATACCAAATATTATAGGTGGTATAGGCCATTATATTTGGTTTCCCCTAAGGGAACCGGAAGTGAAATCTTGTGGAATGATCTAAAAAATGTGAAAAGACCCTGTAGTCTGCTATCAAACAAAAGACAACTTCAAGTGGTCAATGGCTAAAGGGTAACCCATGAAACATAGGGGATACGAGATTTTACGGCAATGAGTGAGCCATAATATTTGGAATCCCCCCAAAAACTATGTTGAAAAGCAAAAGGAAGGGTACTATTTGCCATAGAGACTCTGTCGCAGACTCTGTCGCAGCCAAGAAAGATGCTGGCGCAAACGTTATGATCTTAAGGAAAAAGAAAAAAACAAGTCAAGATTAGCACAATATAAAGAATTGATTAAAAACACTAAAATCAGATATTACTCAGAAAAAATAGAAGGGGCACAGAACAATTCTAAGGAGCTATTTGCTACAGTTTTGAAACTTAGCCATTTGCAGGAGACCAGTCAAAGCACAACAGATCAAGCGTTCTGTGACAATTTGGCCTCATACTTTTGTGATAAAGTCTCTGCTATTTATAATTAGGGCTCCCGGTTTTATGGTATTTATTTTTTTGCCATTTCTGTCTGTATTTATCCATATTTATTTTTTGGGCATTTTTTCTGTATTTATCCACATTTATTTTTGCCACAAGCAAAAGACGACGCTACATCTAGTATTTTTCCACATTTATTTAAATTGACAATGCATACATATTGGTCAACACTATACATTCATCTGAAAACTTTGCCATTTGCAGAACGTCCCAAATATGCTTAAAAGTGCTATCACAAGCCATTTGTCTCAGAGCCTTGCAGTTTCTGTCATCTGCAGAGTGCCACATCCTCTCCCCCACTGAACACCATACTGCCCCACTGAGAGAAACTCACACTGCCTTCAGCTGCAACCCAATTGTGCCCCGCTATAAACACCTGGAAACAATTCAATTCAAATTATGCACTAGACTACAGTAATATGCTGCCTGAAAAAAAATAACATACTGGAAAAAAGCAAACACTCATAGGGAACACCACTTAAAGCTTTTACACTCATTATTCAGAAATCAATGAGCGTTTTGCTTGAAAAGCTAACATGAAAAGAAAAGTAGCGCTTCACTGGCAAACTCTGTAAGGTGGCGCTAATGTGTTTGAGTGTAAATAACACCAATCTGGCCACTTTGTGTTAGCTGTGGACGGCCCTGTAATAGACGAGTGAGGCTACTGTTCATACCCACAGTGGGGAGGGCACAGACCGAGGCACAGGCAGGTGTTGTTAATACTTTTACTCAGATACACTCACTGACGGCCCATGGCCTGTGGCGAGCTGCTGCCCTCCTCCTCAGTTATGCAACCTCTGACACCAGCGACCTTTCCACCCTAACCTGTTGGGCTACTACTACCTGCACAACAAACGCGCTCTTCAGATAACAGAGGCTGCAAGTGCCCCCTCAGTGCCAGACAGTGTTTAATTTAATAGGCTTTGCCGTCCCACGGGGAGCTGGCATTCGATTCCTGCTTTTGCCGCCCCAAAACTGCATACGCCACTGACTCCAGCCCCCACCCCCTTCCCCGAGGGCACCTACTTTTGTTTTGAAATGGCTGCATACGCTGCAATTAGGCAGGTCTGGGGTCAGACCGTCAGCCTCTTGGCCACTCTGGGCGGCTTCTTTCTATTCCTGGAGGAGTGAAAGAACAAAGCCTCGTTACCAAGTAAATGGTCTTTCAAAGACCTGTGAAGTACTCGGGTGCGGCTGTGTGTGCGCCCGGGAAGGCTGACACCTCTTAACCCTCTAAGGAGGGGAGACACCAGATGGTTGGGGGTGTGATTCTATTGATGCCAATGAAGACCTCACTCGAGGGGCAGAGCTGAGCCCCCAGAAATGGCTGAGGCATCAATAAAAGCGTTTGTTACTGTAGGCAGGTCTGCTGGTGCACGGCAGCGCGGCAAAATGTACTAGTATTTTCCCATTTTTATATATAAATACAGATAAAGGAAAACTAGTTTTCCGTCTGTATTTATATGTAAAAATCCGTTTAAACGGAAAACCGGGAGCCCTATTTATAATACATTCACGACCCATTCGGTCATCGCTCTAACTGTTCAGGCCGCACGAACTGTGACGGAAAAGTCATGTTCTGACATGTCCACCTTGGCCCCCGATCGCATTCCACCCTGTCTTTTAAACTTTACATTAATGTCTCATGAACTAACCGCCAAGATTCTGGTAGCAACTAGGTCAGGATCCCCACTGGACCCTTGTCCTCCGAAAATAAGCCATATGTTAGTCGAGACACTCGCCTGCCCTCTCACGGAGGTTCTAAATACCGCCATTGAAACTGCAACTTTTCCCTTGCTATGGAAAAAGACATCCATTCTACCTTTATTAAAAAATCCAATCTAGATAAAACTGATGTAGGAAACTACCGTCCCATCTCCCGCCTACCCCTACCGGCTAAGATTCTGGAAAAACATATGAATCAGGAACTAGGTGCCTTTATTGAGAATAATCAAGTCCTAGATCCTACTCAGTATGGTTTTAGACGACAACATAGTACTGAACTTGCCTTGCTTACCGCCACCGAGGAAATCAGAATGGCAGTTGACAAAGGAGGATCGGCAGCTTTGATACTGCTAGATCTGTCAGCTGCCTTTGACACGGTAGACCACGGCATTTTAATTGATCGACTTTGTGAGGCAGGAGTTGGTGGCTCGGCCCTCGCACTCCTTAAGTCATTCCTGCATGGTAGAGAACAATTTGTTGAAATAGGAGGTTTTAAATCAAAATGCTTTAGACTCCCATGTGGGGTGCCCCAGGGCTCATCCTTGAGCCCACCCTTTTCAACATTTATGTTGCTCCCTTGGGTCGTATGATCAAAACTCATGGTTTTAAACTGGTATCATACGCAGATGACACATAGATTATTATATCAATCTCAAGCAAAAAACAGGACACTGCACTAAAATTCAAGGATTGCATGATAAGTCTCAAGTGTCAGTGAATGGATGGCCGAAAACTGCCTTAAGTTAAACTCAAATAAAACAGAGGTTTTACTTTTTGGAAAGGATACAACATTCTGGTCCTCAGACTGGTGGCCATCAGAATTGGGAGCTGTCCCCGCCCCAGCAGCCAAGGCTAAAAATCTTGGAGTTATTATGGACCCCACCCTCTCCTTCTCCCAGCATATAAAAATGCTTACTTCATCTATCTATTTCACCTTGAAAATCCTAAGGAAAGTGCTCCCTTTCATTCCAACAAACCTACAGAAAACTGTGGTGTCAGCCTTGGTGTTATCAAAACTCGATTATTGCAATGGGCTTCTGGTAGGAGTAAACAAATCGGTTCTAGCTAAGCTACAGGTACTCCAGAACTCCGCCGCAAGACTGCTATTCGGATTAGCCAAACATACATCAGCAAAACATGCCCTTAACACTCTACACTGGCTACCTATGAAAAGCGCATAAGGTTTAAGGCCTTATGCATTGCCTTTAAGGCATTACAAAATTCAGGTCCCAGCTACCTGATAAAGCGCTTTAAATGGCATATCCCTGGACGAACACTTCGGTCGACTTCACTGAAGTTAATTGCCGAGCCCACGTTCCGTCTTCAGAGATGGGGTGGAAAAAGTTTCTTCAGCATTACTACAAGATGGTGGAATAAGCTACCATTTGATTTGAGAAATGCCTCTGATCTGTTATCCTTCAGGAAGGGTCTAAAGACATGGCTCTTTACTCTGTAACCCCGCGTTAGGACTGGGAATATGACAGTCAGTGTTCACTATGTGTCGATTCTTCAAGCGCCTTGACGCCTCCGGGTAGATGTGCGCTATACAAATACTTAAATAAATAAATAAATAAATAGAAATATAATGCTCAGCCATCCAACATAAGACCATGTCAAATTGAATCCTGATAAGTTCTAACCCGAGAAACACAGGGATACCAAATATTATAGATGACATAGCCCATTATATATGGTATCCCCTAAAGGAACCGGAAGTAAAAGGTTGCGGAATGATGTATAAAATGTGAAAAGGTACTGTAGTCTGCTACAAGTCATCAGACGGCAGCCACCCCGTTTAAAGACTCGCAGGGGAGGATCAAATCAACAATTGATTATATATTTGTGTGCTGTACCTTGTATGGCCAGGTGAAGGATTTTCAAAAGCCATTTATCCAGAGCAGTGATCACTTGCCACTGGCTATCGCCATCGCACTACAAACGGTCAGGCCACAGCCCACCGCCCTCTTGGGCAAAACAAACGGGGAAGAATTATATGTTCTACCACGGAGAATAAAGTGGAACAAAATAGATACATCAGCCCTAAGCGGGTGGAAAAGCGATTGGCCGAGAATAGCAGAGGAATTCTCAAGAGGTAATATCACCGAGAACTGGATTAAATTAGCAGCCAAGGTATACTCCCTTCTGATGGGAAAACAAGGAAGGCATCTATCATAATCCAGAGTAAGCCCTTGCAAAAAACAAACACAGTGCATAAAAGTAGAGCAAAGTAAGAGGCAACTTAGAACAGCTACACGCACCCATAAGCAAGAGGGAAAAAAGGAAACATACCAGAATCTCTTGCTAGCCAGGAAAACGCACAGGAGAAATATATGGGATCATAAAAGAAAACTACAAGACGCAGAATGGCTCCACGTTTTTACTTTGCTGACTCCGAGCAAACAAGCGGAGTTCTGGTCATATATCAACCGGCTTTCAGGGTGCGGACACGACCGACGGAATGTGGTTGCTAGCGACATATGGATAACGCACGTAACCAAATTATACCATGGAGCCCCTAATTTATCAACACCTGGTCCGCAAAAGCCCCCTATATCAGCTGGCTCCCCTGACAAACATCCAGCACTAACAGAAGACACACTCGGGCCCCGGAGAGAGGGGAGATCGGCAAATTCTGAGGGTACGTCTGAGCCATTGATCTTGGGAAACCGTGTGACTGCAACCCTCGAGGAGACGTTTGAGCCATTGATCACAGAAAACCGTGTGAGGGCAATCTTAAAAAACATAAGAAAAGATGGGGCCCCCGGCACCAATGGCCTACCAGGCCACCTCTTCAAAGAAGACTGCGACCATTGGGGATCGGTACTCACACCACTCTACCAGCATTGTCTGATGAACACCACAGTTCTGGAGAGTTGGAAAGGCTCTATATTGCAACGCATCCACAAAAAGGGAGATCACGGGGACCCTGCGAATTACAGGCTCATTGCCCTCCTGGATATCGAGGCAAAAGGCTATGCCAGCCTTCTTCTACAGGACCTGCAGGACTGGGCTAATGAAAAGGAAATTTTACCTGCGTATCAATCCGGATTCAGACCAGGAGCATCCACTACGGACAACATATTAGCTCTCTCATATCTGATAGAACAGTCCACGCAGAAAAAGGCGCTTCCCCTCTTCGCGTGTTTCGTGGACTATACTGCGGCTTTTGATGGCGTAAATCGGAGTCTGTTGTGGCGTAAACTGCAAGACTGGGGGATTCCGGCGAGCCTGCTGAAAGCAATAGTCAGCCTTTATACTGGAACTTGGGTACGGGTAAAAATCACGATGAATTCTGCCACCAGAAAGATTCCAACAGTTAGAGGGCTAAAGCAAGGCTGTGTATTGGCCCCTTTGCTCTTCAACTTATATACGGCAGACCTCGGAAAAAAGATATTTAAAGCGAATCTCTTACCCCCTAAAATAGGCTCAAACAGATTACCTCTAGTCCAGTACGCAGACGATATGGTGTTATTAGATCACACTAAAGTGGGTATGCAAGGATTATTAGATGCTTTAAACATCTACAACAACAATAATGAACTTCAAGCAAATGCAGGAAAGACAAAGGTAGTTATATTTGGAAAATACACCAACAAACTTAAACAACAATGGAGATTGGGTAATTTAAACATACTAACAGTGACCAAATACAACTACCTGGGAATATGGCTGATGAGCAATGGGAAGCCAACAGCGCAAATTGCGGCCGTGGAAACAAAAGCTAAAGCAGTGACGTTTGCCCTGTGCAAACTGCATTCCAAGCTATGCAGCCCATCGACGAAACCAATCAGAAAGGTCATAAACGCCAAAATGCGACCATCAATCACTTATGGCCAGATAGCATTTCCAGCGGCTTTCACCAACACTATGGAGCAGCTCAACTGTCGCGCCTTTAAGCGTATATTTCAGATCCCCGCCTATGCCCGAAACTCTTTGGTGCGATTGGAATTTGGACTGAATAGACAGAGCTACGACCACTGGGCTTCCATGGTCCGGTTTTATCGCGGGGTGTGCGCTGCACCTCCGCATACAATGAAGGCAATTTTAAAGTTAATCTTTATGGAAGGAAACAACTCATGGAGCAAAGGCCTGCACACAGCTTGCTCCGAATTGCGCCTCGATAAGTCTAAATTAACGGACTTCATTCATCAGCCTGGTATCCTAAAATCCATATTGAAAAAACAAGTAAGACTTTTATCAAAAGAAGACGATATGAAGGAATGATCGCTTCCAGTAGTAATATTAGGATACTTGCAAGCTCTTATGAAGATCAATCATGGCAGCCATATCTTGACGCTCCATTAAATAAATCGATTTTGAAGCAAATCTTTATAGCAAGACTTATGGTTCTGCCCATTAAGGATATTAATAGGCGCTGGAATACCTTAGCGGAAAAAACAACTTGCAGACTTTGTCATCAATATGAGGAATCTCTGGTCCATATAATTTGCACATGTCAATGTTTATCATTTGCACGACGCACTTTATTGAAACCTCTCTTTTCAAATATGGAGTGAGGACCTGCGCTGAAGCTATGAAACTCCTTTTTAATTTGGAAATTGCAATGGATTTGGCACGGTTCGCTAAGTTTGTACACAAGGTCAAGGAACTCTTAAGAAAAGAAGTATAGATCTTAATCGTTTTAAATGAATTCACTTAGTAGGAAGTACTTGTGTTTTACCTAGGATTGTATATTGTGTATTTTACTGAAATGGTACTGTGCTGTCCACTTAGCTTTGGTATCGCATATGCTAATACCTTTAATATCATGAACGCATTTCTAATTTAAGCGGTCCACTAGACTTGCACAAAACCACTATATAATAGGAAGGATTCATTAGTATTGAACTGTTTCATTGGTTCTATACTATCTCATCGTTTTTATTCTGTTTTAAGCTTAATTCATAAAAAATATTTTATTTAGCGAATATAAATAAGACATTAATTAACTAGGCATGCATTTGTACGAAATAGGCAAGTTTTGGTGAGATTTTATTGGAACTTTTGTAACAATTTTTGTTAATTGATACAATAAAAAATTATTCATTATTCATTCTGTAGTCTGCTATCAAATAAATGTCCACCTCAACTGGTCAATGGCTGAATGGTAGCCCATGAAATGTAGGGGATACGAGATATTACAGCAATGCGTGAGCCATAATATTTGGTATCCCCATAGTAACCGAAGTTGGAAAGGAAAAGGAAGGGTGCTATTTGGCATAGAAATACTGTTCTCACCCATCCAACATAGAACCATGTCAAATTGAATCCTGGTAAGTTCTAACCCGAGAAACACAGGGGATTCCAAATATTATAGATGGCATAGCCCATTATATATGGTATCCCCTAAAGGAACCAGAAGTAAAATGTTGTGGAATGATGTATAAAATGTGAAAAGCTACTGTCGTCTGCTATTAAATAAATGTCCCCCTCAACTGGTCAATGACTGAATGGTAGCCCATTAAATGTAGGGGATACGAGATATTACAGCAATGCATGCGCCATAATATTTGGTATCCCCATAGTAACCGATGTTGAAAAGTAAAAGGAAGGATGCTATTTGGCATAGAAATACTGTGCTCACCCATCCAACATAAGACCATGTCAAATTGAATCCTGATAAGTTCTAACCCGAGAAACACAGGGGATTCCAAATATTATAGATGGCATAGCCCATTATATATGGTATCCCCTGAAAGAACCGGATGTAAAATGTTGTGGAATGATGAATAAAATGTGAAAAGCTACTGTAGTCTTCTATCAAATAAATGTCAACTTCACCTTTTCAGTGGCAGAATGGTAGCCCATGAAATGTAGGGGATACGAGATATTACGGCAATGCGTGAGCCATAATGTTTGGTATCCCCATAGTAACCGATGTTGGAAAGCAAAAGGAAGGGTGGTAGTTGGCATAGAAATACTGTGCTCACCCGTTGAACATATGACTATATCAAATTGAATCCTGGTAAGTTCTAACCAGAGAAACACAGGGGATACCAAATATTATAGACGGTAAAGGCCAATATATTTGGTATCCCCTAAGAAAACCGGTTGTAAAATCTTGTGGAATGATGTAAAAAATGTGAAAATCTACTGTAGTCTGCTAACAAATAAAAGGCAACTTCAACTGGTGAATGTCTAAAGGGTAACCCATTAAACATAGGGGATACAAGATATTACAGTAATACCTGAGCCATAATATTTGGCATCCCCATTGTAAACGATGTTGAAAAGCAAAAGGAAGGGTGCTATTTGCCGAAGAAATACTTTGCTCACTCATCCAACATAGAACCATGTCAAATTGAATCCTGTTAAGTTCTAACCCAAGAAACAAAGGGGATACCAAATATTATAGATGGCATAGCCCATTATATATGGTATCCCCTAAAGGAACCGGAAGTAAAATGTTGCGGAATGATGTATAAAATGTGAAAAGCTACTGTAGTCTGCTATCAAATAAATGTCCACCTCAACTGGTCAATGGCTGAATTGTAGCCCATGAAATGTAGGGGATACGAGATATTACAGCAATGCATGAGCCATAATATTTGGTATCCCCATAGTAACCGATGTTGAAAAGCAAAAGGAAGGGTGCTATTTGGCATAGAAATACTGTGCTCACCCATCCAACATAAGACCATGTCAAATTGAATCCTGGTAAGTTCTAACCCGAGAAACACAGGGGATACCAAATATTATAGATGGCATAGACCATTATATATGGTTCCCCTAAAGGAACCAGAAGTAAAATGTTGTGGAATGATGTATAAAATGTGAAAAGCTACTGTGGTCTGCTATCAAATAAATGTCCACCTCAACAGGTCAATGGCTGAATGGTAGCCCATGAAATGTAGGGGATACGAGATATTACAGCAATGCGGGCGCCATAATATTTGGTATCCCCATAGTAACCGATGTTGAAAAGCAAAACGAAGGATGCTATTTGGCATAGAAATACTGTGCTCACCCATCCAACATAAGACCATGCCAAATTGAATCCTGATAAGTTCTAACCCGAGAAACACAGGGGATTCCAAATATTATAGATGGCATAGCCCATTATATATGGTATCCCCTGAAGGAAACGGATGTAAAATATTGTGGAATGATGAAAAAATGTGAAAGGTTACTGTAGTCTGCTATCAAGTAAAAGGGACCTTCAAGTGGTCAATGGCTAAAGGGTAACCCATGAAACATAGGGGATACGAGATATTACAGCAATGCGTGAGCCATAATATTTGGTATCCCCATAGTAAACGATATTGGAAAGCAAAAGAAAGGCCGCTATTTGGCATACAAGTACTGTGCTCACCCATCCAACATAAGACTATGTCAAATTGAATCCTGGTAAGTTCTAACCCAAGAAACACAGGGGATACCAACTATTATAGCCGGTATAGGCCATTATATATGGTATCCCCTAAGGGAATCGGAGGTACAATCTTGTGGAGTGATGAAAAAATGTGAAAGGTTACTGTAGTCTGCTATCAAGTAAAAGGCAACTTCAAGTGGGCAATGGCTAAAGGGTAACCCATGAAACGTAGGGGATATGAGATATTACAGCAATGCGTGAGCCATAATATTTGGTATCCCCATAGTAAACGATGATGGAAAGCAAAAGGAAGGGTTATATTCAGCATAGAAACACTGTGCTCACCCATCCAACATAAGACCATGTCAAATTGAATCCCGGTAAGTTCTAACCCAAGAACCAAAGGAGATACCAAATATTATAGGCGGTATAGGCTTTTATATATGGTATCCCCTAAGGGAACCGGACGTACAATCTTGTGGAATGATGTAAAAAATGCGAAAAGATACTGTAGTCTGCTATCAAATAAAGACAACTTCAAGTGGCCAATGGCTAAAGGGTAACCCATGTAACGTAGGGGATACGAGATATTACAGCATTGCGTGAGCCATAATATTTGGTATCCCCATAGTAAACGATATTGGAAAGCAAAAGAAAGGCCGCTATTTGGCATACAAGTACTGTGCTCACCCATCCAACATAAGACTATGTCAAATTGAATCCTGGTAAGTTCTAACCCAAAAAAACACAGGGGATACCAAATATTATAGCCGGTATAGGCCATTATATATGGTATCCCCTAAGGGAACCAGAGGTAAAATCTTGTGGAGTGATGAAAAAATGTGAAAGGTTACTGTACTCTGCTATCAAGTAAAAGGCAACTTCAAGTGGTCAATGGCTAAAGGGTAACCCATGAAACGTAGGGGATACGAGATATTACAGCAATGCGTGAGCCATAATATTTGGTATCCCATAGTAAACGATGATGAAAAGCAAAAGGAAAGGTTATATTCAGCAAAGAAAGACTGTGCTCACCCATCCAACATAAGACCATGTCAAATTGAAGCCCGGTAAGTTCTAACCCAAGAACCAAAGGGGATACCAAATATTATAGGCGGTATAGGCCATTATATATGGTATCCCCTAAGGGAACCGGACGCACAATCTTGTGGAATGATGTAAAAAATGTGAAAATATACTGTAGTCTGCTGTCAAATAAAAGACAACTTCAAGTGGCCAATGGCTAAAGGGTAACCCATGTAACGTAGGGGATACGAGATATTACAGCAATGCATGAGCCATTATATTTGGTATCCCCATAGTAAACAAAATTGGAAAGCAAAAGGAAGACCGCTATTTTGCATAAGTGCTGTGCTCATCCATCCAACATAAGACTATGTCAAATTGAATCCTGGTTAGTTCTAACCCAAGAAACACAGGGGATACCAAATATTATAGCCGGTATAGGCCATTATATATGGTATCCCCTAAGGGAACCAGACGTACAATCTTGTGGAATGATGAAAAAATGTGAAAGGTTTCTGTAGTCTGCTATCAAGTAAACGGCAACTTGAAGTGGTCAATGGCTAAAGGGTAACCCATGAAACGTAGGGGATACAAGATATTACAGCAATGTGTGAGCCATAATATTTGGTATTCCCATAGTAAACGATGATAGAAAGCAAAAGGAAGGGTTATATTCAGCATAGAAACACTGTGCTCACCCATCCAACATAAGACCATGTCAAATTGAATCCTGGTAAGTTCTAATCCAAGAAACAAAGGGGATACCAGATATTATAGGCGATATAGGCCATTATATATGGTGTCCCCTAAGGGAACTGGATGTACAATCTTGTGGAATGATGTAAATAAAATGTGAAAAGATACAGTAGTCTGCTATCAAATAAAAGACAACTTCAAGTGGCCAATGGCTAAAGGGTAACCCATGTAACGTAGGGGATACGAGATATTACAGCAATGCGTAAGCCATAAAATTTGGTATCCCCATAGTAAACGATATTGGAAAGCAAAAGAAAGGCCAATATTTGGCATACAAGTACTGTGCTCACCCATCCACCATAAGATTATGTCAAATTGAATCCTGGTAAGTTCTAACCCAAGAAAAACATGGGATAGCAAATATTATAGCCGGTATAGGCAATTATATATGGTATCCCCTAAGGGAACCGGAGGTACAATCTTGTGGAGTGATGAAAAAATATGAAAGGTTACTGTAGTCTGCTATCAAGTAAAAGGCAACTTCAAGTGGTCAATGGCTAAAGGGCAACCCATGAAACGTAGGGGATACGAGATATTACAGCAATGCGTGAGCCATAATATTTGGTATCCCCATAGTAAACGATGATGGAAAGCAAAAGGAAGGGTTATATTCAGCATATAAACACTGTGCTCACCCATCCAACATAAGACCATGTCAAATTGAATCCCGGTAAGTTCTAACCCAAGAAACAAAGGGGATACCAAATATTATAGCCGTTATAGGCCATTATATTTGGTAGCCCTTAAACGAACCGGTTGTAAAATCTTGTGGAATGATGTAAAAAATGTGAAAGGTTACTGTAGTCTGCTATCAAACAAAAGGCAACTTCAAGTGGTCAATGGCTAAAGGGTAACCCATGAAACGTAGGGGATACAAGATATTACAGCAATGCGTGAGCCATAATATTTGGTATCCCCATTGTAAACGATGATGGAAAGCAAAAGGAAGGGTGATATTTTCCATAGAAATACTGTGCTAATCCATCCAACATAAGACCATGTCAAATTGAATACTGGTAAGTTCTAACCCCAGAATCACAGGGGATACCTGCTATTATAGCCGGTATAGGCCATTATATATGGTATCCCCTAAGGGAACCAGAGGTACAATCTTGAGGAATCGAGTAAAAAATGTGAAAAGTTACTGTAGTCTGCTATCAAGTAAAACCCAACTTCAAGTGGTCAATGGCTAAAGGGTAACCCATGAAACTAGGGGAATACGAGATATTACAGCAATGCGTGAGCCATAATATTTGGTATCCCCATTGTAAGCGATGTTGGAAAGCAAAAGAAAGGATGCTATTTGCCATGGGAATACTGTGCTAATCCATCCAACATAAGACTATGTGAAATTGAATACTGGTAATTTCTAACCCCAGAAACACAGGGGATACCAGATATTATAGCCGATATAGGCCATTATATGGGGTATCTCTTAAGGGTACCGGCTGTAAAACCTTGTGGGATTTATGTACAAAATCTGAAAAGATACTGTAATCTGCTATATAATAAAAGGTAACTTCAACTGGTGAATGGCTAAAGGGTAACCTATGAAACATAGGGGATACGAGATATTACAGCAATGTGTGAGCCATAATATTTGGTATCCCCATAGTAAATGATGTTGGAAAGCAAAAGGAAGGGTTATAATCAGCATAGAAATACTGTGCTCACCCATCCAACATAAGACCATGTCAAATTGAATCCTGGTAAATTCTAAACCAAGAAACAACGGGGATACCAGATAATATAGCCGGTTTAGGCCATTATATTTGGTATCCCTTACGGGAACTGGATGTAAAATCTCGTTGAATGATGTAAAAAATGTGAAAAGTTACTGTAGTCTGCTATCAAATAAAAGGCAACTTCAAGTGGTCAACGGATAAAGGGTAACCCATGAAACGTAGGGGATACAAGATATTACAGCAATGCGAGAGCCATTTTATTTGGTATGACTTTATAAACGATGTTGGAAAGTAAAAGGAAGGGAGCTACTTGCCATAGAAATACTGTGCTCATCCATCCAACATAAGACCATGTCAAATTGAATACTGGTAAGTTCTAACCACAGAAATACAGGGGATACCAGATATTAGAGCCGGTATAGGCCATTATATATGGTATCCCCAATGGGAACTAGATGTAAAATCTTGAGGAATGATGTACAAAATGTGAAACGTTACTGCAGTCTGCTATCAAGTAAAACGCAACTTCAAGTGGTCAATGGCTACAGGGTAACCCATGAAACCTAGGGGATACGAGATATTACAGCAATGCGTGAGCCATAATATTTGGTATCCTCATTGTAAGCGATGTTGGAAAGCAAAAGGAAGCGTACTATTTGCCATGGGAATACTGTGCTCATCCATCCAACATAAGACTATGTTAAAATGAATACTGGTAAGTTCTAACCCAAGAAACACAGGGGATACCAAATATTATAGCCGGTATAGGCCATTATATATGGTATCCCCTAAGGGAACCGGATGTAAAATCTGGTGGAATAATGTAAAAAACTGTGAAAAGTTACTGTAGTCTGCTATCAAATAAAAGGCAACTTCAAGTGGTGAATGGCTAAAGGGTAGCCCATGAAACGTAGGGGATACAAAATATCACAGCAATGTGTGAGCCATAATATTTAGTATCCCCTAAGGGAACCGGATGTAAAATCTTGTGGAATGATGTAAAAAATCTGAAAAGATACTGTAGTCTGCTATCAAATAAAAGACAACTTCAAGTGGTCAATGGCTAAAGCGCAACTCATGAAACGTAGGGGATAAGAGATATTACAGCAAAGCGTGAGCCATAATAGTTAGTATCCCCATAGTAAACGATGTTGGAAAGCAAAAGGAAGGTCGCTATTTAGCATAGAAATACTGTGCTCACCCATCCAACATAAGACCATGTCAATTTGAATACTGGTAAGCAGAAACACAGGGAATACCAGATAGTATAGCCGGTATAGGCCATTATATACGGTATCCCCTAAGGGAACCAGATGTAAAATCTTGTGGGATTAATGTAAAAAATCTGAAAAGATACTGTAATCTGCTATAAAATAAAAGGTAGTACAAACAAAGCACTGCCAATGAGGCCGGGGGACCATAGCGCTGCGTGGTCTGAGAGGTGCCGACAGCCCCACTCACTCTATGCCTGCAGGGGAGCACACAACGTGCTGTAACACAAAAACATCATTTTGCCCACCAGTTGCTGGGTCACTGGCCAATCATCATCCAATCACTGACTTTGTGGAATTGAGTTAACTGTCACTGACGGTGCCGTGCAGGTGGCGCCAGTTTTTGAAATACACCAGGGCAAGTCGCCGCCCCCTGGATTCATCATCACTCTCAGTCTGAGCAAGGGGCAGTGCACTGCAGGGTAGTCTCAGGGTGATTACTACTCTCCAGAGAGGATGTAATTGTAAGAGTCTGTTTCACAGACTTAGCTATGGCCTGTCACATGGCTGGGTTCCTGAGGCTCAGCTTTATTTTGCACTGCAGCCAGAGCCTGAGGCTGCCCTATGCTGTGTGATGACAGTTTGTGTTCATTATTGGTAGTGAAGAAACTCAAACTTGAAGGTGGCACTGTATAATGCAAGCTCACTGGCAGCACAGTTTGCACAGCACTGCCAGCAGGCAGCCCGCTGCTCCCGCTTTTGCAATGGTCTGATCCTATTGGCAGTTTCTTATGCCTAGTAGTGCCTCTGTGATAGGAGGCGCTATAAATGCATGACTAAGCATTTTAGTGTGGTGAAGAGGACTTCCATGCTAAACTGCATTTGTCTAACCATTGTTGCATGATACTTGGCAGAGCTGTACCTCCAGCCTGAAAAAAACAAAAAAGTGCTTTAATTCCCACACCCTCTATTGTCCATGTTGCCCCCAACACCCATTCCTTCCCTCCCTCCTTGTATCCCCTGCCTTCCCTCCTACCCCGCCAGCAATTTAAAAAAAGGGTTACGACCATATCATATCTCCTTTTTAGGTCAAGCCTAGAGTCAGAGTGCATGCGCTGCTCTGCGAGGCAGGATGTATCTACAATATGGGCTTTAACCAAGCCCATCGATTGCCATTCGTTCATTTTTGTGCCTTTCAGAAATGCTGCCTTTTTATTGATGCATTGCTTGTAATTGTCCCTCCTTTGGGTGCTTGGTTCACGCCCAGGGGATTTCACTAATTGTTCCTTCGGATTGGCTATCACACGTTCATGGTTCCTCCTGGTTGGCCATCGCAACGCGCGCTTCCGCTGCTCTTTTCAACTTGATCAGCACAGCATGCAGTACTTTATCCATTCATCTGTGTGGCACATCGAGCATCAACTTTAAGCATGGACTCATTTGCACTTTAAACTGCATGCTTCAAACAGACGGACATCTTGACTGCTGCGTGTTTCTCTGTGTATGTATGTTTCTGCTCAAGTGAGCGTTATTGCAGTGGGGGGGATCTGCCAATGTGGTCTTATGTTTACACCTGAAAGACTGTTCACCAGAAGCTCAAAAGACAAATAGAAATGTTACTCAAGAGATTTAGACTGAGCGCGCTCGATGCCTCGTTTGCTTGTGAGTATATACTGCTTCTAGAGAAGTGATCCAGTACGTCGTTTCAGAGCTGTAACTATTAACGCACATGATCCCTTGTTTCTCCAAGCTATAGTGCGGAGTTTTTGGAAAATTTGTGAAACCCCTCCATATAAGATGCATTGTGTAGTTCACCTTAAAGTGCTTTGCAGGCCTCTCTCCCCTTCAAAAATTCTCCAAGGGAAACAGTGGGTACCAGAGAAAGCTAATCAGGGCTGTTGCATGGATTTTTGCCACCCTTGGCAAAGTGACATTTTGCGCCTCTTCACTCCCTGTAGTCTTTGCTAATTTTATGATAATGCTGATGGTCTTCTGCTCCTCTAGACTTAAGGCAGCGGCCTGCTCTTGCCTTGTTTTTTAAACTGACTCTGGAAGATGAGAGCTTTTTCACACTGAGCCCCAATTCCATAGCGTGCCCTCCACTGTGGCTGCGATCTGTCCGCAGTAGTGGTGATGTGACTCTTGACTCCGTCTGTTGTCAGGCAGGCGTCCCCCCTTCCCACATGTGCTTTCTGTTACCATTGTGACTCACAATCTGTTTTCTGCACTGTTGCCTGATAGCCATGTGAGCAAAAAAAATCCGCACATTTCTTCTCTGTTTTATTTTGCGAATAGAAGAGGACAGGTGGTATCTAAAGCAGATTACCTGCTAGGTGTATTCGTTGGCCTTACCATCAAATAAGAACCTGGTTATTTTTACAGTGCTTGCAAGTGTTTACCGTTTATAGCGCTGTAAATAACAAGTGGTCATCATTGCCCAACTCACTTAGCTGATTTTAGAACTATAAAACAGACGGTTGGCCCTGCCACTATCAAACTTGTGACTAGGAGGTTTATAACAATAATGATGATGATAAATAGTTTTTTATAGTATGTAACGCCAGAGGTTTGCAGTTGTAGGCACTGTAATAACACATGTTACCCAATTTAATGCTACTCATTTTATCTATGTTAGATGGATGCAAGGCTGAACTGGCCCTGCTGGAATTCAACCTGGCTGGTTGCACAGTAATAACAGCAGGGAACACATAACCTACTGAGCAGACCAGCTGACTAGGGATCATTGTGCAGAAAAACTAGAATCCTGCTTAAATAAGACTACTTCTTAGGAAGTACAATAATAATAAAATTGCCATTCTTCTGAGCCTTTGGGAAGAAAGTGGGATTCATTGTTTTTGGAAGTTTATCTAAGTCACCAGTGGCAAACGACCATCCCAAACACACCAGCTAAAAACACATGAAGCAATCACATTGGTGTTGAGGCAGGCCAGGCACGGGCCAGCATCATTATAAAAGAAACAAGACTGCCCCAAGCGAGATCCAACCACCATCTCACGTCTCATAAGGTAAGCAAGGCAACAACAGCTCGAAAATGCAGCGAGGAAAAGGTCAGGAATACCAGTAACCCAGCTCTGCACTGTCAGAAGCAATGATACGGGTGTCTTCCCTCTTTTATCTGGCATAAATGTTTATGCTTGTTTTTTTACCTCACTCAAGCTTTTGGCATTTGATAAGTTTACAGTTTTACAAGCAACCCGCTCGTTGACTACTGAGCAGTGAATTCAAAATCCTGTGAACCACATACACATCTATGGGTGCATGGTTTGGAGCACCAGAATCAGAACTCCCCTGACAAATGTGCCAAGCTAAGGTTAGATGAATATGGTGCATGCCCCCCCACAGATGTGCATAGCCCTAGCACCATTTGCAACCAAAACAGCGCCCCACATTGTTCAAGCCCCCCCCCCCCAAATTATTCAACACAAATGTCACTGGGGATTCACTCTGCATGTTTTCATTAAGATATTTGGACAAGTCTTTGCACATAATAAGGTTTTGTAAATTTGTGCGCAATGAAAGGCCGCCTTTCTTCGTAATTATGTTTCATAATTTTAAAACTTTGGAACACAATCCACACAAATACACTCCACACCATGCAACATAATTCCAATCAGCATAATTTCACCCAATGCTGCACACTTCCAAGCCACACAATTCAACTCTACCATTTTCCTTCCACACCACACAATTCGGCAACAAACCACATATTTCAACACAACAACACAAGTACAGAACACACCAAATACATCTAAACTACACCATATAATTCCATATCACGCCACAAAATTCAACAGCACATCACATAATTAAAATCTCTATGACACACAAGTACACTCCACATAATTCCAGTACACTCAACTCAATATCACATAATTACTATCCACATATTTTAACTGCACACCATTCCACATAATTCCACTTAACAAATCCACTCCACACCACACAATTCCACAACTAATAATTCCAATCCAACCCACATAATTCCACTCCACAGCACATATATCCACTCCACACCAATTAAAAACACATGGGTAAAAGACATTGTCATTTACAGCGCCAATACCTCTAACTCTCACAAATTTGAGACCAATTTGCATTGTAAATGCTTGTTTTACTTTCATTCATGCAGCACTCCAGCCCTGCTGCTACACAACATTACTTAAAAACATAGACAAATAACTCTCTAATAGGCAAAACATATTGCCAATGATTGTTTTAACTGGCACAGAAATATAATGCAGGCTGGTGATATGCCAGTAAGGTGGCAGCCTTATAATTGTATGTATATAATGATACAATCACTGTTGTTGTACTTACAGTGTCAGTTATATGTTTTGAAAAGTTTTGTAAATTGTTCATTGTATATAACAGACTAAATCTTTGCTCAGTAACACTGAAACTAGTGACAACAGGATACAGCAGACGGAGTCAGTATCACTACTCCAAGGCAATGGCCCCCATACTTTAACCCACAGCACTAGATTCAGTGCTAAGAAGTGCAGGTTAGCCTCAAATCGTTCTTTGAACATACCCAAAGCTGGTAACAATAACCCCATAGTAGCAAACCAGCTAAAATCTAGCCCATTGTCCATCCCTCACACACCTCGGGCGAATACATCTAATACTCTGCAAAGCAAGGGTTTCTCGGATGCAGCTTCTGGCGGTCAGAACTTCAGTAGGTTAGATCACTATACTATTTCCGATCTATCCTTATAGTGGAAGGAAAAATTATCTGAAGATACTGTAAATAGCCACATTCAAGCGGAACTAAATTCATCTAGCGTTCAGATCTCCATGACTACAGACAAGCTGCAATTTCCACTTCTCTCCTCTTCCCCCACGAACTGAGCTAGAATCGCTCAATGCCCAGATGGATAGGATAGCAATAGACATGCAAAACGCCATCAGAAACATGAAGAATATTTTACTTATCTCAGAAAACTATCTCTCTAAAATCATCCAGATTCAAAAATCAGTACACTCACTACACAACAAACTTGACAGGATTAACACGACCCCATTGCCTCTGTCAAATAGGATTCTTCGTCCTCGCAAAATCCTTAGTTATCTGACAGACTCCGAAACACAATCCTTAATGCTATCATATGAGTTGTCACCCAGTCCCACCCCTAAGAGAAATGATCAACAAATTAGAGCAGTTCCGATCAATGTAAACAGAATAGCATAGGTGAATCCTAGAAAGCTAAATGCTAACAACCTGAAAGAAATAACATTAATACCTTTAAGGCAAGATTCGATTCTAAATACCCCTCTGAAACGCTTATGTCTTACTACTGAATTGCCGATCAGCTATGAAACATGCAGCGGACATTGCCGACCTAATCCTGAACCGGGGTAATGATGTAGCTATTCTAACAGAAACGTGGCTCAATAATGCATCGTCCCCATGCCTAGACCTATTGGTTCCACCAAACTACAATATTGTGAGATTAGACAGGCTAAACAAAACAGGTGGAGGAGTGGCCTGTATACACAGATCAAGCATCTCAATCTCTAAAGCCCACTCCGACCCTCTTGAGTCCTGTGAATACCTGGGGCTCTCTCTATGTCTCTCAGATAACCAACACTTTAAACTACACACTTTCTACCACCCCCCAGGTAAAAACGCAATGTTCATAGACCAACTTATGGAAATTATCACAGCAAATTCTGATCCATACTCCAACAATATCTTTCTAGGGGACTTCAATCTACATTGGAATGACCTCATAGATAATCAGGTCAATATTTTAAAAAACTTTCTAGCAGACCATTCTCTAGTGCAGACATATGGTCTTCCAACTCACTCAAAAGGCGCTACATTAGACTGGATCATCGCCAAAAAAAATTAGGTAGATTCAATCGATATTGTACCCTGCGACTGGTCGGATCACCACATCATCACCTTCCAAATAACATCCTTTAAGAAGAAAAGAGCCACACAAGCAGTCAAGCCTAAGCAATGGGTAAGAGATACTAAAGGCCTAAACATGGAGTTGCTAACAGCAAGTTGCGAGAACGAACTTCAACCTCCTCCTGGAGTGGTGGACTTCAGCGAGCTTACGGATCATTACAACAGTACAATGTCTAAAATATTCAATAACATAGCCCCTTTAAAACTCAAAAGAATTCAAGTCAAAGATAAAAACCCATGGTTCAACGGTTCTCTGAATGAAGAAAGACGGATACTCAGAATCACAGAAAGGAAATGGAGACAGCTCCCATCATCAATCAATCAATCAATCGGGGTTTGTAAAGCGCGCTAATCACCCGTGAGGGTCTCAAGGCGCTGGGGGGGGGGGCGGCTCCGGATCAGTCGAAGAGCCAGGTCTTGAGGTCCTTCCTGAATGTGTGCAGGGTCGGGGAGCATCTGATGTTCACAGGGAGCTCGTTCCAGGTTTTGGCTGCGAAGTAGGTGAAAGCTCTTCCGCCGGTACTGTTTCTGCGGATGCGGGGGACCTCTGCCAGGGCGAGGTCGGCGGAGCGGAGGTTCCTCTTGGGTACGTGGAAGGATATTCGCTCGTTGAGGTATTTGGGTCCGATGTTGTGGAGGGATTTGTAGGCGTGGGTGAGGAGTTTGAAGGTAACCCTCTTCTCGAAGGGGAGCCAGTGGAGGTCTCATAGGTGTTGGGTCATGTGCTCATGGCGCGGTGTCCCGAGGACGAGTCTGGCTGCTGCGTTCTGGATGGTCTGGAGCCTGTGCAGAAGAATCTTGTTGATTCCGGCGTAGAGGGCATTGCCGTAGTCCAGCCTGCTAGTGATGAGTGCGTGGGTGACGGTCCTTCTGCAGTCTGGGGGGATCCACTTGAAGGTCTTCCGGAGGATGCAAAGGCAGTTGAAACTAGTGGAGGCACACAGCGTTGATCTGGCGGTTCATGGAGAGGGAGCAGTCAAGGATGATGCCGAGGTTCCGAGCGTGGTCTGTAGGGGTAGGTGGGCTCCTGAGGGCAGAGGGCCACCCGGAATTGTCCCAGGCGGAGGTGCAGGGCCCGAGGATGAGGACCTCGGTCTTCTCTGAGTTTAGCTTCAGGCAGCTGTCCTTCATACCTTCCTGGAAACAGAGTCTGGTGTCCTCGGGATTCTTCGTAAGCGAGAGGATGAGCTGGGTGTCGTCGGCGTAGGATACGATGCTGAGCCCATGCTGTCTGACGATGGCGGTGAGGGGGGCCATGTAGATGTTGAAGAGCGTGGGGCTGAGTGATGATCCCTGGGGTACTCCGCAGTTGATTTCAGTGGGTTTGGAGAGGAAGGGAGGGAGTCGGATCCTCTGGGTTCTGCCGAAGAGGAAGGATTGGATCCAGTCGAGGGCGGCTCCTTGTATTCCCGCGTTGTGCAGTCTGGCTGTGAGAGTGCGATGAGACACGGTGTCGAAGGCTGCGGAGAGGTTTAGAAGGATGAGGGCCGCGGTGTGTCCCTGGTCGAGTAGCGTGCGGATGTCGTCAGTGGTGGCGAGGAGGGCGGTCTCGGTGCTGTGGTTGCCGCGGAATCCAGACTGGGAGGCATCTAGGATGGAGTTCTCTTCTATGAAGGCGTCAGCTGGGCATTTACGAGTCTCTCAGTGACTTTGGCCGCAAAGGGGAGCAGAGAGATGGGCCGGTAGTTTTTCAGGTCCGTTGGGTCGGCCGATGGTTTCTTGAGGAGGGGTTTTACCTCCGCCCATTTCCAGTCGTCTGGGCAGATGCCTGATCTGAGGGAGGCGTTGATGGTGCGTCCTAGTTTGGGTGCGATGACGGTGGCGGCTCTGTGGAAGATGTGCGGTGGGCAGGGGTCCGTTGGGGCTCCTGAGTGGGTTTTCTTCATGGTCGCTGTGATGAGTTCAACGGTAGCGGGATCCCAGGACGGGATGGTCGGCTTATCGGCGGCGGTGGGTAGGGGGGTGGTGCTCATTGTTGGTTCGCTGAAGTTGTCGTAGAGAGCCTTGATCTTGAGATGGAAGTAGGAGCTGAGCTTGTCGCAGAGTTCCTGGGAAGGTGTGACGTCCGTGGCTTCGCAGGTGGGTTTTGCGAACTGCTGTATGACGTTGAACAGTTCCTTGGTGTTGGTCACATTGGTCTGGATTTTGTCTCTTATGAAGGTCCGTTTGGTGTCTCTTATGCGCTGGTGGTATTCCTTTAGGGCGCTCTTGTGGTCGTTCCGTGCTTCCGTGGTTTTCAGGTTTCGCCAAGTTTTCTCTAGGCGTCTGCAGGAGCGTCTGGCATCTTGAAGTTCTGTGGTGAACCAGGCGGCTTTCTGCGGGCGTTGTTTGGCGGGGGCGGAGGGGTGCGAGCTTGTCGGCGTAGCTGGAGATCCAGCGGTGAAACTCTCTGGCTGCGGAGTTGGTGTCGGTCGCAGCGATGGGGGGGTATTGACGGAGGGTGGTGTTGAGGTGCTCCTCTGTGACCTTGCTCCAGTTCCGTCGTGGTGGGCGTGGGGCGGGTTTGGGTACCGGGGTGGTGTTGAAGGTGAAATTAACGCAGTGGTGGTCAGTCCAGAGGGGCTGGGTGGTGTGGCAGAAGCGGAAGTTTGTTCCTCCCGCAAAGAAGGGGTCGAGGGTGTGACCCGCTCTGAGGGTCATCCCCTCATCTAAATCAGCTAAGAAAGACTAGGAAAGCCTACAATAAAAGCATACTTCAGTCAAAAAAAGACTTTTTTAGAAATGAACTTGATAATGCTAAGAACAGACCGAGAAAACTCTTCGATCTACTAAAGGATCAGTCGAACAAATTGGCCAAATCCTTTCAACTATCAGCTCAATCGGCTCTGAGCTGTGAAGACTTTTCAGCATTTTTTACTACCAAAGCTAGTTCCATGGAGAATGAACTCAAGGTTACCGCTGATAATCTCGTGACTCAAAATAGCACTCAAGTGAAGCAGCCAACCCAGCCTGCACAAACAGTGCCCAAAAATAAGGCCCATTGGTCAACCTTCAAACTTTATGATCAGGAAGACATTGCTCGAACCTTATTGGCCTTAAAACCGAACAACCATTACTATGATCCTCTTCCCGCAAAATGTTGGCCTATGGTCAACCACATGGTCATCCCTAGCTGGACTAAAATAATTAATGCCTCGCTCTCCCAAGGTTCCTTTCCTGACTGTCTAAAAACAGGCCAGCTCATCCCTCTACTGAAAATACCTACCGAGAATCCATCGGACCCAAACAACTTTAGGCCGGTAACAAACATTCCCTTACTGGCTAAGGTGTTGGAAAAATGTGCTCAACAACAACTGAACCTTCACATCTCTAAATATAAGCTACTAAACGACTGCCAATCAGGGTTTAGACCAGACCACAGCACTGAAACAGCAATTATGCACATAGCTGATGACGCTGTGCTTGCTCTAGACCGTAACGAAACCTGTCTACTAGTCCTCCTCGACCTATCTTCAGCATTTGACACCGTAAATCATGGCAAAATATTAGACCGATTGGAGAATAGGATGGGTTTCTCGGGGACAGTCCTAAAATGGTTTCATTACTTCTTAGAGAACAGATCGCAAAGATTCTTGGTGAACCATAATCTATCCTTTCCATCCCAGAGTCAGATTGGAGTCCCTCAAGGCTCAACGCTATCCCCATCCCTATTCAATCTGTACATTGAGCCACTCACGGAAATACTGCAGCAGGCTAACATCCTTCCACATGTACGCAGATGACACTCAGCTGTATATGAAGATCACATTGCTTGAAGAGATCAAAATAATGAACCTAGCACTACAAAAGACCGTACATTGGCTTTCTAGCAATCATCTTAAACTCAACTCACAGAAAACAGAATTCCTTCTGATCTTCCCCCGTAAATCCTCCACGATGATCAAGGAATTGACCAAACTGATCACAGCGCTAAATGGTACTCCGATTCTAGTTGATTCTACCAAGTCTCTTGGAATCACGCTGTTTAAGGATTTAAACATGAGAGCTCACATCAACACTATGGCAAAAAACGCCCGATTCCATTTGAGCTATCTCAGAAAATTGAAACCGTTCATTGATGCTGCTGACTCGAAAACGGCTGTCCAAGCTTTGGTTATCTCAAGGATTGAGTATGGTTGCACAACTCTAGCTGGGCTTCCTAAGATTTCAACAGCCCCACTAAAAGCCTGCCTCAATGCTGCAGTGAGACTCGTAACGGGTACAAGAAAATTTGACCACATCACTCCACATCTGAAAGCGCTCAAATGGCTACCATACGAGGCAAGAATTCAGCTAAAGATGGCGTGTATTAAGCACAAAGCTTTACGCTACAGAACACCACTTTACCTTGCCCAGAAAATTACGATTTCTGGAGGCCTTAGATCATCGAGGGGGGCCGCAGATTTCCTTCTGAAACCAGCAATTTTCCGTAAGAAGAGAACGTACAATAGAGCATTCTCGGGAGTGGCACCAAGAATTTGGAATGCGCTTCCACCAAATATTAGAGGAATCACCTCTGTCTCGCAATTCAAAAAAGAGGCTAAGTCCTTTCTCATGAGTAAATTTCTCCCGTAACTAACTACGTCCCTCTTGCGACTCCTTTGAGACCTTTAATCATCCCTGAATCTACTATTTGCAGATGTGTTAATAGGTGGAGATAACAGGATGACTGTACTGCGAATATCAGAGTAATGGCTCCGGGATAGCACAAGTCATTGTGTTTTCATCGAGTCTCACCTATGGACCTCAGTCAGACCGGCATGGATACCCAAGTCCATACGCAAGCTTTAAGGACGATAGCTAATGAAGATACCTCTATCAAGCCACATGATTATTGATCTGTACCTGTAACTGTGCATCCAATTCTGAAACCAGGTTTTCTTTAGAAAGTATATTACATTTTATATTACTTTTTATATGCAAGTATGTCATGACATTTACTACTATAACCCTAGTGGTTGCCTAGTAAGACTGAAGATGTTTATTAGTTGTAAATTTGTAAACTGTGATCGAAACTGTTTGTGGCGGAACTGTAAAGCGCTCTGACACCCAGGATTAGGTCATGTTCGCGCTATAGAAAACACTAAAAATAAAATAAATAAATAAAATAAAATATAATCTGAAATGTTTTATTTCTCCATTTTCCTATCCTGCTTTTTCCCATTGCCTTTTTTCTATCCCTCACACTTTAATATTTCTCCCATATTGATGGGTTTTATCCTTTTAGGTTTTTTAATCTCTGCCATTGTTTCCCTCAGCTCTGCCAAGTACCACGCATCAGGCGTTAGACTAACGCATTTCAGTGTGGTGGTCCGCATCACCACACTGAAATGGAAAGTCACGCATTTGTAGCGCCTCAGTATCAATCCAGAGTGCTATTAGTGCTCAGTTAGAAACTGAAATCCAGGTTGCAGCGCACGGTCTGCGCTGCTTGCGCAGGCTTGGGGCGGCTGGCTCAGCTCTTGACTGGGCTGTCTTAAGCAGGCTGAGAGCAGAGGCTACAATGTAAGCAGGTTTATTCACTTCCCCTTGACACCGGCAATCCATTCAGGTTAACTTTGTGACTCGTCACCTCACAGTCAGTGTTAAAATTATGGCTCACAGCTTCTATCAAGAGACTCGCTCTCTTTATATATTGGCGAGCCGGCACGGTGCGAGCGGAAAACGCAACAGTCATGGAATAATGTGACGGTCTTTTGACACGCGGCCAGTCCCGTCCCAGTACAGACAGCCGCAGGATTGGTGGTGTCTGACAGGCAGCACTGAGCTCATCTCAGATTGCATGTTGTGGCGCAGCCCGCAAGGAGTCGTCAACTCGACTCCTAGAGGAGCACGGCTGCAGCCGACTCCGAAGACAGCAGCACCCAGGAGGGAGAGAGTGTGCCTACACCGGCAGCAGGTAAGGGAACCTGCGCCCCTAACCTTGAAACTTAATCTCGCTCCACAAGGGCCAGTACTAGCTTCCCCAGTCGGTTTGGTCTTGAATTCCCACAGAGCAGGCCAGAAAAACAAGTTAGGGATTATACTCACGCACTCAGCAGGTAATGGGCGCCACAGGGATGAAGGGGTCTGCACTTAGCACCTAACCCCGCAAATGGCATGCTGCACCGCCGGCGCTTCACAGCAGATAAACAGCAGTTATCTGCAGCGCCACAAGAAGTAAGGGACCCTGCGTGAGACACCTGCCTACACCTGGAATCTTTCCCCCACACCCTCCAAAAACACCAGAGAAACCCATACACTCGCCCACTCTCCACCCAGCCACTTCCCTTTCACATAGGACTGCCCGGGCACACCCCTGCACACGAGACTGCTGCAGGTGAGTGCGGCCTACACATAAACAAGCTGGAAGCTGAGCCCTAGGGAGCAATCACCAGGATGGATGCGGCCTCCCTAGAGCCTCAGTCTGTTGGCGCCTGCCTAGCGGAGTGAGTCCGGCCCCTAGCATCGACAACTTGATACCTGGTTATGGTAATGAGGGGCAGCGGTAATGGTGCCGGTCCAACTTTCAGCATGGCTAGCAGCTGTGTCACTTGCGAGCCTGGTGTTTTCAGAAGCTCTGGTACAGCTGCAGCCTGCTGGTGTGATCTGGTGCTGTGGGGTGGGGCAGGTAGTGGCGTGCCAACCGGGCTGACACCGCTCAGCTACACTCCTTAGTTATCATTTTTATTCAGATTGATTAAACCGTACTGTCTTTGAAACAAACAGCATCCTGGCTGGCTGTAAGGTGTGTGCCTCACTCTCCTGAGCCTTGCCAATGCCCGTAATGCTGTGTGGGGCGGCTCGCGAGTACTAGAATAGTGTCCTTCCATATCTAGTGCTTTGCAGTAATTTTAAGAACTTCTTAGAGTTTCTCTTTGGTGAAATGGGTGTAATTTCTGATATTTATATGCTTGCCTCATCTTCATCACTTGACTTTGCTTGCGAGAAAGTCACTCACAGTTGTTGAAATGTCACACATAATTACACTGAAATTATGAGAATGTCACACATAGCAATTGAAAACCTTGGCAGCTGTGTTCCCTCTTCTGTCATTCTCTCTCCTCATGTTTTAATTTACAATGTGATTCCAACTCTTCAAAAAATAAAAATTCCATTCTTTCACTCCGACTCCATGCATGTTTATTTTTTATTTATTTTACGTTTCCTTCTTTGTACTACTTGCGATTTGCTTAAAAAAAAGTTCCATTCTTCCACTCCGACTCCATGCATATGTTTAATTTTTATTTATTTTACGTTTCCTTCTTAGTACTACTTGTGATTTGCTTAAAATAAAAATTCCATTCTTTCACTCAGACTCCATGCATATGTTAGATTTTTGTTTATTTTACGTTTCCTTCTTTGTACTACTTGCGATTTGCTTAAAAAATAAAAATTCCATTCTTCCACTCCGACTCCATGCATATGTTTAATTTTTATTTATTTTACGTTTCCTTCTTTGTACTACTTGCGATTTGCTTAAAAAATAAAAATTGCATTCTTCCACTCCGACTCCATGCATATGTTTAATTTTTATTTATTTTACGTTTCCTTCTTTGTACTACTTGCGATTTGCTTAAAAAATGTAAATTCCATTCTTTCACTCCGACTCCGTGCGTGCATTTATTTAATGTTCATTAATTTCACCTTTCTTTGTTTGTGCTAGTTGCGATTTGCTTGGAAAATAAACATTCCATTCTTTCACTCTGACTCTGTGTAACCGTATAATTTTCATTTATTTAACCTTTCGGTCTTTGAACTACTTGCGACTTGCTTCCTGTCTTTAGTGCAGCAGTGGCTCCAGTATTAGAGAAACGTCAAATAATTTATAGCGTGAGCCTGTCCGGTATCCCATGAAATCGTGTATCACTGCACTCAGCCCGAGCAGAGATCGACTGCTTCTGTCTGATCCTGCCCGGGCTGAGTTAATTCTCCGAAGACAGCCGAACAGCAGGGGATACACGATCCCAAGGGGATACCAGTATATTACACAACACCGGCACTGTGCAGCTCTGTGCACCCAAACCCCACGCACTTTATCTTACCGCATGTCGCACCTCCCCACATGTGATTGAATATAAGCCTAAAGCCCGGATCACATTGTGTCAGGAAAGCAGAGCATTGTGAAACATAAGTGAACGCACGCAGAAAATAAAATCGAAAAGCGGCTGCAACGTCCCGAGAGTGGTGTGTGCGGCGGCCGCCATTGCGAATCAAATGAAAGTGAAAGTGCACACGGCATGCAGAAAGTGTTAAGTGTGTCAGCATGTGGTGAAAAGCAATCAATGTTTAGGTTGGGGCTCCTGCTCCTAGATTAACAAAAGATGGTGACACAGATAGTGATCAAAGTCCTTCCTGCCGGACTGTTAAACGGATTGCTTGAGGGAATGTTTCCCACAAGGAAACAAATCATGGCAGCTGTCTGCTGTTTCCCACTCCCGGGACTAAGCAAATTACTTTGAAACGCACTATTTTTTTTTATATATAGAACTTTCGTTGTAGTTGTGCGCTTTTGAGCACTCGTGACTTTTCATTGTCGTGTCACTAGTGCACACGTATCATTTAATTAAGTAACAGTAACAGCGCTTAGACACATTAGGAATGTGGTATGAAGTGTTATATAAAAGATGAGTTATTGATATTATAATTTGAAACTCAGCCTTTGCTCTCACGTTGTAAGGACTCGGCAGTATCAAATCAGAGCCACATTTCAAATCTATTCTTCGCATTTCCCAAAAAAACACAGAATGATCAACGAGGCTATATATATAACCCCTGTACAGATCTTTGCACTCAAAAATTCATTAAACTGTTCATCATTCCACTGTACAATTTCATACCTTTCGTCTTCACAGTAATAGTATTAATGGCATATTTTTACAAACTCCAGAATACTGCAGACTTTGGGATGTCAACGCGCTGTAATTACCTAACAATGTCAATTTACAAATTAAGGATAAAAGGCAGAGTCGGCGCTCACGCGATTCAACCCGTCCACACCAGATGTCAGCAACGAGTGTTTAAGCCACTAAGCAAACTACTTTGAAACGCACTATTTTTTTTATATATAGAACTTTCGTTGTAGTTGTGCGCTTTTGAGCACTCGTGTGACTTTTCATTCCCGTGTCACTAGTGCACACGACCCTGCCCTCTGCAGATTTTCTGAAAGAGCACTTGGTGGGTGAGTGGGCGTTAGGAGTGCCAAAGGGCCCGTGCGGGAGTGAGGTGGGAGGGCACTGTGGGCATCACTGGAGGTGGGAGAGAGGTGGCAGGGTAATGCGGGCGTCAGGAGTGCCAAAGGGCCTTGCGGGAGTGAGGTGGGAGGGCACTGTGGGCATCAGTAGAGGTGGGAGTGAGGTGGCAGGGCGATGCGGGTATCAGGAGTGCCAAAGGGCCTGTTTGCGTGCGGGAGGTGGGGGGGGCACTGCGAGCATCGCTGGAGGTGGGAGGGCACTGCGGGCATCGTTGGAGGTGGGAGGGCACTGCGGGCATCGCTAGAGGTGGGAGGGCATCGCTGGAGGTGGGAGGGCATCTCTGGAGGTGGGAGGGAGGTGGGGGGGCACTGCGGGCATCGCTGGAGGTGGGAGGGAGGTGGGGGGCACTGCGGGCATCGCTGGAGGTGGGAGGGAGGTGGGGGGCACTGCGGGCATCGCTGGAGGTGGGAGGGAGGTGGGGGGCACTGCGGGCATCGCTGGAGGTGGGAGGGAGGTGGGTGGGAGCGCATCGCTGCGCTCGGAGGGTCGGGCTTCTGTGAGCCGGGCAGGGCTCCCAGGCCAGGAAGGCACAGAGGAGTGCGCAGAAGGCAGGCCTGGATCGGGATGAAGCCATCCTGTGCCAGGCAGAGCCAGCGGGTTTAATTAGCGCGGGGGCCGCCCCAGTGCCATCACCTCGAGCCCGCGCACAGAACTTGCTCAGTTGCTCATCTCTTTCCTAATCCCCGCCTAAGCCCTTGGAAGAGCGGGAGCATGTTCCCCTCGGCGCGGCTAGTCATGAGAACGCCAAAGACGCTAAGCTGCCAATGCGAGGCGCTGCCAAGGAAAAAGCCATTCCTTCATGTCAGGGGGGGGAGGGGGGAGGACTGTTGGTTCGGCAGACGAGGGGGTCCCAAGCGCCCCTTAAATCCCTTTTCAAGAAGGCTCCACAAACTCCTAATGGGCCAGGAAGAGGCTTCCTTCTCCGGGCGGCAGCGTTGTCTGTGACTGACAAATAGGGTAAAAGAATGAAGCGGGAGCAGCGGCACGCGGCCCATGTGTGCGCGCTGTTAGGGTGCCCGCGAGCGATGCACTTAATGAGCCATGACGACGGTGCACTTAATGAGCCATGACGACGGAGCAAAAATAAAAGCAGTGTGCAGCTGACGCATAATAAGAGGCCCGGAACCTCTTTCGTTTTTAGTCTGTAAATGTTAAATAAAAGGTACTGTGTTAAGCTTTTGCCTAATCAGAAACCTGGAATCTGTTTGTCACAAATTGAAGCGCGCGCTTGGGAGAGCAAGTGAGAGGAAAGCCAGATGGCGCCTGATCCAGCGATGCGAGGAATGCGCGTTACTGTGCGCGTAACCGCACGCTCTAGGCCACACAAAAAGCTGTGGTCGGCTTTTTAAAGCCCACTCACTAAATGTCTCGCCAGAGCAGCGCATGCGCTGGCTCAGGCGAGACCTAAAAACCATTCCCCGGAAAAGGACTAAATGGGGCCGAAATAAGCGGTAGTGAGAGCGGGGCCGCCATGTTGGAAAAGTAAAGTGACGGCGTGGGGAAACAAATAAAGTTAAAAAACCACGTTAGTCTTAGGTAAGTAATCATGCCTTAAGCTCAAAATACATAAAACTGGCTTGGTATAATAGCAGGCGAACGCAAAGCCACCGATAAAAAGACATGTTAAACCAAATTGCAATAAAGCGCTAATACCCAGCTGGCTGTCACCGCTGGGAATAGCGATGACAGGCAAAAGTGGAACCGCCATAATGGAGTGTTTCTGCGTGGGGGAACCAATAAAAAATTAAGGCTAAGCATCCATGCTAGCCTCAAATGGAGCCGTCATGATGAAGTGTGCCAGTGTGGGGAAACCAGTAAAAATGGAGGCTGATCATCCATGCTAGCCTCAAACTTTGGCACCGTAAATATATCATGCAAGCAATCAAAGAGCTTGCTGGGATTAAATATTAAAAGCGGCGAAAACACCGTAATGCGTCAGCAGTGATCATAAAGAAGACAATTCTATCCAGTTGGCTGGTACCCCGTCTTGGGTCAATAGCAGGCATTTTTACTTGGTTGTTGACTGTTCTACTTTTCTGGTTCACACACTGTGCCCATCTTTTATCACGACCATTGACAATTCTGGGTGGTGAGCAAATTTTTTGCTAGGTCTCTTTTAAAGGCTTTTTAAGGATATGCATGTTGTTTTAAATAGGGTGGAACGTCCTCTTGCTCTCTCTGAACACTTACATACCCTTTCTCATTCTACTAATGCCTAAACTCTCTAGTTGTATATGTCTATGTGTGACATCTGCATTAGCCAACTGTGTTGTGGCTACTACACATGCCATTAGTCTGGTCTGTGTTATGAGATTTGGGTAATTTTACACCTTAAGAAATGATATAATTATGGTTCCATCTCTTTAGATGTGGTGTTGTCGACTAAGTGGTGTCTTTTCATTTTTTAATGTATTTACATGTCTTAAAATAAATGTTTTTGACTGTTTTTTGAAGTGTTATAAGTAGATTATTGTAGTTTTTCTGTTAAATTCCTGTGCCGTTTTGTAACGTATTTAATTTTTGATTATTGTTTGTGTTTGATTTGGGTCTCTTTGTATGTCATTTACAGCCCTGATGAAGTTCTCCTTGTGAGAACGAAACGCGTTGGCTGAGCTGTATGTGCTATTAACTTAAGGAAACGATTAAGTTGAAATAAAGACGTTTGATTCCACAAAAGTGTTTTGGACTTCATTGCCTGGCGCACCCCCGCTTGTAGCTGATAAATAGCAAAGATGTTAAAAAAATAAAGAGTGCACGGTAGAAAACAAACAAACAGAAAAATAAAATTACAGCATTTGACAGCATGTTACCACAGCACTGGTAGAATTGACATTGTCCAGTTTGGTTGCAACTTGTTAGTAAGTTGCTTCCCTCGCCGCACAGCTCCGCCTGGTAGCTGTTGCCCCCTGACCCTTCCAGGTCCTTCGTTCAAGGCACCCCTCTACCCGCAGGCACCCGCCTGCGCCTCATCCCTGGTGGTCCAGTGGGGAGCATCTCTGCTCTGCTGCTGCTCTGCCCTCAGTCTTCTGCTTTCTGCCTTTCTTGCTCCTCTGCTCTTTCGTATTCATCATCTTTTTTCTATTTCTACTTTCTTGTCACTTTCTCTCTTTTTCCCTTATTGTGCCTTGTTAGAAATGGGGGTCTCTAGCTGGCAATGGTTTGCACCTTTTTCCAAGTAGGGACCTTTGCTTCTAGTTAGAGTAAGGGAGTTACGCCCTTAGACAACCCCTGCTCACCCTCTTGGTAGCTTGGCATGAGCAGACAGGCTTATCTCAGAGGCAGTGTGTAAAGCATGTGTGCACACATACAGTAACACAGTGAAAACACTAGAAATGGACACCACACCAGTTTAGAAAAATAGGGAATCTTTATCTAAACAAAACAAGACCAAAATGACAAAAATACACCATACATGTGTCAAGATATCATCAAAAATAGGATATTCACAAAAATAAAGCTTGTAGCAACAAATAGCTCCACCTGGGGCTATTATGATGTTGTGATGGCTGAAAATCCCAAAGTACGGCACCGACCGTGAGGTGCACGGCTTCAGGCCCGGAGTCACAGTACCTTGGTAAACGATGAAGACAAAGAGGGTGCACGGCATCGGGGAGGTGAGGCGTCAGTTCCTTACTGTTGCTGGGGAGGTGACATCGCAGTGGCAGCGAGGCGGCAGTTCCTTATGACGATGCGGGGTCAATGGATTCGGGAGGTCACCCACATCAGGTATCGGCTCCGCGATGATGAAGCACTGGCATTTGTGAGGTCGGGTCAGCGGTGCAAGTTGGGGCAGTGCATCGTGAGCATCACGAGCGATGCCTTTGTCTCCCATGCAGGCAGCGGCCTCGGTGACCGTGTCAGAGTCGGTATGGTGCGGAGTCTGCAGGCGTCGGGGTGCGGTGCAAGTTGAGGCGGTGCAACGTGCACTTCACGAGCAGTGCCCACGGCTTTGTTGCAGGTTGCGGCATCGCTTGCCAGCGTCGGTGTTGCTATTTCCCTTTGTGGCAGCCGAAACAGCAGTTCCAGGTGCAGGAGGTCAAAAGAAATGGAGGCTTTGTGTCCCTGAGACTTTTTTTTTTTTTTGTATATTTATTTATTGATATTTCACAATGAACACAAACAACATACAACATAGCCAGACATAGCGCCCAATAGTACAGATATGGTACATCATTTACAAAACATGAGATCAGTAGTAAAGTCATAAAGTGTTCCCATACACTCCCTCCCGGCACAATCCCTCCCTGGGCATCAGTTGCGTCCACGACATGGAGATGATTAGAGGGCCATCCTTATATCCCCCCCCATAGTGCTGCTTCTATCCGATGACTCCAACCCTCTCTTGGACCATAGTTCTCCTACCACACCTGCTCAGCTACCGTCCAGTGTCCCTCCAGGAGCTCCATACTGTACTTTCCTCCTAGTCACATCGTACATCCCTTATGTTGTCTGTCCGTGATGTTCTCGGGCCCACACTACAAATGGTTCCCAGATGTCTCGCGGGCGCAATGCAGAGGGCATCAACTCCCAGAATGTGGTCAATTGTGTGTGTCCGAAAGTAACATCCCTGAGCCAGTCATCCTTAGTGGGGACTCTTCTACCACTCCAGTGTATGGCTACTCGCCGTTTCGCATAAAGCAAGAGCAGGGCGTGCAGCTTCCTATACCCCACTGGGGTGTCTTTAACATATCCCAACAGTCCCAGCAGAGGGTCAGGATCTCCACCCACCCCCGTAATCTGCTGTATGATAGTGCACACTTGTATCCAATATGTTTCCAACCGTGGGCAGGCCCATGCTATATGCATGAACCCTGCTGCGGCAGAACCGCAGCGCCAACAGCCATCATCTTCCCGGAGGCCCATATGATGCAGACTGGCAGGCGTTCTATAGAATCTATGTAGGAACTTAAAATGTATAAGACGAAGCTTGTAATTGGGGGATAGGGCCGTCAATTGGTTACAGCAATAGAGCCATTGTTCTTCCGATATGGGGGTCAGAAGTTCTTCGTTCCATGCCAGCAGCGCTCGGGGCTTCAGAATTGGGGCCGATGTCTGCATGTGATTGTAAATTCTAGTAATAAGCTTGCGCGGTGAAGCTGTTGCGAGTACATGTTCTAGAGCAGACAGCGTTGGTGGAGCGTCCGGGAATGTATCATGTAAGGACCGGCATGCCAGTTTGAGTTTATGGTATGCAAATAGTTCGGCGAAAGCCACTGGGCGATCATCCCCAGCTATTGGGGGTGGTCAAAACGATCCCTCCGGGTAGAGATCCTCAAATGTATCCAGACTCAGCTCCCGTGCCAAATCTGTTCCTATTCCATCTCCTACGGGAAATAGCATCGGGTTGTTGGCTAGGGGAATGGACGGGGCATAAAGAATGGGTACACCCGCTCTTCCCCTCAACTTATGCCAGGCCCAGAGCAACGTTTCCACTGTGTCTATGCCTGCCCTCGGGCGTTTGTACGCTCCGAAGAGTGCAACCCGCAGGGGCAAAGGCTTAGCCATGTCCTCCTCTACGGCCACATGTGGCTGAAATGGAGTGGGGTGCACCCAGTAATGTAAGAATTGAGCTTGCGCACTCCAAGCGTATAGTTGCATGTCCGGTGCCCCCAGGCCCCCCTGTCGCAGAGGAAGCGTCAACAATTCCCAGGAGATTCTGGCTTGCCCACCCGCCCAGGCTAATGAGATCAAATGTGATCGCAGGGTGGTGAAAAAGGCCTGTGTGAGCACCATAGGTACATTCACAAATAAGTACAAGAATTTCGGCAGTACCACCATTTTTATCAACGCTATCCTCCCTGCCAATGAGAGCGGGAGTCGCGTCCAAGCATTAATCTTCCCTTCGAGCCAGGTCATGGCACATCCATAGTTCAACCTCCACAGCTCCTGCATGTCTCTGCTGATCCAAATGCCCAGATATTTTACTGGCTCCGCTGTCCATTTGAGTGGGAATTCAGAGGTGAGCTGGGCAGTAGTGTCTGTCAACTTGAAGATAACAGACTTAGCCCAGTTTATTGATATTCCTGAGAGGCCCCCAAACTTAATAAATTCCCTCAAGATCGGATCTAGGTTTCGCGCGGGGTCAGAGATATAAAGTGTAACATCGTCAGCATATAGTGACACCAGGAGACTCCGCGCACTAAAGCCTATTCCTTTGGCGGTATGATGTTGCCTTATCCGAGCCGCCAGTGGCTCCATCGCTATCGTGAAGAGCAGCGGGGACAGTGGGCATCCCTGCCTTGTTCCACGCGAGACAGCGAAGGGCTCCGATAGGAGTCCATTCACCCTCACGCGCGCCATAGGTTGCGTATATAGTAATTTCACCATGTTTATGAATAGCGGACTAAAGCCCATGTGGCCCAGGATCATGAAGAGGTAATGCCACTCCAGGGTGTCGAATGCCTTTGTGGCATCTAAAAAGACCGCGGCCGCCTGTACGTCCGGGTGTAAATAGTGTAACACTGAAAACAAGGTTCTCAGGTTTTGCGATTTTGACCTTCCCGGAATAAACCCCGACTGGTCGTGCGACCAGTGGGAGTAAAGGCTGCAGCCTATTGGCAATTAGCTTTGCCAGTATCTTGACATCCACATTTATAAGAGAAAGCGGGCGGTAGGAATCCAGTTCATCCTCTGGTTTGCCCGGTTTTAAGAGGGTAACTATGATCGCCTCCCGCATAGATGGAGGTAACACTCCTGTCTCTAATGTCTCTTCGTATAGGTCAAACAGCCGGGGCGCCAGCTCCTCCACATAGGCCTTATAGAAGGCAGTGGTCAGACCATCCGATCCAGGGGCCTTATTAAGTGGTAGACTTTTTATGACCCGGGCTATGTCCTCTACTGTAAAGGGAGAGTCAAGGTACTCTCTGTGTCCTCTGCTCAGCCACAGCAATTCCAGGGAATCAAGAAAGGGCAATAAACCCTCAGGGGCAGATTGTTGTGTGGTTGCATTTAACCCAGAGTAAAATCTCGACAAAGCCTCTAATATAACCTCTGACCCCTGATTTGTGACCCATCGACCTGAGTGAGTGCAGCGACAAATGCAGTGCTACGTGGGGGGCGAAGCATGGCGGCCAAAGTTCGTCCAGGTCTGTCCCCTTCCCCATATCGTCTGGCCTGAGCATGCTTCCCTAGGAACTTAACCTCCCGACTGGCCTCCTCGTCAAAGTCAAGCAATTTGTCTTTTATGGTCGCAAGAACAGTGGGATCTCCAGTAGAGTAAAACTGAGCCTCCAGCTCCTTTATTTGGTTTTCAATCTTTTCCAAAGATCCTCTGATGGCCTTCAACACCCCAGCCTGCCGGGCAATGCAGTGCCCTCTTACCACAGTCTTAAAAGCTTCCCACAATGTGGCTACCGAGTCGACCGAGCCTGTGTTTAATGAAAAGTAGTCCACTATGTCCCCCTGATTTCCTCCTTAAAGGCCTCGTCCAATAGCGCATCCTGTGGGAGCCGCCATGTGTATACCCGCTGGGCAGAGTTAGGCAGGTCTACCCGCAGCAGGCAGGGCGCGTGGTCTGACAAAGATCTGGAATAGTGCAGCGCCTCCCTAACCCATGTGATCACATCTCTAGATACTATCCAGTAGTCGAGTCGGGACCATGCCTTATGATATTCCGTAATACATGTGCCCTCCCTCAGCCCTGGGTGAAGGTGCCGCCAGATGTCCACCAAGTCTCCGTCCGCTAATATAGCCTTCAATGTCCCGCTAGCCAATGGGTGCAATGTCCTAGAGGTCCCCTTCCTGTCCAGTTCATCATCTAAAACTGCGTTAAAGTCCCCCCCCCAGATTATTGTATCACAATTCGTGGCTTTGACCTTATCCCACACATTTTGGAAAAATTCAGGGGAGTCAGAGTTTGGACCATAGACTGCGACCAATACCACTGCGTTGCCACTGAGGTACCCCTGTAATATGGCATAGCGGCCTTCAGGATCCAAGTGCATCGAGCCCTCTTTCCAGTCCAACCCCCTTTTTATCAGAACCGTCACCCCCGTTGCATAATTGGAATAGACAGCTGAATAAATCGACCCCCATCTGTTGTGTTTCAATCTAGGAGATGAGTGAGTACTGAGATGCGTCTCCTGTAGCATACAGACATCAATGTGGTGCCTAGTGAGATAGGAGTGTACTAACCTAACTTTCCTGCCATCATTTAACCCTCGGATGTTCCAAGTAAGAAAATTTAAAGCAGTCATAGAGGACACATATTGCAACATCGTGGCGGGGTAGACGGAGTTAAGCACAGGAACACGCAATAGTGTACAAGCTGAGTCTCATGCATAATGTAAGGCATAGGTCTGGTGAACAATAAAACAATCCCCCCCCTCCACCCACCGCCCACTCCAACCCCCCAATCAGGTTGTAGAGAACCCATCCAGAACAACAAAACATTTACAATAACTTGTGGGAGCTCTCCCATGGGGGCGCAGTAGTGCCGGCACACTCCCCTGATTTCTCAGGGTGGCCGGAAACATCTATGTTCGGTGAGTCTTATTCAGAGTCGCACAGCCTGAGAGGTCTAGTATCTAGCTTTTTAGAGCGCGCGGCCGGAAGTCCCATCCCCTACCAGCATTATCTACGTAGTGACAATCAGAGATTTTTGCCGACCATCGGAGGCCCACCGAGTCCCCTCGGCCCCCCCCCACTCTAGCAGGGTTACCCTCCCAACACCAAATCGTCGCATTTTAATGATAATGCCATAAACATCCACATTCACCCCGCTGTCGCACAGCCAGCGCATTTACCAACCAGAGTCCCGGATTGCAATGTGTCCAGTACCAGGAGTGCCCCTGGACCGGGATGCGTTCAGTCCGTATCACTGTGTCCCGTGCGTTCCTTGGCTGCCTCTGCGCTGTGTTTTTTCGCCTCCTTCCCACCAACATGCTTGGCGAACTTCAACGCCGATTTCGCGTCCGCGAATAGGTGAGTAGACTCGTCGTGGCTGACCTTCAGCTTCGCTGGATATAGGAGTGCATACGGGATCTGCGCCTGAAGTAGTATCCGTTTAGCCTGTAGAAATTCCCGCCGTGCAGCCTGCACCGCAGGGGTGAAGTCAGGGTAGAATGAGATTGTGTTACCCCCATACACAACAGTCCCCTTGCCACGGGCCAACCGCAGGACTGTGTCACGGTCTTGGTAGTTCAGGATTTTGGCCAAGATCGGTCTGGGAGTCGCTCCCACCGGTGGCCTAGGGCCCAACGCACGGTGCGCCCTCTCCACCGCGAACACCGGAGAAAGATTGGGATCAAACAGTTCATGGAGCATATCCGCCACATATGTTTCCATCTTGGCGATGGCTGTCGTCTCCGGTATCCCCGTGATGCGGAGATTATTGCGGCGGGACCGGGCTTCCAAATCCTCGTTCTTTGCTCTGATGATCCCAAGCACCTTGTCCATTTGGAGGAGTTGTTCCTTTGTTTCCACTTGAAACTCATGGAAGTCCGAGGCCTGGTTTTCTAGCACATCCAGTCTGGTCTCGTGTGTCCCCACCTGCGTCTTCACCGCGTCCAGTTGGGAGTTCATTGTGTCCAGCTTGGCGTCAATATTTCGGAGGCTAGATCTCATCTCCAACATGATGGTGCGCAGGTCTTCTCCCTGATCCTCCGGCTGATGTTCCTGCTGTCGTTCCGCGCCTGCATCTGAGTCATGGTCCGTGTTCCTTGTGGTACGCCTTTGGTCGAAGGATATCTTCGGCTGTTTGGCATCTTGCTTGCCCATGTTCAAGCTTGGCGGGGAGACAACGCCCAGGACACCGTCCAGCCTGTCTCGGAGTGCCTCGTTTCCGCCTCACTGCGACCCCACCCTGCGCTCCACTTGGCGTGTGGGGTAGTGTCCCGTGCGTCTACAGCGCTGAGTAGGTGTATGTAGCAGGGCCCGCAACGACCGCAGCAATCCGTCCACCTCCTTCTGCTGGGTCTCCTTACACAGCACGCACCAAAAGGCGATGTCCCCTCAGCCCACAAATAGGAACCTCACGGAACTGTCCAGATGTGCTCAGCCCCTGGGTTATAGAGAGTAGGCAGTCAGGTACGTATGCAGCAATTCTCAGCCTGCTATCGGCGGCTCCAGGCCCTCTCCGCTCCCCGCCCCCTGTGCCAGGACTTATCAGCACCTACCCTATCTCGTAAGGGAGCGCAGGGTTCGGGCTTCCGCCCGGGTCTTCACATCGGTATAATCCTCCGGCTACAGGCTGTCCGCTCGGCGTGTTGGCCTCCGCCTATACCCGCAAGGCCTCCGAAATGTCGGGGAGCAGCCTTAGACCCTCCTCCAGGCGCATCAGGCCGACGCCCGCTGGGGTAGATGTACCGGTGTCGTGCGGGTTGTCCAGCTCAGGCGTGAGCGTATAGTGGCCTCGCGATCTTCCGGCAGCCTGTGGGGTCCACTTTGTCACTCCGGAGCTGCGCGCATGTCCTCGGCGCCACCACAGATGCAATGCGGCCCTCGTCGGCCTCCGCGCCGCGGTCTCAGGTGATTGTGCCGTCCGACCTACACGGTCTCCGCCATCTTGTCCTCCCGAGTCGCGGCGAATCGGAGCTCACTGCTACGCCGCTCGGGCACCGATTTTGTTGTTGTCAAGGTCGCTGGTCGCTGGTCGCCTCGTGTCTTCCGCCTCCCAGGCCGTCGGTTATAGACCGAGATTGCTCACCGGTACCGCATATTATTTCAGGATGTTGATTCCGGCCGGCGGAGCTCGCTTATGCAGCGGCCATTTCGCGGCTCAGCAAGCCACGCCCCTGTGTCCCTGAGACTTCAGAACACAAGGCAAGCTCTACACCAAGCCCTTGGAGATCTTGTTCAAGCAGGATACACAGCACACAGCAAAGTCTAGTTCCTCTCCTTGGCAGAAACAGCCACTGCAGGTCAACCCCACACAGCACACAGCAAAGGGGGCAGTACTTCTCCTTCAGCTTTCCCAGCTCTTCTCCTTGGTAGAGGTTCCTCTTGAGTCCAGAAGTAATCTAAAGTCCTTGGGTCTGGGCCCCAATATATATACTCACGTTCTCTTGTGGCAGAGAGGCTCTGTGCTCAGTCCAAACCAGTTCTGTCCTCTCTGGTTAAGCTTCCTGGCAGGAGGTGGAGACAGCATTGTCCAAGGCAGACCAGGCCTATTCAGGTGCAGGGAAGTCTCCTCCCACCAATCTAGATGCAGCCCAGGTCTATTCAGTCCAGCCCTGACTCATCCAGCAAAGGCAGGAAACACCTCAACCCCCCAGTGGCTGTCTGAAGAGAATACACATCCCCAGCCCTTGACACTCCAAAGCCAGACAGTCAACCCACAAACCAGCAGAGGCACACAGGATGTGTGGTATTTTCAAACACACAACATAAAAATCATCTTTACTATAAGATGCATGTTTGCATTCTGAGTTCAGGCATACTAAACTCCATCTTTCTACCTTGTCCCAATGGGAAGTTATACTTATAAGATGTTATAAATAAACTCCCATTCTATACTATGGGACAGATAGCCTTTCCACAGTGAAAAACGAAATAAACTGTATTTCACTATCAGGGCATGTCTCACACACCAGTACATGTCCTACCTTTCACATACACTGCACCCTGCCCACAGGGTACCTTGGGCCTATCTTAGGGGTGACTCACATGTAATAAAAGGGAAGGTTAGGGCCTGGCAAGTGGGTGCACTTGCCAGGTCAACATGACAGTAAAAAACTGCGCGCAGACACTGCAGTGGCAGGTCTGAGAACCCTTTGAAAGGCTGCTTGTCTGGGTGGCACAATCAGTGCTGCAGGCCCACTAGCAGCATTTGATTTACAGGCCCTGGGCACACACAGTGCACTGTACTAGAGACTTAGTAGTAAATCAAATAAGCCAATCATGGCAATGTATAAACATAATTTACAGGTAGAGCATATGCACTTTAGCACTGATCAGCAGTGGTAAAGTGCCCAGAGTCATAAAACCAACAAAAACAGGTCAGAAACAGGAGGCCAAAAAGCAAAACGCCTGGGGATAAACCTGCTGAAAAAGACAGGTCTAACACGCCCTTTTTCCCTTTCCCTTGCCACTGCTTGTCCCCCCATGGCCCCCCACCAGCACTGTTTTCCCACTTTATGCCTTTTTTGCTACTCTGCTCTTTCTTTTCACCTTCCTTTTTTCTATTTCTGCTCTCTGGTCACTTTCTTTCTTTTCTCCTTATTTGCACCTTTTTTCCCTTTTTCCTTGCCGCTGCTCGTCCCCCGTGACCCGCCCCCTCCAGCACCGTTTTCCCACTTCCCGCCTCCCATCTGTCCAGCCCTCCCCAACACTATTTAATGGCAGCTGATGTACGGCCGCGCCGCTGGTATTCCAAAGGCAAGCCCGTCTGCGCCTGTCCGCGCCTGGACCGTGCCCAGTGCCACGGACCCTGGTCCCCGGACAACCCACAGCCATGACTCCAGCACCCTCCATGCCCACAACACTGCACGCTGCAGGTATTCTTCGCCTGCCACCTTGCGTCGCCGAAGAATACCCAAGGCCTGTTCACCTGCAGCTCCTGCAACTGCACTTCCGCTGGCCTTCGCACACCAGACCCACCGACCGCATGACCCTCAAGAACCGGACCCGACCACCTCAGATGCATCCTACTCAACACCTGCTCCCTCAAAAGACACGCCATGGAGATCTGGGACCTGCTCGACTCCATCTTCCCCGATGTCACCTTCCTCACAGAAACCTGGATGAACTCCAGCTCAGTCCTGGACATCGCAACCGCCATCCCCGATGGACACAAAATCATCCACAAGGACTGCGTCAACTGACCAGGAGGAGGCATCGCCATCGTACACAAAGACACCCTCCGACTCACAACCAGCTCCGATGACCCCTCACCCGACATGGAGCACCTACACTTCTAGATCCAGACCAACCTGAACACCACCCTCCATGGCACTCTCGTCTACAGACCTCCCGGACCCCGCCCCCCCTTCAGTGAAGCCATAACCGACTTCAACGCTCACTATGCTCTCGCCTCAATGGACTACATCCTCCTCTGCATCTTCAATTTCCACCTGGACAACCTCAAAGACCACAACACCTCATCCCTACTGGAGAACCTCACCACCATCGGACTCAAATAACTGGCCACAACGCCAACCCACTCACCAGGATCCACGCTCGACCCCATCTTCTCCGCAAGCAACAACATCTCAGTTAGCTACACCTCTGAGCCACACTGGACCGACCACCACTGCGTCCAATTCTCCTTCACCAAACCCACCATACGCCACCATGCCCACTGCAGTCCTCACAGAAGCTCGGTTCACCACCACCCTCAGCAAGACCCCACCACAGACATTTACGGACACCAACACCGCAGCACGCTACCTCCACCGCTGGATCTCCAACTGCACCAACACACTAGCCCCCCTCAGGAAACACTCAGGCAAGCAGCCCTCCAGGAAAGCCAGCTGGTTCTCCCCCACCCTCCAAGAGTACAGGCACACCTGCAAACGGCTCGGGAAAAGATGGAGAAGCAGCAAGATCACAGCAGACCACGCAGCCTTCAAATCCGCCGTCACCGCACACCACTTCCTCATCAGAACAACAAAGAAAGCAGACATTGAGGAACACATCAATGCCAATGCATACAACAGCAAAGAACTCTTCGCCGAGGTCAAAGAATTTGCTAAACCCAGCACAGAGACAGCAGACATCCCCCCATCTCAAGACCTCTGCGACAACCTCGCCACCTTCTTCCACCACAAGATCAAGGAGATCTACGGCAGCTTCGCAACCCAAGAATCACCCACCCCACCCGCAACCACTGCACCCAATGGCTCCAGCCCCCAGCAGATCTTGACCAACTGGACTACACTCACCTTTGACGACACCCTCAGGATGATGAAGAGCATCCACTCCGGAGCCCCCTTGGATCCCTGCCCTTACCACATCTTCAACAGAGCTGGCACCCGAACTCTGCCGCACCATCAATGCTCCATCGAGTCCGCAACCTTCCCGGAAGACTGGATGCACGCAGAGATCAAACCCCTGCTGAAGAAACCCTCTGCCGACCCAACAGACCTCAAGAACTACAGACCCATCTCTCTGCTCCCCTTCCCAGCAAAAGTCATCGAGAAAGTCATCAATACCCAACTCTCCAAGTTCATCGAAATGAACAACATCCTGGACCTCTCCCAATTGGTCTTCAGAAGCAACCACAGCACCGAGACTGCTCTCCTCGCCACTACAGACGACATCCGCACCCTCCTCGACTGAGGAGAGACTGCTGCCCAATTCTCCTGGACCTCTCAGCCTCCTTCGACACTGTCTCCCACCACACCCTCTGCGCAAGACTCCATGAAGCCGGCATCCACGACAAAACCCTAGAAAGGATACCCTCCTTCCTCACTGGCCGAACGCAGAGAGTGGGACTTCCCACTGTTCAACTCGCAACTCACAGAGATCAGCTGTGGAGTGCCTCAGGGATCCTCCCTGAGCCCCACCCTCTTCATCTACATGGCCCGCTTGCAGCCATCATCAGAAGCCACAGACTCAACATCATCTCCTACGCCGATGACACCCAGCTGATTCTCTCCCTCACAGACAAACTCACAGCTGCCAAGTGCAACTTCCACAACAGGATAAAGACAGTCGCCACCTGGATGAAGGACAGCTGCCTCAAGCTTAACTCAGAGAAGATCGAAGTCCTCGTTCTTGGCTCCTCCCCCTCCGCCTGGGATAGCTGTTGGTGGCCCGCAGCTCTCAGAATCCCCCCCACACCCACGGACCACGCAGGAAACCTCAGCATCCTCCTGGAATCCTCGTTCTCAATGAACCACCAAATAAACGCCATCTCATCCTCCTGCTTCCACACACTCTGCCTCCTTCATAAGATCTTCAAGTGGATCCCCACCGAGTCCAGGAAAATGGTCACCCATGCGCTTGTCAGCAGCAGACTTGATTACGGCAACACACTCTACGCTGGCACCACCCAGAAACTCCAAAAGAAACTACAGAACGCCTCCGCCAGACTCATCCTGAACATCCCACGTCGTAACCACATCACCAGCCACCTGAGAGACCTTCACTGGCTACCTGTCAACAAAAGAATCACCTTCAAGCTTCTTAGGCACACATACAAAGCCCTCCACAATGCCGGACCTGCATACCTCCACCACCGCCTCTTCTTCAACACTCCCACCAGACATCTCCGCTCCGGCCAACTGGGCCCAGCCACCATCCCACGGATCCTCAAACCACAGCTAGAGGAAGATCCTTCTCCTACCTTGCTGCGAAGACCTGGAACTCCCTGACTCTGCACCTCAGGCAATCACCATCACTGCTGCAATTCAGAAATATTCTCAAGACCTGGCTCTTCGACTGAGCCGCAGACCCCCCCCCCCCACCACACTCAGCGCCTTGAAACCCTCACGGGTGAGTAGTCAGGCTTTATGAGATTATTGATTGATTGATTGTTTGAACCATCCGGAGAAACTTGACAGTTTTGATATTTAGTAATGAGTTAAAAGGATTCAGGCTAGCAATAACTTCCTGCCAGCAGGTCCGAACTCCAAGTCGGATGGAGAAAAGGATTCTCCTTTGCTGCAGCAATGAAGGGCAGAAACATCAGAATGTGGATTAGAGTTTCTTTTCCCTGGCCACAAAGATGGCATCTTGTGTCGTGGGGTACTAAGCGACACCATGCGGAAGGTGATCACGCAGGAGGTTCCCCTCACCCAGTCTTAATGCCGCAAGCCTAAACTTAATCTACAAAGGGTAAGTTCAGGTGATATAATTCTGCTGATTGCTGGAGAAATAGGAATTGATAACTGACCATGCGTTAGAGCACTTAACTAGTGACAGTTTTTTTACCGTAGATGTTGTTAGTTTCTTGAAAACCTGATGAGAAAGATGGTTGCTCCAAGCCTCAGTCAATGAGAATTCAGACAGTTTGTTATCAAGATGTTGCCTGTATGACGATGTTGAACCAGCACCCTCTAATTCGCACCAGATTAGGCCATGCATGGAATCTAGCGGTGTAGAACTGAGCCTGTGGCAGAAGTTAAGGAAATAGCAGCGCCTGGCCCAGTGCTGTTTTGTAATGCTGTACTCGAGTCTCACTTGCGCTGGTGATGCTCTATTTGGAAGGCGGAGAGCAGCTTTGTGAATTCTGGTAATCAGTTTGTGTACTGTCCTAGCCTCCCTGCTCAGGGTAATTTCACTTCCATGGATTAGTGCAGGGATGACCTTTGCTTTTATCACCTGGAGAAGGGGGTCAAGGCTTGGTCCTCGTAGTATCAGGGCGACAGCTTAAAGAGCATGCATTAAGCTAGAGACTTTGTTGTTTATCGAGCGCAGGTGAGATTTGAATGATCCTTTACTGTCTAGGAGGATGCCCAGATATTTGTAATCCTGCTGTGGTGGAGCCATACGCCATTAAGCTACCACCTGCTATGACAGGTTAATTTTGGGCTGAATGTGACTGTCATAGTTTTTGTTTGATTGATATCCAGCCCGTTCCTGACAGTATAGGCGTGTAGGGTGGAAAGTTGCCACTGAAGGCATATCTTTGTCTGGCTGAGGAGCACAAGATCATCTGCATGTAGCAAATGGGTCATGCGTTGGCCTCCCAGTTTGGGCGGGTAGCAATTTGCTTCATCCAGGGGTTTCAACAAGCATGCAAACTTGCTTCAGCCCAGAATTTGTAGGGATCTTCCTTGAGATACAAGAGCCGTCTCCTAGTTTGACCTGCACCCAGGTGTTAGTATACAGCTATTCAATTGCTCTCGACAAGGCACCTGGCAGACCCCAGTCCCGCAGTTTGGGCCAAAGAGGGACTCTTGTTATGCTGTCAAAAGCAGCTTTCAAGTCCACAAAGCAGGAGTAAAGCACCCTTTTATTTCTGATTGCTTTGTCTCACATGAGGGCCAACGCTATCTGATTTGAGGTGGTGACGCATTTATCTCTAAAGCTGCATTGATTTCTTGGAATGATCTGGCATTCCTCTGCCCAGGCTCTAAGATTGTTGAGTAACAAGCTGGCGTAAAGTTTGGCATCATTGCCGATTAGGGCAATGAGATGTCAGTTGGATTTCACCAAGGATTTTTACATAAACACAGACAAAAATGCACACAGACTCTTCCCTCTTTGTCTAGAAAGTACTCAGAATATTGGTTATTTTACAAAATATTGTGTTTTCTCTCTTAGTGATCCAGCGGTGTACTAACAACAGATACTCTACTACCATATACTCACCTGGGCCCATAAACACCTACACAAATCCAAGTAGACCGCTGGGTTTTAGTTTATAATTTTCATATTTCAGGATTAGTTATTTCTAATTCCTAACTAACCTTTCACTGATCAAAAAGTTCTTTCCTCTGGTCGATGGGCCATTAGTTGAACTAGTTGATGGTGATAATTAACATAACTTATTAACTATTCTTTAATTAAAGTAAATAATCACAGACTCGGGAAGTTTTAAAATCTTTATCTAAATTAAATGAATGTGAACCATCTCAAAGTTTCAGTACAAACACCCTCATTTGTAAGATTGCAAATCCGATCAATTTTTCATTAAGAAAATATTTCAGACTCATACAATAACTATGCCCGGAAAGGAGAGGACAGAGAGAAAAGATCATCTACAAATACCACGAATTTATAGTTACCAAGGATGGTGTGAAGACCAAACTCTCTGGCCAAAGGGCTGGTAAGGGTCCCCCGGGATAGATCAGGAGACAAAGACTTCAGGACAGGAATCAGGACAGGATACTTAACCTCTCTAAAATACCGACGACTGCGTAGCACCCCTCTCTGACACTCTCTTCCTCCTCGAGTTTCTTCCGCGATCTTCTTGTCTAACCCAATTAAATAAAGATAGATGGTTCTGCATTCGGTGTCTTCATCAGCATCTCACAGCGTCTCTTTCAGTATCAGCACCACCCACAGCACCGACAGCATCCCGAGCTCTCGACTTCCAGCATCGACGTCTCTCTAACTAACTAAAGCTACCTCAGTTATACCTTTTGTTTACCATGTACCACCCACTAAAGTTTCAATATCGCAAAAATACGAAATCTAATTGGTCAGGCAAGGGGGGGATGATCATCACACCATGCTTACATATTACTTTTTCCATTGAACTATTGTTTGCAAAACCCATCCCCTTAAACTTTATTCTTTTCTTCCATTCCCATACATGTCCAAACTTTATTAGATACATTTATTTCAATATCATGAATGCAAGTCTTCTTGAGTGAACTCTTCACCCTCTGTTCACAGGGCACATCATTCTCGTCCTTGGACGGCTGTCAAAAGCTTGGTCATCCTTCCGGGTTAATTCTCATGTAGGCATGCACAAACTTGAATCAGTCGGCTGAGTTTAGACAAACGTGAAAGGCCCAAGTGCGCACTAATAATAAAGTCAAAAGAAGAAATGTTACTTTCACAAATAAATGGTTTCACTGTATACCACCCATCTCTACTCTAACCCTCTTTACTTATTAATACTTTCCCCGCATTAGCATTAGTAAAATAGCTGGTTTTCATTTCGGCTAAGCAGATGCCATGCACGTGAGTCTTTAAGACTCCATTTTAATGCCTTCTGCACATGCGCTAGAATTTCCCTCCAAGCATTAGTACCATCATACTGCGTAGATGCAGTTGACGCATGCGCGGTAAAGATTTCCCAGTTAAAGCTGGATTAGTCCGTTTTCATTGTTATCTATATTAGTACACACATACGCAAGCTTCGCTAACCCGTGTGTTTCTGTAGTGCGTGTTATTATTTACAAGACGTTAGTAATTCGTTAGCGAGTTAAATGAGAGGATTGCTTCCGAGCAAGTCTCTTTTCCGAGTCCTTGCTCCTTCAATCCCCTCTCTGATGGCATTTTAAGCCATCACAAAATTACCCATCCCATCCCAGATGCCAACTTTAGCACATCTCAATTTTCTATTTCTTTTCTCATTCTTCCATTTGTTACTTCTTTTCCTTCTAAATCTTTCATCTTCTTATATATCTTTCCTTTCATTTCTTCTAGTTGTATCTCCTCATATTCTCTTTTTCTTTTCTTTCCTTTTCCCTCTCTCTCTAAATGTATCCTTCCTTTCCCTCTATTTTTACAACATTTATATGTAATCATTAATATCATTACTATTGTTATTATCACAACTAATGGTAATATTATTTAACCTAGAAAACTTTTCCCAAAATCAGTAAACCATTTCCCTATTGATGTTATACTCTTTGTTAGTTTTCCCCACACACTGTCAACCTCCAGTTGGGTCAAGTCTTTATGCATTCTTGTAATGTTTTCAATATATCCTTTAATTTCTCTGCTCTTGTCCGGAATATAAGTGCAGCAATGTTGAATTTTCAACATACCACAGACTCCACCTTCTTTTGCTAATAATATATCAAGAGTAAGACGGTTTTGTAAAACCATAGACCTGATTGCAACCATCTCTGTGTTAATCATCAAGAATCCTCCTGCAGTGTCTGTAGAAAGACGATCAACTATGGTTGATAATTTACAAATTTTCTGCGAATTAAGAATGACTCCAACTGAGGGTATCAATGCACTAAATATATCTCCTACTATTTCAGAAAAACTAGCTCTCCTTCTACGCGTTAATTTATTAGACTTTCCATTGATTCTGTTCACATGATATATTTTCGGGAAAACTATTCCAAAATAATAGCTCCTGTACCATCTTTCAGGTAACCTATAATAGGCATTGTTCCCACAGACATAATAGACTCCTGGAAATACAGGATCAGTTCCCCCTTTTAGTCCCCACCCTCCTAAAATTAGGAAGTTGTGTTCACAATCACTGGAACCAATGTAAATATTATTATAATCTGTCTTTAATCTATGGAGGCAGAATTTTCCCTTTTTCACAAAATCCAGGGACATCGCAGCATGAGCTTTGCCTTTTGCATAAATTCCCTCTTTCTCAGCCCATGGAGGTACATAGGACTTCTGTTCAGCAGCTTTCTTTGTTAAATCCTGTCTCCTTTCTTCTACTAAATTCAAAAACTCTTTTTCTTCTTCTTGTAATATACATGTTAAATTATCCTTATGTGCTTGAACTAGATCTATTGAACTCATAGTTAAGAAAAATTCACCCAAAAACAGCGCATTCTTACTGCTAGCTACTGGATTCATATTCTTTCTAATAGGCAATTCAGAAAATACTACATCTAGATTTGAATAAAAATACTGAAGTCTCCCTGTTGCATAAAATAAACTTGATAAAACACTACATGACACACCATATGTTAGAGGTATATGGTGATATGTCACCCCTTCTGATACTGATGAGGGTAACTTCATAAAACATAGCAATTATTAATCTCCATTGTATTAACATACTGAAATAACAATTTAGTAAACACATTTGAAGACATATTAAGGTATCCCCAGGGGTTCTACCTTGCTGTGTCAGTGTCGGACTTAGGATGACGTCGGGAATGAACTTTATACACTGTTATTATGCAGGAGATGATGGTCCTGCTGTGATTCCAAGAAACTAAGAATCCTCATGCATAATTTATGAGGCCAGTGTCCAGGGAAAAACCCTACGTACTTGTGTGTAGTATTGTAACTGGGTAAAAGGTCAGTCCTTCAAATCCATTATGTCTGTAGAATAGGAGAGAATGTAGGTGAAGGGTTATGATGTTACCTAGACCTATATCAGGGTACCTATATGAAATATAACACTTTGACCATAGTGTAATGAGAGCCTAAGCTAGCTATAGACCCTTTTGCTAGGCTTGTTGAACTGCTCCACTTAAAAGTTAAAGTCTGCTCTGATCTCTTTAAATATTTGGAATGTATCATCCAGAAACTTTACTGGCATTTTTAGACTACATACTTCCCTCGACCCACAATGGTGCACCTAGTTTTTTGCCCTGAGCTGCGGCCTCGGGGCAGCACTTCCTGCCATTCAAAATGACTACTTTTAAACCATTCCTAAAAATACTTAGGACATTTCTAACTTCCCCAAAATATTCCAGGACTGGAGTTGGAATACTAAATAAGCCCCCTGGAATATTTGGGGGAAAGTTGCTCTTTCCCCAAATATTCTAGGACTGGAGTATGAATAGTAATGTTGACCTTCCAGTGTCCACCACCCTTACTGCTGCCCTGAGAACCCAGTTCAGGGCAAGAAACATTAACGAACAATTACACTGGGCTGTTTCTTCCCCTGTTTTTTTTAAGGCATTTGAAGCTGACACTGCAGCACGTTTAGTGTACAATCCTTTTGCTTACGGCAACGGACCTCTGATGTATAGCCATATAGATTTCCATTAGGAAGAGTATATTGTTGAGTCATTTCCTTTGCGGCTCTGGTCATAGGACATGCTGCTGCTATTTATTTTTACACCTCTAGTGTGTTAGTCCCTCTGGGCCTCTGTAATAAAGCAGTTCCATGTGTAGAGGTGATGAAGTAGACGTAGCCGAATAGTGTCTTTTAAGATATTTATTAAGTCCATAACATCAGTGGTAGCAGCCCCACCAGGAGCAGCCTGCCTGCTGCTCGGCCTATCTTCCAACTGTCAACACTCACACCAGGCACCCAAGCATTCCACTCATGTCCATCACACCAACATTCCATACAGAACACTCACACTGGCTGAGCAGCTAGGAACTAGGTAAAAGGGAACATTATAAACATAACAAGAAGATACTACATTATCTTCTCCCCTTAAAATTGAATGAGTAACAAAACCATACTAGAAATGAAAACTATACACAACAATGAACAAATGAAGTCAATAGTCCATAACCCAGGGATGAATGGTAAAATACCACACCACAAGAGGGAACACAGACTAAACAAAGGAGGAAAGAAGAATGAAGAGATACAAACGAACTATCACCATCCTCCTCCCTAAAATTTAAAACAAAGGGAAAGTTCAAAGAACGTTAAGCTCACAGAAACATTGTGAGATAACACCACATGACAAGACACAAGAAACACAGTGTAGAGAAACACGGTAGAAACACACTCCGAGAACTCTAACACTGAGACAAGACACATGGGAGTAACACCCCCCAGAACTCAAACACTATGGGTGGACCACACCCATGTAGGTACTCCTTAAATTTGACACAAAGACTATGGGTGGACCGCACCCATGTACGTACTCCTTACTATTGGCACAAACACTATGGGTGGACCGCACCCATGTAGGTACTCCTTAAATTTGACACAAAGACTATGACCTTATGTAAGGAACAAAACCAAGTAAAATGTAGATGGGACTCAGCCCATTACAAACTACATAGATGGGACTAACACCCACTACAAACCGCGTAGATGGGACTGACACCCACTACAAACTGCGTAGATGGGACTAACACCCACTACAAACTGCGTAGATGGGACTAACACCCACTACAAATTACGTAGATGGGACTAACACCCACTACAAACTGTGGAGATGGGACTAACACCCACTACAAACAAAATGTGAAGCACAAGGTGACTTACACTACATAACCAACGTGCAGTACATGGTGACTTACACATATAATGAACATGACAACATTGCGTTAAATGGGACTAAGACCCATTAATTCAGAGAACATGATGCGCAGCACAGAGTGACAAACACCATAAAACCAACGTGCAGCACAGGGTGACTTATGCACTATGACAAACGTGCAGCACAATGTGACCTACAGGAATAAAAAAACCATAACATGTTAACCCCATATTAGCAACATTTCCCTTAGCTAAAAATGGACTGCATTCAATAAAAACACAGCAGAATCTGTAGTGAGCGAAGTCTCACGCGAACCAGGGACAACGTCAGACATTATAAACATAACAAGAAGATACTACAGCCTCAATTGTAATTACACTGCTCTTTTCATAGGAGCATAAAAAATTCTAGGACTGCTTTTAGTGTCTACCCTTGGAATTCCTCAAAGCCCTGGAAAACAAAAGACAGCATTATGTGGAGTATCACTAACTTTCCCACGGTTTCACTTTCCATCAGTGTGGAGGAAACTTAATCAAGAATGTTTAGATATATTTTATAAGATTATGTTTGAATTGAATTTGGGCCCGAGAGAGTGAAATTTGGTAATTTATCTGGTTATTTTCAACTTTTCAGAGAAAATGGATGTTTGTTTTCAGTTTGATTGTATCTAATTTCATGTTAGACTCCTTGATCTTTTCTACTGTGAAGGAGATTCTCACTTAGCTTTTTAGCTTAGACAATACTCTTCTAGGGATGGTGTTACAGAAATATTGCCCAAAGTGGCTTATCCCCATGGTGGGTGCCAGCCTTTGCAGCATGTAAAGTAGGGGCTCACTGTCTAAAGCAGATATCAGCAGAGAAGCGAGTTGGGGATCATGGGGTACCCATGCCTCAAGCACTTGGCAATGGCCTAAATCTTCAAAGACTGTGTATCCTATCCCAGTCATTCTTTTGAAGCTAAAGCTGGTATACAACAGACTACTCTAACTCCTTATTTTAGATCAAATATCTTAGTTCTACTTTTGCAAACCAAAAGGCCCCACTAATCGAGCTGAAGGCTTTCTGAACATCTAAAAAGATTGATCAGTTCATTTAATTCCTACTTCTAACCGAGACCTCCTTGCAAAGCTGATAATACATTTACAAAGAGCATATTAAGGACATATATTGATAAAAATAAGTACATGTATTTAAAAAGAATAAATTGTTGTAAATAGGCAGGAAAATGGGAGTAAATGAGGGACGAATAGTCAAAATGGTCATCACAGTTAGGTATATTTGTTTGGACCACAAAGCCTATTTTTAGATGCCTTAATCTTAGTCGATCATGCATGCCTGGATACTGGAAAAGAGGATGGAATGGACCAAATACAGCTTTGCAGACAGGAGCAAGACCACTGACCCATTGTCAGTGAAATTGCTCCCCCTCCCTCGCAGCCTCACCATTAAGTGGGGCCTGCCCCTGCACTCTCAAGTGTTTGGTGCTCGAGGCCCTCCTCCACCCGCAGGTTTCCCTGCGCCTCATCCCTGGTGGTCCAGTGGACCTCTATCTCCTTTCTCTAGCTCCGTTTTTCACTCTTTTTTATTCACTCGTTTTTTCACTCGTTTTTCTACCCTCTTTTTCTTTGCCTTTCTGCACTTTTCTGCATTCCTGCTCCTTTCTGCTCTATTTCCTTTTTCCTTTACTCCTCTTTTTCCCTCCTTTCCTGCCCGCTTTCCCTGCTGCTGCTGCCCCCGCGGCCCCCCCCCACCACGACCAGCGCGACCGGCCCAATCTAGCTCCCCTCTCCGCTCCCGCCTCCCAGCTGTCCAGCCCTCCCCGACCCCTATTTAATGGCGGCCGCTGCGGGGACAGGCGAGCAAGACCACTGACCCATTGTCAGTGAAATTGCTCCCCCTCCCTCGCAGCTCCACCATTAAGTGAGGCCTGCCCCTGCACTCTCGAGTGTTGGTGCTCGAGGCCCTCCTCCACCCGCAGGTTTCCCTGCGCCTCATCCCTGGTGGTCCAGTGGAACTCTATCTCCTTTCTGTAGCTTCGTTTTTTCACTTGTTTTTTCACTTGTTTTTCTACCCTCTTTTTCTCCGCCTTTCTGCACTTTTCTGCATTCCTGCTCCTTTCTGCTCTATTTCCTTTGTCCTTTACTCCTCCTTTTCCCTCCTTTCCTGCCCGCTTTCCCTGCCGCTGCTGCCCCCGCGGCCCCTCCCCCCCAGCACGACCAGCGCGACCGGCCCAATCCAGCTCCCCTCCCCGTTCCCGCCTCCCAGCTGTTCAGCCCTCCCCGACCCCTACTTAATGGCGGCCGCGCCAAAGGCAAGCCCGTCCGCGACCCGACCGCGACCAGCGCCAGGAACCCTGGACCTCCGCACCGCCAAAGCTATGACCCAGCAGCACTCCACGCACTCAACCCAGGCCGAAACAACAACTGCATGCTAGCCTCACAAGCCGACACCCACGAACCCTTCAGCTGTCACTGCTGCCGACAAACCTACAGCACCGCTAGGAACACGGACCCATCACAACCCGACCGCAAGAACACACCCGTACTGAAGACCTTGCAATGCATCCTCCTCAACGTCCGATCCCTCCACAAACACGCCACCGAAATCTGGGACCTCCTCGACAGCACCACCCCGGACGTAGCGTTCTTCACCGAAACCTGGACCAACACCACCTCGGGGCCAGACATCGCCATTGCCATTCCCCAAGGATACAAGATCTCCAGGAAGGACCGCCCCACCCGCCCGGGAGGAGGAATCGCCATCGTCCACAAATCCACCCTCCGCCTGAGCACACTCCCTGACGAAACCACAGACCTGATGGAACACCTTCACTTCAAGATGCTGACCAGCCCTACCACCACCCTCCGAGGAACCCTCATCTACCGACCCCCTGGACCACGCGGACCGTTCACTAACTCCATCACGGACATCATCTCCCCGCATGCCATCGCATCCACCAACTACACCCTGCTGGGAGACCTCAACTTCCACCTCGACAACCAACTGGACCCCAACACCAGATCCCTCCTGGACAACCTCCACAACATTGGACTCTGCCAAATCGTGACCGAACCAACGCACTCAGCAGGACACACCCTCGACCCCTCTTCACAGCAGGAAACTCCATCACCTTCAGCCACACCACCGAACTCCCGTGGACTGACCACCGATGCGTCCACTTCACCTTCAGAACACCCACCATCCACAGACACCAGCACCTGCTCCCACGAAGAAACTGGACCAGAATCACCGACGACCAGCTCACCTCCTCACTCTGCAACTCCACCCCAACCATCGCGGGAAACGACAACCCCAACACCGCAGCCTGAACCCTGCACAGATGGATCTCCGACAGCGCCAACACCATAGCCCCCCTCAAGAAAAACAACAACACCCACGCCAAGAAAGCCAGATGGTTTACCACCGAACTTCGAGAGTCCAGACGCACTTGCCGCCGCCTCGAAAAGGCCTGGAGGAACACCAAATCCACAGAAGCACACAACAACTTCAGAGCCGCTACCAACGCCCACCACCAACTCATCAGAAAAACAAGAAAAAAAGCGATTGAAGACAGAATCTCCACACACGCACACAACAGCAAAGAACTCTTCAACATCATCAAGGAGTTCGCCCAACCCACCAGCGAATCGATGGACATTCCTCCCTCACAAGACTTCTGCGACAAACTCAGCACCTTCTTTCAGCACAAAATCAAGAGCATCTACGACAACTTCGACAAAGACAACCAACACACTGAACCCCCGCCAACCACCCCGACACCCTGAAGCCAGCGATTGACAACTGGACAGCCCTCACCACCGAAGACACACTGAAGACAATGAAGTCAATCCACTCCGGGGCCCCCACGGACCCCTGCCCCACCACATCTTCAACAGAGCCGCCGACACATCGCACCCATACTCCGCCACACCATCAACCGCTCCCTGGCGACCACCTCGTTCCCCGACGACTGGAAACACGCCGAGGTCAACCCCCTCCTGAAGAAACCCTCGGCGGACCCCACCGACCTCAAAAACTACAGACCCATCTCCCTGCTCCCGTTCCCAGCGAAAGTCATCGAGAAAGCCATCAACAGCCAACTCGCCACATTCATCGAAGAGCACAACATCCTTGACTCCTCCCAATCCGGCTTCAGAAAAAACCACAGTCCGGAAACCGCCCTCCTCGCCTCAACAGATGACATCCGCACCCTACTGGACAAAGGAGAAACAGTAGCCCTCATCCTCCTCGACCTCTCAGCGGCGTTCGACACAGTCTCTCACCGCACCCTAACACGCAGACTCCTCGACGCAGGGATCCAGGACAAGGCCCTTGAATGGATCCGCTCCTTCCTCTCTGGCAGAACGCAGCGGGTCAGACTCCCCCCTTTCCTCTCGGACCCTACACCAACCACCTGCGGAGTCCCTCAGGGGTCCTCCCTCAGCCCTACGCTCTTCAACATCTACATGACTCCACTCGCCCCCATCGTCAGAACCTACGGACTCAACATCGTGTCATACGCAGACGACACCCAACTCATCCTCTCCCTATCCAACGAACCCAACACCGCCAGACACAACTTTCGAGAAGGCATGGAAGCCGTCGCCAAATGGATGAAAAACAGCTGCCTACAAGTAAACACCAACAAGACAGAAGTACTCATCATGGGCCCAAACCCCGACGACTGGAACGATACCTGGTGGCCCCCCGCCCTCGGAAACCCACCCACCCCCACAGACCACGCACGCAACCTGGGAATCATCCTGGACTCCGAGCTCAAAATGGACCGCCAGATCAATTCCGTCTCGTCCTCCTGCTTTCACACCCTCTGCCTCCTACGTAAGACCTTCAAATGGATCCCCCTTGAACACAGAAAGACCGTCACTCACGCCCTGGTCACCAGCAGACTCGACTACGGCAACGCACTCTACGCCGGAATAAACAAAAACCTCACCCGCAAGCTACAGAACATCCAGAACGCTGCCGCAAGACTGGTCCTCAACCTGCCAAGACACTGCCACATCTCCCAGCACCTGCGCACACTCCACTGGCTCCTCATCGAGGCCAGAGTCACCTTCAAGATGCTCACCCACACACACAAGGCCCTCCACGACACCGGACCAGCATACCTCAACAGCCGACTCAATTTCCACGCACCCCAAAGGACCCTACGATCAGCCCAGCTCTCCTATGCCGTGGTCCCCCGCACCAGAAAGACCAGATCGGGAGGCCGCTCCTTCTCCTTCCTCGCGGCCAGAGCCTGGAACGCCCTTCCGCTCCACCTCTGACAGACAACATCGCTTCCCATCTTCGCAAGAAACCTCAAAACCTGGCTCTTCGATAGACCCCCTCCTTGATGGACTGGAACCTGCACCCCCCTACCCCCAGCACCTTGAGACCCTTACGGGTGAGTAGTCGCGCTTAACAAACGCCTGATTGATTGATTGATTTTCTGGCCAGCCACACACGTCTTCATATAGTCTCTGAACGGTTACAATTTCCTCATTCAATGACAATGTTGACCTCCCATTCGGGATTTTAAATATGTTCAGATTTGAACTCCAGATTAGTCCCAGCCCAGTCTAGTCCTTGAACCTAGTTTATGACTTGTTGCACAAGACCTCCTAAGATTCACGTCGTACACCCTTGTGTACAATTAGTGGACAGAGTATTTCATTTTTCTTCCAATGAGAACATCATTTGGAATCTGTGACCGGTGGCATGCATCTCTTAAACTGTAGAATATTTCCAGATTCCTGGTTTTTCTTTGGAAAAAAATTGAAGCTTGGACATTTAGTGTCTCATTTCGATTACCGGTCCGGGGTAATCTTGAAATTGAGCGCAAACAATATTTACACTAGATTTCAAATTCTGAGTACTGTGCAAACGGTGCTCCCCTGGGAGGGGTTGCCTGTGTAAATTACACAGGTATTACCTAGAGAATTGCTGCATCGCCAAATGCAAGGTGGAATACTACACAGTAATAGCAGGTCTGCCATTATTTTCAATTTCTAAAATGAAAACTGAAGAAGATGGAAATACCGACCTCAGTAATATCACTACTGTGAGTCAACTTTATTTTCCCTGAGCATATTTTTTGCCAAATAGAACTACATCACTTGGGGTGAGGATGTCAGTGTTTTTTTTCTCCAAGTACGCTGTAGAGTTATATTTGCTCTGGAGCCTGCCAGATGATTTGTGCTTGTCATTCTGGCTTCCAGTGTCCTGTGTGACTCGAGGGCAGGCAGACATTCCTAGCAACACTTTTTGCCACTTTCCTTGGCAACACAGGAACCAGATACTACTCTAAACTCCATAAATTAGTAAGTATCTTCCCTTTGATCTTTGACTTTAAAGGACAATGAAGATGAACAGTCAAGTCTTACGTTTCTGCTGTGGGGTCAGGTAGAAAATTAATCAATCACTAAATCTAATATGCAACAAGTGTTATTCTGTTAATATTCACAGTAACCATAAGATGTTTCATGGCACTTGTACTACATAGTATCCAAGCACTCCTATGTACACTTGACAAACACTTGATGGGAGTAAGCCATGATCTGCAACACAGATTTGCCAGGGAGTGGCAATAGTCTCCAATTCAGATAAAAAGATCTGTAACCATCTTTTGATCAGCTGATTCCAACAGTTAGTAATGACCTGCATCGTCATGGAAGTGGCAGCCACTCTTCTGATAAAGAGTATCAGGCCCGGAACTTGGAAAGGGCACCCCAGACAAGTGTAGGACTCACAGATGGGATAGTACAGCACAACCAGCAGAATCGCAGGAAGTCTTTTGTATCCCTGAGCCTTAAGGCGGCAAGTCAGCAAGCCCTTGGGGATCACTTGGAGAGAAGGCAGAGTCCAGGTCTCCTTCAGCAGAGTCAGGGAGCAGCAGGCAGTAGGGCAACAAGCAGAAAAGCAGTCCTACCAGAAAAGCAGTCCAATTGAGTCCTTTAAGCAGCACAGCGATCCTCCTGACAGAGGTTCAGTTCAAGATCCAGAAGTGTCTGATTTCAGGGGGGTCATAGACCCAGTACTTACACCCAAAGTGCTTTTGATGTAGGGGGTGACTTCAAAGCAACACTCCGAAGTGCACAAGGATCACTTTCAACCCAGTCCTGTCTGCCAGGCTACATGTGGGGGTAAATCAGTGCTTTGTGTGTGGACAGAACACTACCTATTGAAGTGTGTCAGCCTCTCCCATTCCTCCCTGCCCAGGGTGACCAATCAGAATGCAGATGAATGCAGATGAGTGCTCAGAACGCAGATGAACATCTCCTTCCTATGTTTGTGGCTGTCTAGAGAGAATGCACAAAATATAGCTGTCACCCAACCCAGATGTGTATTGGAGACAGGCTGTCAGGCACAAAAAGCAGTAAGTACAGAGAAATGTCCACTTTCTAAAAGTGGCATTTCTAAAACAATAATGTTAAATACAATTTCATCAGTAAGGAGGATTTATCATTACAATTCCAAACATAAAATCATGAAAAAGCTACTCCTCTCTGATCAGGAATTACAGCTTAAAAGTGTATTAAGGAATTCCCAATGCTGGCCTATGAGAGGGGTAGGCCTCACAGTAGTGAAAAACCGAAATAGGATGTGTGTCACTACCTGGACATGCAAAACATACAGGTACATGTATTACCTTTTACTTGCATAGCATCCTGTTCTTAGGGTTACCTAGTGCCTACCTTAAGGGTGACTTATGTAATAAAAGGGGAGTTTAAGGCTTGGCAAGTAGTTTTAAATGGTAAATCTTGACTTCAAGAAAAGGGGGTGAGAACACCCTAATCCAAGCCAGAAGGGTGGAGAGGTTCTTCCACTTACTGGAAGAAGTACTGGAGGGATACGTCCTCCCTATTTAACACTGGCAAACAAAAAGTATCCCACCTTGTTATTTGTAACTTAGGGCACTACTCTCGTCAGGTGATACACCGTCCGCTCAGGGGCGCGGAAGGAAACAATTCCTTTTTGTTATATAACCCTCTCACACTCTAGTAGTGTCATGCTTCATCATCGAGTATCATTTTACTCGGGAGACCAAGGGGAACGCTAGGTGGTAGGACATTTGTGCCGGCACGGTGATGCCACACAAAAATGTGTGGAAAAAGAGATTTTTTCAGCTAAATTTGAGGTTTGCAGTGGATTCTGGGTAGGAAAACGTTGGGGGATCCACGCAAGCCATACTTCACTGCACTCCCCAAGGTGTCTAGTTTTCAAAAATGTGTAGGTCTTGTAGGTTTCCCTGGAAGTCCGCGAGCCCGGGGCCAAAAAACATGGTGTCCCCACCTGCAAAACCAGGTCGTTTTATGATAGGTAATTTTGAAGTCTCCACAGTACAATTTGGGCCATTTCCTGTTACGGCCACTACGCCTACCCACACAAGTGAGGTACCATTTTTATTGGGAGACCTGGGGCAATGCAGGTTGGTAGGAAATTTGTGTCCGCCCAGTGATCCTACAACTTTCCCACACAGAAATGTGAGGAAAATGTGATTTCTTTCAGCTAAATTTGAGGTTTGCAGGGGATTCTGGGTAGGAAAACGTTGGGGGATCAATGCAAGCTATACCTCCCTGGACCCCCCCCCAGGTCTCTAGTTTTCAGAAATGTGTGGGTTTGGTAGGTTTCCCTAGATGGCCGCCGAGCGCAGGGCAAAAACCCAGGTGACCCCCCTTTCAAAACCAGGTCGTTTTGTGATAGGTCATTTTGATGTCTCCACAATACCTTTTGGGCCCTTGCCTGTCGCAGGTACTTGACCCACCCACACGAGTGAGGTACCATTTTTATCGGGAGACCTGGGAGAACGCTGGGTGGGAGGAAATTTGTGTCAGCCCGGTGATCCTACAACTTTCCCACACAGAAAAGTGAGGAAAATGTGATTTTTTTTCCAGCTAAATTTGAGGTTTGCAGGGGATTCTGGATAGGATAAGGTGGGGGATCCACGCAAGCCATACCTCCCTGGACCCCCCGGGTATTCTAGTTTTTCAGAAATGTGTGGGTTTGGTAGGTTTCCCTAGATGGACGCCGAGCCCGGGGCAAAAAACCCAGGTGACCCCCCCCTTGCAAAACCAGGTCGTTTTGTGATAGGTAATTTTTTTTTTTTGGGAAACAAATTTTATTGTGTCAAAAGTCATGTACATTGCAGAGCTCCTTAACCCAGGAAACATCTGCCACATAGGACATTGCAAATTATTGTCATTGACAATTAGGTTATACATTGTTCTTATCATAGTTATTAAAGACAATATAACATAAATGCATTGAACCCCTCCCCCCCCTTTGCACTAACTCACTACTGCGTTTCGTGTGCCACAACATTATCCATCCCCACAAATCAATTTCTTCACCACCCTTTAGGTCCCCTACCCCAGGGGCCCGCATAACAACATAGATACCGATGAATCCACCGGGGGCACCAGGTCCAAGTCAAGGCCTCGATAATCTGCCCATCTCTTCCAGATTTTAGGATGCTTTTGCGGGCAACCCCTGGCCTTGAAAATTGGAATTTCTAACCCCATGCAGAAGTCCAGCCCATTTTTCCATGCCGAGAGAGAAGGTGGGGCCGTCGCTTTCCACAGCCTTGCTATATCCCTTTTAGCCAATGTCAGCCCCAACAATAACAAGTGCCTCTTGTAAATGTTGCCTCCTATACCCTCCATAATATGTAGGATTACCAATCTGGGTGAGAAAGAGAGCTCCCACCCCAACACATCCGCTAGACAGGCCATTACCCCTCTCCAAAAGTTTGTGAGTGCTGTACAATGCCAAATTGTATGTATTAGGGACCCCTCCTCCCAACCACAGTGCAGGCATATCGGGGATGTGACAAGGCCCGCCCTCCACAGCCTAAGCCGGGTGTAATAAACCCGGTGGAGGTATTTAAATTGAATAAGACGCAATCGCGTTGCTATTGCTGCTTCCCTAGGAGAAGCCAGTGCGTCCGTCCAATCGTCTCCGTCTACTTGGCCAATGTCGCCAGCCCATGCTTCTCTGAGTTTATCCAAAGTATTGGAGCTATGGGTCACTAGGGACTGATATATCTTTGATATTTTATGGTCCTGCAAATCACCCATGAAGACCTTGGCTTCAATCGGTCTGAATTCAGGGAGAGCCTCTAACCCCGAGATACTAAGGTAGATGGCATGCCGAAATTGAAGGTATTTATAGAACTGAGTTCTTGGCATCCGGTACTCTTGTTGAAGGTCTTGGAATGATTTCAGTACCGAGCCTCGCATTACTTCCCCTAATGTTGATACTCCTATATTATCCCATCCTCGAAATCCGGATAACGCAGCCAGCTGCGGCAAACAACCATTGTGCTACAGTGGGGTTTCCCTAGTCAACTTATTCCACCACCCCATCCTGCGGAGGGATTGTTTCCATACCTGGTATACCACCTGTGTAGCCGGCGGAAGAGAATTGCGTAATGACGCCTAATACAAAATGGTATGTAGGGTGGAGTCCCCCATGCACCTTCGCTCCACTGCGTAAACGGGGTCCTTCCTGTCCCCATACCACCATTCATTCAGCAGCAGGAGATGCGATGCCATATAATAAGATTGGACATCCGATGTGGCCAGCCCCCCGCAATACGTTGACTGGAAGAAAGTGCGCAGCGCCACCCTGGACGCCCCCCCTGCCCACAGGAATTGTCCCAATGCCGCATTAACCTGGCGAAACCACATGGGAGATACGGGATATGGATGGTTCTGCAATTGATAGAGCAGGCGCGGCAACGACACCATTTTAAAGATAGTCGATCTGCCATATATAGAGAGGGGCATGTGTGACCATGTTTTCATCTCCTCGCGTACCCATGACCATACTGATATAATATTTCTGTCCCATGCCACTCTCGGTACATTTGATAGGAAGACTCCCAGGTATTTCACGCCCTCTGTCGTCACCTGGACCGCCGAGGCCCAAGGCCCCAATCCCGCAATGCCCCCCAGCACCCACAGAGTGGATTTACGCGGATTCATGAATAGACCCGACGATTCACCGAAAATTTGCATAATGCGAAGCAGCCTCGGCACGTCCTATTTATGTCCGTTAAAAAGAATAGGACATCGTCCGCATATAAAGCAAGACGGTCTGAGAGCCCCTGGCCCCACTCAAAACCCGCCACTTGCTCATCCACCCGCACCAACGCCGCCAAGGGCTCCATGGCTAGAGCAAAGCGATACGGCGACAGGGGACACCCCTGGCAGGTGCCCCTGCCAATTGAAAATGCGAACGAAGTGGATCCCGCAACATGCACCGACGCTGTAAGATCTGTATATAACAGTTTTAGATATGTTTAGTCGGTCCAATAGTGCGAACAAGTAGACCCAGCTAAGGGAGTCAAACGCCCTATCCATATCTGCCAGCATGAGAGCGGCCGGCACTCCCTTTCCCTGAACGGTGGCTATGGCAGTATGAGCTCGTCGGATATTATGGCGCGTAGCCCTCTGGGGCATGAACCCAGCCTGGTCCGATGGATCAAGTTGGTTATGTGAGGTTGGAGGCGATTGGCCAACACCTTGGCCAGAATTTTGGCCTCGACATTTAGCAATGAGATGGGGCGATATGAGGCATGCTGGTCCGGGGGCCGGCCTGGTTTATGAAATACAACCACTTCCGCGTGTCTCCAGTCACGTGGTAGGCACCCCCGGTCCCTAGCTTCCTCAACAACTTGAGATAATGGGGCCCTAATTTGGAAGAATACTTCTTAAAAAATTCACATGGGAACCCATTTGGACCCGGCGCCTTTCCAGAGTTCAAGTCTCCCAGCGCAGTGCATATCTCCTCTTCGGTGAATGGAAGTTCGAGGTCTGCTCGTGCCTCGTCCGAAAGGGCGCAAGGCGGTAGGTCAGCTAGGAAGCGGTGTACCACATCTTCCTGCAGGAGTTCCCTAGGGGTGTATAGCTCTGCAAAGTAATGTGCAAAACTCTATGCTATGAGGGATGGGTCGCTAATAGTCCGTCCATCTGGGCCCGGTATATTTGGAAGAACCTGAGGTTGCAAGGCCCCTCGACACAATCTATGCAGTAATTTACCGGACTTGTCACCCCATTGATAGATTCTACTGCGGGATGGTAGCCACGCGAGTCGGACCTCGTCCATCAGGGTATCTGCATGAGCTTGTCGCGCCAATGCTGGCTGTCGGCGCACCAGCCTTCTTCCCTCCCCTCTACTGCTCTGCTCTAATTCTATTAAGCGGGCCTCCGACCGCAGTAGTAATTCCCGCCGGGTTCGACGTGCTGCCGCGCAGAATGAGATGTCCACCCCCCACAGGGTGGGCTTCATGGCCTCCCATAAAGTCGCTGCCTCAGCTACCGTTCCCACATTCGTATCCAAATATTGCTCAATTGCCTTCCCCATGTGCTCCCGATACTTTTCATCCTGCAGATGCCAGGGGGATAGACGCCAACGGAAGGGCTGTTTCTCAGGACCCAACTGTGCCGTCAAAATCACTGGGGAGTGATCGGACAGGCCCCTTGGAAGAATCTCTACTGCCCTCACCCTTCCAACAGCGCCCATCGGTACAAAAATATAATCAAGGCAGGAATAAGAATCATGAGTTGTCGAGAGATACTTGTATCCTAGTTCCTCGCGATGCAGCCGCCTCCATGTATCCACCCATCCCAATCCCGTCGCCAAGGAGTTCAGTTTGGTGCCGTGTTGGGCAGCGGGATGTCCCCCTGCTCTCCATCTATCTATGGCCAAGTCCATTACATCATTCCAATCTCCCCCTACTATTGCCAGCCCCTCCGGTATATCAGCCCACAAGGACGTGAGGCGCTCTACCAACTGCCATTGCAGCGGCGTGGGGGCATACACACACCCAAAACCCACCTGTTCCTCTTATATGGTGCCCCTAATAAATACATACCTCCCCTGTATGTCCGCCAATGTCTTGATATGTTTGTATGGGACCCTACGATGAAGTAAAATCGCAACCCCTCGGGATCCCCTGGTGAAGCCAGAGTGGAACACTTGAATATAACCATAGCGGAGGAGACACAATGCTTTAGTACCCATTAAATGCGTCTCCTGAAGAATGAGGACATCTGCTCGGTATCGTTTGGCCTGTTGAAGTAGAGTCCCTCGTTTAATTTTATCTAAGGCTCCTCTGACGTTCCAACTTAGTATCCGAAGGGTCGCGCCCTATCTTTGGGGACTGCCATCCAAGGATCTCTGGACTTCGATGTGTGGGACAGCTATAAGCCAGTGTGCGAATTGTACCCTTTTGGGGCAGTGACGCAGTGCAAACATATAACATATGTACCCCAACTTCCCCCATCCCCCCATACCTCAAAACAGCTGAAGTATCTGTCGCGGCGGAGGTGGCCTGCGGGCCCCAACGGGAGCCAAAGGGTTCCCCAACAACCTGCCCATAGTCAAGAGGCGTGCCCCTGAACTATTAAGAGTCAAACAGAGGTACTAGCCCCTGCTCATGTTTCGTCGGTTTGAACCAATGCGGCCAACAGACCCCCACCCAGGAGAGTCCTGATGTGTCTATGACGCCGAAGACCCCTGCCGGGGCACCGAGGTAGATCTGTTAGGATCACTGCAGGATTTGGAGCGGCGTCGGAATCTCGACCTCCTAGTTCCTTTGATTTTGAGCTTGGGTGGCCTGCGGACGGCCTCACTGGACGAGGAGTCTGATTCCAGCCTAGGCGGCGTGCGGGGCCAAATCTTCACTGTTTCATCCGTCCAGTTAAAGACGTCTTCTGGCGATTCAAAGAGTACGGGATTGGTACACCACTCTCAGCCTGGCGGGATACAGCAATGCATAGGGAAGTTTCAACTCACGAAGGCGGGCCTTGGCTGCCATGAATGACTGTCGCTTCTGCTGGACTAGTCTCGTATAGTCCGGAAATATGAGGATGCGAGTGTTCTCGAACATCAGGGGTTCCTTGATTCTGGCTTGCTTTAAGATTGCATCCCTGTCATGGTAATTTAATATTTTTGCAACGACGGGTCTCGGTCTGGCTCCTGGGGGTGGCTTCTGTATCAGGGCCCTGTGCGTCCTTTCCACGACAAAGCAACAGGACAGCGACTCTGGGGGGAGCCAGCTCACAAGCCACCCAGTTAGGAACCGTTCCATGTCCCCCCCTTCACACCCTTCAGGGAATCCAACAAAGCGTAGGTTGTTTCTCCTGGCCCTGCCCTCCACATCTTTCACCCGCGAAGCCAGACCCCTGGTGATTGTCTCCAATGACGCAACTTTTTTTGTAAGTTGGTGACCGGGTCCTCTACTCCCGAGACCCTGGTCTCTGCCTCAGTAATGTGCTCTACTGTATTCCGAAGATCCTGTCGTAGGAGCATGACATCGGACCCCACTTCTCCAATCTTCGCTTCCAAGGCGGCCCTGGACTGTGTGATGGCCGCCATGAGTGCGGCATTGTCCTGATTGCCTCCCTGAGCACCTCCCTGGTCGGCAGTCGGGGCCCCTGCTCTGGTGTAGCGATCCAACGTGCTCTGCTTGGAAGATCCTCCGGCCATTTTATCCTTTGTCATTGTGTAGTTCGGTCTCTCAAAATGACGGATCAGTAGCCCCCTAGGCAGGCCTCCAGCACAAACCACGTTTACTCGGCTTGCTGCTCTTCACCCCTGCGGTCTCGGCTGTCATTATCTTCCTCTGCCTTAAGCCTTTGGAAAAGCGGGACTCGGTTTGGGCCCTCCTGCCCACAAGCCGCACTGAGTGCTAACCTGGCCGCCTCTGCAGACAGTTGTGCCTCCACCCTATTGGGTGTCCCCCAGCCCTCTCAGACGCACCTTCCAGGCTACTAGGGCAGCACACCTCACCCACCGCACCGGGTCCCACGTCGCATAGGGTGCCAAGGCCCGACTCCTCACAGGATGAAAGACGGTGAGATCAATGAGGTCTAACAATCTCGAGCCAGGCCCCACCCCGTAAGATCACTGTTCGCCACCAGCAACAGAACCACAAGTGGCGGTGTAGGATAGCTCACTGCTACACAGGGCTCTATATTCCTCCGGGGGCCTGCGACATCCAAGGGCCCGTGTTATGCTCCACTCCCTAGCAACTCCAACGGCACACCTCCCCCGCAGCCGGGAGCAACCAAGCAGCGGGATCAGGCTGTAGCGCTATTGTGCATCAGTAGGGCCGCAGTGCTCCTCCATGCAATGGCCATCCAGGGCACGTGAGGCCCAGCAGCAGTCGTGGCAGCCCAAAAGCCGCAGGCCCCAGCACCGCAGCAGCCGGGGAGCAGGGCAGCGTGAGCCAGCCCTCGGACCTCAACTTTGGCCTCTGCGCAGTTCCGAGGGTCCAGCCGCCGGCCGTCTGGACTCCAGCAGGCACCACACTCAATTCCCCCCCCCGGCGAGCCCGCAGCACACCCCCTCTATGCGGCCCGATCCAACCGCCAAACCCAATGTAAGAGGAGGGGGAATGTGCAGGGACACTCACCGGGTCTCTACCGACTCGCTCCCCAGGCCAGTCCCCAGGGGCCAATTCTCCATTCGGGCCAGGCCTTGTAGTCCCCGGAGTATTCCGGCACCGCCGCGCCCGTCGTCTACTGCTCCCGCTGGCGCCCAAAGAGCTCCGCCTCAATTCCACTCGCTAGGTCTCCGGGGCCGTACGCCACAGCAGCCGCTGTAATCTCCTCGGTCCCGGCTCGTCTCCGGGTCAGAAAGCTCCCCGCTCGATTCCCGACAGCTACGGGAGACTTTGGGGAAGTATGTGTCCGACGAAACAGGATATATGCAGGATTGTTAATATGGGCTGAGCGGAGCTCGCCTAACTCGCGTCCACCATGCTGGATCGCTAAGTCACGCCCCCTTTGATAGGTAATTTTGATGTCTCCACAATACATTTTGGGCACTTGCCTGTCGTGGGTATTTGGCCCACCCACACAAGTGAGGTACCATTTTTATCGACAGACACGGGGGAATAATGGATGGTAGGAAATTTGTGTCAGCCCTGTGATCCCACAACTTTCCCACACAGAAATGTGAGAAAAATTTGATTTGTTCAACTAAATTTGAGGTTTTCAGGGGATTCTGGATAAGTAAACGTTGAGGGGTCCAGACAAGCCATACCTCCCTGGACTGCCCCAGGTGTCTAGTTTTCAAAGATGTCTGGGATTGGAAGGTTTCCCTAGATGGCCGCAGAGCACAGGGCCAAAAACCCAGGAGAGCTCCTTTGCAAAGCCAGGTCGTTTTGTGATAGGTAATTATGATGTCTCCACAATAGGTTTTGGGTCCTTCCCTGCCGCAGGCACTTAGCCCAGCCACACAAGTGAGGTACCATTTTTATCGGGAGACCTGGGGGAACGCTGGGTGGTAGGAAATTTGTGTCAGCCCAGTGATCCCACAACTTTCCCACACAGAAATGTGAGAACAATTTGATTTTTTTCAGCTAAATTTGAGGTTTGCAGGGGATTCTGGGTAGGAAAATGTTGGGGGATCATACTTCCCTGGACTCCCACGGGTGTCTAGTTTTAGAAATATCTGAATTTTTTGGGTTCCCCTAGATGTCTGCAAACCCGGGACCAAAAATACAGGTGACCACCTATCTATCACAGAACAACCTGGTTTTTCAAGGGGGTCACCTGGGATTTTGGCCCCGCGCTCGGCGGCCATCTAGGGAAACCTACCAAACCCACACATTTCTGAAAACTAGAGACCTGGAGGGGTCCAGGGAGGTAATGCTTGCATGGATCCCCCAACTTTTTCCTACCCAGAATCCCCTGCTAACCTCAAATTTAGCTGAAAAAAATCACATTTTCCTTACTTTTCTGTGTGGGAAAGTTGTGGGATCACCGGACTGACACAAATTTCCTACCATCCAGCGTTCCCCTAGGTTTCCCGATAAAAATGGTACCTCACTTGTGTGGGTAGGCTTAGTGGCCGCAACAGGAAGTGGCCCAAATCGTACTGTGGAGATTTCAAAATTACCTATCATAAAACGACCTGGTTTTGCAGGTGGGGGCACCATGTTTTTTGGCCCCGGGCTCGCGGCCATCTATGGAAACCTACCAAACCCACATTTCTGAAAACTAGACACCCTGGGGAGTCCAGTGAGGTATGGCTTGCGTGGATCCCCCAAAGTTTTCCTACCCAGAATCCCCTGCAAACCTCATATTTAGCTGAAAAAAATCATTTTTCATTACATTTTTGTGTGGGATCCCCGTGGCGGCACAAATGTCCTACCACCTAGCGTTCCCCTTGGTCTCCCGAGTAAAATGATACCTCACTTGTGTGGCTGTCCAATGAGGAATAGGCTAAAAACATATTTCTTTTAAAATATAGCTCTTAAGAATTCGCTGCTCTATACACTTAATCCCTATGTTTTTGGCTCTTCCCAGTCACAGGCCCTTGGCCCACCCACACAAGTGAGGTATCATTTTACACGGGAGAACAAGGGGAGCACTGGGTGGTAGGACATTTGTGCCGACACAGTGATCCCACACAAAAGTGTGTGGGAAAAGTGATTTTTTTCAGGTAAATTTGAGGTTTGCAGGGGATTCTGGGTAGGGAAGCGTTGGGTGATCCACGCTAGCCATACCTCCCTGGACTCCCCAGGGTGTCTAGTTTTCAGAAATGTGTGGGTTTGGTAGGTTTCCCTAGATGGCCGCGAGCCCGGGGCCAAAAACCCAGGTGCCTCCCCTGCAAAACAAGGTCATTTTATGATAGATAATTTTGAAGTCTCCACAATACGTTTTGGGCCCTTGCCTGTCGCGGGTACTTCACCCACGCACATGAGTGAGGTACCATTTTTATCAGGAGACCTGGGGGAACGCTGGGTGGTAGGAAATTTGTGTCAGCCCGGTGATCCTACAACTTTCCCACACAAAAATTTGAGAAAAATTTGATTTTATTTCAGCTAAATTTGAGGTTTGCAGGGGATTCTGGGTAGGGAAACGTTGGGGGATCCACGCAAGCCATACCTCCCTGGACTCCCCAGGGTGTCTAGTTTTCAGAAATGTGTGGGTTTGGTAGGTTTTCCTAGATGGCCGCGAGCCTGGGGCCAAAAACTCAGGTGCTCCCCGCAAAACCAGGTTGTTTTATGATAGGTAATTTTGAAGTCTCCACAATACGTTTTGGGCCCTTGCCTTCACAGGTACTTGGGCCACCAACACGAGTGAGGTACCATTTTTATCGGTAGACCTGGGGGAACACTGGGTGGTAGGAAATTTGTGTCAGTCTGGTGATCTCACAACTTTCCCACACAGAAATGTGATTTTATCAGCTAAATTTGAGGTTTGCAGGGGATTCTGGGTAGGAAATCTTTGGGGGATCCACGCAAACCATACCTCCCTGGACTCCCCAGGGTGTATAGTTTTCACAAACGTTTGGGTTTGGTAGGTGTTCCTAGTTGGCCGCTGAGCCCGGGACCCAAAACGCAGGTGACCCCCTTGAAAAACCAGGTTGTTTTGTGACAGATGGGTTGGCACCTATGTTTTTGGTCCCGGGTTTGGAGGCATCTAGGGGAACCTAAAAAACCCAGACATTTTTGAAAACTAGTCACCCGTGGGAGTCCAGGGAGTGTGACTGCATTGATCCCCCAACATTTTCCTTCCAAGAATACGCTGCAAACCTCAAATTTAGCTAAAAATTCACATTTTCCTCTAATATCTGTGTGGGAAAGTTGTGGGACACAGCACGGCAGAAATTTCCTTCCACTCAGCGTTCCCCTCAGTCTCCCGATAAAAATTATACCTTACTTGTGTGGCTGGGCCGAGTGCCTATGATATGGGAGGGCCAAAAACGTGTAGAGATTGAAGGGGACCCAAAGCGGGTTCAAAAGGGCAGTTTGTTTATACATTTTTAGGCTGACGCTACTTTGGGCACCCACACAAGTGAGCCATCATTTTTCTCGGGAGACTGAGGGGAACGCTGAGTCTGCATGCAAGACCATTGGGCCTTCAGAAAAATTATCAAGACGTGTCTCTTCTCCAACCACTAGCTTCCTCGCCCTACCGCTCTGCCATATTTAGCGCTGGGACACCCTGTTGCTGGGGCAGCCATGCGCTCTATAAATGCTACTAACATAACATAACCAAGGGGAATGCTGGGTAATAGGAAATTTGTGCCTGCCGGGTGATCCTGCAACTTACTCACACAGACGTGAGGAAAACGTGACATTGTAGGTAAATTTGAGGTTTGCGGGGGATTCTGGGTAAGAAAACGCTGGGGGATCCATGCAAGCCACACCGCCAGACAAGAGTCAGTACACGCACACCACCATCCATGCACACCACCAGCCAAGCGCCATCCCTGCACACCGCCAGCCAATCGCCATCCACACACACCATCAGCCAAGCGCCATCCATTCACACCGCCAGCCAAGCGCCATCCAAGTACACCGCCTGCCAAATGCTATCAATGCACACAGTCAGCCAAGCAATATCCATGCACAACGCCACCCAAGCGCCACCCACGCACTCCACCATCCAAGCGCCATCCCCGCACACCGCCAGCCAAGCAGGGCCGGACTGGGAACAGCAACCAGCCCTGACAGATTGCTGCTTGACCAGCCCTGGGGGGGGGAGGGGGGAGGATGCTAGTAGAAAGGACTGCTCCCGCTTTTGTTGCTGGGGCCCGATATTGCAGCACTGCTGCAAAACCGGCCCCCAGTGACAAAACTGCCCCAGCGGCCAGAAAACCGGCCCACCGGGGAAACGCCTGGTGCCCGCTACGGCCAGTCCGGCCCTGCAGCCAAGCACTATCCATGCACACACCCACCCAAGCACCAGTCCACGTACACCAGCAGCCAAGCGCCACTCCACGCACACCACCAGGCAAGCGCCAATTTACACACATCGACATCAAGCGTGAGTCCACTCACACCATTAGCCAAGTGCAGGTCCACACACACCGCCAGCAAAATGCCAGCCAAAGGTCAGTACACACAGACCGTCACCTAACCTCCAGTTTACACACACACACAAACTCTCCCTGATTTGTAGTGGTTTTCTTCCCCTGCTTGGGTGCAGATGAGAATATAAATATCACCAGGATAGCACCCCAACTTGATTAACCACGTGATGAACTTGGAATAAATGGAGTGCGGGTTACCTACAATCCTTCTAATTGTTTATATTTCTGTTCCACCTGGTACCCAGCACCCGAGGAATACGTCGTTGAAACATGAATAGCATTTACTAAAACATGAACTCCTTCCTTTTTTTCCGTTGGACTTTGTAAATAAGTAATGCACAATTAGTAACAACTTGAAATGTTTAACGCTCATGTGAGCGCACAAATCGACATATCAATCCACACTGTCACAATATTTTTTATCGTTTTTTCATGTGAAAATGGGTCACTTGATGGTCTTTCTTTCATTGTAACAGTTGCATGCAGTGAGAAGCACGTGGTTTAAAGTGGGCGGTAGCTTTATTTGATTAAAGGTAGTTTGAACGCCGACCTGCAAATATGAACAACTAATCAAGGGCCTGCTCCGTGTGACCGGTTGAAGTGTTGAAGGTAGGAGGCGGTCTGACATTGGGGTACTAGGTTCAATCTGAGGCTTGACATGTGATTACCGTTACATTTTATCTTGCTTTTATAAAGTAATTTTTTGTTATGACTGTCAACATTTGGATATTCAAAACACTTCTGATTTGTTGTTTTTTGACATTACAGTTACCCCCGAAGAAGGGCATAAATGCCCGAAATGCATTGGGTTATAAACTTCATATTATTCATTGAATGAGTAATTTCGACATGCTGTAGAAAAGGCCTGGTGGCATTGCACATGCATTTGAAAATTGGAATTACGACTTCTACTCATCAAATAATGTGAGATTAAAATGTTTAAAATGGATAAAATTTGGTCTACGACGATGTTACATCGAATTTAGAGGTGCTTGCATCCTGGGACTGATACACGTTTTGCATCAGCTTCACATTCTTATGTTATTTGGTGCTATGGGATGGAGCATTCACCAGGATAGCACCCCAACTTGATTAACCATGTGATGAACTTGGAATAAATGGAGTGCGGGTTACCAACAATCCTTCTAATTGTTTATATTTCTGTCCCACCTGGTACCCAGCAGCCGAGGAATACGTCGTTGAAACATGAATAGCATTTACTAAAACATGAACTCCTTCCTTTTTTTCCGTTTCATTTTTTCCGTTGGACTTTGTAAATAAGTAATGCACAATTAGTCACAACCTGAAATGTTTAACGCTCATGTGAGCGCGAAAATCGACATATCAATCCACACTGTCACAATATTTTTTATCGTTTTTTCATGTGAAAATTCGTCACTTGATGGTCTTTCTTTGTAACGGTTGCATGCAGTGAGAAGCACGTGGTTTAAAGTGGGCGGTAGCTTTATTTGATTAAAGGTAGTTTGAACGCCGACGTGCAAATATGAACAACGAATCAAGCGCCTGCTCCGTGTGACCGGTTGAAGTGTTGAAGGTAGGAGGCGGTCTGACATTGGGGTACTAGGTTCAATCTGAGGCTTGACATGTGATTACCGTTACATTTTATCTTGCTTTTATAAAGTAATTTTTTGTTATGACAGTCAACATTTGGATATTCAAAACACTTCTGATTTGTTGTTTTTTGACATTACAGTTACCCCTGAAGAAGGGCATAAATGCCCGAAATGCATTGGGTTATAAACTTCATATTATTCATTGAATGAGTAATTTCGACATGCTGTAGAAAAGGCCTGGTGGCATTGTACATGCATTTGAAAATTGGAATTACGACTTCTACTCATCAAATAAAGTGAGATTAAAATGTTTAAAATTGATAAAATTTGGTCTACGACGAGGTTACATCGAATTTAGAAGTGGTTGCATCCTGGGACTGTTACACGTTTTGCATCAGCTTCACATTCTTATGTTATTTGGTGCTATGGGATGGAGCATTCACCAGGATAGCACCCCAACTTGATTAACCAAGTGATGAACTTGGAATAAATGGAGTGCGGGTTACCAACAATCCTTCTAATTGTTTATATTTCTGTCCCACCTGGTACCCAGCACCCGAGGAATACGTCGTTGAAACATGACTAGCATTTACTAAAACATGAACTCCTTCCTTTTTTTCCGTTTCATTTTTTCCGTTGGACTTTGTAAATAAGTAATGCACAATTAGTAACAACTTGAAATGTTTAACGCTCATGTGAGCGCGAAAATCGACATATCAATCCACACTGTCACAATATTTTTTATCGTTTTTTCATGTGAAAATGGGTCACTTGATGGTCTTTCTTTCATTGTAACGGTTGCATGCAGTGAGAAGTACGTGGTTTAAAGTGGGCGGTAGCTTTATTTGATTAAAGGTAGTTTGAACGCCGACGTGCAAATATGAACAACTAATCAAGCGCCTGCTCCGTGTGACCGGTTGAAGTGTTGAAGGTAGGAGGCGGTCTGACATTGGGGTACTAGGTTCAATCTGAGGCTTGACATGTGATTACCGTTACATTTTATCTTGCTTTTATAAAGTAATTTTTTGTTATGACTGTCAACATTTGGATATTCAAAACACTTCTGATTTGTTGTTTTTTGACATTACAGTTACCCCTGAAGAAGGGCATAAATGCCCGAAATGCATTGGGTTATAAACTTCATATTATTCATTGAATGAGTAATTTCGACATGCTGTAGAAAAGGCCTGGTGGCATTGTACATGCATTTGAAAATTGGAATTACGACTTCTACTCATCAAATAAAGTGAGATTAAAATGTTTAAAATGGATAAAATTTGGTCTACGACGATGTTACATCGAATTTAGAGGTGGTTGCATCCTGGGACTGATACACGTTTTGCATCAGCTTCACATTCTTAAGGTCCCAAAGATAGCCAGTAATTGAGCCCTCTCTGTTTGGGTTTCACGAACATTCTCTAAAATACAAGATCATAATGCCACAATACTGCAGAAATCACCTGCGTACATACAGCTCCATCTCTGGACATGCTTTATGCCCTCATGTAATGCACTTTCTTCTTTGTTTCTTTTTATCTTTGATTATTTTGGTGGGTGGGATTGTAGGGATGGGGGTGGCAGGTGGAACTCCCCTTGTTGGGGAGGACTTACTTTGTGATTATTGTTTGATTTGGCAATGTGTACCTCTTTATTGATGATTACTGTACTACTGGAAATAGCAACTCCACCGAGCTGAGGAGTCGTGTCTTTGCATTGCGTTTTCTTTATCTTTGTTGCTCTTTTTCAATTTGAGAAAATAAACAAGAATTTTGACCAAAAAAAATAAAAATACAAGATCATGCCATTGGCATAGAGCGAGACAGTATGAGTCATGTTACACAGTGGGAATTGTTTGTGACTTGCCTCTTTTCTGAGTTTTTGTGCAAGGGGTTCAATTGCAAGGATAAAAAGCAGGGAAAAGGGACACCCCTTGCCTAGTACCACGTCCTACCGGGTAAGATTGGGAGATATTGCTGAGGGGGCAGTATACAATAACTTAACCCATCTAATATAGGCCGGGTGTATCTCAAATTGTGTCAGTGTAGCAAACATGTAATCCCAGTTGAGGGAATCAAACGCGTGGTGAATGTCCAATGAGAGACATCCAGCATTTTGATAAAGTTCCCAACTGGCATCCATAATCTGGAACAGCCATCAAATATTTAATGAAGTATTATGACATGGTACCATGTTGATCCGTATGTGTTAAACGAGGGGGCAAGGGAAGCAATCTACAGGAAGGATCTTGCTAAGTATCTTAAACTTGGCGTTTAGAATTGATAGTGGACAATAGGAGGTTAACTTGTGTGGGGGCTTTCCTGGTTCTAGTAGTGATGTGACCAAGGCTTCTCTTGTGGGTAGGAGGCCTTTATCTTGGGATGTATAATACAGTTTCTCTAGTTGGGGAATCAGCGGAGCAGAATAGGTGGTGTAGAATTCCACCAGGATTCCATCGGATCCCGGCGTCTTATTACGTGCTAATTCCTTCGGGGGTCCTCTAATCTCATCACCGTGATGGGTGCAGCAAGATCTACCCTGTCTGCTGCTTACACCTTAGGTAAGCGCCCACGATTCAGAAATCCCAGGAACCCAGAGGGGTCAGGATTGTAATGTGATAAATATAATTCTGTATAATAGTCCTGAAATGCTGTGTTAATTTCAAGCTGTGTAACCACAGTAACAGACGGAGTAGCTACTGCTGGAATCAGTGTAGGGGACAGGCGGGTCGTATCATACATGCCAGTAGTGTTCCTGAACGGTCAGCTTCTGCGTAAATCTTTTACGTGTATTGTCGATAATCTATCACCCAGAGCTGTTCTAAAAGCTTAGCATATTGTATCCTCGCATCCTGTAAGTGAGGTGCTGTGTCCAGGTCATCTGGCACAACCCTCTCAAGGGGGCCTAATGATTTCTCCACCTCCTGGAGCTCTCGGAGAACCATTCGTCTAGCACCCACTACGGAATTAATAGCCATGCCACAAATTACTACTTTAAAAGCTTCCCATTCGATAATGGGTGAAGAAGCAGTGCCAGTATTGGTTACAAAGTATGTATCTATTGCAGTCGCTAGGGTGTTGCGGAAGACCGAGTCCTCCAATAAAACTGGGTGTAGCCGCAATGTTGGAATGGGCGTTGGCACCCGGTCCCATGCCTGGGATATCTCCAGGGGATTGTGATTCAATATAGTCTTGCCTAAATAAGTGGCTTGGCATATTCGTAGTTGGAGATGGGTTGGACATAGAAAATTATCTAATCTTGTATGTAGGGCATGTGGGTAGGAATAAAAGGAGTGCTCTTTCATACTTTGTTGCGACCCTGCCACAACTCAGTCAATTCCCAGCCATCTACTCATTGTTTTAGTGTACAGGCTTGTCAGGCCGGTGCAGTGCCAGGCAGTTGGGGGTGAAATCTATCAAGTGTAATATCCAGCACTGCATTCAAATCTCCACCCAGCACCTAGAGGTGTGGGGCCTAATCCGCTAGCACTGTGGACAGATGTGCATAAAAGGCATCCTGGTCTGTATTTAGGGCGTATATACAACCCAACACAATCATGTCACCATCTGAAGTACCCCTCACCAACACATAGTGACTTTGTGCATTTATCTTCGTGTCATGAAGCCCAAATGGCCCACCCACATGAACCCAAATCGCAGCACCACGAGAGTAAGCCAAATATGAAGTGTGGAACAGTTGGCCACGGCAATGTTTATGTAGTTTAGAGGCCTCCGTGGCGACCAAGTGTGTTTCCAGGAGAAAGGTTATATGAGCTTGACGCCGGTGTAACCGTCTAATATCCTATGCCTTTTTGAATGGATCCCATTCCCCGTACGTTCCAGGTTATTAGATTATAATATTTCGTCACTGATGACATTATATGACAATATCTATAAACCACTCACAGATGTAAAATGTCCCCAATGACTCTCCCTCCCCCAATGGTTTCGGTGACACAAACAAATACAATAAGAGAACAAACTATCATTACTCGGTCCAGCGATTGTGTGTCGTTCGACCAAACCTGTAAAAAGAAAAGTTAGTAATACAAACATGAGGAACCAGGTGCACCTGCTATAGGGGTGCAATCAGCCAAACCCGTGAGACATGCTATGGAAACTTGTTCCAGATCAAGGAGATATCTTGGGTCCCCCGGGCCCCAAACCCGCATTCAGGATTAATAGACAAGTGATCAGTGCCAACAAGTGCTACCAATCCAGTGTTTCCACAGATAGAAACCTGCAGTAATGTAACATAATAATGGGCCCCAGTTCGTTCCAAATCATATGGGCAATTGGTTATAGGTAAAATCCCAGAATGTAAATGAAACGTGGTAATGCGTAGTGTCTATGTAGGTCAACTTAAGATTTGTAGAACATCGTGGGACAATTATAGTAGAACCGTTTCATAGTTCGCCTGCAGTCTATGGGGTAATTGCTGGGAAGAGCGCTACACTGCCTGCTGGATCCGAGTTAGATGCCGCACTCTGAGACAAGCTGGAACTGATGAGAGGGTGTGGAATTCTCTGAGTAGTTGCCAACCTCAGTGCCGCTAGCTGTCCCTCCAGTACCTGTAGCGGGGAGGAGGCTCCACTGCCTCCACAAGCAGTAAATCTTTCCTTCTCCTCTTCTTTCTGAGCTTATCCCTTGGCAATGCTGCTTCTACTCTTTCTTGTACATGGGTATCAGAGAAGTGCAAGTCTAACCAGTCCAGGACCTGCTCTGGGGTAGCAAAAAAATGAGTCTGTGTTTTTTTAGGACTTTGATTTTGGCCAGAAAAAGAAGGGCATAGGTGAGGCCCACTGCGCAAAGCCACCGTTTGGCTTCCTGGAAAGAGGCTCTTTTCCGTTGGAAAGCAATAGTATAATCTGGGAAAAGAGAGACTTTAACATTATCCACCAGAATTGGTGCCCGGTCTCTGGCTGCGCGCAACAGGACATCACGGTTTCTATAATTAAGAATTCTGGCTACAGTTGGTCTCAGTGGAGCAACGGGAATGGGTCGCTTAGTAGGGACTTTGTGAACCCTTTTTTACTACAAACATATCTGAGAGTCCAGTAGGAGCAACTGCAGTCCAAAGCCATTCCTCCTAGAACTGAGTTGGGCGTGTTCCCTCCATGCCTTCCGGAAATCCGTTGATACGTAAATTATTGTGGCAAGCCCTTCCCTCTGCATTCTCCGCCCTGCAGGAGATTCACACGATGTTGCAATTGAGCCATTTGCACAGTAAGTTGTTCTTGACCGGGAGATAGTGTTGAGAGCGTTGCCTCAGTTGTCTTGACCCTGTCTGATAATTTACGATGATCATTTTTTAGCTGGCTCATGTCTGTGGTAATGACCCCTAAACGTTGCTCCATTATTTGATGTGATTCCCTGATTTCCTGCAGGATCAGTTCCAGTTTATTTGGAAAAGGAAGGTGTCACTCCCAAAGAAGGCACATCAGTGTCTGGGAGCTTAGCCTGAGAGTCTTCTAATGGAGGGGACTGGGAGTGAGTTGACAGAGCAGGTCTGTCCGGTCTTGTTCTGGTGTGCCCATTATTTGTTAGTTGCTGACCTCTGTGTGGGTAGCCCACTACAGTCCGGAGTCCACAAACTAGCGGGAGGTCAAATAAAACTTCAGACTTGGTATCAAAGAAGCTCGGCGGGTCGAGCCATCAGCCCTGACTGTACTGTGCAGTAGTCCGCAGACCCCCACAGGGGTCTCACTCAATTAATGTCCCGGTCTCTAAAGTGCTCCCAGGCGTTGAAGCACTGATACGGCATTCTCTGATCCTCACGCAAGGGTCTGTTGAGGCTATATATCAATAGAGCGCATGTGAACAAAGTATTTGAAGGCCAGCTACTTCCAAGTGCAGTTTTCTGGATTATAAATGTACTGTTAGAATATATAAACAAGCTGCCATCTAAGTTTATTGACTTTGTAGCATATAGATGTGCAATAGGGAAGGTGGAGGCAGAAGGGGCAGGTCACAGTGCAGCATATGACACAGTACAAGGTACTCCCTTTGATTCAGCTGGGTTATAGGTGCATTGTCTCTCAGCACCTAGAACAATGCAGTGTACAGGATCCAGGCGATCAGTTCTGTATGGCCGGTATGGTGGGGAAGTCCCCTCGTCCAGGCCCCAAACGCACCATGTGCAGCAGCAGTTCCCTGTGAGAAGCACTTAAACATGCCTCCCCACCCAGAGGCTAGGACCGCCCCGTGAGCCGAAGCAAGCAGCTGGGAAAAAGAGAAAGGGCCTCGCCGGGTTAGGGTCCCACCGTCAATTCAGGCTGCTGAGCTGTCTCCACACAGCAACCGGTGCAGCCCCAAACAGGCACTGCTTTCATGGGCCAACGGGCCTACAGACAGTCCGTTGGCCGCTATTGTGCACAGCGCACAGCAGGGGCCCAGGTAACCCCGGCGCATCCTCTCAGATCGAACTCATGGAGCCAGAGCAAGCAGCTGGGGAAAGGAGGAAGGACCTCACTCGGTCAGGCTCTCACTGGCAATTCTGGTGCTAGTCCATCTCCAGGCAGCGGCTGGTGCAGTCCCAGGTGGGATTTGCTCACATGGGCCGACGGGTCTACAGACACTCCATTGGCCGCTACTGTTCACAGTCCGCAGCAGGTGCCCTGGCTCTAACAGCGCGCTCCCCCGGGCTCCACTCAATCCTAGCTGGCAGCTGCAGAAGCCGTTTGCCATCCAAGTCGTGCAGAGCGTCCGCTGGTGGTACAGGGTAGGGGGTCCTGTATACTACCCAGGGCTCTCTCACTGCTGCAAGGTAAGGCTGTGCCACCATAGCTCACTATAGCCTCCACCATTGCTGCTACCTCTCAGGGCAAAGACCGCCCGCAATATTGGCAGCGCAGTGCGGTCGTCGGCCCGGAATGCGGGGAGCCCTCAGACACCAACCCCGGCACCACAGCTGGGTATTAGTGCATGATAGCATCAGTCCAGATAACTACACTGTAGGCTGGGCACCAGATGGCTGTGGGATTAAGGGGCGGCTTACGGGGCCCGGGTGTGGGAGCTCCTCGATCACACATTCTCCATGTTTGGGTGTTGGTCACGCCCCCAGGTGCCCCATCCATCTCACTGGAAGTACATTTGTGGGGCTGGTTTCCCAAGCCCTCTGCCTTTACCCTTCTTAGCAGCTGGCTGGGCCATTGTTCCAGGATCCAGCCCTTTTTCACTCCCATCCTGGGAAACCATGGACCTTGTGGTAGCGAGATCCAGTCAGGTAATCCTAACATCTCCACATGAGCCTTGAGCTCCACTTCCATCCAGGTAGTGTGCTCAAGGTCATAACCTAACAAACAGTCCACAGGCATGTCAGGGCTCACTGCAAGTTTCAGAAGACCTGAATACCCCCGTCAAATTGAACAAGGGCCACAGGATAGTGACCCTCTCTGTTGTCAGCCACCACAACCTGGTGGAATGCATGGGGAATTACCTGCTCTGGGTAAACCAGCTGACTCCTTCCCATAGTCATACTGGCTCCTGCATACCTCAGAGCATCACCCCTTGCCCATTGATGGTGATCCTTGCCTATACCTTGTTGCATTTGAGGGCACATGGATCTTAGGCACCATCTCACAGTCACCCAGGGACACTAGGGTAACCCCTGTAAACTCTCCCCAATTAACTGGAACAAACTCCTCCCCAGCACTACGCTAGCCACCACTGGAACTTTTCCTACAGTGGGAGGTGGTGGTGTTTTTGGACACTTGGGATCCTCCTTGTAGTGTCCATACTCGTAGCACTCATAGCAATTGGTGGGCTTGAGGTACTGACCTTTGTCAGGGTGAATTTTGTTCTAGTGGCCAGATTGGGAATGTGAACCAGACCCTTTCCCCTGTGAGTTGTTTTGGGGGCCTTTAGAGTCTTTATATCTCACCCTCCTTCTTCTGGTGGGAACCGAGACCACCCTTTTGAAAGGCCACCCCAGATACCTTTTTGGACACTCTGGTGCTGACCCAGAGGTCCACCTCCTTAGCAAGATTCCTGGAGTCAGGAACCTTGCTAACAACCAGGTGTTGGTTTGCTCAGCTCAGGAAAACAAGTGCCAAGAATGTGCTCCTTCAAAAACAAGCAGTACAACCCTTCATAATCATTCACTTAGCTGCCCCTCACCCATCCCTTCAGTGCCTTGCCATCATAGTCCAGTGTTTGTGCAGAAAGTTTGTGACTGGCCCTGAACCTTTTCCTGTACTTCTCAGGTGTCAACCCAAACTAAAGTGGTCTTCATGGCAGTGTAGTTGGTCTGGTCCCCCACCTCTAGTGTAAGGAGTGTGCCCCTCTCCACCGTTGGCATGTACCGCCAAAGACTATGCCCCCAGAATGTCTCTGGGACCCTGTGCACTTTCAAAGCCACTTCCTAGGCTGCTAACCATTTATCTATGCCATCCCTCACTACATAGTTTTGCACCATATCTTTTGGGCTATGGAATCTGGACTCATGTGCAGACACTGCAGGTATGCTGCCACCAATATTGCTGTTGCTGGACCCCACTTGTAGGGCTCTAATATCCAGCTCTCTTAGGGTTAGCTCATGGGCCATCTTCCTTTCCTCCATGGCTTGCCTCTTCTCTTGTACAGCTTGCTCCATCTCAAGCTTAGCAAGGGTTTTCTCCCTGTCAATCTTGGCAAGCTATAGTTTGAGTTTCCGCTCCTCCATCCTGTCCACCAGCTCCTCGGGGGCAGGCTATTTGAAGAAACACTGCTGCCTGGTCTAGAGTGAATTGCCAGTCCTGGGAGAAAATTGATCTCTCCCTCTGTAGGCTGCATGACAAAACCCTCTGTCAGGTCCCACTCTGATCCTTCCTCAGACATAGATCCCTCCTCCTCTTCCACTACTCCTTCTGGGTTGGCTGCTGCCCATGCTCTTAAGGCTTTTTGAAGCTCTGCCTGCTTGGCACTTCCCTTATGCAACACCCCTCTCTCCATACAGAATCCCTTGAGCTGGGCCACTGTGTATGCCTCCAGATTGGCAAGATCAAATCTCATATTTCCAGGCAGGACCATTGACATTGCAGAAAAAATGGGACTTGTGCAAAAGGACTTTGGAAAAATCAAAAGATGTCAGATCAGGGAGAATTGAAAAATCCTCGAATTTGGTCTAAGTATAGAGTTGTAGTGAACAATGAGTTACTATATGGTATTGCAGAAACACAAGTTCTGTCCACACTGCTGATCACCAATGTTAGAAATGGGATTCCTCGTTGGCTGAGGTATACACCCAGGCCAGGCAGGAACCACCACTCTAGTCAGGGTAAACTAGGGACACACTAAAAATAACCAGTACTCACCCTCTGGTAGCTTGGCACAGAGCAGTCAGGCTTATCTAAAGAGGCAATGTGTAAAGTATTTGTGCAGCACACACACACACACACAGTAACACAAAGAATACACCACAAAAAGACTCCTCAGAAAAATGTGAAAAATAGAGAATAAGTATGAGTAAAACAAGACCAAAATGACAAAAATCCAATCAGTAGAAATCGAGATATGAATTTTTAAAGATTAAATGCAAAAACAGTGCTTAAAAGGTAACTTGAGGTCGTGAGGGACAGGTGCAAATCAAAAGTTTAGGTCGACCGCAATAGAGGGCAGGCTGGCTACAGAACCCAAGCAGGGCCCGCTGAGAAAGTACCTTGGATGGAGCAAAGTGTCAATGCTGAGGGCACGATGCGCCGATCTTTTCCATGCTGTTGGGTCGCTGCATCTTCATCGAGCTTTGCTGAGGTGAATGCCATGCATTAACATTGGGCCACGCAGGCTGTAGAACTTCTGTCGTCGAATAGCCTTGGCGTCGAAGGGCGATGCGTCGGTTCCAATCAGCGCAAAGGTGATGATGCGTGGGTTTTTTTTTGTTTAGCAAAACAGCTGCAGAACGCACTTCTGATGCCCAGAACTGGGAGAGGGCACCTCAGGAAATGGTAGGACACACAGAAGGCAGAGTCCAGCAACACTATCAGAATTGCAGGAAGTCTTTTGTATTCCTGAGACTTTCTTCAGAAAACAAGAGGCAAGCCAGCAAGCCCTTGGAGATCACTTGGAGGGAAGACAATGTCCAGGTCTCCTTCCACAGAGTCATGGAGCATCAGTGCAACAAGCAGAAAAGCGGTCCTTCCAGAAGAGCAGTCCAGTTGAGTCCTTTAAGCAGCACAGCAGTCCTTCTCATAGAGGTTCAGTTCAAGATCCAGAAGTGTCTGATTTCAGGGGATCAGAGACCCAGTACTCACACCCAAAAGTACCTTTGATGTAGGGGGTGACTTCAAAGCAACTCTCTGAAGTGCACAAGGATCCCTTTCAACCCAGTCCTGTCTGCAAGGCTACCTGCGGGTGGGGGGAATCAGTGCTTTGTGTGTGGACAGGACACTACCCATTGAAGTGTAAGTGTCAGCTCCTCCCAATCCTCCCTTCCCAGGAAGACCCATCAGAATGCAGATGAGTGCTCAGAATGCAGATGAGCCTCACCTTTCTATGTTTGTGGCTGTCTAGAGGGACTGCACAAAGTGTAGCTGTCACCCAACCCAGACGTGTATTGGAGACAGGCTGTCAGGAACAAAGAGTAGTAAGTACAGAGAAATGTCCTCTTTCTAAAAGTGGCATTTCTAAAACAGTAATGTTAAATCCAACTGCATCAGTAAGGAGGATTTATCATTACCATTCAAACATATAAACATGATAAAGCTACTCCTCTCTGATTAGGAATTACAGCTTTAAAGTGTATTAAGGAATTCCAAATGCTGACCCATGAGAGGGGTAGGACTCACAGTAATGAAAAACAAAATAGACTGTTTGTTGTTACAAGGACATACAAGTACATGTCCTACCTTTTACCTACAAGGCAACCTACCCTTAGGGTTACTTAGGGCCTACCTTAGGGGTGACTTATATGTAATAAAAGGGGAGTTTAAGGCTTGGCAAGTAGGTTTAAATGCCAAGTCGAAGGATGCCTGTTCTAACATTAACCCTCTTAGGAACATTATTCTTAGTGATCCATTCCTTATTATGAACATTCTAAAGACGCCACTATACAGAAATGCAAAGGCATTAATAGACTTCCCTTCTTTTAGTATCAATTCAATCAGTAAGAGGAACAAATTATTCTCAATGTTATTTATAGATGGTCCAAAATAAGGAAGCAAAAACTATTTTTCCTTGTCTTTCTGAGGAGAAAATTGGATTCTTCCTGTATTTTTCTGAACCAGACACGATACAGCCTTTCGCCAGTGTTCCTTTTCATTCTCTCTCAAAGGACCACTAACTGTCTCTCCTTGCATAGGTTCTTCTTGAGGCAAAGGACCCACTAGAAACTCAAAGTAACCAAATGAAGAAACTCTGAGAAAATTGTAATATGTTTCTTGGGACTTCCTCATTACTTTTTGTCTTCCTTGTAATCTATGTTCAATTAAGAGTATGAAATCAATAAGTTCAGAAGATGAAAGAGGATGTTGCAGATGAACCAGGTCTTCCATAATCTTTTCTTTCACACTACATTCAAAAAGTCATTTGTGATCCTTCACCACAAATAATTTCAGCTCCTAATTAAAGAAATCAAGGCACATAAGTCAATATGTACCTTACACCTTGCTGAATATTGCACAAGGCTTCTCTAGCAGAATACTCCACACCCAGATGTCCAAACATCTTCTTAAGTGCAAGTAGAAAGGCATCTTATGTCTCCAAACTACCATCCACAGTTGTTACTAAGGGAGGAGACCAGGCCAAAGCAAGTCCACCAATCAGGTATCTAACCTTTATACAATCTTGATTAAACTATGCTGTTCGAAAAGCAAAATGTACTGTTAGATAATCAAAAAAGTCTCTTATGTTCCCTGGATTCCCAGAAAAAGGGAGAAATGGAAGAGACTATTGGGATGCCTATTGACCATAAAAACAAAGGGCTGCTTCAATGCCAAATTCTCAAGACGTAGTTGTAACTTTTATGGTAAGTCCTGAGAAGGATCCATAGTGTGAGCAAACGTAAGGAGTCATTGGCATTGTACTCTGCCAGAGAATGGATGCTGAGAAAGTCTGTTTATTTTCTTTCTTGTTTGCTCCAGGAAAAGGTGACTCCTCCTAATAGTAAAACACACAAGATGATGGACGGAATGCTGCACATTGGCAAACATTCACCCCCAGTCACAGATCTGGGTTTAATCCATCGTTATTTTGCTTCACCACGCCACCCCAGTTCAGACATAGCCATATGCAAATCAGTCTTGACCCTGTGCCTCATGGGAACAGTCCAGACCGAACTGCCAAGCCATGTCTTCCCTGGACCGGAATCAAGCATCCTAGGACCGGTTTCAGGCTATCAGCCTTCATCAGCCAGGATAGCTTGACTACAGTGGCGTAGTGAGCACGGGACCCACGTCTGGGCATATGTCAGGATTGTCAGTAGCACAAGAACATAAGCAACGCCACTAACCTTATACTTGTGACCAGCGGGGACGACGGCAGGTGATAGTTCCCGCAAATCCCTTGAACGCAATCCCAAGCAGAGGAAAAGAAAAACCTGCTGTGTGAGATCGTGCCCAGGGGGAAAAAGGGAAAGGGGTAAGGTAACAAAACTTGCTGCAAGTCCTCTGGTCTCTTCAGGGTTTGGTTTGGAAACTATATTGTATCGGTAATGAATGGACCCTGCAGGACAGGAGAAAAGAAAAAGGCACAACAATGTATGGGAGTTTGTACTCTTCCTTTACAGAAGTCACTAATCACCTCTACACTACTCACCAGAAGCTCCTCGGCTAGGGATACTCAAGGAGAGTGTCAGGGGAAATATACCAGGTACAAGCTACTAGTGTACCACTGTTCAATGTTTGAGACACTCAAAATATGGCCATTCAAACTACCTAAAACAGTTCAAAATAAGCACGTCTTCTAAATAATGCCACAATCTACAATTTCCAGTAAGGTCCCTTTTTTGGCTTCTCTTGCAATTCTATAATGGCATTGCAATCGTGAGGAAAATGCTTAACAATGAGCTCCACAAAATCAAGAGTAGATAAACACTGCACTCCTGTGCTGAAAAGCAGTACTGCCAGTATGTCACCTAGAAACGAAAATTGCTCGAACGAAATGAAAGAACTAAGTAAAGTAAATATCCTGTAAATGCGTACAACAATCCTGTTCGGCCCTCGTATATAACCCCAGAAAACGAGCGGAAGTCAGTTACACTCAAGACATTTCAATCTCCAATGTCGAGGTGCAAATAAGGCATATATCGGCGTTATCCAAATAGGCTGGCAAGGTGTAGAAATGAACTGGCAAATGTCACGATAAAAAGAAAAGAAACGCTCCGACGTGATTCTTTAGAGAGCGCTGCAATGTGAGACAAACAAAACCAAAAAAAAACAGAATAGGTAGGAAGCGCGCCGGCTTCTGCTTGAAATACCTGTACCACCGAAAATCCACAGGCAAATGGGTACAGCAACAACGGGAGAAAAAACGATCCACTGGTACTAATCAGGCCGACATCAGGAACGAAGCTGAAAAGGCTTCACGCTGGAATCCGGCAGGGAACACCATCCGCCATCTTGATCCTATCCATGAGAATTGTCAAGCACCCTCCGTATGCAGGGGAGGTGCTTATATACGATCTGCCCTCTAACTCGCCCCACTGCCTGCTGGGAACTGTAGTTCATGGGGCCTTTTTTGTTCAAGTTGCGGTATACTGCCTGTTTGCTTTTTCTCCGGTGGGTGATCGCTACAGCATACCCTTCCCACTTAGGGCGAAATGCAAAACACACAAGATGATGGACGGAATGCTGCACATTGGCAAACATTCACCCCCAGTCACAGATCTGGGTTTAATCCATCGTTATTTTGCTTCACCACGCCACCCCAGTTCAGACATAGCCATATGCAAATCAGTCTTGACCCTGTGCCTCATGGGAACAGTCCAGACCGAACTGCCAAGCCATGTCTTCCCTGGACCGGAGTCAAGCAACCTAGGACCGGTTTCAGGCTATCAGCCTTCATCAGCCAGGATAGCTTGACTCCAGTGGCGTAGTGAGCACGGGACCCACGTCTGGGCATACCCTTCCCACTTAGGGCGAAATGCAAAACACACAAGATGATGGACGGAATGCTGCACATTGGCAAACATTCACCCCCAGTCACAGATCTGGGTTTAATCCATCGTTATTTTGCTTCACCACGCCACCCCAGTTCAGACATAGCCATATGCAAATCAGTCTTGACCCTGTGCCTCATGGGAACAGTCCAGACCGAACTGCCAAGCCATGTCTTCCCTAAGTGGGATGGGTATGCCCAGACGTGGGTCCCTCGCTCACTGTGCCACTGGATTCAAGCTAGCCTGGCTGAAGAAGGGTGACATACCCTGAAACCGGTCCCAGGATGCTTGTTTCCGGTCCAGGGAGGACCTGGCCTGGCAGTTCGGTCTGGACTGTTCCCATGGGGCACAGGGTCAAGACTGATTTGCATATGGCTGGGTCCAAACTGGGGTGGTGTAGTGGGCAAAAGAACGATGGATTTAACCCAGATCTTTTGACTGGGGGAGAATGTTTGCATTGTCAGCATTCCGTCCATCATTTGTTTGCTGTAACACTTTTCGCCCTAAGTGGGATGGGTATGCCCATACGTGGGTCCCTTGCTCACTGTGCCACTGGATTCAAGCTAGCCTGGCTGAAGAAGGGTGACATACCCTGAAACCGGTCTCAGGATGCTTGTTTCCGGTCCAGGGAGGACCTGGCCTGGCAGTTCGGTCTGGACTGTTCCCATGGGGCACAGGGTCAAGACTGATTTGCATATGGCTGGGTCCAAACTGGGGTGGCGTAGTGGGCAAAAGAACGATGGATTTAACCCAGATCTTTTGACTGGGGGAGAATGTTTGCATTGTCAGCATTCCGTCCATCATTTGTTTGCTGTAACACTTTTCGCCTAAGTGGGATGGGTATGCCCATACGTGGGTCCCTTGCTCACTGTGCCACTGGATTCAAGCTAGCCTGGCTGAAGAAGGGTGACATACCCTGAAACCGGTCTCAGGATGCTTGTTTCCGGTCCAGGAGGACCTGGCCTGGCAGTTCGGTCTGGACTGTTCCCATGGGGCACAGGGTCAAGACTGATTTGCATATGGCTGGGTCCAAACTGGGGTGGCGTAGTGGGCAAAAGAACGATGGATTTAACCCAGATCTTTTGACTGGGGGAGAATGTTTGCATTGTCAGCATTCCGTCCATCATTTGTTTGCTGTAACACTCCTCCTAATAGTAGTCACTGTGCCAACCATCAGTTAGAGATATACATCAAAATGTGTCACATGTGACAGCTAACTGTACTTATTTTCTGAGTTCTGATGGGGCTCTTACTCTCTCAATTATTCATAGTCCAATGAAACGTTGAGTATGGACTCAATTAAACCAGCATAACCACATAAAACCATCGCTTTAACCACACTGGTTTCTCATCAAGAGTGCAGCTACTACATGAGCAATATTGGAGGACAGTCATGCCAAACCATACTCAGCAATATGTTTTACAGTGTAAAGCCTACAAATTAACTAAAACATCTTCTATAATGAGGCAACCACTGTTCCCTCTTATTAGTGTAGTGGTTCCATTTGAAGCAATCTGTCTTGATCATGTCAGACTGCTTTCTCTGAAGGAACAGTACAAAAATGTATTTGTTGCAGGTGATTCCTGCTCTAGTTTCATGTAAGTCTGGCTGAAGCAGCAAGCAGTGGCCTGCCAAGTCAAACAAGACTGGCTGTGCTTTTTAGCAATGGAATGAATTTGCACATTTCACTCAGAACAATGGAAAACCTTTGCTTCCAGCATTAGTAAAGGTTCTAGCTACACTGGGAACATAACCACACTTGTCTAACTGTTTCAAACCTAATAGACTGTATTCGTATATCAAGCGAATAGCAAGCTTAAACAGGTTTTACTTCAAGGCTCTTAAGTAATTGTGGTTTCAGGTATGATATGTTGCACAAATCTGCAAGAGAATCTGCAGACAAATGTAATTCAAAACTGTACACTATATGAAATATTATATGGCTTCTTCTCATGGACCTCCGAATGTGTTCTGATGTGCTGTATCAACTACGTCTTGATCTGTTGCAGCATTTGTAGAAAACAAAAAAGTGCCTCTCCAATGGCCAAGTGCCCTTCAGCTTTGCTCTGTTTGAAGCTACCAAAGTGCAGCCCAGTCCATTAAAACACTCCAGAGAGAGAAGCCTTTGGACCTGCTTTAAGCTTGCTGACCTGCCAAGTCTTCGTCGACTTTGACAAATCTCATCATCTGACTCATTCTCAACAACCTCATTCCATCATTGCCCCAATGCCTCTGGAACCTCCTGCATGTGGAATGTTCCTATCTGGAACTTCCTGACAAAGTACTGTCAAAATCATAGACTCAGTTAGTAAAGACACTTTCTCTCGTATGGTATCTCCATTGAAGTCATTAGCGTTTGAATAGTTCCGCCCATGTGCAGGGATCCCGGAGCACTTCTTCATAGAATATCTTCTCAAGTGTAGATGTTCACCTTTCTTAAGGAAGGCCTGCAAAAACACTTAAGAAAGAACAGAATGTGCAGCCTAGAAAACAGGCTACATTGGAGAAATATTTCAGATTGCATTTACAAAAGGGTGAAAATATCCCTCAGTATGAATATTTTTGAAGTGAAAATGTCATAAACAGCTTAAATCTCTATCACAAACCCTTTTTTGTAAAGGTAGAAGATGAAGGATAGAAGGACAGTGTAGCCCCATAGGCTGCCATTATGTGAGTTTTAAAACAGTGTCTGCTCCTTTAAGAACTCAGAGACCACCAGTATCCTATCATGCCTAGCAAGTGGCAGTTGCCTCAGTTCTGTTTTTTCGGGCACCTGGTGACAGGATCCTTGAGCATTGGGCTCGGCCTTTTAGGCTTTTTCTCTTCAGAATTCACTAGTGAAATTTTGTTTTCTTTGGTTCACTTGACGTCTTTCATCATCCTCTCGAGGGTTTAAGCTTTTTCTGACAGAATTTTGAGGCATTTTCTTCAGAATTATGCCTTCTTTGTTTGAAGTGCCCTTCCTGAGGGAGGAAGAAGGCCAAATCCGACTCTCACAACATCTGCATTCTATGCCTTCCACCTACACATGTTCCTGAGCAGTGCCAACACTGCAAGAAGTTATCTTGCCGTACCCTGAGGGACAGAGAGGAAATTCACCTTCATGGTACGGAAGAACAGAGCAGGCAGCAAGTCCAGTCTCAAGGTGAGGCCTCAGGGCGGTGAGAAGGCCAGTTCTCTACCAGGGCTCTTACATCTGCCTCAAAGGACTGCGGAAGGTCCAAAAAGAGAGTGCCAGCCAGAAAACAACATGTTTCGCGTTCGAGGGATTCGACGTCGAGACCAGGTACGGCACTGACTTGCTTGCCATCAAGGACTGCATCACCGTCGCGGAAGGTAGAGATGTGCCGTCGACGTGCTCTGCAAGATCGACGTCGAGGAGCGTTTCAACGTCGAGGCGAGGAAAGCCATCGACACCGAGGAGCGGTTTGACTTTGAGGCGTCGAAAGAGATCACCGTCGAGGAGAAGGTCGACGTTGAGTCATTGACGCCGTTTGACGTCACAATCGATCTCAGCGTCGAGGACTCAAGAAAAGAGGAGAAAGAGGATGCAAATCTATTCCTCACCAGATTCAGAGTACTCGAGGGCCTATGCTCCTTCCCCCCCCGACAGTACTCCCACATTCTCCATCTCCTCCTTCACCACCTCCGCCTCCTCCACCTCAGCCTCCAACGCCGCTGCCGCCTCCTCCACCTCTGGCTCCTCCTCTTCCAGCGCCACCAAGAACTAGATCACGCTCTAGAACGCGCCAGAGGTCACGTCATCACAGACGTCATTCGAGGCATTCATCTAGGCGCTCTCATCATCGTAGCCATAGATCACGGTCCAGAACTCGGACATCATCCAAACATTGATCTAGGCACACAGCATCCTCATCTACTTCTACTGGCCGATACTCTTGATCCAGCGCGGCTAATATAAATTTCTCCTTAGGACACGAATCCAGGTAAAACATTTATACAACCTATTGTCTATTAAACCTTATGTCGGTGGGGCCCATGACACCGCATACCATACATTCATTCATTCACTGGATTTCACACCAAGGAGAAATGTGCTGCTGGACGAACGGGATACCTTGTTAAATTTGACAGAATAATAACTCAGACATTATATACATTAACCTTTGATCCTGGCAGTTCTAAACGTCAAGGTACTCCGCTCTTTGGTCGATGGACCAACTAGTAGAATAAGTTGATGGTGATTAAGACCAGCTCAATCACGATTAAAACCATTTAACATTATAAATCATAGATGAACTAAAGAACCACAGACTCATTTTGAGTTAGAATATTTTTTATCTAAATTCTCAATCGAATAGGTGAATTTTCTTTATTTACTAAACACATTTGATATATTATTAAACATTTAAGAAAAAGTTTAATGAGAATGGAAAATTATGCATTACCCATAGTCTTAGGATGCGGACAGGAATGGTTCACCAAAAGAAGATAAACCGCAGATCACAGAATAGAACTCCCAAACTGACTGACTGTCCCGCTAACCTCCTCGGACGTACCTCCCGTGTAGAATTCCCGCAACGATCTCGTTCCTTCCCCAGTCAAGTTCAAAGTCCAAAAATGACAGAGTCTTTTCGTAGTATTGAGGTGGAAAAAATGAAAAATAAAGAGGCGGTATGGCAGGAAAACACCAACAGCAGTAGCATCAATAGCAGCGACCACAGCAGCAGCAGCAGCCCACCCCACATAAGAGTAGTCCCTCTTATACCCTATTTTCTAGCTTACTACACAAAAAGTTGCAATCCTTAGGGGCAAGAATCACGCTAATTGGTCCATTTGAGGGGTGGTGATGGTCACCTCATCGCCCTCCTTGTTCAAACTGGTTTAGGGACAGTAAAACATACAATGTTGCATAAATGCGAAGGTCGGCATCAGTATTGGAACCAAAAGGTTTATTTCTATTTCAACACCAGTTGTGTTAGATACAGAAACCAGCCGACACGTGTTTCGTCACTGGGACATGTCCCGTGACTCATCAGGGCTGGGGAGGATACAAAAGGAAACAGGGTGAGGGGAACAGAAAGGGTTAAAACAGTAAAACAAATCAAAAAAACAAAAAAGATAATAAAATTAGAAAAGGGATCATCTTCAGTGTCTACTGGGCAGAACTAAACATGAACTGCAAAGGTTGACGCGTAACATGTGAGTGTGGAGTGACATTCGTGAAATTTCGCTGCTACACATATAGACTCATGGAGGTAATGCGGAAGAACATTCTGAAAAACACAACGTGACTAACGCTTTCTCAGCGTCTAGGAGGAGAACTCCCAGCGGTGCTCCCGTGGCCTGTGCCCAATCCAGTATTGCCACTACCCGGCGAATATGGTCTGTTGTATCCCTCCCCGGGATAAAACCATGTTGACCTGGGGATACCAACAGGGTGATAACCTGTCGTAATCGATTTGCCAAAAGTTTAGAATAAATTTTATTGTCAGCATTAATCAATGTTATTGGTCGATAAGAGGCAGGCAACTGTTCGGGCTTTCCTTTTTCTTAAAAACAATAATGATAGTTTTCCGTCAGGAATCAGGAATTTGTTGATTACTACGGGCATGTTCAAGTAACCTTAAGATGTCAAATTGAAGTTCCTTGCGGAAAGTTTTATAAAATTCCAGCGGTATACCATCGGGACCTACTGCTTTACCTACTGCCAGCGAGGTTATCGCGAGCTCTGTTTCCTCCCAGGTAAATGGGGTTTCTAATGCTAGGTTCTGATCAGCGGAGACTTTGTGTGTTACAATGTCTTTCAGAAACTCCCCTAGTAGATCCCCTTGGTGGTCCTCTTTTTGTTTATCAGAGCCCTGTGGCGTTAGGGGGTCTTGCGTATAAAGATGTTTATAAAAATCCTTGAACCCCCTAAGAATACCAACCGGAGAGTCCTGGATCTGACCCTCTAAATTCTGTATTTTAAGTATACGGTTAATAATTTCACGTTGTTGGGTCCGCTTTGCGAGAACTTTGCCCGTATTTTCCCCCAGCTCATATGACTCTGTCCTATGTCCTATGTAAAGTATATGTGGCCGCCAATTCCTTGCTAAAGTTCCTATAAAGTTTAGATTTAAGGATAGCAATCTTCTGCAAAGTGGCTTCAGTGCCTACCCCCAACTGAATATTGCTAATTAGCTCCTTTTCTTCTGTCCGTAATTGACTTATCCATTCTTTAGTTTCATTATGTATTATTTTTTGTCGTGCTATTGAAAAACTAAGGGTCTCCCCTCTAACTGCAGCCTTAAAGGCATCCCATACTATACTAATAGAGGCTGTATTTCGATTAATAGAAAAGAACTCCACTATCCAATTTGCCATATGCGCCCGATATGTGGGATCGAGCAAAAGCTTTCTTTCAAAAGTCCAGGGCTTAATGGTCTTTTTAATACCCTGTGTTGGAAGTTCAATAATTAAGGGATTATGATCGGATATTATTCTGGGAAACATCTCAATTCTACAAGTTTGAACTATTTGATTTGACAGAAAAAAATAGTCTAGCCTGACATATTTGTTGTGGGGGATAGAATAGTAAGTGTAACCAGGATCACTTGAATTTGATTTATGCCAGCAATCAGCCAACCCAAGCTCGGTAGCTAACCCTTGCAAAGCTCGGAAAATCCTAGGCTTCTTTCCTTGGTAGACATGCAAGGGTGAGTCCCATAAATCAAAATGGCTATCTAAATGTATGTTAAAATCTCCGCAAAATATTAAGGGGGTTGGCCATAGTGCTAATTCCACACTCAAAAAATTAAGGACATCTGGATCATCAAGATTAGCCCCATAAATGGAACACAGTGTAAACAAAAGATTAGCTATTGAGATCTCAACTATTACCCAACGGCCTTGCTTGTCAGTCTTAGCCCGTTTATATGCACATAGACCATGTTTGGCCAAAATTGCCACCCCTTTAATATTGATACTCTGTTTTGTACAAGCCAATAATTCATATCCAACATCCCCCAGCCATCTTCGATTATTCCATTGAATATGGGTCTCCTGAATACAAACTATATCTATATGCATAAGTTGTAATTGTTTTGCTAAAACTCCTCTTTTCCTTTTATCATTAAGCCCACATATATTAATTGAACAGATTCGAATATTAGCCATCCTCACCTAAAAAAGAGAAAACCCGCTCCACAAACCAAAATATGGACTGTTCATCAATATTCCGAATATAGATTACATACCTAGCCAAAAAATCAAAAAAAACAAAACAAAACTTTCGCCCCTCCCCCTCCCAACCACACCACCCCCTCCGCCCCGCTTCCCTTACCCACCCACCCATCCCTCAAACCCACCCTGACCCCCGCGTAAGAGCGTAAGGGCAAATAGCCCTCAGTGATGACAAGCGAGCTCCTTCCCTCTCCCTCTCCCTGAGCTTAACCCCTTCAACAGAGACCTATAAGCAAAAGGAAAAAAAAAAACCCCAACAAAACAGAAAGCCAAAAGGGAAAGCTTCAGCAATCAATATACGCAACATCTCTAACCCGAACCTTCAATATTACCACCCTTTAGGGTGCTCAAAAATTCTTTTGCCTGTATTTCAGAATTAAAAAACTTTGCAGTCCCATTGACTATTACTTTCAGGCTTGCCGGATTAAGTAAAAATACTTGCACCCCTTTTGCTTGAAAGCCCGGAATTAACTGCCGGAGCTGCCACCTCTTTTCTACAGTCCCCTGACAGTAATCTGGTCGGACAAAGAATTCACAGCCTTTACCCTTCCGTTTCCTATTGGGCCTTGCTAAATCATAAAGAGCCTCCCGGGAAAGAAAATTATTCAGGCAAATCAAAATTGCCCGAGGTTTATTTTCTGTTTGACTGTACTTTTAGAATGTTTAAACGGAAAGCGGTGAGCTCTTTGAAGCTCTTTCTTCCAGTCCCAATGTTGAAGGTCCGGAAATGCCTCGCTAAATAGTTCCTGGACAAACCGAAGGACATCAGAACCTTCCAAGCCTTCCGGAACTCCTAATATTCGGAGATTATTCCTTCTTGCACGATTTTCTAAATCCATAAGTTTCCAAGTAGTGTCTTGCTTCTGAGCTTCCAAAAGTTGAATCCGAGTTCGTTGTTCAGCAAGTTCGTCCTCCACTGTTGATATTCTGGTTTCTGCTTCACCAACTCTAACAGAAAAGTCTGTACAGGCTTTAGCCACTCTGCGGATTGCATTTTGAACTTTGCGGTAACCACCCTGAATCCTTGCGCTCTCGGCCCGTGTCTCCTCTCTGTGAGCTAGGATGGTTTGATAAATGGTAGCGAGAGTGATTGCTCCTGCTTGATCTTGATTTGGAAGTTGATCATATCCAGCTACTCCTGTTGACCCATTTTTTTCATCCAGTTTCGGGGAGTAAGTGTAATCCCACGCCAATGAGTTGCCTTGGTCTAAGGGGTTACCTTGATCTTGGGGGTTCCATTTATTTTTGCGGACCGTATTTGATGCTTTTATGGTGTTATCGATAACAGTACCGTATTTTTCCAGAGTTGGACCAGGGGTACCCGGGTCGCTATCCTCATCAGCCCACCCCCTCCAGGCTCTCTTCTCCGGAGGAGAAGGGATGGGTCAGATAAAGAAAAGAATTTCTCCCCACTTTCCCCTTCTTTACCCAAGCCGAGGCTGCTCTGGTCTAGATCTTGTACAGCGGTTTTCAGTTGATTTGACCTGGACGTTGTACTATGGGTTACTGTTGCCGCATGTGACAGAATTCCCCTAGAATCATTGTGGCAAACTACATCACCCAGAATGCCTTGTATTTGGGTCTGTGGCTGCTTGTCTACATCCCTCCCTTCTGCTACCTTGGGATTAATCAGCCTTAGACTATCCACAGCACTCTCAGTCACGACTACTGGGGCATGTTGTAGCGCCATGGCAGGTTCGGCACAATCCTCGTCTTCGGTCAAACTTTGTTTGTTTACCTGTGCCGCCTCCATGATTAGCCCAGGACTCAATACATCATCGCAGACGCTAGGAATCGTAGACTCATCCATTAGGTTCAAGATCTTACCCTGGATTTTTTCCTCCGATTTAGCCTCTCCTGCATTTTTTGGTTTTGTCTGCTGTGCGCGAAAAAAAGAAGACACTGTGCGTTTCGGGCGTGTGGCAGGGTCTCCTCCGCCTCCGCCTCCCTTCTCCCCTTCGCGCTCGGTGGTGCCGCTGATTCCTTGTCTGCCAGCAGATTTCCCCATTCCGGTGTGGTTTTCTCTGGTCCCCCATCGCCTTTGGACGGGCTGCCGGTTGCCGCAGGAAGACCGCCACGTAGCCTGGGAGTTTTGCCTGGCACTTTCGGCCCCATCGAGGTTGAAGTCCACGACCTGATACACTGTCCGGCGGCCCAGAAGAGAGGATTGGTCAACACCAGACGTGAAGGGGCCGGTAAACAAGAATATCGAAGTTGCAGCCGCCACAGCATCCCTTTAAAGAAAGGACCAGGTACTGCTTTTTTTCCCCTTCTCCCGCCGTTATATTGCTCCTGTTAGATGTCCTCCGAAGCTGGCATTTTCATGGTGAAGGAGTGTTACTCAGGGAGTACGAGGAGCTGCTCACACGGCTGAGATGTCAGACGCCATCTTGCTCCGGGTCTCGCAGAATGTTTAATCTTTTGACTAAATAACTATTGCATGTGAATTATCACTGTTGCAACTAAAATAAGTGTGTTTAGAGTCATTTTCCTGCCTGAAATCAGCCAAAATAGAAGCTTCTGAGTAGGAGGAAAAGCCAGTAAAAATGGCAATTTTGGTCACTGTGAGGCCTTAAAAAGTGGTTATTCAACATGAGGCACGATCCAATTGACATTTTCAATCATTTTTTGTTCAGTCCAAAAAATCAATTTTCTGATGAAAAACGATGACCCCGGACCTGTCGAACTATCTCCAGATGGTCAGTAATGGTGATTTTTTAATGTTTAATCTTTTGTCTGTAAATAACTATTGCATGTGAATTATCGCTTTTGGAACTAAAATAAGTGTGTTTAGAGTCATTTTCCTGCCCAAAATCAGTCAAAATAGAAGCTTCTGAGTAGGAGGAAAAGTCAGTAAAAATGGCAATTTTGGACACTGTGAGGCCTTAAAAAGTGGTTATTCAACATGAGGCACGATCCAATTGACATTTTCAATCATTTTTTGTACAGTCCAAAAAATCAATTTTCTGATGAAAAACGATGACCCCGGACCTGTCGAACTATCTCCAGATGGTCAGTAATGGTGATTTTTTAATGTTTAATCTTTTGACTGTAAATAACTATTGCATGTGAATTATCACTTCAGGAACTAAAGTAAGTGTGTTTAGAGCCATTTTCCTGCCCAAAATCAGTCAAAATAGAAGCTTCTGAGTAGGAGGAAAAGTCGGTAAAAATGGCAATTTTGGTCACTGTGAGGCCTTAAAAAGTGGTTATTCAACATGAGGCACGATCCAATTGACATTTTCAATCATTTTTTGTACAGTCCAAAAAATCAATTTTCTGATGAAAAACGATGACCCCGGACGTGTCAAACTTTCTCCAGATGGTCAGTAATGGTGATTTTTTAATGTTTAATCTTTTGACTGTAAATAACTATTGCATGTGAATTATCACTTTTGCAACTAAAATAAGTGTGTTTAGAGTCATTTTCCTGCCCGAAATCAGCCAAAATAGAAGCTTCTGAGTAGGAGGAAAAGCCAGTAAAAATGGCAATTTTGGTCACTGTGAGGCCTTAAAAAGCAGTTATTCAACATGAGGCACGATCCAATTGACATTTTCAATCATTTTTTGTTCAGTCCAAAAAATCAATTTTCTGATGAAAAACGATGACCCCGGACCTGTCAAACTTTCTCCAGATGGTCAGTAATGGTGATTTTTTAATATTTAATCTTTTGACTGTAAATAACTATTGCATGTGAATTGTCACTTCAGGAACTAAAGTAAATGTGTTTAGAGTCATTTTGCTGCCCAAAATCAGTCAAAATAGAAACTACTGAGTAGGAGGAAAAGTCAGTAAAAATGGCAATTTTGGTCACTGTGAGGCCTTAAAAAGTGGTTATTCAACATGAGGCACGATCCAATTGACATTTTCAATCATTTTTTGTACAGTCCAAAAAATCAATTTTCTGATGAAAAACGATGACCCCGGACCTGTCGAACTATCTCCAGATGGTCAGTAATGGTGATTTTTTAATGTTTAATCTTTTGTCTGTAAATAACTATTGCATGTGAATTATCACTTTTGGAACTAAAATAAGTGTGTTTAGAGTCATTTTCCTGCCCAAAATCAGTCAAAATAGAAGCTTCTGAGTAGGAGGAAAAGTCGGTAAAA